>CP106728.1:32417419-33017419 GCA_025506655.1 Gossypium rotundifolium
AGGGGAAGAGGTTCAATCCTTGTATAACACCTAAATGAATTTTTGTTTTAATTTGCTGCTCATGGATAGGAAGTGTCGGCAAGAAACATATAAGGAAGGTGTTGACCATGTATTTTTGGTTAGTGTATCAATGGATTAAGGAAACAACTAACTTATGGCATGGAATCAAAGGTTTAAGGAAAGATAGGGGGAACATAAGGCACTTATCAAGGGAAAATTTGGAAAGAAATCATGGCCAATTGACCATGTGTGGACGGCAACATTGGTTTAGGGAGGAGCCAAATTTTGTTAGTTTGGCTAAAAATCTCATTCTTTTCTCTTTGGTCATTCTTTGCACTTGTGCAGAATTTTATTTCCTCTCCTTTCAACATTCTTCTTGGCCGAATTTTTGCATTTGGTAAAGCCAAAATCTTTTGACCATTTGGTCACTTTTGTTCCTCTTGTTAATTTTCTTTTGTATTCTCCTTGTGCTGAAAATCACTTATGCCAAAAGCCAATTCTTTTCTTTTCTTTTGCCATTGCCGAATATACATCCCTCCTAAAGCTTGTCTTTTTCTTTTCTTTTTCTTCTAATCTCCTTGAAATCAAAACAACATCATCACCATCATCCTTTCGTTTTATATTATTTCTTTTCAATCAAAAAAATTCTTCCATCTTCACTCTTTTGGCCGAATGCTATTGTGCCTTTAAACCAAATATTTTTTCTTTTCCTTGAACATACATAGCGAATCCTTCATCATTTAGACATCATTCTCCATTCTTTTCTTTCGACCGTGGAATATAGGTAAGGGTTCTTTCCATTTTCGATTTATTAAGGTACTATGGCGAATAGTAATGGTGATTTGAAGGACTTTTTGAATCGATATAACGTTCATTCTAATAACGTTCTTTTCGTTATTATTATTTTAGTGCAATAACGGAGATCGGAACTCAAGTGATCGGGAGAAACGTTGGAAACGTTTTATTTTGGTAAGGAAATCAAATCTCTTTAAATCTTTAGTAACATTTGATATTATGTTAGATCTAACTAAATTCCTTTGGATCTTGAAGATGTCAAAATAGGAAGAAAAGGGCGGTGGTTAGTCACGTTAAGAGGGCGATCCGTAAATCCCCATTCAAACGAAGAGCGGTTTCGGCAGTCAGGATTTTCCACCGGGTTGTGGGCCATCTTACGAAAGAAGTCCATTATTCGAAGTAGTACGAACCTCCGAGCCGTTATACGTTGGTGGATTCTCGGCGGCTAGTGAATCGATAAACGAGGAAAAGCCGAAAATCGAAGTGATTCAAAATCAAGAGGGTAAGATTTTGGATCTATTATCGATTAAGATTTATTTTTACGAATTAGTTGTCTAACGAATCAAAATATATTTTAGGTGCCGAGGAGCGAGAAGGGTTAGTACTCACGGTATCGAGGTGTGTAATTTCACACTCATTATTTTTGGTTGGATGTCAAATTTCGTATGGAAGTAAATCGTAAAAATGATTAGATCGGTAAAACGTAAAATTTATATTTTGACGAAAATGCGTAAAACGACTAAATCGTGAAAATTACGAAAACGCCTCGAGAAATTAATTGTTATTATGAAAATTGGATGTTTCGTGAAAATGGGCCGTAAATACTCTAGTTCGTGAAAATGGTAGTAAATACTCTAGTTCGTGAAAATGGGCGTAAATACTCTAGTTCGTGAAAATGGGCCGTAAATACTCTAGTTCGTGAAAATGGGCGTAAATACTCTAATTGTGAAAATAGGCCATAAATACTTTAGTTCGTGAAAATGGTAGTAAATACTCTAGTTCGTTCAAAATTTAGCCAAAACACTCTAGTTTGGTAAATGGGCCAAAGCCCACTAAACCGCTAAATGGACAAATTGCTATAATTATGGGCCAAATGAAATGTTATTAATAAACCCACCATGTTATGTATTGTTAATAAATTTTATATTTTAAAGTACATGTATAATTGCATGGGTGGGATATATGAAGAGAAGAATGGCTGATTGCCACAATATCGGCTTATTGCCTCTAGTTCGGTGGTTTCGCCACAATATCGGCTTATTGCCTCTAGTTCGGTGGCTTCGCCACAATATCGACTTATTGCCTCTAGTTCGGTGGCTATGCCACAATTATAAAAAAAAGCTTAATGCCTACGATTAGTGTGATGGCGGGGTGGGTTGACTTGATCCCCACAGGTGTGATGGTTGGTACGGGGGTGTTAGCGGATGGATATTAGGCATGGGTTGGGAATTTCATTATACATGCATTATTAATTGTTTTAATTCATGATATATTGTTGAATTCTGAATTGGGCTCAAGCCCAGCATAATATTTTGACAATCTGGCCCAATAATGGTGGTAAGTGAGTTACACACTGAGTTTTAAGTAACTCACCCCCTTTTTATTTTTTTTCCATCTCAGGTAATGGAAATTGATGTGGACTTGGGCCGAGGATGACTTCGTGGAGGCCATACTGCTAAATAAGGGTTATTTAAATTCTGAACTTTTAATAATTATTTTTACTATTTTGGGATGTTGTAATAAATGGCCTCTATGAATAACTTATGGATTTTATGTGTGTTTGGAATTTAATTTATACTTTGGACTTTTAATTATGAGCTAAAATTTTATGATGTTTTTATAAAAATAAATTTGAGTTTTCAAGTTTATGAAAATCTTTTATAAATATCTTATTATAGTTAACTCTTTAACAAATTACCTAAATGTTTTTGATATTACAATGATTTTCAACTAATGTTTCTAAATGTTTATCAAAATCTAATACTCTTCAAATTTTAAACTCAGAAACAATATTGTAGTTTTCAACTCATTAAAGATTTAAGAATAGTTCGATTCACGTAACAAACCAAATCTAGTCTCAACGCATAGACCGGGTTTGGGGTGTTACACTTAGTGGTATCGAGCCGCTTTCAAAAACTTCTACGTGGTTTGGGTTCAAAATAATTTCGTATGAAAACATTCAAAAATCAAGATGGCACCACAAGCATCCCATGACAAGTCAAGTAAGTATTATTGCTTAATGATTACTATGATATGATCATAGGAACACTCTAGAACTTCTAGTTTTAGACATGAAAAACTCAGAGATTGAGACTATAGGATATGTTGCGAAAAACAACTTTATATCTTAAATCTCATAAAATATCGCTAATAAACACCAAACAAAATTTCGATTCATAAAACTTGTAATCGATAAACGAACAAGCAATCATGAGTACAAGAGGACGTGGTCGTGGGCGCGTAGACGTGGCGTGGTAGAGGCCGAGGTGCTACTACCGAAGCACCAAATCATATGCTGTAGTAGACGACCTGCGTCAATTGAAAGTGAGACCGGATCACGCGATCACATGGAAGAAGATCATGCATTGACTCAAGCAATGCTACGAGTCTTGGAAAGGGTCATTGGAACTAGAATTGGGCCAACAACTCGTAGGTCAATTTCGAGCGACTTAAGGCGAATAATGCGAAGTTTTCAGAGGTGTCTCGGTGTAGCTCGAATGTGGTGAATCATCGCTCAAGTCAGGAACGGATTATGGATGATATGGAATGCACGGTGAGCAAAACCGAGAGGAGTCAGATCCTTATTGAGAGATGAGGCGATCGGTGGTGGCTCACTGCTCGAGAAGGCAATCAAGTCGCACGATTAATCGGGAATTCTTTAAAGCCGCCTTCCAAGGAAAATACGTCGAACGAGCTATGTAGACGTCAAGGAAGGAATTTCAATCTTGTCCAAGGAAGTAAGACCGTGGCAAGATATGAAGTGAAGTTTTTACGTCCGAGCCGTTATGCCCTGGATAATTGTAGCAACAGATCATGAACATTGTGTACGCTTTGAGGATGGACTTAATGATGAGTGAGAGTTCTAATTGCTCGCAACAAGTTAGAAATTTTTCCACTCGTGGAGAAGGCCAAAATAGCCAAGAGGCTAAGAACTCGAACAGCGAACCGAGAAAGATCCCAAACAAGAGAGAGACACAAAGATCTGTTCTTCCAAGAGATTCCGAAGAAACCGGAATGATGAATCGCCAAGGTAGAACCCCGGTAGCACATAATCAAGTCGAGATTGCACCGAGTGTGGGAAAAGGCATTTTGGGGAATGTTGGAGGAAAACGGTGCATGCTACAAATGCGGTTCAATGGAACATCAAGACAAAAGTTGTCCTCGACGAATGGATACGACTCAAGAAGTCCGTAATAATGATGCACAACCGGTCGGGTAATCGCAGACACCGAGAGGTCGTGGACCGGTCGTGGTGGTAATGGGGCTGGTCGTGGTCAAGGTGCACCGGTCGAGGAAATGGTAATAGAGGAAATGCGATGCAAGATACCTGGATGGTCTATGCGTTAGACGCCATGAGGACGGCAATGCACCGTATGTGATAACCAGACGTTCTTCATTTTGATGTACTGTTATTGCCTTAATAGATATTGGCTCTACTCATTCATATGTATCTAGTGCCATATCCGAAATCAATTTAGAATCAAATTACGAAAATGAGATGAAGAATCACCCTTTAGGACGATCGAAATGGTTAATAAAATATTTAAAGACGTGCCTTAAAAATCCAAGAGGAAGTATTCTTAGCAAATTTGATGGAACTACCTTTCTACGAGTTCGATCTCATTCGGGCATGGATGGTTGGTTAACCATCGGGCGAATTGGATTGTCTGAAAAACGAATGTCGATAAGGACCGGATGATAAGGAAGTCATAATGATTGGTGAACGAAAGAACTATCCGGCAAATGTGGTATCTGCATTAAAAGTCGAGAAGTTGGTGCGGAAAGGTACGGGCATTCCTAGCCTTTATCGTGTTTTGATGCCAAAGAATTATCCGTGAATGATGTGAGGACGGTGAAGGAATTTCCGATGTATTTCCAAGAACTTCCCGGTATACCTCGGATCGGGAAGTAGAATTTGGCATTGAGCTTTTGCAGGACGGCTCCAAGTGTCCATTGCTCCTATAGAATGGCACCGAAGGAGTTATGAGCTCAAAGCTCAAATTCAAGAATTGCTGGATCGGGATTCATTCGACCAAGTGTGTCTCCGTGGGGAGCACCCGTTTTGTTCGTCAAGAAGAAGGATGGATCGATGCGTATGTGCATTGACTACGCATAGTTGAATAAATTGACGATCAAGAATCGGTATCCTCTCGCCAAGAATTGACGACTGTTTGATCAATTGAAGGGAGCTTCAGCTTTTCTCAAAATTGATTTAAGGTCGGGTTATCATCGACTTAAGGTGAAAGAAGCGGACATTTATAAAACAAAGATTTCGGACACGTTACGGACACTATGAGTTTGTAGTGATGCCGTTTGGATTAACCAATGCACCAAATTGCATTTATGGACATGATGAACCTAGTCTTTCAACCATATTTAGACCGGTTTGTGGTAGTGTTCATAGATGATATATTGGTTTATTCGAGAAATGAGGAGGAACATGACCAAGATTTGCGGATAGTATTACAACTACTTCGTGATAAGCAATTGTATGCCAAATTTGGTAAATGCGAATTTTGGCTAAAGGAGGTGACTTTCCTTGGTCATGTAGTATCACCAAGGAATAAGGGTGGATCCTCGAAAAATTGAGGCTATTCGGATTGAAACCACCAACATCGATGAGTGAAATTGAGTTTCTTAGGCTTGGTGGATACTATAGACGTTTTGTAGAGGGTTTTCATTGATTCTTCGCACTCTAACTAAATCTTGCGAAAGGAGCTCCGTATATCCGGACCAAAAGCAAAGAGAGTTTTGAGAAATTGAAGAAGATTCGATGAAGCTCCAGCTTTAATTCAACCCGAGGTCGGAAAAGAATTCACTGCTTATCATGATCGCCTCACACGGCCCGGGTTGTGTGTTGATGCAAAATGGAAAGGTGGTGGCCTATGCTTCTCGTCAATTGAGACCACACGAAGTAAACTACCCTACTCATGATTTGGAGTTAGCCGTTGTCTTTGCTCTAAAGATTTGGAGGCACTATCTCTATGGTGAGAAGTCCATAATCTACACGGATCACAAGAGTCTTAAATACCTCCTTACCCGTAAGGAGTTGAATTTAAGACAAAGAAGGTGGGTAGAATTGTTAAAAGATTATGATTTCTCCATCGAATACCATCCCGGAAAGGCTAACGTGGTAGCCGACGCGTAAGTCGTAAGGCGGTATCTGAATTAAGAGCTCTGTTTGCCCATTTGAGTCTCGTATGAGGATGGCGCTTGTTAGCGTAACTTCGTGAAGCCGTGTGGTGGAACAAATCAAGGAAAACAGACATCAAATGAGAAGTTGGGACCTTTATCGCGACAAGTTGAAAATGGTGAAATTGAGGATTTTGGAATAAACACGGAGGGTGTGTTGTGCTTTCGAGGGAGAGTATGCGTGCCTAAGGATCTAGATTTGAGGCAACCGATTCTACGGGAGGCGATAGTAGCCCTTATGCTATGCATCCCGGAGGAAATAAGATGTATCGAGATCTCCGTGAATGATATTGGTGGCTGTGGTTGAAGCGTGAGATTACAGAGTTCGTGGGAAAATGTTTGACTTGTCGCAAGTTAAGGCGTAACATCAATTACCGTCTGGATTGTTACAACCGATAAAGATTCCTCTTTGGAAATGGGAGAGGATAACTATGGATTTTGTAATATCCCGGGTTGAAACATTTTGTTGTTGCATGATATTGCATGTGTTTAGTGTCTTTGTGTTGTTGTTTGTGTAGTATCGAGGCTTAATTGTAGCCTCGGTGTATGCCGGAGTGAATGGGAAAATTTTGGTTTTTGGGTGTTAAGTCAGGGGAGCTGTTGGAGCTAGGGTATAAGGGTTTTCTTTGGTGTTTTATTGCACAAGTGAAGAGTGGCAGAGTGGCAAGGGAGGAGCTTGGTGTGGCGTCATCTACAGGTGAGGGAGGTCCAGAGTTCAAGTCGTAGAGCTCCCATTTTGTCACCCATTTTGGACGGCATGGAGGAAGAGGTAGAAGGCAAGTGGAATTCTACCTTGGACTAAGTCAAACCGCTCAAAAGTAAGGTGGAGAGTGATTGTAGGAGTAAGACTTGGTAAACACATTTGAAATGTGTGGAGTGGAGTGTTTGGGGGATATGGTCAAGGTTGGGGAAGTGGGGAGTGTATGGCGGTTTTGGGAAGTGGGGAGTGAGTAGGCGAATGTTCCTTTTGAATGTGATGCATATTCGGTCATTAGGAGACCAAACCAAACTCTTTCATTTTGAAACACCAAAGTCAAGTTCTAAAGAATTCTCTCATCTTTTCTTCACTTCTTAAACCGAAATACCAAGTCTCTTTAGTTGCCAAAATTGTCTTGTTCACTTGGCTTGTGTGTAGCCAATACACTCTTGCATCTATCCTTCTTCTTCATTTGTGTGTTGAATCGGTATCTTTTCTTCTCACACTTTCATTCATTTTCTCTTGTCATACTTGTGCCGAAATCATACTACTTCTAAACCCAGTTCTCTATTTTGACTTCTCCATTACTAGTAAGCCAAAACCATATCATCTTCTTCCCTCAAACTCTCATTTGCTTTTCTCAATAATCCTAGCCGAATCTTTCATTTGTGCCTTACCATTTCATTAAGCCGATTTCTTTCAAAACCGTAAGTATTTGTTCCCATCCATTTCATATAATTTCTTTTTTATCTTCCATTTCAAAAGCTCTTGAGCCGAATGTCCCTTTTCTCCTAGGGGTTCTTGTGGTCAATTCTTGGTGGTTGGTGTTGGGGTAAGTCCTTGGCGAATGGTCATGTTTTCTTTCTCTAGTTTTATGATTGTTTTCGATTAGATTAAAGCTTATGATGGTTGTGGATTGAAGTTAGTTAATCATTGTTAATCTCTTCATTATAGGACATCAAAGGTTTCAAAGCAAGCAAGAGGAGCCGTTTTCTTACATCGCTGCTTGATTAGTAAGTGGAGGTTAAGTGATTGGTTGTTGTTAGTTCATTCTCTTAGTTCTTGGTTAGTCAAAGCTTCAAGAGATTAATGTTTCCTTCTTGATAGGTGGGCCGATTGTCTAAGGGAACCACTTTTTGGTTCGGGATTTGGTAGGAAACCAAATCGTGAAAGGTAAGGGCTTTCGACAAACCCTTTTTGGTCTAAATGGTGTTGGTCGAATGTGTAGATGTCTAACCCCTATGTTTTGGCCGATTGTAGAAGCTAGTACTCGAGGGACTTAGATTGATTTTATCAGGATTTCTAGACTCGTATTTACCAGGTGTGTAAACTAACACATCGATACCTAGTAATGTTATTAATAAACCTGTTTGCTGTTAAAAACGATACCAAGATGATGGATAATTGGATACCCAAATGGGGTATGTGTACGGATCCGGTAAGTCTATTTTATTACAAGTCCTATTATGGATACTTTGAATATGATGATCTATACTATATATATATGCTATGAGATGCAATGTTGGACATGGTTGCATGAGTTACATGATTGCATATTGTACATGAGTCAGTATGACATGTATGGGTGATATGAGTGGAGGGGGCAGTGATATTTTGTGCTGACGAGCACCAGTGCTTTGGTAGCACACTTTGTGACTTTGGGTCACCAGAGGTTTGGCACCTCATTGCGACTTGTCCCTGTGGTTTAACCACCGTGGGTTGGCCCCACATGAGATATGGGATCGTCTGCTAGTGATTTGGTATCACACGATGGGTTGGCCCCATCATCGGATTTGTGACTTCGGTCACCAGTGCTTTGGTAGCACAATTGTGTCTTTGGGACACCAGTGGTTTGGTACCACATTGACGGATATTGTGTCTTTGGGACACCAGTGTTTTGGTAACACATTGTGACTATATGTCACCAGTGGTTTGGCACCACCAAGGTTTGGTACCACACGGGGTAGAAAAGGCGATATGGATGGTTAGGATCGGGTTGCATTAATTATGTTGCTTTGTATGATGTGTGTTAGCATGTTGTTCTTCGGGAGCGGGATTTACACACTGAGTCACTCGACTCACCCTCTCCTTTGACATTTCAGGTGACTCGTAGACGCGGACATGGAGCCGGGATGGACTCGGGGTGCACATGCCATGCTTTAATAAAGGACTATTGAATTTGGGTACTTTAGCTTATTCACTTTATTTGGGTTTTATATTGGATTTGTAAAAGGCCTTTAATTTATGTTTTGGTGATGTTTATGCTTTAATTAGATTTTTAATGTGCCTTAACAAAACAAGTTGGTATGAATTTTACTAAAACTTGGAAAGATAATGATTTCAAAATGATAACGCAATATGTTTTTAAACCATACCATCGGGTATCACACTATGTCTTTATAGTAAGCAAATTCAAGTGATTTTCAAATCAAACTCAGATTACTCCTAAGTCTAATAAGGTTTTAAGTAACACTAAGAAACTATTAAGGTTTAAATGGTTTAAACTCATTTAGCCACACATCAAGTTAAGATTTCAAAATCTCCGGTTTCACATACTCCATCCGATTTCAAACAAGTCTACTCAAATTGTCTTCAAAATACACTGTGTTTTCACACGGCTTTTAGCAAAAAATTTAACCTCTCACAAACATGTTTCCCCCGTAACACACCAGATTCGGACGTGGTGTCCTGTCCGGGTTTGGGGTGCTACACCCCTTAAGCTTCTGCTCAGCAGTAAAATCCAGATCATCCATAATTCTTTCCGTGGCCTCCATCCAATACTCAATCGTGCTAGGGGGCAACTCTACTGACGCCCCTGAATAACTCAGCCTCATTGGACCGAGTCGTTCCGTAACTGACCCACGACCCCCAGATCCAGTGTTGGGCCCAACGACCCTCTTTAATATCCTCAACATAGCCTGGGACAGTGCGCCGTCCCCAGCCATGCGATCTCGAGATCAAGTCTCTGTAGCAGGTGAGATCGGCATCTCGCTCGTATCCAAATTAGACAGATTTTCAGATGACGAGGACCCAGCTCGAGCCCCTTTACGGCCTCTACCACGGCCTCTTGTACCCCGTCCACGGATACCTCGTGCACTCATCGTAAATTCAAAGTTTATCTGTATTATCAGTTTTATGTATTAATTATAATTTTGATATTTGTTAACAAATATTTTATGCAGAATAGTATCAAAAGTCAGAGTTTGTTATCGCGAATCACAGTTTTATTACGATTTTCAGTTTCGCTACAGTTTTCAGTTTACACTACCTAAACTGTTTCAGTACAGTATACTACCTAAGGCTATTTAGTATTTCAGACAAATCTTAAACAAAATTCAGAACACTTACAGGATCGGCGCTGGAGACTCGTTGTACCACATACTCAGTTCAAAATATTTTCAATTATTTAAAATTCATTTCGAAAAATCAATTTTAAACACTCACATCCACAACCGGGTTTTGCAACCTGGCTCGGATACAACTAAATGTAACACTCCAAACCCGGCCTAGACGTTATGGCCAAATCTGGCGGCGTCACATGATAGTGCTTTGGAAGACTTAACTACGTTAAAACCATTTGTTAATATCTTAGGCTTTCATCAAAAACGTGTCATTTAATTATTCATTATCTATTTTCAAAACGTTATATGTTGCGGAAGCTTTTAAAATAATTTGCAAGTTCGTGTGTATTCGCTAAAACCTCTATTTATTTTGAAAATTTGCGTCTTGTCCTACTGCTAGTAGTTTATAAATAAAACTCCTAAATTTTAAACAAAACTCTGAATGGCCTTATTACATTAACATTTATCCAGATATAATCCAACCATAAATAAAAATAAAATCGTAAAAATAGGAATCCAGAACCATGGTCACCGCCGAATCCTCCGTCGCATCGATCCGCCTACTGTTGGGGATTACCTAAACAGATTAAACAGAAAAGGGTGAGTTTTCACAAACTCAGTGTGTAATCCCCACAGAAATCATTCAAACAGAAATATCAGATAACAAACATGATGTTCACAGTTCGGGTCTGAACCCATTACAGAAACGGTGTGGACCTTAGCCCACTCAGATATAGAATCAGACATATTACAGGGCCTTAACCTATTATAGATAGAATATGTAAAAATAGAGTCCTACCCACCAGCCTCTACACACCAACTCCGTCCAACCCTATACACCATGTAGGGATAAAATCAACCCACCCAGCCCTACACACCATGGTGTACCGAATATGGCATATAATCAGAAATTTGCAGCTGAGCTGCCAGATAACAGGCTTAAGAGCCTTTTAGATACTTTCTCCAATCATAATCAACCCACCCGATGCAATGCAACATACAAGAATGACATGTTATTATGCAATTAAACTCATATATTCAGATTAGTATACATCATTAGTACAGAAATCAGACAGACAGATCATTCATTCAGGGGTCTAAGTATTGCTTACCGACCCTACGGTAGGTCCACAGTAGACTTGGGCGACCTGTGTAACCTTACAGAGTTTTTTATAAAAATGGGCTCACACACTCATGTGGCCCGCCTGTGTGGGCCCACACACCCGTATGGCCTACATGGCCCAAATTGGCCTTGGCCATGTGGATCACACAGCCTGACTGAGAATACCACACGCCGTGTGGCCCACACGACCTAACTGGTCGAGCCCGTGCATCGCACACATCCTCGCTCGGCCCTTGCGCACGGCCAGGCTCGTCGATCACACGATCGTATGGTGACTTACAGTCTTGTACACGGCCTACCACACGGGCGACCACACGCTCGTGTGGCGTCGACAGAAAGGATTTTGGATTTCATCGAAACCTCATTTTTTTGCGTTTGTGGGTATACACCTAGTTTAATTTTGACGCGTAACCACTCCCGAGCACTCCAACACCTATTTCGACAATTGAAAGCCCAATTTTAGTTACTTAATCCAAGTTGTTATGGACAGGAGATTTGCCAAAACTTATGACAACCTTACCTTTAACAAGCCAGAAGCAGTGTCTTGCAACCTGAGAACCCAATTAAAGCCTTCGAGCAGTACCTAAACGTGAGTGAAACGATTCCTCCATTGATCACTTAATCAAAAATAACACTAACACTTATAGAAAAACCACTTACCAATTGCGCGTCCTGACTACAGGTAATAGACACGGATGAACAGAAGGAGAATCGAAAATAAGAGAGGGAAAAACAATAGAATTTCGACAGCCAAAGGAAAAGGGGAAGGGAAAACGGAAGCCAAAAAGAAAGAAGAAAAAAGGAGGAAGGTTAGCCGAAATTTTCAAACAAAGGAAGTAGTTCTGAACAGAAATTGTTAACTCCCAAACTTTTCCCTTAATTCTCTCCCTACTATCAGACTTTTAGTCCAACACAACCTCTTACACGGCATTGGCAGCAAAAATACATCCCTTGCCTACGCAAGGATTCGAACTCCCAACCTCTAACAACCTTAACACTCCCCTTAGCCACTAGACCAGCAGGCCCACACAAGTTTAGGCTTTATTCATAAAAATACCAAAATTCACCCAAGTTGTGACTTGAACTTGGGACCTCCCACACACACCTAGAACACATAACCATTGAAGCTGACATTCATTCATGCCAAAATTACAAAAGCTGAAATTAAGAAAAAATTAGGGCGTTACACGAACTTTAACCTAACCTACACACAGAAACAAATCGTACATTGAGTATAAACTCAGTGGCATTTCTATAATTTGAATACTTAATAAACAAGAATTTATAATATTTATACATTTAAATTCAGATAACGAAAATCATTCAACTAATAATCAATTTCATAATAAACATTCATTTATAAAATTTTCGTACTCATCTCTTACTACTTCAATCTCATAATTACTATTCAGTAGCATATAACACCCCCAAACCCGGCCCATGCGTTTCGACCAGATCTGGTATGTTACGAGTTGTACATTGAAAACTTTTGTTTTGTTCGTTATGGAAATCGTAAGTCAATTGGACATTATTTGGATAAATAAGTGACATTTTAAAATTTAAAATCCCTTGTATTACTATTATCAAGTATAAATAAAACTTATCATGAATTCATTAGTTGCATAACATTGAAAACTTCTTAGTTGAATAAAACTAGGGGCCTTATTACATAAATATTCCCAAATAAAATAAAATAAAATTTAAAGAAATCCTAAAAATAATTTGTAGAAATAAAACTTGATGGCCCCTCGAGTCCGTCTCGGCTCCCATGTCCACGATCTACTGCTCATCTGGAAGAGTAGAGAAAAGAAAAGCTTGAGTCACCAAGACTCAGTGTATAAATCTCAAAACACACAACGGCTTGAGCCCACAAACACATTATGGGCCCTGACCCATACATGAAGGTAATAATCATAATCACATGGTAAAAGATAAACAATGAATAACCCAACCCATCCTAGGTTTCCATCCTCTACACACCAACCCATACCAACCATCACACCTTGGGGATTTCTACAATCAACCCTCCATCCGCTACACACCAAAACGACAACAGACCGTCTATTCCTATTAATTAGGAATCATTGAATGTGGCATAGCCACCGATCACTATGTGACCTAACATTTGTATATGTGGGATTTCCACCACCGATCACCAAGTGACCTATCATGCACTTCCCCTTCAATATCATATTTCCACCCCATGCATACACATAAAGAAAACATCATGCAATCATATATATTTTCCGGTACACATAGGGAGTTCTATGTTTACGTACTTGGCATCCTTGCCTAACCCTTTTAGGGTTCCATTCGACTGTCTAAACAGCCTCATTCCGGCTTTTAAGCCCATAACATATATATAGTCATACATACAGGTTTATTAGTGTGTTAGAGATCTACACACGATTACCGATAAGACGATGCTTTCTATGTTGACGCTATCCTTAGTCGACACTCATCGCTATCCGCCTAAGGTGTTGTTCGTAGCGGTCCACAACCAAGTGGCCAACCTCGAATGGCGATCTCGCTCTTTTCTTAAACTTAGGGATTTACTCCTTTGCCTGATCCATATTTAATTCCATCACAAGTCCTTATCAGAACTACTATCACAATATTTAATTGTTAATTCTCATTATAACCTTAAGATCTTGTATACAGTGAACAAATCTAATAGAAATCTAGGGAAATCTTTTTACCTTAAAAATCTCAAAAGTGGAGACTAGCTATTTTCGGCTTTTAGATCTAATTGACCAAGCTTCCTTCAAATCCCGAATTACCGCCCAACATAGAATCATTTAACTGTTAATTTTTCGGCTAACACTTGGAAAGGAGATTCGACAATGCCAAAGGAAGGTTTAAATACCGGAAGTATAGAACTAATTCTCAAATAGGATGAATAAAAGAAAAGACTATAGATGCTTCGGCTTTTTTGAGAAATTGGCACAAGGAGGAAAAAGTGGAGAAGAGTTTCGGCTTTTGAAGAAATTGGAGAAAAGAAATAGGAGAGGGAGAGGCTAAGGAATTTCGGCACAATGGGAGAAGAAATTAGGGTTTTCAATGTCAGAATCAAGGAGCTATCCCCCCTATTTATAGATATTTCGACACCTCATGTATAAAACCGAAAATGCCCTTCCTAATTAATTAAAATTCAAGCTAAATAAGAGGGAAAATTCGGTACCCCCTTTGCCATGCAGTAGCCGATTTCTACACTCCTCTAGGTGATGGATTTTCGGCCATCACCTCCCTTGTAGATAAGCTCCTAACTTTTCTCCTTTTTATCTACTATTTTATCAATTATAACAGCCATCTAAATCTTCCTATTTTTGAGCCTTGTAGCCGTCCACCTCATCAAATCTTAATGACTAAATTTAACTCACTTAAATTAAAAGATTTGGGCTTTATTAAACTTAAATTTTGGGCCCCTAAATCTTTGTGTGTGGTGTCATCCTTGCTTCATTTTAGGTGCTGAAAAGGGCCCTAAAAACATGGGCTCCTTGCGGCCAAAACTTGGGCCTCTTTTATTGTTAATGATGCCACCTTAAAATAATTCAATCAAAGCCTTTGCCTAATCCTAAGCCCAATTTTAAACCCCTATCACTTAAATTAACAAATTAAACATATCCCCACACTAAATGCATAGGCCCATAAATTTAGGATGTTACATAGCATTTCTCAATGGAATACATATATCATCTCACTATATCAATAACCATTTCATGAACTTATAATTCATGCATTTCATATGCATATTTCAATTCACTATCTCATTTCAATTCACATTTAATACCATCCAATATCAATCATAGTGCCATTTCATTTAATTACCCCTATTTACAAGACTCGGACTTTGGCGGATGCACGGATCCAACCGAAACACACCAGTATGGCACCCAGTGCTTCATCGGATAATTCGAAGTAATAGATTGACACCCAGTGTCTCATCAGCCATGCCGAAGTAAGTTGGTACCTAATACCTCATCAAATTTATCCGAAGTAATAATGTGACACCCAGTGTCTCATCGAATCGTGGTCAAGTATCCCTGAACACTTCCAATCCTATGGCATGCCAACTATATCTGACTTAGCCCGATACAGTTAATAGGGTTTTCAATTTAAATTTATTAATTCAATTTCAATTAAAATCCACACCAATCACATATACTCACATAATCAATTTAATTCAATTCAATATCATAATATCAATACTCACCTTATTTCACTTACCATAACATTTAATCAAAATACAACAATTAATATTACTAGATTCAGATTATAGAAACACAAACCGTAATTTCCAAGCTAATCTTCGTTGACTTTGTCTTTTCTTTTCCTAGCTAAGGTTTCCGGCTCAACGTTAGCTACAGAGTCAAACAATTAAAATTTATCAATACAACACAATTTAACAAATATTTCAATTTATACACAACTTTTGCCTCCAATTTAGTCCTTAACCAAAACTAACTTTATTTTCTTCACAATTTATTCTTTATTTTCATTCAATTAACACTTAAAACTAACTTTAACTCTCTAATTTCACCATAAATCCCTAATTCAAAATTCTCTCAATCTAGTCCCTATTACTTCAAAACCTATAATTTATTTCACAATTTAATCCTTTTCCACTTCTAACTTAAAATTCTATCAATTTAAACCCTAATACTTCAAATTATTCAACATGAACAACATCTACAAATTCACTAACTTTCAAAATTTCAACATAAATCAAATAGTATTTATCACTAAGATTCTAAAACTTAAAATTATAAGAAAATGAGCTAAATTGACTTACCAAATTGAATTTGAAACCTTAAAACCTTAATTTTCCTTCTTTCTTTTCTTTTCCTTTTCCCCTGCTTCGCTTTGCTATTCTTTCTTTTTCATTCTTTTGTTTTGTTTCTTTCTTTATTTATTTCATGTTTTATTTCTTTTATTTTATGTTATTATGTTATTATGTTATTATATTATTATATTATATAATAATAATTATTACTTAAATAATAAGTAAATACATATATGTATTGCAAATGTATGTATATATTTATTACACATTTATTTTACAATTACCATACACTTGTATTTACTTTTTACTATACAAGTGTTTCATAAGGTTTATTTACTAATTTGGTCCCTTCACTTTTCATTTAATCTATAATTAAGCTTTCACACTTTATTCAATTTAATCCTTATACCTAATTAACCTTAATTTAAACTAATTCACCTAACCAAAACCTAATTAATCACACAATAAACTTCGTAAATATTTTTAATAAATATTTACAAATCCGTTTGTCGAAAATGGAGACCCGAAAATACACTTTTCCGATTACCCAACTATCGGGTCATTACAATTACTAAATGTAGGCAAATAGTTACACGAAAATCTCCAAATTATAATTTTGATTTTAGGGGGTAGATCTAAATTCCACAATTTCTTGTAAAATTGTTTGTAATTAGTCTATACTTGATTCGGATCGTCATGTAAAAGAAATTTGTGTCCACTACGGGCCGAATACTCCCCGGTCGGCTCACAATGCTAGATGACATAGTCCTCGTGCAAAAAAAAGGCAAAGGAATACATAAAATCCTCTCTGCATCCTTCTCCGAAAACGTATTATAAACCAACTCAACTTTCCATTTCCTTGAATTAGCATCAATCAAATCTGCAACTTTTAGAAGTCTCGAGTTAGCATTAGTATTCTGAATTATGAACTCATCAATTCCAGGAACCCAAGCGTCTCCCCATATAGAAACTTGCCGTCCATCACCAATCCTTCAGCCCAAGCCTTTCAAAAGGAGTCCCTTCGCAGCCCATAAACTCTGCCAGGTAAAGGAAGGTAAATTTCTCAACCTGGAATTTAAGAAATCAGAATCATTATAATATTTGGCTTTCAAAGTACGCGTTAGTAAAGAATTAGGATTACGTAACAAACGCCAACGCTTGCGAAAACTTAACTGATAACTGAAAGCTGATATGTGAAAAACGACAAATAAGGGCATGATACATTTTATTGTTAAGTATTTATTTGTTTGTAATACTTTAATCTTTATTGGTTTAAATTATTGAAATAATCACTATTATCACGAATTAAAACATTCATTATAAAAATTAATCGGTGAATATTTTAAATTTTAAATAAACAAATTTCTTAAATTTCTTATTCGCAAATATTAACCTTTTGGAAATTGATAAATATTAATAGCGTATCAATATAATTGTAAACTATACTTTTAGTGATATTTATTTCATGTTCTTAATATGTAAATTAGTAATAATTATGTCACACTCTAAATAAATTTGTCAAGTAGCATATTTCAATTAATATAAAGTTGCATAAGAAATCATTTTACACAAGTAAATTGAAAATAAATTAAGAGTACATAAGTATTCAATATTTAAGAAATAGATACATATCCAAGCAATTAAAAACAAATATTTAAGAAACATGGCGTCGTCGTCTAGCTTCCATCAAACTAGTAGTGATGTCATGACAAACTTTTGTCATTTCATTAGTACTCAAACGCTCAACTTCTTGAGTGGAAATGCATTCGACATTCGAAAATATTTCAGGAGGAATGAAATTCGGATCTACATCATGACCCTAAATGTCAGGTTGAGGCTACTAATATCTTGACACCTCTAATAGATTTGAGAGCATATGACAAAGAAAGTAATTTTTGAACAAACATAATCACATATGTTATTTCACATATCTCATTCTCAATCAATTGTTGAAAAAGTTGTCCATAAAAGTAAAAATTTGTTAACCATATTTATATTAAATAATAAAATAATATTAAGGTTAAATAATTGTCTAAAATATTAAAGTTATATTTTGTTTCATATATATTAATGTTTGCATAAAAAGAATTTTTGATATGCCTTTTCAAAGTAATAATAAAAATTAAAAATATAGAAAGTAAAATAATGTTGGATTGAAGAGAGATCCATAGAGCAAATGAAGAAAATTTACATGGAAAAGTAAGAAACATAGCTATGTTTGTATCGACTTGGTTATTAGCCCATCAATGTGTAAGTTCCTCCTTGGAGATGCAATTCATTCTTCAAAAACTGAAAAAAGGTTGTGCTTGGGAGCTTTGACAATGCTAAAATCACCCTTTTAGCAGGCCAATTGCCACCACCGTATCTATAAAATTCTCTTAAGAGTAGTGGCTGACCCTGTAAGCACTCTCTTCATTCAACTGATGGGATTTCATCCACCTCCCTTTTATCTTGCCATATCAATTATTGGGTCATGATTCTCTTCCCAAGTTGGGTAATCTCCTTTTTTTCTTCTCTTTCTCGATTGCAGCTCTTGTCACCCACCCCTCCTTAAGGATAAAGCGGTACCATCTTCCTGCATCTACTCTTTTTTCTTTTCTTATCAGTAAAGATGAAAATAAAAATATTTTTTCGGAATTGTAACCATAAAGTTGTTGGCAGCCAGCCATGGGTTGGTTAAGGTGGCTCTAACAGGGTCGATTCCACTATTTTCCCAATCACTGCATTTTCATTGACTCTCCTATTAATGTCACCATCCGTGTGAAGCTATAGGACTTGAAGATGTGTAAAAATATCAGTCTGCTGCCCTTCACCTACCTTTTCCTCGCTTACCATAAATGACACTCATTTACAAACCAAGCTAAACACCCTTACATATTTTGAAAAGGGTAAATTACACTACAGGTTTTTTTTATTTTTTTTCATTCCCGTTAATGATGATATGCAGTTGAAAAATTGATTTAATAATAAATTTACTCTTCAATTTTTATATATTATATTAATTTAATCATAATTTAAAAAATTAATTTTAAAATTTACAAATGATTGAGATCCTAATTCTAAAAATTCAAATAAATATATAAAAATATATAAATATTTTTAAAATATATATAAAAATTATATTTATATTAAATAAAATAATACCCCTCCCTGACTGCCTCCTCTCCCTCCCTCGATTTTAATATAAATATAAACATATAAATTTGAATGAAACTAGACAAATTAGCTTTAAGATACATTTGAATCTGCACAATTATTTGTCTAAATTCATTCAAGATATATTTTCAGTAGTTTTATATTTTTAATTTGTTTTAGAAAATATTAGGTTATTTATATTATTGTCTAGATTTAAATTTATAGACAAAGAATAATTTGTCTAGGTTTATCCTAGACGTGTTTATATATATATATATATATATATATATATATATATATATAAATTCTTAATTTTAATTTTTAAAAATCTATAACTTATATATTATAATTTTTTATATTTTTCAAAATATTATAGGCTCTTTGTATATACTTTTTATTTTACAAATTTATATTTTATATATTTTCCAAAATAATTTAACCTAAAATTGATATTTTGTTAAAAATATATAAATTACTAAAAAACAGATTATTTCTTTTTGCGAAAAAATACTTTTATTAATTTATATATTTTTAAAGATTTTTTATTTTAATTTGACACATGGCATTATCAGAGGTAGCCATGTTTCATCACTGATTTGGTTATCAATGCCATATCATACAAACTAACGGTGTTAATGTAGAAGTACCAAACTGTGTGATGGATTACAAGTTTAGATACTAGCTAAGTAAATAAAAAAGGTGTCAACTAGGTACAAATGGATAAATTCGGAAGGCAAAATACATATTAACAATATTAACTTCTTTATTTGAGTTGATGTTTGGTTGACTCGTTAATATTAATTTTGTCGAAAAATAATTAAAAATCATTTATTAAAATATTTTGTCAATTTAAACTTAGGAGATTATAATTTTAAAATATTTAATTTTACCACTTATATTATACTCAATACATTTGATTTAGTTGGTGTCATGAATTAACAAATGACTAATTATTTTTACAAAATAAATTATAGCAAAGTTTCATTTAATTAAAATATATGAAATTTTAATAAATATATTTTTACATAAAATTTTTTAGATTAAAATAAAAAGCAAATTAAGGTAATTACCAAGTTGATCTAAAATAAACTATCCACTTAAAATTAATTTTTTGCCAGAAAAATTGAAATTATTAACTAAGCTATTTTAAGAAATATTTATTAATCTACTCTTATTCAAGTAATTCCTCAAATTAGAATAAAATTATCAATATAAAATAATAATAATAATAATTTGAACTTAGATGGTTGCAAGAGTGATTATACCAAAAGAAATTTAATGATTGATTTTAGCTATGATTGAATTCAATGGGATTAGGAGGATAGGACCCCCAAACCATTAAAAACAGAACACAATGGACGGCCTCGGAGGCGGCCTCGGAGGAAGCGAAGAAATTCAATCCACGTGGGAAACCCAAGACCATCCTTCCACACACACGGACAGGCAGACGGACAGAGAACGCGAGTTTTAAAAAAAGTTACCTTAAAAAAAGGAATCACTAATAATGGTTTAAACCTTATGTTCGTCCATTGTATTTTGTAGCAAACAAAAATCAGGGGACGCGAACACCATTTGCAGGGAGCCGCTGCAAATGCTCTTTTAAATATGGCGAAACAACACGCCTGGGCTCACTCTGCACACCCTCGTTCGCCTTCTTATCTCTTCTTCTCCGTCGTTGCGCTTTCTTTCCTCTCCCTTATCGCCCTCCTCATCTACAAGGTCCACCTCCTTTTTGTTTTTCTTTTTAAATATTTATCAGCTTCTAATGGAACCAGAAATGTTCTGACTGTTTTTTTTTTCCGGTGGAGATTTAGGTGGATAATTTTGCTTCCCAGACGAAAACAATCGTGGGTCATAATTTAGAGCCGACGCCGTGGCATCTTTTCCCGCCGAAAAACTTCACCGGCGAATCCCGACATTCCCGGGCTTACAAGATCATCCAATGCTCCTATCTGACTTGTCGCTACGCCGCCACCGTCGGTGGCGCTCAACCCTCGGAGGGGCAGGAGGAGGAACGACGGGGCTTAGTCTCCTCTCGTACCCGTCCACAATGCCCAAACTTTTTCAAGTTCATTTACCGTGATCTTGAACCATGGATGAAGACCCGGATATCCGTTAACCACATAAATGAAGCCAAGGAACACGCGGCGTTTCGTATCGTTATTGTTGAAGGAAAATTGTTTGTCGATTTATATTATGCTTGTGTACAAAGTAGATTGATGTTTACGCTATGGGGAATTTTACAGCTTATCAAAAAGTATCCTGGGATGGTCCCTGATGTGGATATGATGTTTGATTGCATGGATAAGCCTACCATTGAAAGAGCTAGAGTTGAAAATGGGTCTTTGCCGTTGCCTCTGTTCCGGTATTGTACGACTGAGGCTCACTTTGACATCCCTTTTCCCGACTGGTCCTTTTGGGGTTGGTAAGAATCACTCATTCCCAACTTCATTTGAGATTCTAATTTGTCTGCTTTTACTACAAGATCATATCTGCATAATCTGTGTTTACACTTACCACAACCTCACTCCATTCGATTGTCCCAAGCCTAAAATGATATGAATAACTTAAATTGTTCATAATCTGGGTATACCAGGGATTGCAGGTCATTTGCTATGGACTAAGCTCCAGGTGCTAAATTGTTAATGATTTTGTGCAGATAGAATGCTAAATTGAGTAGACCATTTGATGGGAGTACGAATTGTGTGAAAAATTGTTCGAGTTGCGAAGCTTAACAACGTTGTATCCCTGAATGCAGAAATGTTGAGTTATATTGGTGTCACTCTATGTAATTGTCATCCATATGATTCATGTTCAAATACTCCCAAGTATAAAGTGTTTTTCTTGTTTATGTGAATCCTTTATATATTGGCATGCTATATGTGTTGGGATATGTGTGTGTGTGTGTATAGTGCTCCTCTCTACTAGCTTATGCAAATGGAGCATCTTGCATCTATCTTGGAATTTTTCATTAGTCGCAGCTATGGTGGTGGTATAAGAGATGTGGTCTAGAATTCATGTTAGTTTTGGTGGATATTTATTTGAATTCTTGTGCACATCTTTGTGAATGACTTGTCTGTAGGCCAGAGGTAAATGTAGAGGCATGGGATGAGCAGTTTAAAGAAATTAAGAAGGGATCACAAGCTCAAACCTGGTTGAAGAAGATTCCCCGTGCCTATTGGAAAGGAAATCCAGATGTTGAATCTCCAATACGTCTGGCACTAATGCAATGCAATGACTCTAACTTGTGGGGTACAGAAATTATTCGTCAGGTTGGTTTGAAAAGTTTTATGTGAACGCATGAATTTTTCTATTGTAGAAATGATAGGTCTAACAGCCAAAAATGTGCTTTAAAGTGCAATAATGATAATAATATTTATGTTGTTTGATGATGTTGCTTTTCATTGTGCATTGCAGGACTGGGCGGAAGAAGCAAAGACTGGGTATGAGCGGTCCAAACTATCCGATCAGTGTAATTATCGGTGAGTTCTCTTCTTTGACTGATGTTACTACAGCAGAGATACTTATATTCAACATTTGCATTTGAGTCCGGATAATAGCCTTATGCTGTGTGATGGGCCTGGAACTTTAGAAGACTATTCCGTAAGAGTCCTAAACAAACTTGGAAGCTGCAAGTTACTAGAGTGCTTTGACTTGGTTTCCACGCTTTTTGTAGGTAAGCCTTCTAGAATTTTCCAGGTTTGGGTCGGGTCAAGATGCCCCATATGAACAACTTGGTTTGCTGTGTGAGCCTTGATCATGAGCTGGTGTGCACAGG
Source organism: Gossypium rotundifolium (assembly GCA_025506655.1). Lineage (NCBI taxonomy): Eukaryota > Viridiplantae > Streptophyta > Magnoliopsida > Malvales > Malvaceae > Gossypium > Gossypium rotundifolium. The sequence continues at coordinate 32,440,484 of CP106728.1, forward strand.
CTGTGACATTGGCACAGTACATTTAAAGCTTGCTATTTAGACTAGTCCTTGGGGACCTAAGAATCAACCACCCCTGCCTTTAAATCCCAGATTTCTTCCCAAGAGTTCAATCTGCTTGGATTGCATTGCAGAAAGCCGTCATAAGGGCTGCATCTTATAATGGAAATTAAGCAAATTTTGTTCCAAGGCTCAAAAAGTGCATAATTTAATATTGTTTTGTAATACTTGTCTGATATTGAATGTAATATACTGATATTTTTGTTTCCCGTTTTCTGCAGTTATAAGATCTATGCTGAAGGCTATGCTTGGTCTGTAAGCTTGAAATATATCCTATCTTGTGGTTCACTTCCTCTATTAATTTCCCCACAATATGAAGATTTCTTCACTCGTGCCCTCGTTCCCAAGTTAAACTACTGGCCTGTCTCTAACATTGATTTATGTCGCTCCATAAAGTTTGCTGTTGACTGGGGTAATACAAACCCGTCTCAGGTATGATCTTTTGGAATTCGAATTGGCAATAAGCAACAACTATTATAGGTTTAAACTGAATCTAGAATTCTTTCTTTTGAGGATACACATAAATTCACGGCAATATTAGTACATGGTTATGGGGTATGATCCTCTATATTTATGAGAAAGCTTGGAACATGGTTGACCCCTATTAGTGATACATTCTTTCTTTCTGATAAATTTGACTAAACAGGCAGAGGCAGTCGGGAAAAGAGCGCAACATCTGATGGAAAGTTTAAGCATGGATCGGGTTTACGATTACATGTTTCACCTGATTTCAGAATATGCAAAGCTGCAAGACTTTAAGCCTGTCCCGCTCTCATCAGCTCAGCAAGTATGTGAAGAATCCTTGCTTTGCTTCGCAGATGACAAGCAAAAGGAATTCCTTAAGAAATCAGCAGTGACTGATGGTTCATCAACGCCGCCCTGCACCCTTATCAAGCGTCCCAACCCTAATTTTTTCACTATTTGGAATGATCAGAAGAGGAAAATAATTGATAATGTGAAAGATATGGAGAACAGAGCAAATGCAGCCATCACCTAGATGACATACCTAATGAATTTATGTCTGCACTTAGTCATTTATACAGAAATTCTTTTAAATCCTTTTTACACGTTATTTTTTATATTTATATTTATACGACCAAAAAAAAAAAAAAAACCCAAATGAAATGGAAGTGGTGGAATTACAAACTTGGGTTGCAAATTTAGTTAAAATTAATTTTTCATGTTGGTTTTATGTATTTATTTTTTAATTCATTAAACAATGTATTTTTATTAACAAAATATTCTCCTCGTAATCAAAATTTAGGGAAAATATACATATATTTGGGTAGTACAGATAGAACACGGCTATCTGAAGACAACAGAAACTTATAAGACAATGCCTTAATGCCAAATAGGTAGGGAAAAATGAAACAGGAGTTGTGCTTGGCTCTCTTGTAATTTTTGAATCATTCGAATCTGAATTTATAAATATCTCTAAAATTTAAAATCTTAAATTATAAATAAAATAGAACTTTACTTTCTAATTACTATTAAAATTTAAAGTACATTAAAATTTATCTTGATCTTGATAGACATTCACTCTCATTGGATGATGTTCATTGATAGATAATATATATCGTTAAAACCTTACAAAGATAAAAACTCTGTGGGAAAAAAATTTTAGAGAAGGAAAAAGAGTACACATATTTATAATATGCATAATATGCTGTTTCGTTAAAAACCTTATCAGAAAAACTCAATGGGAGAAAACTCTGTTAAAGGAAAAAGAGTACAACGCGTATTTACTCCCCCTCATGAAAACATCATACTTTCTCATATTCTATGTATTCGATCTTGAATACTAGTTTTTCAAATGACTATATAAATGTATTTGCTAAGCATTTATATCACCATTCTTTTGAAAGTCATGAGTGAGGGAAAATTTGAGAAAAATATTTTTTTGATCTCTTCAGGAGTTTTAACAATAATTATAAAAAACTTTAATCATGATTTTTCTATAAAAACACAAATCGGTATTTTGGATAATTTTATAATCCTCCATCAGTTACTACTGATTAGGTCAAATATACCACACATGTTCAATTATTTCAATTCATATAAATGAATAATTTCTCAAGAATTTCAATATGCTTCGAATTCTAAATCCTTCAATAATTTTAATATAAACTTTACTATATAGTGGTTCATAAAAAAGTTATAACAACAACCATTAGACGCAAGTTAAATATTTTATGAATTGTCGGTTTAATAATATACCTAAAGGTTATTACATCCGCAATAAAAAATATTATATCTTTTTATAATCAATGCCAGGGCTTAGCAAAAAAACTTAATATTTTTATTTCTTTTTTGCAAAACTACTTCATTTGTACCCTCAGTGGCTTTATACATTTAGGTAGTTGGACTACTGCTCTAAAAACTCCATGAATTTAATTGTATTTGGGTTGTGTCTTTCTATTTTGAACAATTTATTTCATATCCATATTTCTCAATAGATTTAATCAAAATCATCCTTTTATTTCATTATTTCAACAATAATATTGCAAGCAAAACCATTGTCGACCATTTTTATTATCGATTTCACATTTTCTTGAATTGACATAACTTATTGAGATCTCTTATTTTCACTATTTTAATCTTCAGTTTTGGTACCTGAATCTCTTTTGGAGTTTTACTTATTAGTTATGTCTCTGGTCTCTTCTAGAGCACCTGCCTTCACTATATGACCATCTAGATTTATTATTTTCTTTTATAAGAATTTTCATTTTTGGAATTTGTAATGAGTTATCCTTGTTGAACTTTTGGTTCAAATTACTCTCCCCCTAACTTATTACAAATTATATTTTCTCTCCCCCTAATGTCAGGAAAACTATCGAATTAAAATAGTGATCACAAATTATATCATAAATGAATCTCCAATACATTTAAAATATATAATAATATAAGGAGACTTGTAATTAATATCTATTCCCAACTTTCTTTGAGGATTCATTCATCTTTGTGCGTTGTGGTGGAGTAATTGGAACATATACTCACATACAAAAATTCAAGGACGAGAAATATTTAACTCTTGACTAAAAACCAATTGTAATGAGGAGTATTTATAACTTATTGGCTTGATGCGTACAACACGCAAATCAACATAATCTCATATTGAAATTAGAAGTTTAGTTCTCATAAGTAATGGTTTAGACATTAATCAGAGTCATTCAATCAATAATTTCTCTAAACCATTAGGCACAAAAATAACAAACTTTTGAAACACCCCAAACCCGGCCCACAAGCCCTGACCGGATCTGGCATGCTTCTAGGGAAAAACCATTCAAAACTGATTTGGACTTTGCCAAAATCTTATGTGTTTTTGAAGAACCATTGATTTGGGTTGGGCTCAAAATTAATAACGGTGTTGATTAGGTGTCAAAACATTTAATATTTATGTTTAAGAAAAATTAACTTTAAACTTTAATTTGATAATAATCGTATCATACTAAATTAATTGAAATGCATGCATAAATAGTTCAAGACTTATGGCCTTATTACATCAAAACAAAACCCGAAATAATTCAAAATACTTAAGTATGGAAAATTATAAAATTAAACAAATTCGAAATGAGCATGGCCACCATTGAGCTCCTGCCGACCTTGGTCCATCACCATGTGTCATCTCAAAAATAATCCCACAACGGGTGAGTCAATGACTCAGTGTGTACAACCAACACAAGTCTCAACAAATTTAGGCATGTCAAATCATACATAATAAACATATATAATCAATGATGCAAACCCAACCCAAACCTAGATAACCATCCGCTACACATCACCCGTACCAACCATCACACCGTGGGGACTACTAAGTCGACCCTCCATTCGCTACACATCATCGAAGGCGTCATTGCAGCATTTACATGCTCATCGCCCTTATAAATATTGTGGCATAGCCACCAGATAATATTTTGTGACATGAGTCACCACATTCAGATTTCGTGACATAAGTCACCACATTCAGATATTGTGGTATAATACCACCAGATCACTTCCCTTTTACATATCACCCATATGCCCCATGTCATCCAATTATGCATTAACCATGTCATATTCCTTATTCTCATTCTTATAGTTTCACATATTTGCCATAACAAATCATATCATACTCATAGTAGGAGTGGTTAAACGTACCTGGGTACTTTGTACCATTACATGGTTAGCCATATGTCACATTATTATAAACACATTTATTAAATTGATGCCTTAAATCTATTAAGAGCTGGTGTGGGGTACACACCTGATTTACTTAATGAACTCACTAAAATCCCGAAAATTCGATCTAATCCTCTAGATCTCAAGTTCCTACATTCGGCCAACACTTAGTATTTTAGCATAAGCCTATTCGGCTATATAACCAAATCCCGAAGGATTATCGCAACCAAAATCTTACCTTGTTGCCGATTTCACTACTAATCAAATCCCAAAATTCCGTAGTCTTTCTCCCTTGGAATCGACTAACACTAGATCACTTGATTTGGTTAGTTTTCGACTTTTGAATAAATAGTAAATAAATCTAAGTCACTAATTAGGCCTTGGCCGAATTTCATATGTACTTACCTTGCGATTTTAAATCCCGAAAGTGGTTACTTGCTTTGAAGTTGTCGAAATCCCTACTTGTCAAGTGTTAGAATCGGTTTTAAACATAAATCTATGAGAATGGCCTTTGGCCGAATACTTCATATCACCTACCTTGAACACTTCAAATCCCGAAAGTCTCCCTACTGCCCCTTAACGTTGGCTACACACAAAAGAACACAAGGTTATGGCACTATACACATTCGGCCATCCCTAACCAAGACTTAGCCATTATTTTCGGCACCTTAAAAGAATAAGAACCCAAACCGATTACTAGGATAGAAATTACTTACTACCACGTTGCTTGAAAAGACTGGAAGAGAAAAGGTTTCGGCTTCTAATGATCACTAGAAGGATTCGGCTATGGCTCCAATTAGAGATGAAATCTTCGGCTTGTGAGAGAATCGTGAGAGAAAAGGAAGAAGGAAAAAGTTGAGAAACTCGGCAGTGGTGACAATGAGGATTCGACTTTTAGGAGAATTAAAAAGAAAAGAGAATGGTTTGCAGAGAGAATTTGACAGAGGCTCAACTGGAAAGAAAAGAAAGTAAATGGCCTTGCTCCCTTCCTTGGCCGAAAATACCACCCAAAAGAGTCCCTCAATCAGCCAACTCTCCTTCCCCCTATCTCATCCCTTCCTTTCCTCCTATTTTTCTCTCCTTTTGGCCTATCAAAATAATTTAAAATAAATCCCCATTTATCTACTACTTTAGCCGAATTTTTTTTTTAAGTTTTTAACTTGATCTACACTTCATCTTGAAGTGTCCTTGTGCCGTCCACTTCCTCTCCTCCTTGTAGCAAAATAAAAGCTCCCTTTTTGCTTCCCTTGTGATTCGAACCTAGGCCCTTTCCCCTTGCTTTTGGCATCACATTCTAAGGCCCTAAGTGGCGCCTCCAAGCCACTTAAACAAGCCCATTCTTGTGTCATATTTCCCCTACTAATTTTCTTAGGGCCTCTTAGGCTTAGCTCCCTCTTTTAAACTTAAAATCGAATAATTTCTAAGGCATTTTCTACACTTTAAAGTTCACAAAATTCATCGGGCACATTCATAATACACATAGGCACACTAGCACATGCAATTAAGCAAAAATACACAAGCCCTAATTCTCGGATATTACAGTTCTACCCCCTTAAAATAATTTCAACCTCGAAATTACCTGGCTAGAATAGGTTAGGGTATTACTGTCGTATTGTTTCTTCCGGCTCCCAAGAAGCTTCCTCCGATCCATGGTTACGCCACAACACTTTGACCAGAGGGACCAACTTCCTTCGAAGCACCTTCACATCACATTCCAGAATCTAAATTGGCTCCTCTTCGTAAGATAAATCTGGTCTCAGCTCCACCTCTTCAACCGGAACTACATGAGATGGATCCGATCGATATCGACGTAGCATAGAGACATGGAATACATCGTGCATCTGTTGCAACTCCGAAGGCAACTCCAACTGGTATGCGACCGGTCCAATTCACTTTAATACCCGATAAGGTCCTATAAACCTGGGACTTAGCTTCCCTTTGTGACCAAATCTCATCACCTTCTTCCAAGGTGAAACTTTAAGGAACACTTGATCTCCCACATCAAATTCTATTTCCTTCCATTTGAGATCTGCGTACGACTTCTGTCTATCAGATGCTTCCTTCAACCGAGCTCAAATTACCTTAACCTTCTCCTCGAATTCTGCCACAATCTCTGGACCCAAAACCTGACGTTCCCCTAATTCCGTCTAACATGTTGGAGTGCGACACTTTCGTCCATACAACGCTTCGTACGGTGCCATCCGAATACTTGCCTGATAGCTGTTGTTGTACGCAAATTCTGCTAGAGGCAAATGTTCTTCCAAACTTTCTCTGAAGTCTATCACACAGCCTCTTAACATATCCTCTAGCACTTGGATCACTCGTTCAGACTGGCCATCCGACTGTGGATGAAAAGTCGTACTAAAATCCAATCTAGTGCCTAAAGCTTGATGTAGTACCTTCTAGAACTGAGACGTAAACCTCAGATCCCTATCCGAGATAATCGACACTGACACTCCGTGCAACCTTACGATCTTAGCTACATACAACTTTGTTAACTTTTGCAGAGAATAGTCAACCCGTACTGGGATAAAATGCGCGAACTTTGTCAACCGATCCACTATCACCCGTACCGAGTCCTTCTTAGTAGGCGTAAGGGGAAGCCCACTAACGAAGTCCATGGTAATTCTCTCCCACTTCCACTGCGGAATTTGTATTGGCTGAAGCAACCCTGACGAAACTTGGTGTTCAGCCTTAACTTGCTGACATGTCAAGCACTTCCCTATAAATTCGGTAACTTCCCGCTTAAGATCAGGCCACCAAAACTGTTCCCTTAGATCTCTATACAATTTACTACCTCTGGGATGCATGGCATAAGGGCTACTATACGATTCCCGAAGAATTATCTGCCTAAGTTCCTCATTCTTCGCCATACAGACCTTACCCTTGAAGTACAATACTCCCTCGTCATTAATACCATAACCCTCTAACTCTCCATTCTGCACTTGCCGTAACTTAGCACTTAGATCCTCATCCCTTAACTGACTTTCTTTCACCTCATTCAACCATGTCGGCTTAACTTGCAATTCTGCCAGCAGACTTCCATCATCATACAAGCTCAGATGTGCGAACATCGCTCTCAGATCTGACACAACTTTTCGACTTAGGGCATCTGCTACCACATTCGCCTTGCTCGGGTGATACTCTATGGAACAATCGTAGTCCTTCAATAATTCCACCCACCTTCGCTGTCTCAGATTTAGCTCTTTTTGAGTCAGCAAATACTTCAGGCTCTTGTGGTCCGTGTAGATCACTGACTTTTCTCCATATAAGTAGTGCCTCCACACTTTAAGAGTAAAGACCACTGCCGCCAATTCCAAGTCATGCGTTGGGTAGTTAACCTCGTGTTGCCTTAATTGTCGAGACGCATAAGCAACTACTTTCCCGCCTTGTATAAGGACACCTCCCAATCCTATATGGGAAGCATCACAGTACACTACAAAATCCTTCCCTGCCTCAGGCTGAATCAAAACTGGAGCTTCAGTCAAGACTCTCTTAAGCTTCTCAAAGCTCTCCTGTTGCTTATCGGTCCATATGAAAGGTACCTCATTCCTCAGCAGCTTGGTCAAGGGTGCTGCGATCGATGAGAACCCCTCTACAAACCTTCTATAATAGCCTGCCAATCCCAAGAAGCTACGAATCTCAGCCACAGACTTAGGTGGCTTCCAATCTAGCACTACCCCAATCTTTCTAAGATCCACCCTTATTCCTTCTGCAGACACCACATGTCCTAAAAACGTAACCTTCTTAAGCCAAAATTCACACTTGCTGAATTTGGCGTAGAGCTTCTTCTCCCTCAACACTTACAACACTATCCGGAGATGCTCATCATGTTCCTCTTCTGACTTCGAATACACCAAAATATCGTCTATGAACACAACAACAAAGCGATCCAGATAAGGTTGGAAAACCCGATTCATCATGTCCATAAACGCGACTGGGGCGTTTGTTAATCCGAACGACATTACCAAGAACTCATAATGCCCGTACCTTATTCGAAAAGCCGTCTTATGGATATCAGCCTCCTTCACCTTAAGCTGATGATATCCAGACCTTAGGTCTATCTTCGAGAATATCGCGGCCCTTGTCGATCGAACAAGTCATCTATTCTTGGCAAAGGGTACTTGTTCTTGATGGTCAGCTTATTCAACTGACGATAATCTATGCACATACGCATAGTTCCGTCCTTCTTCTTCACGAACAAGACCGGTGCTCCCCATGGAGACACACTGGGTCGGATAAACCCACAGTCTAGTAATTTTTGGATCTGAGCCTTGAGCTCAACCAACTCCTTTGGTGCCATTCTGTACGGGGCAATTAACACAGGAGCTGTACCCGGCAGTAAGTCTTTCGAACTCCACTTCCCTATTCGGGGGTATTCCAGATAATTCCTTCGGAAAGACATCCACAAATTCTCTTACGGTTCTAACTCCACTAACTCCCCCTTCTTTCGCATCCAAAGCACTAACAAAAGCCAGAAATGCCTTGCACCCCTTCTGAACCATCTTATTAGCCTTTAAAGCAGAAACTACGTTAGACAAGTAGTTTCTTCTTTCCCTATCATAACTATCACCTCATCCTCTAGGGTCCTTAACTCCATTCGCTTGGTCGCACAATCCAATACACCGATGCTCCACTAGCCACCCATGCCAAGTATAAGATCAAATTCTCTGAAGGGTAATTCCATTAAGTCGGCAGGAAATACCGCTCCCTGAAGCTCCAAAGGTACACTCCGAAACATTTTATTCACCACTACAGTTTGACCTAATGGCCTTACTACAATCATCTCCCTATTAGATAGTTCAGAGGCTTTTCCTAGAGTTTCAATGCAACATAAGAGTGGGTAGAGCCAACATCAATCAAAGCAAAGTAAGGCTTGCCAAATATAAGAAACGTACAGGTTATGACGTCCGGTGCGTCTCCGTCCTCCTTTCGACGTACCATATAAACCAAACCTGGTTGCTTGGCCTCCGTGTTACCAACACCTCGGCCCGGTGTTCCCCGTCCTCTACCAGCACCGTTACCTCTGCCAGTTGAACCACGACCTTACGGTGGCTGATGTCCTCATCTTCCCGCCTGGTTAGGACCTTGGCTTACTGGTCGACCCCTTTCGGTTCTCATAGGACAATCCTTAATCATGTGGTCCTTGGACCCACACTTAAAGCATCCCCCCGTCTTCTTCCAACACTCACCTAGGTGCATCTTCCAACATTGGTCACACGTACGGTACTGTCCTCCCGTAGCAGCTTGCTGGCCTCGTAGCCCATCAACTCTGGGCGTCTTTTGCTCATTCTTTGAAGACCCTGATGATCCAAAACCTCTCTTTTGCCTATTTCGATCCGTGTTCTGCCTCACAGAGTCTTTAATTCCTTCAACCACCTTAGCCTTCTCTACCAATATGGAAAACTCCCGCTCCTACTACGGAGCTATCAACAACCTCAGATCATCTCTTAGTCCGTCCTCAAATCGGACACACCGCTCATGCTTCGTCGACACAATACCTCGAGCATAACGACTCAACCTTAAAAATTCAGCCTCGTACTCCACTACAGACTTATTCCCTTGGACCAACCTCAGAAACGCCTTCCTCTGCGCATCCACATAACTAGTCCTATATACTTCTTCTGATATGCCGCCTTAAAATATTCCCATGTAAGATCGTCTGCAGCAGCACCATCCCGCACTGTGAGCCACCATTGATATGACTCATCACGGAGTAGCGACACCACCCCTTTTAGTTTTTCCTCGATAGTCAGGCCTAAGTCATCCATAATCTATTCCGTCGACTCCAACCAATACTCAGCCGTATTGGGTGCCACACCAGATACTCCACGAAAAAATTCAGCTCCATTAGCTCGAAGTCACTCAGGTACCGACTTTCGAGCTCTCATGCCTCCACCCGCTCCAGCCACCCTTTCCAAAACTCACAGCATCGCCTGTGATACTACATCTTCCCCCGTCTGATCCTGATATTCCACATCAGCGGCTGGTGGTGGTGGCATCTCATTTTTGGACCCTTGTTCGGACCTAACGGGCTCCGACACGGTCATTCGGCCTCTACCACGGCCTTGCACGTTACGACCACGTCCCCTAGAGTTCATGCTTCTGAATCACATTTATCTGATTAAAGAATTTTATGAATTAGTTTTGTTCCACTGATTTATCACAAACAGTCTTATGTTTAATAGTTCTAGAGAGTAGTTCTTTCGATTTCATACACATACAGTCTCAATTCATTCATTCAATCACACTCATGAACTTGCGTTCCTTACAAAAAAATATTGTAGTTACCATTGTTCGTTGTTTTCCACTACCCAAGGGTATTTCCTTAATTTTATCCTACAGGGGTATTTTGGTAATTTTCCAAATTAGGGTATTTGAAAATTTTACAAAGTAGAGATTTTTGATATATATATATATATATATTTTCCAAAATTGAAATATTTGGTAAGAAAATTCCAAGGGTAAAATGGTAATTTTATAAGCTGAGGGTATTTTCATAATTTTTTAAACTAGGGTCATTTCGGTAATTTTTTGCAAAATATGGTTCCTGGTGACTTTTCAAAACAAGGGTATTTTTAAAGATTTTTAATTTGAGGGTACTTCGGTAACTTACCACATTGAGGGTATTTTGGTCATTTGTACAGGTTAGGGGTAATTTGGTCAATTTGTAAATTAAGGGTATTTTGGTCATCATTTTTTTAAAAATGAGGGTACTTTTGGAATTTTAAAATCACAGTTTGAATTTTGAGTTTCACAAAACAAGGTGATGGTCCCTTTTGGGTTTTAATTATTGAATTTAGCCTGTGGCTGAGTCCTCTTGGTTAGGGTGAACTGTCACTACGCACCAGGTAGGATTCGAGTGGAGAGGAGTTGAGTCACTAGGACTACTTAAATACCAAGCTCCCACCGAAACCAATCCTAGACATGCGCACGATGGTTGCCACACCCTAACTCAGCGACTTAGACACAGGTTTGTTTAGTTGACTTTAAGTCTTATGTATCTTGGTGTTGGAGTAAACTAATCCTAGGGTTCTATAACTTAATATGCTAATCTACGTCCCTATAAGTCCCGCATACCAAATCACAAAAGAGTTAGGAGTACTTACCTGGTAGACTTCGGGCCGGAGACTCAGGTGCCATGCCAGAAACCCTGCTTATTTCTTAGAAAAGTCCAATTTCAAAAGAAAGAAAACATTTTGGGCCCAAAAAGCCCTCAAGGTTGAGTTTTAAATCGGGCTCTGATACCAAGTTGAAACACCCCAAACTCGGCCCACAAGCCCTGACCGGATCTAGCATGCTTCTAGGGAAAAACCATTCAAAACTACTTTGGACATTGCCAAAATCTTGTGTGTTTTTGAAGAACCATTGATTTGGGTTGGGCTCAAAATTAATAACGGTTTTGATTAGGTGTCAAAACATTTAATATTTATATTTAAGAAAAATTAACTTTAAACTTTAATTTGATAATAATCGTATCATACTAAATTAATTGAAATGCATGCATAAACAGTTCAATACTTATGGCCTTATTACATCAAAACAAAAACCCGAAATAATTCAAAATACTTAAGTATGGAAAATTATAAAAATTAAACGAATTTCGAGCTGAGCATGGCCACCATTGAGCTCCTGCCGACCCGGTCCATCACTGTGTGTCACCTGAAAAATAATCCCACAACGAGTTGAGTCAACAAACTCAGTGTGTACAACCAACACAAGTCTCAACCAATTTAGGCATGTCAAATCATACATAATAAACATATATAATCAATGATGCAAACCCAAACCCAAACCTAGATAACCATCCGCTACACATCACCCGTACCAACCATCGCACCGTGGGGACTACTAAGTCGACCTTCTATCCGCTACACATCATCGAAGGCGGTTGCGCAGCATTTACATGCTCATCGCCCTTATAAATATTGTGGCATAGCCACCAGATAATATTTTGTGACATAAGTCACCACATTCAGATTTTGTGACATAAGTCACCACATTTAGATATTGTGGTATAATACCACCAGATCACTTCCCCTTTACATATCACCCATATGCCCCATTTCATCCAGTTATGCATTAACCATGTCATATTCCTTATTCTCATTCTTATAGTTTCACATATATGCCATAACAAATCATATCATACTCATAGTAGGAGTGGGTAAACGTACCTGGATACTTTGTACCATTGCATGGTTAGCCATATGTCATATTATTATAAACACATTTATTAAATTGATGCCTTAAATCTATTAAGAGCTGGTGTGGGGTACACACCTGATTTACTTAATAAACTCACTAAAATCCCAAAAATCTGATCTAATCCTTTAAATCTCAAGTTCTTACATTCGGCCAACACTTAGTATTTTAGCATAAGCCTATTTGGCTATATAACCAAATCCCGAAGGATTATCGCAACCAAAATATTACCTTGTTACCGATTTCACTACTAATCAAATCCCAAATTCGTAGTCTTTCTCCCTTGGAATCGGCTAACACTAGATCACTTGATTTGGTTAGTTTTCGCTTTTGAATAAATAGTAAATAAATCTAAGTCACTAATTAGGCCTTGGCCGAATATCATGTGTACTTACCTTGCGATTTTAAATCCTGAAAGTGGTTACTTGTTTTGAAGTTGTCGAAATCCCTACTTGTCAAGTGTTAGAATCGGTTTTAAGCATAAATCTATGAGAATGGCCTTTGGCTGAATACTTCATATCACTTACCTTGAACACTTCAAATCCCGAAAGTCTCCCTACTGCCCCTTAATGTTGGCTACACAAAAGAACACAAGGTTATGGCACTATACACATTCGGCCATCCCTAACCAAGACTTAGCCATTATTTTCGTCACCTTAAAAGAATAAGAACCCAAACCGATTACTAGGATAGAGATTACTTACTACCACGTTGCTTGAAAAGACTGGAAGAGAAAAGGTTTCGGCTTCTAATGATCACTAGAAGGATTTGGCTATGGCTCCAATTAGAGATGAAATCTTCAGCTTGTGAGAGAATCGTGAGAGAAAAGGAAGAAGGAAAAAGTTGAGAAACTCGGCAATGGTGACAAGGAGGATTCGACTTTTAGGAGAATTAAAAAGAAAAGAGAATGGTTTGCAGAGAGAATTCGGCAGAGGCTCAACTGGAAATAAAAGAAAGTAAATGGCCTTGCTCCCTTCCTTGGCCGAAAATACCACCCAAAAGAGTCCCTCAATCGGCCAACTCTCCTTCCCCCTATCTCATCCCTTCCTTTCCTCCTATTTTCTCTCCTTTTGGCCTATCAAAATAATTTAAAATAAATCCCCATTTATCTACTACTTTAGCTGAAAATTTTTTAAGTTTTTAACTTGATCTACACTTCATCTTGAAGTGTCCTTGTGCCATCCACTTCCTCTCCTCCTTGTAGCAAAATAAAAGCTCCCTTTTTGCTTCCCTTGTGATTCGAACCTAGGCCCTTTCCCCTTGCTTGTGGCGTCACATTCTAAGGCCCTAAGTGGCCCCTCCAAGCCACTTAAACAAGCCCATTCTGGTATCATATTTCCCCTACTAATTTTCTTAAGGCCTCTTAGGCTTAGCTCCCTCCTTTAAACTTAAAATCGAATAATTTCTAAGGCATTTTCTACACTTTAAAGTTCACAAAATTCATAGGACACATTCATAATACACATAGGCACACTAGCACATGCAATTAAGCAAAAATGCACAAGCCCTAATTCCCGGATATTACACTTTTACAAAAGTTTTTCAAACTTAATCAATAAAAGACTAAGATATAAACACATCAGTATTAGTAAGATGAATTGTTTTAATTGCATGATCTAAAATTAATTATTTAAACAAGTAATCTTGCAAACGACATATTACAAATTGATAACACATATGTGATTATTTTGTAGATGCATCTACCGAAGTAATATAATATCAAAATCATCCTCATGGTGGATGAATGAGCCCATATTCATTTCAAAAATGCAAAATATTAAATCTCAACTTTAGCTAGTGAGTTTCTAATAAGCAATTTTCATTGAAAACAAACAACAAATGAGACTTTTTTAAATTAAAGAATCTTCTGGTTCTTTAATTAATGTCTATATGAATTCTCAATTAATTTTCGCATCATATATGGTCTAGGATGGTCTAACTGGTCACGCCAAATAGAAAACATATTTGTATCAATAAACTTCTGGTTTACTTTAACATGCATTTCAATGTACTAATAATGTCAATATAGATTGTAACAAATTAATAATTTTATTGTCGCATCTTTTACTTTTTATCCACATATAAGTATTATTATGACATTTACTACTGGAAATGTCTAAATCAATATGAAGTCTATAATGTCACTAAGTCAACAAAATATAATTTCCAAACAATTATATGCAATATTCGCCTGTGAATATGTCAAAATCTTTAAATCAAATCAATAGCTTGATCCTCTATTTTTTCATCCATTTAAAATAGATATTTACAAAGAATTGTGATTTAAATGAAATATAATATTTTCTTCATTTATAATCTCAGTATGATATCTATTATAATGAATATGTTTTAAAACTAATGCATTAACCATCACAAATTTTGTGCTTTTTAGATATTGATGTATTAGCTCTTTTGGAGCTTTCAACTAATTTTGTACTATTAAATATTGGAATATTATTTGTTTGTTTTAGTACCAAATAAGATAAATATTTTCTATCTGTAATGATAGAATTCATTACTACATTCTAATATCCTTGCTCAAAGAATAACAGAAACAAAATATTTGGGCATACGCCATATGTGGCCAATAATCTTTCATATCACATTGACAACATAAGTTATCTTTAACCCTTGAAGAGTTGTCTTGAGAACTCTCATTGTTCTCTTATTTATTACTATGTTCCCACTTTTAGTGGTCCATGATTATATCTTTTATTTTTTATATTTGTATTCACTTTGGGGAATGCAACATATTTAGTACGAGGGACTTATAAACATCTCAATAGATTCTTTATTTCATAATCACCATCACAAACATGCGTGGATTTCCAATCAGAATCTATCTATTCATGTTGTCATGATTAGTCTCAAATTATAATAAACATGATATAATAAATCATAGTAAAATATTATTGAAGATCCTTAATATCATTGTCATCAACCAGGTAAGGATTATATAAATTTATTGGATAATGATTTTCCATAGTGAACAGGTCTCAATTGAAGACTGAAATTACAATAGCTCAAGGTAATCGACAACAACTTGATTAATAGATTTGGAGTGACCGTATTATAAAATAAAAGAGTATCATGTAGATAACATGTTATAAAAAAAAAAGATAGAAAGTAAAGAATAAAAAACATAGGAAAGAAAAGAAAGAGCGTATTTTATTGACCATGATAAGTTTTGATGTACTTTAAATTCTAATAGTAATTAGAAAGTAGAGTTTCATTTTATTTATACTTCTTATGTCTATAAATATAGACTTTGGAGAAGCATTGTAAATATATCCCATTGATAAATAAAATGCGCTCTCTTTACTCTTGCATTCTCTTTGCTCTCACATTCTCTTTGTTCTTTACTTTACATCTTTTCATTTTAATAGTTTATTCATAATTAACAATAAATAATTGCAAAACAATTAATCAAAGTAGTTAAATAACTATCCTAACAAATTAAGCATAATAATTTTATAAAAATTTAAATATATCTAACTACTAACAACTTAAACATAAGAATTCCAAACAAAAAAGTCATAATAATTACTCGTTATATAATGCTAATTGTATATATTATAATCTATCATAAAGTTAATTATATGTATAGAGTTTAAGCTGACATAAAATTAAGGAGGTGCTTGGTTCAAGGAACATAAGGTTACATTTCATAAAAGTGGGTGCCTCAGAAGCGGGTGTTCATCTCATTATCAAGGAGCAGGAGGGCTTGCATATCTAGTGGATGGCCTTGATAACTGAAGGGTGTCGCTCCTCTGGTTGGGGATGGATGGTTAACCAGGACGTTATCTCAAGTGGAGTTAAAGGGATATCAACACCTTTTGTCCTGTTAACACTTGTCCAGGTGGTGGAGGGATATAACAACCTTATTTGACTCATTTAGTTGGAATGTAAGATTCAAGTGTTTGTGTAACAGTCCGATTTAGACCCTAGTCGGACACAGTGGTTTTAGGACCACAAAATTGAGTCAGTAAAATATTTTAATATTATTTTTTGTGCCTTTGATATGTGATTAAGCATGTGTTAAAGTTCCGTAAGTTAATTTGTCCTTCTGTGTGTTGATTTGAGAAAAAGGGTTAAATTGCATTAAATGCAAAATTTGCAAGCTATTTGTTAAAGCACCTATGTGTTGTGGCTTTTAAAAGTGGAGGCCTTATGAGGCAACTAGACCACTATTTAGTTAGTGGATGGTTAAAAGACATTAATGCCCTTAATGTTTATATGTATATATGATTAATAAAAGGTTAGTATAGTAATTTGATTAATAAAAGATTATTAATGAAACAAAAGCATGAAAATAGGATGGTTATCATCATTAGTGCTGAAAATTAGCAAAGAAATAGAAGAAAGAAGAACATCTAGGTTTCGGCAACTATCAAGCAAAATTAAGGTATGTTTTGACTTTGGTTTTTGATGATTTTCATGTTTTTGAGATTGTTGCTTAGTCTACTATCAAGCCCATGTTGTAATTTGAAGAGTTTATGATGTTTAGGAGATGTGCCATTGATGAAATGGTGAGCTTTGTGATGAGTATTGGTGTTAAATGAAAAATATGTGTTTAATGAACATGTTTTGTTCTTGAATTTTTGGTGAATTTAGCTAATTAGGGCTAAATTATGAAATTGATATTTTGGAGGGCTAAATTGTAAATTTGAAAATATGGATTTGTAGGGTCCTTAGGAAGTTTCAGCTATGCATGTATGTGAACAAATTTGGTATATTTGATGTTTTGAGAAAAATAGACTAAATTGAGAAAATGTGCAAATATGAGGGCTAAGTTGCAAATAGCCCTAAATGTGTGTTTTTGGATTGAATTGAATGTGTTAGTAAATAAAAGGGTTAAATTTGAATATGTATAGATCAAGAATCGAAGAAAACAGACTTAGGTCGTGGGAAAGCGAAAGTAGTTGAATAATCGAGTCCGATCGAATATCCGAATCTGAGGTAAGTCTATATACAAATAAATGTATTTGTATTGAATTATGTATGTTCATATGACTATTGATAATGATGAATGCTTATGAGATGTTGTATATATGAATTTCGAGATAAGATCGACTTAGAGTTAACATTCGAGAAGTCCCGTACGAACCTAGGAATAGATAGGATTAACTATGTCATGACATAGGTGTTTATTATATGAAACCATGTAAGACCATGTCTGGGATGTTGGCATTGATTTGAGATTTCGTGTAAGACCACATCCGGGACATTGGCATCGAGATGAGATTTACGTGTAAGACCATGTCTGGGACATTATCATCGTATTCATTCATGTAAGACCCTGTCTGGGACAGTGGCATCGACATTTGGTTACATGTAAGACCATGTCTGGGACGTTGACATTGTACGACTATTTCAAGTTTTTTGAGTAACCTATTTAGTTTCGAACGGTTCAACGGACAAAGTCTGAGACACGAGCAACTATGGGATTTGTATTTTCGTTTTAGGTACGTTTGTTATGTACACTAAGTGTGTATGAAAGGTAAGTATCTATATGAACTTACTAAGATGAGTATGTACTATGAATGATGAAATGATAAGTAAAGATATGCTTAAATGAGCTATGTGTATATGTGATATTTGAGTTGAAGAATGTGGTAAGATATGGCTAAGCAAATGAGCCAAATACTAAATGTGATGTATATGCTATGAGAACCATTATTGTCATTGTATCAATATGGTTATGTGCATTTTATGTTAAGTTTATTTGTATATGGCTTACTAAGCTTTTGAAAGCTTATTCTCTGTGTGTATTTGCTCTGTTTTATAGATCGTCAAAGCTACTGAAAACTCGGGGACAATCGAGGATTATCATCACACTACACAAACTCATTTTGGCACCGTGAAAATGTGTATATAGCTAAATATGGCATGTATATGCTAGTCATTTTGGGTTATATTTGAAATGTATATAATTAGCCATGAGATGTGGCTAGATAAATGTTGGCATTATGTTTGAGTAAATATGATACATGATGTATGTTTGGTATGGCTTGATAGCTAAGGGAATTGCCATAGTTATGGTTAGCATATGAATGCATTATGAGTATGTATGTTTGAGCAAAGGAATGATTAAGTGAAAGGTAAATGTAGATGAATCATGCTTGAATGTATATGTGTTTTAGTTGTGTAAATTGGCATGAATGGAAATGAGATTGAATGTGAGATTTTATTGATTTATTTACCATGTTTAGGATGTAAAGTGTACTATAAATGAATTGGTATTGCTTGTACGATTGTCCCTTGTATGGATGGCATTTTTGGCCTTGCAAATGGCCTGTTTTGCACACACAGCTGTGGCACACGGGCTTGCCTGGTAGTCGTGATCAAGTCAGTAGTGAGCCTAATCTTACACGGCCATGGTACACAAGCGTGCTTGGTAGTCGTGTGAACAAGTCAGTAGCTAGCATAATTTTACATGGCAATGACACAGGCGTGTCTAGTGACGTGTAGATAAGTCAGTATACCTGCTCTGTATGACACGACCAGAACACATGGGTGTGTCTAGTAGCCGTGGGAGGCACACGGGCTGCCGACACAGGCGTGTGACCTCTGTAACTTAGAAAAGTTTTAAATTTTTGAGAATTTTCATATGTGTTTGGTTTAGTCTCGACCCTATTCTAAAGCATGTTTAAGGTCTCGTTGACTTATCTAAGGGGACACTTTGATTGCATTGGATGTGTTGTAATATGAAACATCCGTAAAAGTTTCCAATCTGTCTGATAATGCCTTTAACCCTAATTCAGTGATGGATACGAGTTAAGAGTGTTGCATTTGATTGGTATTAGAGCTACGATTTAGTCAATTCTCGGACTAACGTAGCGTGATTGAGTCTATCTATACATGCCATATATCTGAATTATGATAGTGTGATGAATCCTGACATGTAAAATGTGATTTTGGTATAGTAATGGATCCCAAAAGAGCCGTAGTTGACGATGTAGAGAGCAATGCGCCTGCTCCCGCTCAAGGGATAATGCCATCTGATTCGAGACCGACTACGAGAGTCAAGAGGGAGAAGCTAAACAAGCTTTTTTTCCAGATGATGAGTGAGTGGTTCACTTAGTTTGTGAGGAATAACCTGTTTGTTTCACAACCTACGCCCCCAGTTAATCCCCCTAGACATCAGTTGGGCCTCCGGTTATGTATCCAAATCCGTTGAATAAGCCTCCGGTCGACAAAATTCGTAAGTTATGAAGAGTTCAGGGCTACTAGTGATGATGATGCTGAGAGAGCCGATTTTTGGTTAGAGAATACTATCCGAGTATTTTATGAGATGTTTTTGACTCCGGAAGAAAGTATTAAATGTGTTGTTTCATTACTACAAGATGCAGCCTATCAGTGGTGGAAGACCCTATTTTTGTTGTTCCAAAAGAGCGAGTGACATGGGATTTCTTTCAGATTGAGTTTCGAAAGAAATATATCAGTCAGAGATTTATTGATCAAAAATGGAAAGAATTTTTGGAATTGAAATAGAGC
This sequence comes from Gossypium rotundifolium, assembly GCA_025506655.1. Lineage (NCBI taxonomy): Eukaryota > Viridiplantae > Streptophyta > Magnoliopsida > Malvales > Malvaceae > Gossypium > Gossypium rotundifolium. The sequence goes on from CP106728.1 coordinate 32,460,401, forward strand.
CGTATGTCTGTCACCAAATATGAATGAGAGTTCGTGAGGCTAAGTCAATATGCCCCTAGAATGCGTGTCGTTGGAAGCAATAATGTGTAAGTGGTTTGAAGATGGCCTCAACGAAGACACCCGTTTGTTAGTCAGAATTCTGGAGATAAAAGAGTTCGTTGTGCTAGTTGATCGAGCACGTAAAGCTGAGGCACTCGGGAAGGATAAAAGAAAAGCTGAGTCTAAAGTCAGAGATGTGAGAAAGAAATTCCCCAGCAAATCATTTCAGTCTGCTTCGAAAAAATTCTGAGATGAGCACAACCGATCCAAGGCTAATATGGAACATTTTAGTAGAGATTGAGCTAGAACACAGTTGAGTTCTAAAACTCCAGTAACTTCAATGGCAAGTGTTGAAAATGTTTGATCCGATCGACCTAAATGTAAACACTGTGGTAAAAGGCATCTTGGAAGCTGTAGATTGAACTATTGAGCTTGCTTTAGATGTGGATCGTTGGACCATTTCATCTGTGATTGCCCCGAGTCTGTTAAACCAGAGATTGCTCAGAACCCGAGATCTGATAATGTTATAGCTAGAGGTAGACCCTCTCGGAATGCAAGAAATGTCAGTGGTAGTCAGAGAACTACGAGAGACACTGTTGCGAGATCCGAGGCTAGAGCGCCTATTAGAGCGTATGCCATCCGAGCTCGTAAAGAAGCTGCATCTCCCAATGTTATTACGGGTACATTTACTCTTTTTGATAATTCTGTGATTGCATTGATAGACCTTGGTTCTACTCACTCGTATGTATGCACGAACTTAGTAACCAGTAAGACTTTGCCTGTAGAGTCTACTGAGTTTGTTATAAAAGTATCGAACCCCTTAGGTAAAAGTGTCCTGGTTGACAAAGTATGCAAGAACTGTCCATTAAAGTTTCGTGATATTTGTTTTCCTGCAGATCTGATGCTATTACCGTTTAATAAGTTTGATATAATTTTGGGTATGGACTGGTTGAAATTGCATGATGCGATTGTAAATTGTAAAAGAAAGACTATTGATTTGAGATGTCAGAATGATGGAATAGTTCGGGTTGAGTCAAATGATTTGGCTAGATTACATGCTGTGATATCTGTGTTGAAAGCTCAAAGTTATGTGAAAAAGGGTTACGAAGCATATTTTGCTTATGTAATTGATTCGAAAGTGTCTGAAAAGAAAGTTAAATCAGTGCCAGTTGTTTGTGAGTTTTCTAATGTATTCCCTGAAGAACTATCGGGATTGCTTTTGATACCAGAAGTTGAATTTGGCATTGATTTATTGCCTGGTACGACACCTATTTCGATAGCTCTGTATAGAATGGAACCAACAAAGCTAAAAGAGCTAAAGTTGTGGTTGCAAGAGTTGACTGACAGAGGGTGTGCAAGATCGAGTTTCTCACCTTGGGGTGCTCCTGTTCTGTTTGTGAAAAAGAAAGATGGCATGATGAGAATGCGCATTGACTATCGTCAATTGAATAAAGTGACTATAAAGAACAAATATCCTCTGCCCAAAATTGACGATTTGTTTGATCAGCTAAAAGGAGCCACTGTGTTTTCAAAGATAGATTTGAGATCGGGATACTACCAGTTAAGACTAAAAGATTTAGACATTCCGAAAATTTCTTTCAGAATGAAGTACGAGCATTATGAGTTTTTAGTTATGCCTTTCGGATTAACAGATGCTCCTGCTATTTTTATGGATCTAATGAACAGAATTTTTAGACCGTACCTAGATCGGTTTGTTGTTGTTTAGATAGATGACATTTTGATTTACTCTCGAGATGAGGTTGAACATGCTGAACATCTAAAAATCGTGTTGCAAACTCTACGAGAAAAGTAATTGTATGCAAAATTCAACAAATGTGAATTCTGGTTACGTGAAGTTAGTTTTCTGGGGCACATTGTGTTAGCATCTGGAATACGAGTTGTTCCGAGTAAGATTTCTGCTATTCTGGAATGAAAGCCTCCAAAGAATGTATCTGAAGTGCACAGTTTTCTGGGACTTGCTGGTTATTATCGAAGGTTCGTAAAAGGCTTTTCAATGATAGCTACTCCGCTAACTAAACTACTTCAGAAAGGTGTAAAGTATGAATGGTCTAATAAATGCCAAAAAAGTTTTGATCAATTGAAAGCCCTTCTGACTGGAGCTCTAGTTTTGGTACAAACAGAATCGGGTAAAGAATTTGTGTTCCCAAAACTTAGAGTTAATTCAGTTGATTTTGAGTGAAGCTCATAATAGTCATCTATTTGTTCATCCAGGAAGTACAAAGATATACCATGATTTGAAGCAACACTATTGGTGGTCTGGTATGAAATGAAACATTTCTGACTTTGTTTCGAAATGTTTAGTTTGTCAGCAAGTTAAAGCTGAACATTAGGTTCCGTCTGGGTTGCTACAACTGGTTCTGATTCCCGAGTGAAATGGAATAGAGCGACAATGGATTTTATTTCGAGATTACCTTTGACTCCGAGGAAGAAAGATGCAATTTGGGTCGTAGTGGATCGATTGACGAAATCAGCCCATTTTATTTCGGTACGATCAGATTACCCACTTGATAAGTTAGCTGAGCTTTACATTTCAGATATTGTGATATTGCATGGAGTACCATTTTCTATTGTGTCTGACAGAGACCCGAGGTTCACTTCACGATTCTGGAAGAAATTTTAAGAAGCTTTAGGCATGAAATTACATTTCAGTACTTCTTTTCATCCACAAACGGATGGTCAATCTGAGCAGATCATTCAAACTCTCGAGGATATGTTGAGATGTTGCATCCTTGAGTTTGATGGTACGTGGGACCAGTATCTGCTATTGATTGAATTCGTACAATAACAATTTTCAGTCAAGCATCAAAATAGCACCATATGAATCTTTGTATGGACGTAAATTGGTAACCGTAATATAAACATATTTTAATTCCAAATTTAGCATACTTTTGGATGGTTTATCCCTTTAATTATGGAAATAGGTGCTTCTAATCCTTTGTTTTCATGTTTTATACTCAGGAGAGCACCGGAGGATAAAAAGAACGAGAAACGGGCTAAAATAGAGCAAATGGGACAAAGCACAAAATCAACACGGCCTGGGCCTAAGATCACACGACCGTGCCTCTTAGGAAAAGCCAAAACACAGCCTGGACCCCGAAATACACGGCCGTGTCTCTTCAACAGACCTGACCACGGCCAGGATATGATTTACACGGGCGTGTGCCATGGGCGTGTCCCTGCCATAGCAGAGAAGAGTTTCATTCAGATTAGGGTACTTAGAGGCAAAGAAAGGCATTCCAAAAGCCTATATAAAGACCCTAGAGACCAACCTCCAAGGGGGTTCGACAGAAGTCTTCTAATAGGGCTTTTGGCGGTTCAGCTAGGGCAAGAAGCCAAGCCAGCCATTTGATTCATCTCAAGAAGCTAGAATCATACTCAAGACTGAGGATCTCTCCTTCAATTCTTTCAAGGGGTTTTAGGTTTTTTTTTATGTTTTGTTTTATCTTTTCTTCTGAGATGTTTTCCTTTTTAATTATGAACTAAACCCTTCAAATACCTGAGGGGGATGAAACCTATGATAAATCTTGTTATTGCTATTTGAGCTGTTGATAAACCGTAAAAGTAACATGTTTTAACCCCATATTTAGTATGCTTTTAGGATGATTTAGCCCTGATTTATGTAAAAAGGTGCTTTTAATCCTTTCTTTTCATATTTATACTCAAGAAAGCACCCGAGGACGAAAAGAACAAGAAACGAGCTTAAAACGGGCAAATTTGGGCCAAAGAAGAAATTGACATGGCCTGGACTTCAAGCCACACGGTCGTGCCTTGACAATTAACTAAGACACGGCCATGCCATGATTTACATGGCCGTGCCCCAATCGACAGAATCAAGGTACGACCCAACCACGATTTACACAGGCGTGTGCCATGGCCATGCCCCTGTTACGGGAGAGAGCAATTTCACTCGGATTTGGATACTTAAAGCCAAAGAAACACTTTCCAAAGCCTGTTCAAACATCGAGTAGGAAGCAGCCTTAATTTAGGACACTTAAGGACCAAGTAAAGGATTCTAAAAGCCTATATAAACACCCTAAGTGCATCTTGAGAGAGGGCAGTTAGCTAAGCCAATGAGCCGAGCCAGAAAGATCACATTTGTGGGAATCATTCGAAGATAGCCAGTTGATCCATCTCAAGAAGCCAGAATTCTACTCAAGACGGTGAATTTCTCCTTCAATTCCTTCAGAGGGTTTTAGGGATTTCTTATGTTTTATTTTATCTTTTCTCTTGAGATGTTTTATTTTAAAGTTATGAACTAAATACTTTAGATACCTGAAGAGGATAAAACCTAGATGAATTTTGTTATTATTTTCTGAATTATATGATAATACTTAATTTGTTCTTAATTATGCATGCTTAATCTAAATCTAATGTGCTTAGGTGGAGGAGGAATAGACCTTACTTAAGAGTAGATCTAGCATAGTTAAACGGAGTTGATCGAACGCCTAGAGATAGGGTTACGAGATTTTGCTAGATTAGATGAAACCTAATATGGGAATCCATTGATCGATTTACTGCTATTCTAGGGGATTATTATAAGCGAATGAGAGTGCCACTAATTAACCTAGGGTTAGATGTTATTCACCTCGAGAGAGGGTTTAATATAGGTTAGGGAGTCCTACGGATCAAGCTAAGTAAGGAAATCATATGATTCAGTAATAAGTAACAAGTGAAGTCTAGGTGGATTCTTCCTAAGGGTATCCTCGCAAACAATTGAGTTTCTTCAAGTTATTTCCCAATTCGTTCTTTTTGTCTTTGTGTCTTTCGCTTAGTAGTTGTAAATTAGTTAAAGCAACCAATCACTCCATATTTTAGGCTAAATAATAAAAAGTAATTGAGTATTAGTACTTTTAGTTCCTTTGGGTTCGATAATCTGGTCTTGCCTAAGCTATACTACTGTCCGATAGGTACACTTTCCTTTAAGTTGTTGTCAGAGTTAGTTTTCAGGTTTGATCATTCTATTTATAAATTTTAAAGCTTTGATTTCAGCGATCAAGTTTTTTGTGCCGTTGCCGGGGAACTAAAATATTAAGAAAACTCTATTTTTATTACTTTAGCCATTATTTTTTATTTATTTCACAATTTATTTTATTTTATTGTTTTTGCTAATTTTTTTTTCTTTTTCCTAGCAGGTACCTCTAGTTTATGACTAGAAGGAACCCGACAGGACCTCTAGTATACGATAGCGAAATTGAAGCTACCGCTCAGAGAAATCGTAGAGAAATAGGCGAGTTATAAATTACACAGAAGAAGAGCGAGAAGACAGATCCAATCCTCTCAAGGGATGGACGAGAATAACCCACCACGAGATGTGGCAGATGCTCACAAGACTATGTATGATTATGCTAAACCTAATTTGACAGGAGCAGAATCTAGTATTGTTAGACCTGCTATGGTTGCTATTAATTTTGAATTAAAGCCTAATACAATACAAATGATTCAACAATTTGTTAAATTTGATGGTTTGCAGGACGAAGACCCGAACACTCATATAGCAAATTTTTTAGAGTTCTGCGATACTTTTAAAATAAATGGCATTTCTGATGATGCCATTTGTCTTCGGTTATTTCCCTTTTCATTAAGGAATAAAGCCAAGCAGTGGTTGAACTCATTACCATGAGGGTCAATCACTACATGGGAACAAATGACCAAAAAATTTTTATTAAAATATTTTCCACCGGCCAAAACGGCTAAATTACGGAATGATATTTCTTCTTTTATGCAGATGGATTTAGAGACATTATACGATGCATGGGAGAGGTACAAAGATCTCTTGAGGAGATGTCCACACCATGGACTACCATTATGGCTTCAAGTCCAAACCTTCTACAATGGTGTAAATCCCTCAACGAGACAAATAATTGATTCAGCCGCCGATGGAACCTTGAATAATAAAACTCCTAAAGTAGCTTATGAGTTCATTGAAGAGATGTTAAATAATTATCAGTGGCAGGTTACAAGGATAAATCCGACAAAATCAGGCGGAGTCTACAGCATTGATGCAGTAACCATGCTATCAAATCAGGTAGAGATGATGAATAAAAAGCTTGACAGTTTATGTTCTTCATAGGTACACCCAGTCATGCAATACAACGTAAGTGGAACTGTGGCGAATCCTGAGTACCCACACTACCAACTAGGAATAGAGAACGAACAGACAAACTATATAGGTAATAATTTCAGATCCAATAATAATCCTTATAGTAATACTTATAATCCAGGTTGGAGGAACCACCCAAATTTTTCATGGGGAGGTCAAGGAAATCAAGCAAATCAAAGACAACAACCTCCTCAAAACTTCCAAAATCAGCCTTATCCACAAGAGAGGAAACCAACCCTCGAGGAGATGCTAGCAAAATTTTTGACAGACACAGAGAAACGTATCCAAGAAACTGAGAAAACAATTAAGAGCAACGAGAATCGAATGGGGGAACTTGCGAAGTCAGCCAAAGAAGCCACGAATGTAGTCAAACAACTCACAAATCTGATGTCAGAACGACCACTAAGACGTCTACCAAGTAACACCGAGATTAACCCAAAGGAACAAATTCAAGCCATCTTAGCTCAAGACAGTAAGGAGTTAGATGAACCAAAATCAATACAAGAAAACAAGGTAGACGAAGGTAAGATGAAGGTAACACAAGAAAAGCCAAAACCGATAATCAAGGAGTACCAACCTCGCATACCTTATCCCAAAGTGATAAAAAGAGGCGATTCAGAGGAACAGTTCGATAAGTTTCTTAAACTCTTAAAGAAAATACATATTAACTTACCTCTTCTCGAAGCTCTTTTTTAGATGCCAGACACGAGGAAATTCTTAAGACAGCTTATGACTAACAAATGCAAATTAGATGAAGAGTACCACGTGGAATTAAACGCAGCATGCTCAGCAATGTTACAAAATAGACTACCACAAAAGCTAAAAGATCCAGGGAGTTTTACAATTCCATGTTTAATTGGTAGTCTAACTATTAATAATGCGTTAGCTGATAAAACGACTAGGTCTAGGGAAGCCCAAACAAACTAGGATGAGTATACAATTAGCTGATAAAACTGTTAGAATTCATAGGGGCATTATTGGAGATGTTCTTGTCAAAATAGATAAATTTGTTTTCCCAGTAGATTTTGTTGTTTTAGATATGGATGAGGATAATACCATCCCCTTAATTTTAGGAAGACCTTTTCTAGGAACTGCGAAGACTAAAATTGATGTTGCCACAAGAGAACTCATACTTTGTGTAGGAGACGAATCAATCAGTCTTCAAGCTCTTGACTCGGCCAGAATAATAATCGATGAAGGTGAGAAACTAAATACATATGATAATCAAATTGTTCAACTTTCATCGTAGGAAACACCACATAATGAAAACCATGAGCCGACTCATAAGACCCAAAATAACAAAGAAGAATCCTACAAGGGATAAGACCTTAGGAATGACAATTTTGAAGAGCAGAGGACACACGCTAAGGAAGAACCGCACAAAGTAAAACCAGAGGAACCACCAGAAGAGCTCGTAGGAACATCAAACCACTACAAAATAGGAGACCAGGTACTGTTAGACAAAGCAGATCCGCACATCACCACCATAGACCTGAAGACAAAGGGAGAAATGCTTCTTAAGGTACACGATATCTTCCCCCATGGAACAGTCGAGGTAAACAATCCAATATTCGACACTTTTAAGGTAAACGTTTCTCGACTTGAACCTCATCAAGAAAATAAAATTTTAAGCAAGAGGGAAGATATTCAAACCTTTAAACCTCCCTAATTTTTCTAAATCCAAGAAAAGTCTAGCTTAAGACTATAAACGAGCACTTTTCGGGAGGCAACCTGAATAGTAATATTAAGTTTTATTCTGTAGTCTTAGTTTATTTTTATTTTTTACTTTCTCTCTTAGAATTTTAATAAACTGAGACCACACAGCCTAGCACACAGTGGCCGTGGCCGTGACCGTGTAGGTTCCTCGAATCAAGGTACTGACATAGCAGAGGTTGTGCGAATCCTGCCCCTACCAACTACAGAAGTCACGGGCTCACCTACCCCACCACGACCGTGCGAGGTGGCCGTGGGTCAACACTTCCATTATAGAAATGGGCATGGCATCAGAGGAATGGGCTTGGCATACCAAACACAACACGCACACGGCCGTGCGATGCGACCTGTGAAGACACTGACTTATCGAACACGAGCATGGTAACGACCATGGTACAGTAAACAAACATGCCTCTATACACCAAGTGGCACAATCGACAGAGGACAAAACTCTATTTAAACCCCACAACCCTTCCTCTTATCCCCATCCTCTTACCTTATACTTTTTCGTTCTTCTCTCTATTTCTTTTCTTCGAATAAGTGTCCAGACTCTTGAGCTACAAAAGAATCATGCCGAAGAAGCATAAGAAGGCAAGCATTGTCTCCTTAAAAAAGACCCCAACACATAAGTTCATGCCGGCCGTTTCATTCAAAAACCAAGCCAAGGGTCTTTTAGACTATTTAAATTATTCTTTATGTTTATTTTCCCCTTTATCTTACTTATCTATAATTCTCTTCTGCTTAATATATTTTAAATTCTTTTAGTTTCTTGGTTTTAGGTTCTAAAGGCTGCTTGGAAATCACGCACCACAACCTTAAAGGTCACACCCACCTCGCGAACCATCCAACAATAAGGACTTCTTATTCTATTAGTCTTTTCTTTCAATTTCAGTTTTCTTCTTAGTCTCCTTCTCTTTATTTCCTTTGTCTTTAATTATAGTATTAGTATATTATTAATGTTTCCTTAGATTTCTTGGCTATATCTTTGCAGGCTACCCCATTTCTTTATCTAGTATAAAGATCATCTGTAGACACCCCACCAGGCCCATAGAAAATGCCAACACCACCTCTTCCACCTACTTTCTATCACCAAAGACGCCAACTCCCAGAACCATCCAAATTTCAGGAAGTGTTACTTCTCTCCTTTTTTTTTATTACATAATTATTTATCTATCTTGGTACATTGAGGGAAATGTACAACTTAAGTGTGGGGGGGTAAAAGTACCTAACTTTTTGCATGATTCTCAAATCCTGAATTTTAATCTTGTCCATAAGTAACCTTCTCATATTATTAATTAGGGTGAAATTTCTAATGATTTATGATTTTTATTGACATGTTTTTCAGTAAGTCATTGATAATTGTTCATTGATGATTTATACTTGAAGAATACTAGAGAATCAAGCATGATAAGTCTATTTTTTCAAGAAAAAAAAGTTTCCAAGGTTATTGAGCTGAATTTGAATATTACCTTGAAGCTTGAAATTTTTAGGATTGATGTCAAATACCTATAATTTTTTGTGAGATATGAGCCTTATAGAGCATATATTCTTTTTCATGCTCACTTTATTAATTATGAGTGTGTCAACACTGAATTGTTATTCTAGAACTTGCCTCGATTATACATGTTGAGACCACATTAATGATTTGATATACTGAGATGATAAAGGCACCTAGGTTTTAACCCATTCACTCCACTAAAAAGCTTACCTACATAATTAACCTTTAGTGAACCCCTTTTATCCTAATCCCTTTTTATTGAATTACCCGCTTAATATTAACCCAAAACCCTTTGTATTTGTTATCACCATTCCTTTGACTACCATTCTATCGAGAATTATTTTGATCAGTTGTCGAATTAGTTTATTTCAATTATTAAAGTTCTCTCTATTATGTTTGCTATTTGTTGTTAAAAAAAAACCCAAAGTATATTCAAGTATTAGTATATGATTAAAGGAGCTTATGCATTTAAATTCCAATTGTTGAAGAAGAGCTTGTATCAAAAGTATTATCAATAGTAGTATTATTAGTTTCAAATTTTCAATTGATGTAATCATTTATTATTTTTAGTTAAGTAATTGGTCAGGTCAATCTCGAATCTAAACCCTCTAATTCAGCCTTTATCCTCACCTTTAACCCTAGTCCCATTACAACCCTGTCAAAGACCTTTTGATTTGTGTATCATCTCATATTACAGTGGTGGAGATTTGATTTTCAGGCAAGCCTATGGGATTAACTTTTTAGGTTTGACTTATGAGTGCTTTTTCTTGAAACTTAAACACTTCGAGTGCTTTGAGTGAATCCTTAGTGAGGATGTCAATCCTTGTCGGTTTCAATTTAAAAGGTAATCGTTTAGATAAGGGGAGACACCTATGTTTTCATACAACAGAATTCATGACTTAGATTTTTAAATCTTTAAGACTCTTTGAGTTAAATTATCCATGTATAAATTGTCTGTGAATTGTGATGAAACATTGTTGATAGGGATTGTGAATTACGGAAAGTTCATTTTAATTGTAAGTTGAGAACTTTGCTTGAGGACAAGCAAAAGCTTAAGTGTGGGGGTATTTGATAAACCGTAAACGTAACATATTTTAACCCCATATTTAGTATACTTTTAGGATGATTTAGCCCTGATTTATGTAAAAAGGTGCTTTTAATCCTTTCTTTTCATATTTATACTCAGGAAAGCACCTGAGGACGAAAAAAATAAGAAATGAGCTTAAAACGGGCCAATTTGGGCCAAAGAAGAAATCGACACGGCCTGGACTTCAAGCCACACGGCCTTGCCTCGACAATTAACTAAGACACGGCCATGCCACGATTTACACATCCGTGCCCCAATCGATAGAATCAAGGCACGACCCAACCACGATTTACACAGGCGTGTGCCATGGCCGTGCCCCTGTTACGGGGGAGAGCAATTTCACTCAGATTTGGATACTTAGAGCCAAAGAAACACTTTCCAAAGCCTGTTCAAACACCGAGTAGGAAGCAAACTTAATTTAGGACACTTAATGAAACACCCCAAACCCGGCCCAAAAAGCCTAACCGGATTTGGTATGTTCCTCGAGTAAAACTTTAGCGGAAATAATGTTTGTTCAAGAAAACTTGATGATCTTAAGTAAAACAGATTAACTTAAAGATCGAGTTGGGCTTAGTCGAAAAATAGAATTGTATATTCTTAAAACATATATATATATTACTGACAAAAACCTTTTAAAATTATTTATCGAAAACCATTTAGTTATTTAATTGATAATTATTCATGGCGTAATTTAAAATAAATCCAAACACAAAATTAAAAATAGTTTATAGTGGCCTTATTACATGAAAATTGGCAAATCCATAATAAAGTCTAAGTAATAAAATTTAAAAATTAATAAGTTTAAGTTGGAAAATCTCCACAATACTTGATACTGCAACCGCCACCTTGAAATCCTACGCCTTAGATCCATCGTACTCGAGTCATCTCAAATGTTATCCCATAAAATGGGTGAGTTATAAACTCAATGTATAACACATACACTAAAAAGCCCATTTTATCAAATGCTTTTAAGCTCAAAATTTCACATATGGCCATAGGCCCATTTAACTCATATTTAGCCCAAAGGCCCATTTAGCTTAAATTTAGCCCAAAGGCCCATTTAGCTTATATTTAGCCCAAAGGCCCATTTCATAGCAAAACAAATAATAATCATTCAATATTACATGCTTATGTTCATGAAATGAAATGCAAGCCCGGCCCAACCTAAATATCCATCCGCTACACACCCTCGTACCAACTAGCACATCGTGGGGATTACTAAATCGACCCTCCATCCGCTACACACCATCGAAGGCAGTTGCTGCAGTCAACATGCACATCGCCCTTATTGTGGCAAAGCCACCAAAACAGATGTGACCAAGTCACCCGATCAAGTCCAAATTTCAAATCGTGACCAAGTCACCAGATTCACATATGTGACCAAGTCACCAGAGTTCAAATATGTGACCAAGTCACCGGAGTCAAATATACGTGACCAAGTCACCAAATTAACATATGTGACCGAAGTCACCGTAAATGTGGTAAAACCACCGAATACTTCCTCCTTTATCAAATATACCCATATGCCCATGCACATACATATCAAATCGATTTTCATGTTATTTACCCCACAAATCATAATATAGTCATGCTTATTTCATATTGATGCATATAGCAAAATAAACAAAATATTGGGTAAACATACCTGAATATCATATACCACTGAATGGTATCCAAAAGCACAATCATACACATGGTCATATAGTCACAATTAAATATATGTAAATCTTATGAGATTTTTAATGTAAGGTTACACACATAGTGACAGTGAGAACAATACCCTCTTGCTCGTCAACACCTAATTGATTGACACATTTGGTTAGTATAAACTTTTGTTAACAATAATACACTTATTGACGATGGATCTAAATCCTTACCCTCGGATTCACGAATGACAGTTATTTGTGGTTTTTCTCCACTAGATGGATCAAAACCCGCTGATATTCCACCAACGTAAAGTGGTTCGGTTGTACGCACTACTTCGAATAACCGATCCTCGTTAGCAAAGGGTCCACAACCCGGTGGAAAGTCTCTTACTCTCGATACGGCTCTTCGTTTGTAGTTCGATGGTAAAGGAATACCTCCTCTCTTCCAAACACTCCGTACGGCTCTTTTCTTACCTATCTTGATGATCTTAGATCGCCCCTAAAAATAACGTAGATTAGTGATCCATCTAAAGAAATTGATATGATCTAAATTAATAGCCTTACCTTGATGATTTCGAATGATCACTTAAAGGTTGTCTTCAACAAAGATCTTTGAAAAATCTTTTCAAATGATCGGCCTAGGAGAGAAAATAAAAGATCATGATTTTAAGTTTGCTAAAGTAAAAAGGAATGATGAAAATAATTGATAAAATCTTACTTTGAGTCCTTCAAGATTCTGGCTTTGAATAAGAAGAAAAGAACATGATAATTCGGCCTTAACAAAAAGAGAAGAGAAATGGTGGTTTCAATATGATGGTTTCGATTTTGAGGAAAGAAGAAAGAGAATGAAAAGAGAAGGAATGAGAGAAGGAAGAAAAGAGAAAGAGGAGAAGAATATGATGATGGTGATTTCTCAAAAGAAAAGAGATGTGTTTAGGAACCTTTGCACATTCGGCCAAGGAGGTAACAATTGAAAGTGGTTCTTGATCCTTTGTGGTTTTGACAATGAGAGGGAAAGAGAGAGAGAAATAGAATGAAAAGAAAGAAAATGAAAATGAAAGAGAAGGCTTTTGGTGATAGCTAAATTCAAGCACTAAAGAGAAAGAAAAGAAGTGACTTCAAAAGTGAAAATATTTTGGCATCAAAAGAGAAATAAAATTTTGAGAGGAAAAGATGAAATAAAGGTACCTATTTGGTCAAAAATACCAATGCCAAAACAAAGTAAACTTGTACCAAATGCCAATGATAGTTTCGGTTTAGGGAAAAGGTTTTGGAGAAGGGGAAAAGATGGACAATTTTGCTAGGACCTTTGGCCAATTAGCACCCTAATGGCTACACTAATTTTCGGTCAACCTAGCCAACATCATCCCCCTTTTTCCTCCTTGTTTCTTCCCCATCATATCCAAAATTTGCTTCACCATTAAACCACTCCCTTTAGCCCTTCATGCCGTCTAGGTTCATGGTCAATTGACCATGAACACACTCCCAAATCCTTGCCCCATATCATGCCTTTTGCCCCCCCTCATCTTATCATCAACTTATGATTCCATGCCATAAGTTCCTAGCTTCCTTTTTCACATGGTCAAATAGCCAAAAATGAATGAATGCTCATCCACTCTAGAACTTTCTTGGCCGACACTTATAGGGAAGAAAACAAAAAAATTAAAATCCTCCCTAATGCTAGCTAGGAGATTCGAACTTCACACCTCAAGCACACATCCATGTACCTTAACCACCTAGCCAATTGCTCAATTCATGCTAGAAACTTCTTGTCATTAATTCTTAAGGCCTAATTTGCTTAGCTCTCTCTTAATTAATAGAAATTAAAAGTTTCACTAAGCATTCACTTAATTAATGAAGCTCAAATAACTTCCAAAATTACACTTAATAATAATTAAGCATGCAACATCATTCAATTAAGTGAAATGCATAACCCCTAATTATCAAGATGTTACAGTTCTACCCCCTTAAAATAATTTCATCCTCAAAATTACCTGGCTGGAATAAGTGAGGGTATTGCTGTCGCATCGCTTCCTCCGGTTCCCACGAAGCTTCTTCTGATCCATGATTACGCCATAATACCTTAACGAGAGGAACTGATTTTCTCCTTAAAACCTTTATATCTCACTCCAGAATTTGAATTGGCTCCTCTTCATATGACAAATCTGATCTTAATTCCACCTCCTCAACTGGCACTACATGAGATGGATCCGACCGATAACGGCGTAACATTGAAACATGGAACACATCATGCATTTGCTTCAATTCCGAAGGCAAATCTAACTGATATGCCATAGATCTGACCCGCTTCACAATCCGATAAGGTCCAATGAACCTGGGACTTAGCTTCCCTTTGCGTCCAAATCTCATCACCTTTTTCCAAGGTGAAACCTTTAGGAAAACTTGGTCTCCCACTGCATACTCTATTTCTTTTCACTTTAGATCTGCGTACGATTTTTGTCTATCAGATGCTTCCTTTAACCGAGCTCGGATTACCTTAACCTTTTCTTCAGATTCAGCCACTATCTCTGGACCCAAAATCTGACGTTCTCCTAATTCTGTCCAACACGTAGGAGTGTGGCACTTTCGTCCATATAATGCTTCATATGGTGCCATCCGTATACTGGATTGGAAACTGTTGTTGTACGCAAATTCTGCCAACGGTAAGAATTCCTCCCAACTTCCCTTGAAATCTATCACACATCCCTTAACATATCTTCTAAGATTTGATTACTCTTTCGGATCGACCGTCCGACCGAGGATGAAATGCCGCATCAAGTCCAATCTGTGCCCAAAGCCCGATGTAATGCTTTCCAAAATCGCGACGTAAACCTCGGATCTCATGCTAAATTATCGACAACGGCACTCCATGCAATCTCACAATCTCACCACATATAACTTCGCCAATTTCGCAAAGAGTAATCAATCGAATCGGGATAAAATGTGCAGATTTCGTCAATCGGTCCACTATCACCCATACAGAGTCTTTCTTAGTAGGCGTAAGAGGAAGCCCACTAACAAAGTCCATAGTGATTCTCTCTCACTTTCAATGCGGAATCTTTATCGGTTGAAGTAATCCCGATGGTACTTGATGTTCAGCCTTGACTTGCCGACACGTCAAGCACTTTCCTACAAACTTCATAACTTCTCGCTTAAGACCAGGCCACCAAAACTGATCTCGCAAGTCTCGATATAACTTACTTCCTCCAGGATGCATAGCATAGGGGCTACCATGTGATTCCTGAAGTATCATTTGCCTCAACTCCTGATCCTTTGGCATACAGACTTTACCTTTGAAGCATAGTACCCCGTCACTGTTAATACCAAAATCTTCCACTTTCCCACTCTGCACCTGTCGAAGCTTTTCATTCAGATCTTCATCTACTATCTGCCTCTCTTTTACTTGACTTAACCATGTCGGCTTAACCTAAAGTTCTGCCAACAAGCTTCCATCATCGTAAAGACTAAGATGTGCAAACATCGCTCTTAATTCTGACACCACTTTCTGACTTAGAGCGTCTGCCACCACATTCGCCTTGCCCGGGTGGTACTCGATGGAATAGTCGTAGTCTTTCAATAACTCTATCCACCTTCGCTGCCTCAAATTTAGTTCTTTCTGAGTCAGTAGATATTTTAGACTTTTGTGGTCCGTATATATCACCCCGTATAAGTAATGTCTCCAAACCTTAAGAGCAAAGACTACAGCTGCCAACTCCAAGTCATGCGTCGGGTAATTAACCTCGTGCGGTCTCAACTACCGAGATGCATACGCAACTACCTTTCCGCCTTGCATCAGAACACATCCTAATCCCGTGAGAAGCATCACAATACACGACAAAATCCTTTCCTACCTCGGTTGAATCAAACCGAGCTTGACCAAAACTTTCTTGAGCTTCTCAAAACTCTCTTGTCGCTTATCACCCCACACGAAAGGTACTTCCTTTCTCAACAATTTCGTTAAAGGTGCAAATATCGATGAAAATCCTTCAACGAATCTTACGTAGTATCCGCTAAACCCAAGAAATTGCGAACCTCGATTCACGGACTTAGGTGGTTTCCAATCTAGCACACTTGATCTTCCGAGGATCCACCCTTATCCCTTCTGCAGACACCACATGGCCTAAAATGCAACTTCTTTCACCAAAATTCACACTTCTCAATTTGGCGTCGCTTCTTCTCCCTTAAAACTCGTAACACAATCCAAAGATGCTCATCATGTTCTACTTCGACTTAAAATACACCAGATGTCGCCTATGAATACTACGACGAATCGATCCAAGTAGGGTGGAAAATTTGGTTCATCATATCCATGAATGCAATTTGGGCGTTAAATCAATCCGAATGGCATTACCCAAATTTATAATGCCCATATCTAGTTCGAAAGCCGTCTTATGGATATCCGCTTCTTTCACTTTAAGTCGATGATACCCGACCTTAGATCAATCTTTGAGAATACTGCAGCTCCTTTAAGCTGATCGAACAAGTCATCGATCCTTGGCAAAGGATACTTGTTCTTGATGGTCAGCTTATTTAACTACCGGTAATCTATACACATCCTCATCGATCCATCCTTCTTCTTCACGAATAGTACTGGTGCTCCCCATGGAGACACACTAGGTCGGATGAATCCAAGATCAAGCAACTCCTGAATCTGAGCCTTCAACTCAACCAACTTCTTTGGTGCCATTCTATATGGAGCAATAGAAACTGGCGCCGTTCCAGGTAATAAGTCTATCCCGAATTCTACTTCACGATCCGGAGGCAAACCTGGAAGTTCTTCCGGAAAAACATCTACAAATTCATTCACAGTCCTGACTTCATTAGCAGTTGCTTCCTTAGCCTCCAAAGCACTCACCAACATCAGGAAAGCTTCACATCCCTTTCTAACCATCTTTTCTGCCTTAAGAGCGGATACTACATTAGATAAGTAGTTCCGTCTCTCGCCTATCACTACAACTTCTTTGTCATCAAAAGTTCTTAATCACATCCGCTTAGCAGCACAATCCACATTTGCACGGTACTTCACAAGCCCGTCCATGCCTAAGATTAGGTCAAATTCTCCGAATGGCAACTCCATTAAATCAGCTGGAAACTGTATTCCTTGGACTTCTAGAGGCACTTCCTTAAAAGTTTATCTACAACTCTTCGCTCATCCTAAAGGACTAAGTATATCATCTTCCTAGGTACGCCGTGAAGTCACATGCAAAGTCCCGATACTTCACTAGCGATATAGGAATGAGTTGACCCTATATCTATCAAAGCTATAAAGGGCAACCTGTAAATCAAAACGTGCCGTGATAACATCGTGTGTCACCGTTTTCTCGCGATTTAACTTCATACACCAAACTCGGGCCGTCTCGCCTCGAGCTACCATTGCCTTTGCTCGAAGTTCCACGGCCTCTACCGAGCCATTACCCTTCCATTTAGACTACGGCCTCTTATCTACCTGTCCGTCCACTTCACAACCTGATTAGCACCACGACTTGTCGGATTCGGTTCTTTTCGAGTTCATCGGGCAATCCTTGATCATGTGATCCTTGAACCGCACTTGAAACATCCGTCGGTCTTTTTCGAAATTCTCCGAGTGCATTTTCCCACATTGAGCACAAGTACGATTTTGTCCTCCGGCGATCTGTTGACCTCGCGGTCTATCATTTCTTGATTTCTTGAAAATTCTCGACAACCACGAGGACCCAAAGCTTCTCTTATTCTTGCTCGGCCTCTATCCGGCTCGCTCTCTCGGTCCGTTTAGCCTCTTGACAATTCTTGCCCTTTCCACTAAGATTGCAAAATCTCTTTCACGGTGTGGTGCAATCATCACTGCAATTCATCTCTAAGTCCATCTTCAAATCGATACACCGTTCATATTCTCAGAGCCACTATCCTCCGCATAACGGCTAAGTCACAAAATTTCGCTTCATATTCAGCTATCGACTTGTTTCCTTGTACTAGATTCGAAATGTCTTCCTCGAGAGTCGATGTAGCTAGCTCCAACATATTTTCCTTCAATTTCACTTTAAAATACCCCCAATCCGACGATCCACAAGGGTACTCTCCTTGATAGTGAGCCACCACCGGTAGGCTTCATCACGAAGAAGTGAAATAGCACCTTTCAATTTCTCTTCATCGGTCAGTCCTATATCGCCCATGATCCTCTCGACCGCCTCCAACCAATATTCAGCTACATTAGGAGCTACTCCAGATACTCCTCTGAAAACCTCGGCTCCATTCGATCTAAGTCTCTCACCATCGACTTTGAGACCCATTTCGAACTAGCTTCGCTACTGCTCCAAAACTCGCAAAGACAAACTTGATATCTGCGTCACCACCTTTATTTTGTTCTTGAAAGTGCCTTTAAAAATGTATGGTAAGCGAGCTTCATTCTCGGAACATTGACCAGATCGAATCGGTTTCACAATCATCCTTCCTCTTCCATGTCCACGACGACCTCGTCCCCTAGAGCTCATGTCTACTACGTATCTTATCTGTTTTTACGAAAAGTCTTATGTATTAGAATCTTTTCACTTCTTATTAAAAGAAAGTCTTATGAAACAGATATTCAGTGGTTTTCGTAGTAGCACACATATACCTAGGGTCCATGTCTCTAAAGTATAGTTTAAGTTTAAACTATCATACATATCACATATCGATAAAGTACATACCTGATGGATCTGGGCCGAGAACTCGAGTGCCATGCTCTTATAAAATATTTTAACTTAAGAAAACTTTCAAAAAGAAATCATTTGGGTCAACTTTTGAAAACGTTATGGGCTTCAAAACCCAAGGCCGAGAGTTTAAATCTGGGCTCTGATACCAAGCTGAAACACCCCAAACCCGGCCCAAAAAGCCTAACCGGATTTGGTATGTTCCTCGAGTAAAACTTTAGCGAAAATAACGTTTGTTCAAGAAAACTTGATGATCTTAAGTAAAACGGATTAACTTAAAGATCGAGTTGGGCTTAGTTGAAAAATAGAATTGTATATTCTTAAAACATATATATATTACTGACAAAAACCTTTTTAAAATTATTTATCGAAAACCATTTAGTTATTTAATTGATAATTATTCATGGCAGAATTTAAAATAAATCCAAACACAAAATTAAAAATAGTTTATAGTGGCCTTATTACATGAAAATTGGCAAATCCATAATAAAGTCTAAGTAATAAAATTTAAAAATTAATAAGTTTAAGTTGGAAAATCTCCACAATACTTGATACGAGCACTAGCCACCTCGAAATCCCTGCTGCTCCGATCCATCGCACTACGAGTCATCTGAAATGTTATCCCATAAAAATGGGTGAGTTATAAACTCAATGTATAATACATACACTAAAAAGCCCATTTTATCAAATGCTTTTAAGCTCAAAAATTTCACATATGGCCATAGGCCCATTTAACTCATATTTAGCCCAAAGGCCCATTTAGCTTAAATTTAGCCCAAAGGCCCATTTAGCTTATATTTAGCCCAAAGGCCCATTTCATAGCAAAACAAATAATAATCATTCAATATTACATGGTTATGTTCATGAAATGAAATGCAAGCCCTACCAACCTAAATATCCATCCGCTACACACCCTCGCACTCAACCTGACACCGTGGGGATTACTAAATCGACCCTCCATCCGCTACACACCATCGAAGCGCGCTTTCAGCAGTCAACATGCACATCGCCTTATTGTGGCAAAGCCACCAAAACAGATGTGGTCAAGTCACCGATCAAGTCCAAATTTCAAATACGTGATCAAGTCACCAGATTCACATATGTGACCAAAGTCACCAGAGTTCAAATATGTGACCGGTTTCTGGGAGTCAAATATACGTGACCAAGTCACCAAATTCACATATGTGACCGAAGTCACCAGAAATGTGGTAAAACCACCATAATACTTCCTCCTTTATCAAATATACCCATATGCCCATGCACATACATATCAAATCAGATTTTCATGTTATTTACCCCACAAATCATAATATAGTCATGCTTATTTCATATTGATGCATATAGCAAAATAAACAAAATATTGGGTAAACATACCTGAATATCATATACCACTGAATGGTATCCAAAAGCACAATCATACACATGGTCATATAGTCACAATTAAATATATGTAAATCTTATGAGATTTTTAATGTAAGGTTACACACCTAGTGACAGTGAGAACAATACCCTCTTGCTCGTCAACACCTAATTGATTGACACATTTGGTTAGTATAAACTTTTGTTAACAATAATACATTTATTAACGATGGATCTAAATCCTTACCCTCGAATTCACGAATGATAGTTATTTGTGGTTTTTCTCCACTAGATGGATCAAAACCCGCTGATATTCCACCAACGTAAAGTGGTTCGGTTATACGCACTACTTGAATAACCGATCCTCGTTAGCAAAGGGTCCACAACCCTGGAAAGTCTCTTACTCCCGATCGGCTCTTCGTTTGTAGTTCGATGGTAAAGGAATACCTCCTCTCTTCCAAACACTCAGTCTGGCTCTTTTCTTACCTATCTTGATGATCTTAGATCGCCCTAAAAATAACGTAGATTAGTGATCCATCTAAAGAAATTGATATGATCTAAATTAATAGCCTTACCTTGATGATTTGAATGATCACTTAAAGGTTGTCTTCAACAAAGATCTTTGAAAAATCTTTTCAAATGATCGGCCTAGAGAGAAAATAAAAGATCATGATTTTAAGTTTGCTAAAGTAAAAGGAATGATGAAAATAATTGATAAAATCTTACTTTGAGTCCTTCAAGATTACGCTTTGAATAAGAAGAAAAGAACATGATAATTCTACTTAACAAAAGAGAAGAGAAATGGTGGTTTGAATATGATGGTTTCAATTTTGAGGAAAGAAGAAAAGAATGAAAAGAGAAGGAAAGAGAGAAGGAAGAAAAGAGAAAGAGGAGAAGAATATGATGATGGTGATTTCTCAAAAGAAAAGAGATGTGTTTAGGAACCTTTGCACATTCGGCCAAGGAGGTAACAATTGAAAGTGGTTTTGATCCTTTGTGGTTTCAGCAATGAGAGGGAAAGAGAGAAGAGAAATAGAATGAAAAGAAAGAAAAGAAAAGGAAAGAGAAGGCTTTTGGTGATAGCTAAATTCAGACTAAAGAGAAAGAAAAGAAGTGACTTCAAAAGTGAAAATATTTTGGCATCAAAAGAGAAATAAAATTTTGAGAGGAAAAGATGAAATAAAGGTACCTATTTGGTCAAAAATACCAATGCCAAAACAAAGTAAACTTGTACCAAATGCCAATGATAGTTTTGATTTAGGGAAAAGGTTTTGGAGAAGGGGAAAAGATGGACAATTTTGCTAGGATCTTTGGCCAATTAGTACCCTAATGGCTACACTAATTTTCGGTCAACCTAGCCAACATCATCCCCCTTTTTCCTCCTTGTTTCTTCCCCATCATATCCAAAATTTGCTTCACCATTAAACCACTCCCTTTAGCCCTTCATGCCATCTAGGTTCATGGTCAATTGACCATGAACACACTCCCAAATCCTTGCCCCATATCATGCCTTTTGCCCCCCTCATCTTATCATCAACTTATGATTCCATGCCATAAGTTCCTAGCTTCCTTTTTCACATGGTCAAATAGCCAAAAATGAATGAATGCTCATCCACTCTAAAACTTTCTTGGCCGACACTTATAGGGAAGAAAACAAAAAAATTAAAATCCTCCCTAATGCTAGCTAGGAGATTCGAACTTCACACCTCAAGCACACATCCATGTACCTTAACCACCTGGCCAATTGCTCAATTCATGCTAGAAACTTCTTGTCATTAATTCTTAAGGCCTAATTTGCTTAGCTCTCTCTTAATTAATAGAAATTAAAAGTTTCACTAAGCATTCACTTAATTAATGAAGCTCAAATAACTTCCAAAATTACACTTAATAATAATTAAGCATGCAACATCATTCAATTAAGTGAAATGCATAACCCCTAATTATCAGGATGTTACACTTAAGGACCAAGTAAAGGATTCTAAAAGCTTATATAAACACCCTAAGTGCATCTTGAGAGAGGGCGGTTAGCTAGGCCAAGGAGCCGAGCCAGAAAGATCACATTTGTGGGAATCATTCGAAGATAGCCAGTTGATCCATCTCAAGAACCCAGAATTCTACTCAAGACGGTAGATTTCTCCTTCAATTCCTTCAGGGGGTTTTAGGGATTTCTTATGTTTTGTTTTATATTTTCTCTTGAGATGTTTTATTTTAAAGTTATGAACTAAATCCTTCAGATACCTAAGGGGATGAAACCTAGATAAATTTTGTTATTATTTTTGAATTATATGATAATACTTAGTTTGTTCTTAATTATGCATGCTTAATCTAAATCTGATGTGCTTAGGTGGAGGAGGAATAGACCCTGCTTAAGAGTAGATCGAGCATAGTTAAGCGAAGTTGATCAAACGCCTAGAGATAGGGTTACGAGATTTTGCTGGATTCGGGTAAAACCTAATATGGGAATCCATTGATCGATTTACTGCTATTCTAGGGGGTTTTATAAACGAACGAGAGTTCCAATAATTAACCTAGGGTTAGACGTTATTCGCCTCGAGAGAGGGTTTAATATAGGTTGGGGAGTCCTACGGATCAAGCTAAGTAAGGAAATCATTCGATTCAGTAATAAGTAACAAGTGAAGTCTAGGTGGATTCTTCCTAAGGGTATCCTCACAATCAATTGAGTTTCTTCAAGTTATTTCCCAATTCGTTCTTTTTGTCTTTTTGTCTTTGTGTCTTTCACTTAATAGTCGTAAATTAGTTAAAGCAACCAACCACTCCATATTTTAGGCTAAATAATAAAAAGAAAGTGAATGTTAGTACTTTTAGTTCCTTTGGGTTCGATAACCCGGTCTTGCCTAAGCTATACTACTGTCCGATAGGTACACTTTCCTTTAAGTCGTCGTCAGAGTTAGTTTCTAGGTTTGATCATTCTATTTATAAATTTTAAAGCTCTGATTTCAACGATCAACTGTATGATAAATACTTGATTTGTTCTTAACTATTGTGTTCTTAATTCTTGTTTTGATATTTCAAGATATTGATTCAAGCATTTATGCTTTTAGGCAGAGGAGGAATATGTTCTGTCTAAGAGTAGATCTAGCATAGTTAAGCGGAGTTGATCGCAACCCTAGAGATAGGATGACGAAATCTGTTGGATTAGGGTCAAATCTAATATAGGGGTCCATAGATCGAGTTAATGCAATTCTAGGGGTTTTAATTAGAATGGGATTTCAATTAATCAACTTAGGGATAGATGTTAGTAGCCTCAAGAGAGGTATTAATATAAATTAGGGAATCCTACGGATCAAGTCAAGTGAATAGATCGTCTGGTTCAGAGTTAGATAACAAGTAAAGTCTAGGTGGATTCTTCCTCGGGTATTGTCTTAATCAATTGGTTTTTCCCACAAGTATTTCCCCAATTCCATCTCTTTGTCTTCGCATCTTTAGCTTAGTAGTTAGTTAGTTTTAGATTAAAATAAACAATTCCCTTAATTTTTAGGTTAAATAATAGAAAGAGAGTTAGTATTAGTACTTTTGGTTCCTTTGGGTTCAACAATCTGGTCTTGCCACTAAACTATACTACTGTTCGATAGGTGCGCTTGCCTCCATCGTTGTCTTAGTTAGTTTCCAGGTTCGATCATTCTTTTTATAAATTTTTAAGACTTTGACACACGATCAAGTTTTTGGTACCGTTGCTGGGGAACTAAAATATTAAGAACTCTCAATTTTTATTACTTTAACCATTTTTTTATTTTTGCAATTAAATTTTATTTTTACTTTTCTAAATTTCTTCCCTTTTTCTCTTTTCCTAGTAGGTACCTCTAGTTTATGACTAGAAGGAACTCGACGGGACCCCTGATTTACGATAGTGATATTGAAGGAATTGTTCGCAGAACTTGTAGACAAATAAAGCAAAGCTTAAACTACATAGAAGAAGAGCAAGAGGATGAAACTACTCCTACCGAAGTAATGGCTGAGAATAATCCGCCACATTAGGATGTGGCCGATCATCATGCTCCGCGAACTATGTATGATTATGCTAAACCTAATTTAACAGGAGCTGAATCGAGTATTGTTAGGCCTGCTATAGCTGCTAATAATTTTGAACTGAAACCCAAGACTATACAAATGATTCAACAATTTGTTCAATTTGATGGTTTGCAGGACGAAGACCCGAATAGTCATTTAGCAAAATTTTTAGAATTCTGTGATACCTTCAAAATAAATGGCATTTCTGGTGATGCCATTCGTCTTCTATTATTTCCATTTTCATTGAGAAATAAAGCCAAACAGTGGTTGAGTTCTCTTCCACGAGGATCAATCACTAAATGGGATCAAATGACCTAAAAATTTTTATTGAAATATTTTCCACCGGCTAAAACGGCCAAATTAAGGAATGATATCTCTTCTTTTTTGCAGATGGATTTAGAAACATTATACGATGCATGAGAGAGATACAAGGATTTTTTGGGAAGATGCCCACACTATAGTTTACCCTTGTGGCTACAGGTCCGAACTTTTTATAATGGTGTAAACCCTCAACCCGGTAGTTAATTGACTCAACAGCCGACGAAACCCTGAATAACAAAAAGCTTGAGACAACTTACGAGTTTATAGAAGAGATGTCACTGAACAACTATCAGTGGCAAGTCATGTGAACAAAGCCAACGACAACCGCCAGTGTTTGTAATATCCTAAAATAGGGGTTATTTGTGATTGAATTGTTTTGCATGAGTGTGGTTGTTGTGTTGTTGTTTGAGGTGTTCTAGAGGCTAGTTATAAGCTAAAAGTAGGCCCGAGCTGTAGGAAAATTTTTGTTTTTAAGTGTTAGTTAAAGGGAGCTGAAGGAGCTAGGGGTTAAGTATAAATCGTGGGGGATTTAAGCACAAGATTGGGCTTGGAAAAGTGGCAAGGAGGCGCCACTTAGGGCCCTGTGATTGATGCCACATGTAGGAAGGAGAACTTCGTGTTCGACGGTAGAAATTCCATTTTGCTCACCATTTTGACGCTAAGGGGAAGAGTTGTGCTCAACACAAACTCTGTCAGATAAGCATTGATTAGTTCAAACTCATTTGAATGATTGGCCAGGAGTGATTTAGGGAATTTTGACGAAATCTGAACTCTTGATGGAAGAGGAGTGAACGGTTGGGAAGCTGAGTATGGGGGGTGCCGAATTTCCTTAGGCACCTAGTTGTGCATTTTTGGCTAGCCTTTGTTTTGTGTATCAAAAGTCGAAAACCCTTTTAGCAAAGGTTGATTTCTCTTTAGTGCACCATAGTGAACCAAAAGCCGGAAAGACCATAGGTGGTTGTCGATTTCTTCCTTAGGCACTTGGCGAATCTCTACTTGAACTCCCTCTCATCTTTTATTTTTCTTAGTCAAAAGCATCCTCTCCCATTCTATTTTCTTCTTTTTTTCTCTCTATTGTCAATCCTCCTCTCCTATTTTCACTTTTCTTTTCCTTTCTCTTTCCCACTCTAGTCGAATATTGATTGATTTTCTCTTCCATCCACCATACTCGTGTCAAATCTCCTTGGTTTCTCCTAGTGTTATTTCTACTAATCTCAAACAAGGGTGGATCTCTTTGGTTTTCTCCAATCGATTTTGAAAAGGGTAAGGGTTCTTGACCAAACATCATTCTCACTTTCTTTTTTCTCTATCGACATGTGTAGACAAAAGCCAAACTTCGGCATTTGTGGGTGTTTTGCTAACCATCTATAGGAACCAATTTCTCCTAGGTTCTTCGGGACTTTGGAAGCAGTGGATCTGAGCCATTCTTTCTCTGTCAAGCGATTCATTAAGGCTGTGGTAAGGATCAATAATAGTTTAATCATTCTTTAAGTTATTTGGAAAAGCTGAAGGCTTTTGAGGCTAAGTTGTATTGGTAGCCGATTGTAGGCGGAGGATCAGTCTCGCCTACCTTGTGTTGGGATTAGCATTCGTAAGGCAAAAGGGTAAGGAGGATTGTGTTAGTTATGTGTTATCTCGTGTTTCAGGATTTATTGGGATGGCCGAATGGCCTTGTTAATGGTTTGGTGGTTTGGTCGAATGTAGGGCAAGAAGATCTAGTACGGTAGATCGGGTCTTCGGGATTTAGTGCTTGCGTTGGTGACAGGTGTGTAACTTACACACTTTATAGCTAAGTAAATATATTAATAACCTGAATATGTTAAAAGCCAAAAATTGTGTAGATCTTGATATGATACCGTAAGGGTATGAGCAAGGATTCGGGTAAGTCTGTTTCGATATGATTTGATATATGATGCTTAATACCATGATCCGTGATATATTTGCTATATGATTCATAATAAAGCATGATGGCATGATTTGCATAAGTTTTGCATTGTGATGGGTGATATGAGAGGAGGGGGAAGATGATATCCATGACTTTGGGTCACCAGAGGTTTGGCACCTCCAGTGGTTTGGTACCACAGATTATTTTGTGACTTTGGGTCACCAGAGGTTTGACACCTCATAGCGACTCGTCCCAGTGGCTTAGCACCACAGTGGGTTGGCCCCACAGTTGATTTATCGGGATTGTCGCCAGTGATTTGGTATCACATGTGGGTTGGCCCCACACTTGGATTATTGATATCTCGTGACTTTGGGTCACTTGGTTTGGCACCACATTTTTATTGGATATCATAACTTTGGGTCACCAGTGGTTTGGCACCACCAGTGGTTTGGTACCACACGGGGTAGAAACGGAGCTATGGATGGCTAGGTTTGGGTGCATTATATGTATTGCTTGGTTGTGATTTGTGTAAGTATGTTGCATTAACCGGGAGGAGGATTTATGCACTGAGTCTTGGTGACTCACCTTCTCCCTTATCTTTTCAGGTGACTTGTAAATTACGGATGAGGAGCCGGATGGACTCGAGGTGGCTATGCATTAGAAACATTTGGCTTTACTTGGATTTTGAATTGGGTATTTATTTTCATTTTAGTTTTTATTTGGGTTTGTAATAAGGCCTTTAAATTATGTTTTTGGATTATTTTGCATGCTTTAGATATGACTTAAAATATGACAAAGTAAATTACTCGTTTTGTTTTAACCACCTGATAACCAAAGTTTTCAAAACTTACCTCATTTCGAGTTTTCTAACCGTTACCATTGGGTAACAACATTTATGAAATGATAGTAAGGATATTTTAAATGATTCCCAAACTCGAAGTTCTTTTCAATTTCAAATACGCACGGTTTTCTTTAAAAATAGTTAAGAATAATACATTCGGGTTCCAACAAACATGGACGTTTCCTATTAAACTGAACGACAAATGAGTTTTCAATAATTTCCACAAAATTTAATCGATAACTTGATTTTCCTCAAAATGTTTTCCTCTGTAGCATGCCAGATTCGGTCATGGTGAGTTGACCGGGTTTAGGGTGTTACATTTTTGGTATCAGAGCCAAGTTTAAAGGCTCGACTGTGGGCTTGAGGCCCAAAAATATTTTAAAGTATTGTTCTAAAATGTTTTTGTTTGAAAATATATGGTTTGAGAAGCATGGCACCGAGTCTCCGGCACCAATCCACCCAGGTAAGTACTTCTGACTGTTGTATGAATTATATGCGGGGAAATGGGAATCTCGGGATCGTAGACTAGTAGAATAGGAATTATTGAACCCGTGAATAGCTTACTCCAACATAAATAGCATAAGACTTAATGATCCTCAAAACAAACACGTGAGTACGCCATCGAGCCAAGGGTGTGGCAATCACAGCGCATGTCTAGGATTGGATTGGGGAGCTTGGTATTTAAGCGATCCTAGTGACTCACCTCCTCTCCACTCGAATCCTACACGTGCGTAGTGATTGTTCACCCCAAATAAGACGACTTATTTACTGAGCTAAAATTAATAATTAAAACCCGAAAGGGACCAGCCATTTTGCCTCGAAACACTTTAAACTTTAGTTTTAAAATTACCACAATACCCCTGATTTTAAAAAAAAGACCAAATTACCCCTGACATGTAAAATTACCAAAATGCCCTCAGTGTAGAAAACTACCGAAGTACCCCTGAATTGGAAATTTTCAAAATACCCTTATTTTGTAAAATCACCTTGAACCATATTTTGAAAAAATTTTGAAAACACCCCTGGATTATGAAAAATTACGAAAATACCCCTGGTTTGTAAAATTACCAAAACACCCTTCGATTTTAGGAAATTTTTGAAAATATCTATGATTTCTAAAAGTTTTTGAATTAACCTTATTTTAATTACCAAAATACCCCAATAGGTTCAAATTATGGAAATACCCCCGGGTAGTGAAATGATGAGAATACCCCTACAAGTGAAATGAGGGTAGGGAATTGAACTGAAAACTATGTGATGATCGAAAGAACCACTACCAAATTTCTTTACATAAAACTTATTCGTGGGTAATCAAGAAATGTAAACTAATTCATAAAAATCTCTTAAATGATAAATCGCAACTATAGACATGAATTCTAGGGGACGTGGTCGTAATGTGCGTGGCCATGGTAGAGGCTGAATGACCGTGTCAGAGCCCGTTAGGTCTGGTCAAGGGTCTGAAAATGAAATGCCACCACCACCATCCATTAATGTGGAATATCAAGATCAGACGGGGGATGATGCAGTATCACAGGCGATGCTGCGGGTTTTGGAAAGGGTGGCTGGAGTAGGTGGAGGCATGGGAGCTCGAAAGTCAGTACCTGAGCGACTCTGAGCTAGTGGAGCTGAGTTTTTCCGTGGAGTATCTGGTGTGGCGCCCAATATGGATGAGTATTGGTTAGAGGCGACGGAGCGAATCATGGATGACTTGGATCTGACCGCTGAGGAAAAACTGAAAGGGATAGTGTCGCTTCTCTGGGATGAGTCATACCAGTGGTGGCTCACGGTTCGGGATAGTGCTGTAGCGGATGATCTCACTTGGGACTATTTTAAGGTAGCTTATCAGAAGAAGTATGTCGAGACCAGCTATATTGATGCGCAGCAGAAGGCATTTCTGAGGCTGGTTCAGGGGAGTAAGTCTGTCTTGGAGTACGAGGTAGAATTTTTAAGGTTGAGCTGGTATGCTAGGGGCATCGTGGCTACAGAACATGAACGATGTGTCAAGTTTGAGGATGGATTGAGAGATGAGCTGAGATTGCTGATCGCTCTACAATGGAGCGAGAGTTTACTGTGTTGGTGGAAAAGGCCAAAGTGGCTGAAGGGGTAAAGGAGTCTGTAAGACAGAATCTGGATAGGAATAGACACAAAAGAGGTTTTGGATCATCGGGGTCGATCGGTAATCCGTAGAAAAGGGCTAAAAAGAGTGGGCCGAATCAATCTAGAAGGCCTACTGCTACTAATCAGGGACCAGCGCAGTGTAATCGATGTGGGAAATATTATTGGGGAGGATGTTGGATTGGTATAAAGGGATGTTTTGAGTGTGGTTCACTGGATCATCGTGTGAGGGACTATCCATGTAAGTTAGCCAGGATTCAGTCTGAGGGTCAGGGTCGTGCTCAGTTCAGAAATGAGGGACCACCACCGCAGAGGGGTCGTGGTACCAATTGAGGAGGTAATGGCTCTGGTAGAGGCCGCGGAGCACCAGGTAGAGGTGTAGGCAACACTGAAGCAAGACAGCCTTGGTATATGGAGCGAAACGTCGAGAGGAGGGCGATGCACCGAATATCATAATCGAAACATTCTTAATCTTTGGATTACCGTATATTGCTTTGATTGATGTTGGGTTCGATGTATTCATATGTTGCTGTAGCATAGAAGAGACCATGAACCTAGACTTTGAAACTACTTCTAGGGAGATGATAGTAATTAGCTCTCTAGGTCACTCTGTAGAAGTAAATAAGCTGTATAGGGATGTACCCCTAGAACTCCAAGGGGTAGTATTTGTAGCTGATTTGATGGAACTACCGTTTGGGGAGTTCGATCTGATTCTTGGGATGGACTGGCTGGTAAAATACCAAGCAAGTTTGGATTGCACGGCTAAGCGCATGGTTTTGAGAACAGCTGAGGGTGAAAAAGTGGTGATGATAGGTAATAGAAGAGATTATCTATCCAACATGGTATCGGCGTTAAAGGCTGAAAAGATGGTCAGGAAGGGTTGTGAGGCGATTTTGGTTCGGGTGTGTGCTTTGGAGGCTAAAAAGGTTACTGTAAAGGATGTCCGAACAGTAAAGGAATTTGTTGACATATTTTCAAAGGAACTTCTGGGTCTGCCTCCAGATCGGGAAGTTGGATTTGGTATAGATCTATTACCCGAAACTGTGCTAGTATCTATTGCCCCGTATAGAATGGCGCCGAGGGAATTGGTAGAGCTGAAGGCTCAGATTCAGGAGTTGTTGGACCAAGGTTTTATCCGGCCAAGTGTTTCACCTTAGGGAGCACCGGTACTCTTTGTCAAAAAGAAAGATGGTACAATGCGGATGTGTATAGACTACCGCCAGTTAAACAAGCTGACGATCAAAAACAAGTATCCGTTGCCGAGGATAGATGACTTGTTCGATCAGCTTAAGAAGGCATCAATTTTCTCAAAGATTAATTTAAGGTTTGGGTATCATCAGCTAAAGGTAAACGAGGCTGATATCCACAAGACGGCATTTCGTACTCGGTATGGGCATTACGAGTTCCTGGTGATGCCGTTCAGGTTAACCAATGCACCGGTAGCATTCATGGACTTGATGAATCAGGTGTTTCAGCCGTACTTGGACCAATTTGTCGTAGTATTTATATACAACATATTGGTGTACTCAAGGACGGAGGAGGATCATGATGCGCATTTGCGAGTAGTGTTACAGATACTGAGGGAAAAGCAGTTATTTGCCAAGTTTAGTAAGTGCGAGTTCTGGCTGAGGGAAGTGACTTTCTTAGGTCATGTAGTGTCCGCTGAAGGGATTAGAGTGGACCCTCACAAGATTGAAGCAGTGTTGGATTAGAAACCGCCTAGGTTGGTGGCTGAAATTTAGAGTTTTCTAGGTCTGACAGGGTATTATCAGAGATTTGTGGAAGGATTTTCTCTGATCACGGCACCGTTAACTAAGTTATTGCGGAATTGAGTTCTATTTGTGTGGTCGGAGAAATAGCAGGAAAGCTTCGACAAGTTGAGGAAGATTTTGACAGAAGCTCCGGTTCTGGTATAGCTTGAGGCAGGAAAGGTATTCACGGTCTATTGTGATGCATCACATACTGGCTTGGGATGTGTGCTGATGCAGGAAGGAAGAGTAGTGGCATATGCGTCTCGACAGCTGATACTGCATGAGGTTAACTATCCGACACATAACTTAGAGTTAGCTGCAGTGGTTTTCGCTCTAAAAATATGGATACACTATTTGTACGGGGAAAAGTCGATAGTCTACACAGATCACAAGAGTCTGAAGTATCTTCTGACTCAGAAGGATTTGAACTTGAGACAGCGCAATGGATTTAGCTGTTGAAGGACTACGATTGCTCGATTGAGTATCATCCGGGCAAGGCTAACGTGGTGGCAGGCGCGTTGAGCCGTAAGGTGGTAGCGGACTTAAGAGCGATGTTTGCTCCTCTTAGCTTGTATGGCGATGTGAGTCTTTTGGCAAAATTACAGGTTAAGTCGACTTGGGTTGAGGAGATCAAGGAGAAATAGTTAGTGGATAAGGGCTTGAATGCTTGGAAGTTGCAAGTTTAGAATGGTGGTGTAGAGGGTTATAGTGTGTCCAGTGATGGAGTATTGTGTTTCCAAGAGAGAGCTTATATGCCGAAGGATGTCGAGTTAAGACGGAGGATTCTTCAGGATGCACATAGCAGCCCATATGCTATGCATCCTGAAGGTAGCAAGATGTACCAGGATTTACGAAAATAGTTCTAGTGGCCAGGGCTGAAGCGGGAAGTGACTGAGTTTATGGGTAAGTGTCTGACGTGCCAGCAGGTCAAAGCTGAGCATCAGCTGCCATCAGGTTTACTTTAGCCGGTAAAGATTCCTCAATGGAAGTGGGAAAGAATTACCATGGACTTTGTCAGTGGGCTACCCCTTACGCCTAGTAAGAAAGACTCAGTCTGGGTGATTGTGGATCGTTTGACCAAATCAACTCATTTCATACCGGTAAGGGTTGATTATCCACTTCAGAAGTTAGCTAAGTTGTATGTGGCCGAGATAGTGAGGTTGCATGGTATGCCAGTATCAATTATCTCAGATAGGGATCCAAGGTTCACATCAAGGTTCTGGAGAGCTTTGCATCAGGATTTGGGAACGAGGTTGGATTTTAGCACAGCTTTTCACCCGTAGTCTGATGGGCAGTCGAAAAGGGTTATACAAATTTTAGAAGACATGCTGAGGGGTTGTGTTTTGGACTTCAGAGGCAGCTGGGAAGAATTTCTACCATTAGCTAAGTTTGCATACAACAATAGTTATCAGACAAGCATAAAGATGGAACCATATGAGGCGTTGTATGGTAGGAAGTGTCGCACACCTACATGTTGGACGGAGTTGGGTGAGCGTCAGATATTGGGACCAGAGTTGGTGGCAGAGACTGAGGCTAAGGTTAAGTTGATTCAGGCTTGTCTGAAGGAAGCTTCGGGCAGGCAAAAGTCATATGCTGATCTTAAGCGGAGAGATATAGAGTTTGCCGTGGATGACAGGGTCTTTTTGAAGGTCTTACCCTGGAAGAAAGTGTTGAGGTTTGGAAGGAAAGGCAAGTTAAGTCCAAGGTTTATTGGCCCATATAAGGTGTTAAGACGAGTGGGACCAGTAGCCTATCAGTTTGAGTTGCCAGCAGAGCTGAGTCAGATACATGATGTGTTCCATGTCTCCATGCTCAGGCATTATCGTTCAGATCCATCGCATGTTGTAGCAGTGGAGGAAATTAAGGTAAGTCCTGATTTGACCATAGAGGAGGAACCAGTGCAGATTCTAGGTCGAGATGCAAAGGTTTTGCGCAAGAAGTCGGTCCCATTAGTGAAGGTGCTATTGCGGAATCATGGCGTGGAAGAGGCTATGTGGGAACCAGAGGATGTGATGAGACAACAATACCCCAACTCTTTTGACCAGGTAATTTCGAGGTCGAAATTATTTTTAAGGGGGAAGAACTGTAATATCCTAAAATAGGGGTTATTTGTGATTGAATTGTTTTGCATAAGTGTGGTTGTTGTGTTGTTGTTTGAGGTGTTCTAGAGGCTAGTTATAAGCCAAAGGTAGGCCCGAGCTGTAGGAAAAATTTCATTTTTAAGTGTTAGTTAAAGGGAGATGAAGGAGCTAGGGGTTAAGTATAAATCGTAGGGGATTTAAGCACAAGATTGGGCTTGGAAAAGTGGCAAGGAGGTGCCACTTAGGGCCCTGTGATTGACGCCACATGTAGGGAAGGGAGAACTCGAGTTCGAGCGAAAATTCAATTTTTGCTTACCATTTTGACGCTATAAAGAGTTGTGCTCAAAGACAAACTCTGTCGAGATAAGCATTGATTAGTTCAAACTCATTTGAATGATTGGCCTGGAGTGATTTAGGGAATTTTGACGAAATCTGAACTCTTGATGGAAGAGGAGTGAATGGTTGGGAAGCTGAGTATGGGGGGTGCCGAATTTCCTTAGGCACCTAGTTGTGCATTTTTGGCTAGCCTTTGTTTGGTGTATCAAAAGCGAAAACCCTTTTAGCAAAGGCTGATTTCTCTTTAGTGCACCATAGTGAACCAAAAGTCGAAAGACCATAGGTGGTTGTCGATTTCTTCCTTAGGCACTTGGCGAATCTCCACTTGAACTCCCTCTCATCTTTTATTTTTCTTAGAAGCCAAAAGCATCCTCTTCCATTCTATTTTCTTCTTTTTTTCTCTCCATTGTTGAATCCTCCTCTCCTATTTTCACTTTTCTTTTCCTTTCTCTTTCTCCTCTAGCGAATATTGATTTCTTTTCTCTTCCATCCACCATACTGTGTCAAATCTCCTTGGTTTCTCTTAGTGTTATTTCAAATTAATCTTAAACAAGGGTGGATCTCTTTTGGTTTTCTCCAATCGATTTTGAAAAGGGTAAGGGTTCTTGACCAAACATCATTCTCACTTTCTCTTTTCTCTGTCGACATGTGTAGACAAAAGCCGAACTTCAGCATTTGTGGGTGTTTTGCAAACCATCTATAGGAACCGATTTCTCTTAGGTTCTTCAGGACTTTGGAAGCAGTGGGTTTGAGCCATTCTTTCTCTGTCAATCGATTCATTAAGGCTGTGGTAAGGATCTATAATAGTTTAATCATTCTTTAAGTTATTTGGAAAAGCCAAAGGCTTTTGAGGCTAAGTTGTATTGGTAGCCGATTGTAAGGGGAGGACCAGTCTCGCGTACCTTGTGTTGGGATTAGCATTCGTAAGGAAAAAGGGTAAGGAGGATTGTGTTACTTATGTGTTATCTCGTGTTTCGAGATTTATTGGGATGGCTGAATGGCCTTGTTAATGGTTTGGTGGTTTGGCCGAATGTAGGGCAAGGAGATCTAGTGCGGTAGATCGGGTCTTCGGGATTTAGTACTTGCGTTGGTGACAGGTGTGTAACTTACACACTTTATAGCTAAGTAAATATATTAATAACCTGAATATGTTAAAAGCTGAAAATTGTGTAGATCTTGATATGATACCGTAAGGGTATGAGCAAGGATTCGGGTAAGTCCGTTTCGATATGATTTGCTATATGATGCTTAATACCATGATCCGTGATATATTTGCTATATGATTCATAATAAAGCATGATGGCATGATTTGCATAAGTTTTGCATTGTGATGGGTGATATGAGAGGAGGGGGAAGATGATATCCATGACTTTGGGTCACCAGAGGTTTGGCACCTCTAGTGGTTTGGTACCACAGATTGTTTTGTGACTTTGGGTCACCAGAGGTTTGGCACCTCATAACGACTCATCCCAATGACTTAGCACCACAGTGGGTTGGCCCCACAGTTGATTTATCGAGATTGTCGCCAGTGATTTGGTATCACACGTGGGTTGGCCCCACACTTGGATTATTGATATCTCGTGACTTTGGGTCACCAGTGGTTTGGCACCACATTTTTATTAGATATCGTGACTTTGGGTCACCAGTGGTTTGGCACCACCAGTGGTTTGGTACCACACGGGGTAGAAACAGAGCTATGGATGGCTAGGTTTGGGTGCATTATATGTATTGCTTGGTTGTGATTTGTGTAAGTATGTTGCATTAACCGGGAGGAGGATTTATACACTGAGTCTTGGTGACTCACCTTCTCCCTTATCTTTTCAGGTGACTCGTAAATTGTGGATGAGGAGTTGGATGGACTCGAGGTGGCCATGCATTAGAAACATTTGGTTTTACTTGGATTTTGAATTGGGTATTTATTTTCATTTTAGTTTTTATTTGGGTTTGTAATAAGGCCTTTAAATTATTTTTGGATTATTTTGCATGCTTTAGATATGACTTCAAATATGACAAAGTAAATTACTCGTTTTTTTTAACCACCTGATAACCAAAGTTTTCAAAACTTACCTCGTTTCGAGTTTTCTAACCGTTACCATCGGGTAACAGCATTCATGAAATGATAGCAAGGATATTTTAAATGATTCCCAAACTCGGAGTTCTTTTCAATTTCAAATGCGCACGGTTTTCTTTAAAAATAGTTAACAATAATACATTTGGGTTCCAACAAACATGGACGTTTCCTATTAAATTGAACGACAAATGAGTTTTCAATAATTTCCACAAAATTTAATCGATAACTCGATTTTCTTCAAAAACGTTTTCCTCTGTAGCATGCCAGATTCGGTCATGGTGAGTTGACCGGGTTTGGGGTGTTACAGTGTTTATAACCTCGACGCAGTGACCATACTATCAAAGCAGGTAGAGCTGTTAAATAAAAAGATTGATGGTTTATGTGATTCTTTGCAGGTACATTTAGTTATGCAGTACAATATGAATGGAGGATGGATGAACAATACAGAATATCCGCTTTACAACCCTAGCGCTGAAAATGAGCAAGTTCATTATATGGGTAGCAACTTTAGACCTCAAAATAACCCTTATAGTAGTACTTATAATTCAGGTTGGAGATACCATCCCAATCAAATACAACATCCCTACTTATAAAAAGGGAAGCCAAACCTTGAAAAGATACTAACAAAATTCGTAGAGGTGTCAGAAACCTGTTTCCAAAATAATGAAACGATATTGAATAATCAGTAAGCATCAATTCAAAGGCTTAAGGATCAAATTGGAAAACTAACTAAGTTAGTTTCTAAAAGGCGATCAGAAAGTTTAACTAGTGAAAAAGAGCATGTGAGGGCAGTTACACTAAGGAGTGGAAAGAGTTGGTTGAAACAGAGAAGAAGATACCACATGAAATTGATAAGGGAAAAGCTGAGGAAGCAAACGAGAATGCAATTCCAGTACGTGGAGAAACTAAACCACCGATACCATATCCAGCAAAGTTGAAGAAAGACCGTTTAGATGTAAAATACGGTAAATTTCTTGAACTTTTTAAACAGTTACATATCAACTTACCTTTTGTTGAAGCTATTTTGTAGATGCCGACATACGCAAAATTGTTAAAAGAGCTTCTAACAAATAAAAGGAAGTTTGAAGAAATATCAACAGTGGAACTTAATGAAGAATGTTCAGCTATCTTCCAAAACAAACTACCAACCAAATTGAAAGATCCAGGAAGTTTCACTATTCCCTATTTAATTGGTAGTTTAAACATAAAGAAAGCACTAGCTGATCTAGGTGCCAATATTAATTTAATGCCTTATAAAATGTTTAAGCAACTTGGTTTCATGGAACCTAAACCCACTAGGATGAGTATTCAGTTAGCTGATAGATCTATTAAATATCCTAGGGGAATTATCGAAGATATTCTGGTAAAAGTTGATAAATTTATATTCACTGTTGATTTTGTTGTGCTTGACATAGATGAGAACGTTGAGGTACCTTTAATTTTGGGACGCCCCTTTTTAGCTACTGCCAGGGCTGTTATTGATATATGTGATGGTAAACTTGCACTAAGGGTAGGCGAAGAGGAAATTATTTTTTAAATTTATGATGCTATGTGATATTCTAGAGAACAAGATGACTCCTATTATTTTATTGATGCCATTGATCACTCTATTCAAGATTCTTTGCAGGAAATCATACATAACGACACGTTGGAACTGTGTTTTACTCAAGATGAGGGGGTAGATGATGATACCGACGAATTGGATTCTAACACATTTCTCTCTAGACAAACGAAAGAAAAGGGCATTGAAATCAATAATGAACTAAAACAAAATCCCTCTATTGATGAGCCACCCAATTTAGAATTAAAACAGTTGCCAAAACACTTAGAATATGCATTCCTCGGGGATAATTCTACATTACCAGTAATTATCTCTTTAGAACTGGAACCCAAAGAGAAAGACGAGTTGTTACAGGTACTAAGGGAACATAAAAGAGCCATAGCTTGGAAAATTTCTGACATTAAAGGAATAAGCCCATCATTTTGCACCCACAAAATTCTAATGGAAAAGGAGTATAAACCATGTGTGCAACCTCAAAGGTGATTGAATTCCAATGTGAAAAAAGTTGTTAAAGTATTAAACTTCTAGATGTTGGAATAATTTATCCTATTTTTGACAGTACTTGGGTAAGTCCTGTGTAGGTCGTTCCAAAGAAAGGAGGCATGACTGTTGTAGCAAATGAAAAGAATGAATTGATTCCTATAAGAGAAGTCACAGGCTGGAGAGTCTGTATTGACTATAGGAAGTTGAACGACGTGACTGGTCGTTGTTTTGTCGAGTTTTAAAATTTATAAAGAGAATGATCGAACCTAGAAACTAACTCTGACAACGACTTAAAGCAAGTGCACCAATCGAACAGTAGTATAGCTTAGGCAAGACCGGATTGTCGAACCCAAAGGAACTAAAAGTACTAATACTAACCTTCTTTCCATTATTTAGCCTAAAATAAATGAAGTTTTTTAATCTAAAACTAACTGATTACTAAGCTAAGATTCAAAGACAAAAAGAATGAATTGAAGAAATAACTTTAGGAAAACTCGGTTAATGAATTGAAGAAATAACTTTAGGAAAACTCAGTTGACTAAGACGATACCCTTAGGAAGAATCCACCTAGACTTCACTTGTTATCTAACACCGAACTGCATTTATTTATTCACTTGACTTGATCTCAGGATTCCTAATATATATTAAACCCTCTCTCGAGGCGAATAACGTCTAACCCTAGGTTGATTAATTGAAATCTCTTTCCAATTAAAACCTCTAGAATCGCATTAACTCGATATATGGACTCCCATATTAAGTATAACCCTAATCCGATAAAATCTCGTTACCCTATCTCTAGGTACACGATCAACTCCGCTTAATTATGCTAGATCTACTGTTAAGCAGGGACTTTTGATCCACCACCTAAGCATATTCAACTTGAATCAATATCCCAGAAATATTAACACCAGAATTAATCTCACATAATTAAGAAGAAATCAAGTATTTATCATATAGTTCAGAAAAGAATAACAAGATCTGTCTTAGGTTTCTTCCCCCTCAGGTATCTGAAGGGTTTAGTTCATAACAATAAAAGAAAACATCTTAGAAGAAAAGATAAAACAAAACATAAAAAAATCCCTAAAACCCCCTGAAGGAATTGAAGGAGAGATCCGCCGTCTTGAGTATAATTCCAGCTTCTTGAGATGGATCAACTGGCTATCACATCCCGAATTTATGAGGCTTTGCATTTAACGTGATGTGATGTATTGTTGTGCTTATTATGCTTGTTAGAATGTTTTAGGGGTCCGTAATGGGCTCAAGTTGGTAGAGGCCTCAAAGAAAAATTTTCTGCTTGGGCACTCTAGTGGAGAGTCGGGTAGGATAGGGCTTAAAAGATATTATCTATGAAGTAAGACACAAAAAATAGGCTTGTGGCCCAGTGGTCAGTGGCGACATGCAGGGATTAAGAGGTCGCGTGTCAAGCAGTTAGGGAGGTCCAAGGTTCGAGTT
Organism: Gossypium rotundifolium; assembly: GCA_025506655.1. Lineage (NCBI taxonomy): Eukaryota > Viridiplantae > Streptophyta > Magnoliopsida > Malvales > Malvaceae > Gossypium > Gossypium rotundifolium. Next base: position 32,499,455 of record CP106728.1, read on the forward strand.
CCATGATACCTTTTTATTTTAATTTAATTTTGGCAATAGCAAAGAGCAGTAGTGGAGTTCGGCTTGGATGCTTGAAGTTAGGAATTATTTAATGTGGATAATAAGGTTGATAATGTGCTAATAAAGGAAGGAAGATGTGGTGTTATCCATGACACTGTGGATGAGTAATCTGATAAAGATAAGGAGAAAATTTCAGATTTATCTATTGGTAACATGGTGGCCAAAATTCCAACACTGAAGGGGGAGGTGAAATCAGTTCTGATAGGTTCAAGGGGTGCAAAATTTCCCTTGATTAAATAGCTTAGTTTTGATTTTAAAGAGGGGCATTTTCGATTTTTAGGTAGTAGGTGCCAAAATTTTGGTTTAAGTAGGGGGATAACTCTTCTCTTGTCCATTCTTTTCATATAACCGAATGATCATTGTTCTTTCCTTTGTTCTCTCTTTACCGATTTCTTCATAGCCAAATCTTCATAGATCATGTTGCACTGTTTTCCTTTTGATCTTCTTAGAAGCCGAAATCTCTAAGAGTTAGTCGAATCTGTCGGTTAAGGTAAGTGCCGAATTCTCTCTTCACTTCTTCTCTTCTGAATTTTGGAGACCAAAGCCAAAAGGCTAGATAAGATTATCTTTGGAGTAATGATTTGATTATTCTCGTGTTTTTATTTTGGGGCGACACATCGGGAATCGAAGGAGATCGCTTAGATCTAAAAGCTGGAAACCGCTAGTCTCTAAACTCCATCTCTTTTGGGATTTCTAGGTAGGGATCTCTGGCCTATGAATGTACATTCGTGTTTGTACTCGATTCAATATTTTAATCCGATTTGTTGACTAAGATCTGTTCCATGGATACAAACACCAATCAAACGAAAGAGGGAATTGGATCCGTAAATCTAACCCCTAGATTTAAGAAGAGGTAATGTCGGTCACCAGACGGGTTGGCCACCGGGTTGTGGACCGGCTTCAGAACAAAACCTTAGACAATTAGCAGTCGTATCAGCTTCTGATAGTGTCGACATAGAGAGTCTCGTCTTGTCTGTAATCAGGTGTGTGGATCTCTATCACACTAGTTAATCTGTACTATATATATGTTATGAATAGTCGTGTTACCCGAAAAGGGTAGGCAAATGATGCCAGGTACGTAATCATAGAAACTTCTCTAAGTGTATCGAAGGATTTGGTAGTCTGTGATCGTTTTAGATAGTATATTGTTTTGATTCTGCATGTATGTATGCATGGGATGGGATTGATATGACGAAGGGGAAGAGCATGCTAATAGGTCACTCAGTGATCGGTGGTTAATCCACAACATATTATTTAGGTAGTATGGCGATCAGTGGCTCTGCCACATCTGATTAATAGGTCACATAATGATCGATGGTTAAACCACAATATAATATTAAGGTCGCATGGCGATCGGTGGCTCTGCCACATAGGTCACATAGTGATCTCTTTATGACAGGCAGCACAGTTGTCGAAATGGTGTGTAGCGGATGGAGGGTTGATTGTAGAAATCCCTAAGGTGTGATGGCTGGTATGGGCTGGTGTATAGAGGATGGACTATAGGATTGGGTTGGGCTATGTAGCATGTATATATTCTGTTGCCATTGTGTATAGGCCAAGGCCCATAATGTGTTTGTGGGCCTCACCCTTTTGTGTGTTTTTGGGATTTGCACACTGAGTCTTGGTGACTCACCCTTTTATTTTCCTAAATTTTTAGATGAGTAGTAGATCGTGGACATGGGAGCCGAGGTGGACTCGAGGGGCCATCAAGTTTTTATTTTCATAAACTATTTTCGGTTTTCCTTTAAGTTTTAATTTTGGGATTATTTATGTAATAAGGCCTCCATAGCTTAGGTTATCAATTTATATTTGTTAATGTTTATATTCTATAAATTTATGCTCAAGGACTTGATTATAAGAAAAAAAGATTTTCAAATAAGTTTTATTAAAAAAAACTACAAAGGCTTTCTACAAATATCACTTATTTAACAAATACCTGCATAAACGAACCGAGATTTTCAAAACCATCCAAAGCAAAGTTTTCAACATTTAATCCGTAGCATACCAAATCTGGTTATGGCTTATGGGCCGGGTTTGGGGTGTTACACTGGCTATCCTTGAGTGATTCCCACAAATCTGACCTTTCTAGCTCGGCTCCTTGGCCTAACTCCCGCTAGCTAACCCCCCGAAGGAATTGCTTCAGGTGTTTATATAGGCTATTGGAATGCTTTATTTGACCCCTAAGTATCCTAATTCAAGTATTATTCCTACTCGAGTGTTTGAATAGGCTTTGGAATGTGTTTCTTTTCCTCTAAGTACCCTATTCCGAGTAGAACTTCTCTTGGCCGCGGTAGGGACACAGTCATGGCACACGCTCGTGTGAATCGATTTCAGGCCGTGGTCGAGTTTGCTGAAGAGTCACGCTCGTGTGTTTTGGGGTCTAGGCTATGTTAGAGTAAATTAGGGAGGCATGGCCGTGTGGTCTTGGGCCCAGGCCGTGTCGATTTCTTTTTTGGCCCAATTTGGTCTGTTTTGAGCTTGTTTCTCATTCTTTTCATCCCTAGATGCTTTTCTGCGTATAAGACATGAAAAGAAAGGATTAAGAGCACCTTTTTACATAAATTAAGGGATAAATCATCCAAGAGTATGCTAAATATGGGATTAAAATATTTTACTTTTACGGTTTATCAAATACCCCACACTTAAGCTTTTGCTTGTCTTCAAGCAAAATTCTCAACTTACAATTAATGAACTTTCCACAATTCAGAATTCTCATCAAAAATGTCTCATCATAATTCATAGGCAATTCATACATGGATAATTTAACTCAAAGACTCCTAAAGATTCAAACAATTCTATGTCATATATTTGTAGCTGGAAAACATAGGTATTTCCCCTTCTCTAAATAATTACCTTTGATTCAAAACCGTCAAGGATTGACATCCTTACTAAAGATTCACTCAAAGCACACCTAAAAAGTTAATCCCATAGGCTTGCCTAAAAATCAAATCTCCACCACTGTAATATGAGATGCTACACAAATCAAAAGGTCTTTAACAAGGTTGCAATGGGGCTTGGGTTAAAGGTGTGGATAAAGGATGAATTAGAAGGTTTAGAATCGAGATTGAATTGACAAATCCTAACTTGAAAAAAATGAACTAATAACCTGAATAATTACATCACATGAAAATTTTAAAATACAAATAATACGAGCTTCTTCTTCAAGATGTTGAAATTAAACATACAAGCTTTTAAAACATAGAACTAATAATCAATATACTTCATTTTTTTAAGAACAAGTCAATAAATACATAATATAAGAAAGAACTTTATCAACTGAAATAAAGTAATTAGGCAACTGATCAAATCAATTCTCGATAGAAGGGTAGTCAAAGGAATGGTGATAACAAATACGAGTGGGGTTTTGGGTTAATATTAGTGGGTAAATCAATCAAAAGGGTTGTTAGGATCAAAGAGGTTCACTAGGGGTTAATTGTGAATGTAGGCTTTTTAGTGGAGTGAATGGGTTAAAACCTAGGTGCCTTTATCATCTCAGTATATCAAATAAAAAATGTGGAATTGACATGTATAATTGAGGCAAGTTCTAGAATAACAATTCAGTGTTGACACACTCATAAACAATAAAGTGAGCATGAAAAAGAATATATGCTCTATAAGGCTCAAATCTCACAAAAATTTTGGGCATTTTTGATATCAATCTCTGCAAATTTCAAACTTCAAGGTAATATTCAATTTCAGTTCAACAACCTAGGAAATTTTTGATTCTTGAAAAATAGACTTATCATGCTTGATTCTCTAGAATCTTAGAGTTTAAATCATCAATGCACAATTATCTATAACTTAATCTAAGACATATCAATAAAAATCATAAATCATCAGAAATTTCATCCTAATTAGTAATATGAGGAAATTACTTAAGAACTAGATATAATTCAGGGATTTAAGAATAATGCTAAAAGTTAGTCACTTTTACCCCCACATTTAAAATGTACATTGCCCTCAATGTGAAAAGATAGATAAATAATCATGTGATACTGAAATTAAAAGAGAAGGGGAGAAGTGACACTTCCTGAACTTTTTTCTGGAATCACTATTCTCGGCCCGATTTGGAGGAGGAGGCGGTGGTGCTGTGGTGGATGCCAATAGCCACTTGCTAGATGGAGAAATTAGGAAACTCGTGACGGATTAGCCAAGAATTATTAATAAAGATTCAAAATATATGAAATAAATATTTAAATAAAAGCAAGCTAAAGTGAAGGAAAATAAAGAGGAAAATAAACTTATAAGAATAGGTAAATGGACTGAGGAGTCCTTATTGTTGGATGGTTCACAAGGTGGGTGTGATTTATAAGGCTGTGGTGCGTGATTCCCTAGCAGCCTTAAGAGCCTAAAATTAAGAAATTAGAATAAGATAGACTAAATTAAGCATAAGAGAGTTAAAGAGAAGGAAATTGAAGTAAAAGAGAAAAGTAGAATAAAAGTTAAATGGTCTCAAAGACCATTGGCTTGTCGAGTAGCTGAAGCGGCTGGCATAAACTTATGTAGATCGGTCTCCTTTGAGGAGACTGTGCTTAGCTTTTTTCGCTTTTTTAACATGGTTTTGGTGTAGCTCAAGAGTGTAGAGAATTGTTATGGGGAAGAGAGAAATTTGAGAAAAAGAAAGAAGGAAGAAGATGATGCGTCGGGGAGAAGGAAGGGAAGAGGGGTGGCTTTAAATATAGTTTCAAGTCTAGTACTTCCCCACGCCCGTGTATCGTGGGCGTGTTGTTTCACACGGCCGCGTCACACTGCCGTGTGTCTAGGCGTGTTTGTAACACCCAAAACCCGGCCCATTTTATCACATATCCATTCGACCCATTTAATCACATATCAATTCGGCCCATTTAGTCACATATCAAATTGACCCATTTAGTCACATATCAATTTGGCCCATTTAGTCACATATCAATTTGGCCCATTTAGCAAAATATCATGTTGGCCTATTAATCAATATGTCCAATCAGCCCATAAGGCAGTATGTCAATTCAGTCCATTAAGCAATATCGTATTTCGACCCTTTAGGGGCATTTTGATAATTTGGTAATCTTACCCACTAAGGGTATTTTGGTAATTCAGTCCATAGGGACATTTTCATAAACTGGTAATATTATCCACTAAGGGTAATTTGGTAATTTCGCAATCTAGACTTAACTTCTAATTTGGGCATAAAAATTTGAATTGTCCATCTGCGTCGTACTGACTAAATTGGCTATAAATTGAGTTAGGAAACTTAGAATCTAAATCTATAAATTTTCCTTGAAACTAGACTCATATATCTTCTTATACAATTTTTCCAGAATTTTTTGGCTTAACCATTTAATACAGTTTATTCCTTAAAGTTTCCCTTGTTCCACTGTCCAATGATTCTGACCTCTCCTTTCTTAATTTCAAATATCTCACTGTATAGTTTTCATATACTGCTCCAACTTATTTTTATTGAAAATAGCTCACTAAGGAATCCACACATATAAATTATATCCCATAATTCACTTTTTACAATTTTATATGATTTTTTCAGGACAAATCAGGGAACCACGAAATCATTCAGAACCAGTCTCACTAAAATTAACATATCTCAGAATATAAAATTCTTTTTCCTTCTCCATTTCTTCCTTATCAAGATAGACACAATAAGATTTTATTTGATATCTCATTCACTTTCTAATTCTCTTTCTCCTATTTTTCGTGATTTTTCAAAAACACGTCACTGTTTCTAACCGAAACTATTTTATTACAAAATATAATTACCACTACGATCATACGCACACCCGAGTGATTACGGATGTCGATTTTTGGTTTTCTTCGGTATTTCGACCGATTCAAAGAATTTTTCATACAAACTTTCAGAGAAGTGTGAGATTACACACCATTTCAGATATGTATACGGAAGGTACGAGATTACACACCTTATTACGAGATCCATAACACGATACTCTTCGCGGCACCTAAAAGTACAACCGGTCAACAATTAGTCCAAACCAAATTTACAACTTCATCCAAGTATTGCGATTGATTAACAATCTATATCACTTACCAACAATCCGAGTCTCTTTTTACGAGGGATAGATCGAGCGATTTAGTCCCTAAAAATATAATCTATTAGTCACAACCACTATCTCGTTAAGCAAAATAACCGGTCAATGAAAATATCCAAAAAGAACTATGATGAATCCCTTACCTTAACGATATTAGTTCCGATTTCTAACAATTGTACAATGGCTTCAGATGAGTCAAAGTTTTGGCCATCCACTATAACTCGATTGATCAAATGAGTGAGTGCCAACACAAATGAGTAGAAATGATTAAAATAAAGGAGAGGATGTATCAAGGTGTTTGGAGTGTTTCAGTCAACACCAAAAGAGATATGAACCAAAGAGAAATGTGAGTATTTTGGCAACAAGAAGAATGGTGAAAGATGGATTAAGGTTTCGGCACCCAAGGAAGAAGTGAAGAAAATATGCTCACTAATGGCTTGTAAATTCGGCACAAAGCAAAAGAAGGAGTTTGGAGAAAAACACAAAATCGTGAAAAAGTGATTTTTACCCAACAACACCAAAATTCTACCAAATGACCAAGCAAAATTCAGCTACATCCCTTTCCCCCAAAACCGTCCACATACATGACCATAATGGTCAAAAGTTGGCCAACCATACCTTCCATAACACTTCCTTTGAAAAAGGCCACATGTGTAACAGCCCGGTTTAGACCCTAGTCAGAATAGTGGTTTGAGACCATGAATCCGAGATCATAAAAATATTTTAATGATATTTTCTGTGTGAATGATAAGTGTCATAGCCTGTGTGAAAATTTTATGTGATGATTTGATCGTTTTAGTGTTGAATTAAGAGAAAGGACTTAATTGCATAGAGAGTAAAATGCTGTGTGCTGATTTGTGAGTACTTAGATGTTGTTGGCTTTTTAAGGAGAAGGTCTTATGTTGTTAATAAACCATTTTTAAGTTAGTGGATGGTTAAAAGACAAATTAGCCTTAAATTATATTTGTTTTATATGTTTAATGGAAGGGCAAAATGGTAAACTATGTGCTAATGTTATTATAACAAAAAAAAAAAAATTAAATGGCCATTTTTATCATCTTCTTTGGCCGAATGTAACTAAAGAAAGAAAAGAAAGAATTGAGCTAGGTATTCGGCACTTACAAGGCTAAATTCAAGACCAAGAACGGAGAGGTTCAGATCGAGATCGAGACATGGGCAAAGTGCTCGATTAAATCGATCGTTTCGATATTTTGACGTCCGAGGTAAGTTCGGATATAATACATGTATATTGAGATATGTTTTATCGATATGAAATGAATATATTTATGTATATAAAAGTGAGTTACTATGTGTATGATTTTAATTTGATGGAACTAAGTGTGCGAAAGTGAAATCGCTATAGAAATGAATGGCACTGTGTGTGCGATGTGATGAAAGCTTCGGTTTATTGCTGTGGCACTGTGTGTGTGATGTTATGAAAGCTTCGATTTATTACTGTGGCACTATGTGTGCGATGTTATGAAAGCTTTGGATTATTGCTGTGGCACTGTGTGTGCGACATCGAGACAAGTCGATTAAAAGAATAGGCATTAAGTGTGCGATTATAAGAAATGAATAGCACTGTGTGTGCGATGATATGAAAGCTTTGGCTTATTGAATTGGCACTTTGTGTGCGACATCGAGGCAAGTCGAATAAAAGAATAGACACTAAGTGTGCTATTATAATTAATGACTAGCACTATGTGTGCGAAACAATAGAAGCTACATCTTTAACGAATAGCACTATGTGTGTGAAACGATAGAAGTTTTGGCTCATCAAAATGGCACTGTGTGTGCGTTACCGATATAAGTTCTGTTTAACATATCGGCACTAAGTGTGCGATGACAAATAGGCTTCGGTTGTGAAATTGGCACTAAGTGTGTAAATTCATTTGAGTAATGAAAATTTGAAATAGAGGTAAAATTGAGGAATTGAGTTGTATGAATGGTGAGTTGATCAAGATATGTTTGAATCTATGTGGTTGATGATAGATTTAAAAGTTGAATGAATAGTTATTTAAGCATGTGGTTGAGAGTGATATTGTGCTTAGTTGCGTCATTATCTATGTGATGGTTGGATAGTATGATTAGTGATTAACTAAGTGTTGTCAAGGTAAGTATGATACCTATGTGATTGTTGAAATTTGAAGTGAAAGAATGGAATGCTATGTGAGTATTGAATAAGTTAAACTTGTGTACCATTGATAAAATATCTATGTGATGGTTAAATGTGTACATTGACTTGGTTCATTGAGTTAATTGTTTTATAATTCGAACTTACTAAGCTTTGGAAAGCTTACTGTGTGATTTGTTTCTCTGCCTTACAGTGTCAGTAAAGCTAGCTCGGATCTGGGATCATCAGCTTCTCAATCACACTATCGGTGTTCTATTTTTGGTACTTTTGGAAAGATGTATATAGCTAGAATATGGCATGTATAGCCATGAGATGTGGCTAGATATGTGATAGGTTTGGCATGAATGAATGTGGTATATATATATGATGCATCTTTTGGCATGATTTATAGATTGATAAATTTGCTATTGAGTGGTAATTTTGTGTTCATAAATGCTATTAGGGGTAGTGAGATTTGGGAATGAATTATGCTTGTGATAGAATAAGTATTGGTATTGAATTGGGTATGACTAGAGTTGGTATTAATTGCATGTTTTAAATTGCTAAATTGGTATGCTTTTAGATGGCAATATGTGCATGAGATGTGTGGTTGATTGGCTTGTAGGTTTGACCCTAAGTGGGTGGCATGTTGGTCTTGCAAAAATGGCTTATAATGTCGCAAGGTTGGGGCACATGGGCGTGTCTCGGACCGTGGGTAAATTGGTAGAATGTGGCTTAAACTGCACACGGCCATGGCACAGGCGTGCCTACAGGTCGTGCAAGAAATGGTAGTTTATGACCTTATAGGACACGGCCTTAGCATACGGGCGTGCTTGTTAGCCGTGTTGATTTTGGTAGTATGTAACCACGGGGAGGTCACATGGGTGTGTCATGTAGCCGTGGGAGAGGCACGACCTACCCCCACTGGCGTGTCTCCCCTGTATTCTAGAAAATTTTCAAATTTTTCATGAAATTTTATATGTATTTCGGTTTATTCCCGACTCGATTTATAAGTATGCTTAGGGTCTTGATGACTCGTTTAAGGGACACTTTGATTGTATATGAATGTGTTTGATGATGTTTGACTTTGTGTCGACATTTAGAGGTTAAAAGTTCTATTGATTGGTAATACCCCTTAACCCTATTTGTAACATCCTTGAATAAGGGCTATTATGTTTGAACTATTTGCATGGGTATAGCTTGAGTTGTGTTATTGATTGAGGTGTTTTAGGGTGTAGATATGAGCCAAGGGTAGGCCCGAACTATAGGGAAAATTTTATTTTCAAGCATTGGTTTAGGGGAGCTGAAGGAGCTAGGGGTTAAGAATATTTTGTGGTAAACTGTAGCACAAGAAAAGACTTGGTAAGGTGGCAAAGAGGTGCCACTTAGGGCCTTGGGAGGTGACGCTACAAATAGGGGAAGGAAGCTTAGGTTCGAGCAGCAGAAATCACATTTTTTGCTTACCATTTTGACGCAAAGGAGGGAGGAGTTGTGCTCAGCTCAAACTCTGTCAGATAACTGTTGATTAAGTCAAACTAATTTAAACTGGTGGAGAAGAGAGAATTTAGGAGCTTGTGAAATTCAAACTCATTCGAGTTAGTGGCCAGGAGAAATTTGAGGTGTTTGTCGAATTTTGAATTGTGAAGGAGGAGTGTTCTGTTGGGGATCTTGCTAGGTGTGTCGTCCCTCCATAGTTAACTTAGGAGGACATTTTTGGCTAGTCTAGGCAATAGTGCAATCAGTTGTGGGCTAAAATCGAAACCTCATTTGGCACTTATCGATTTCCTCTTAATGCACCATGTTGAAGCAAGAGCCGAAATTCCTTTTGCACCTGCCAAATTCTTTGAAAGCATCTAGCCGAATGCCCATCAAAACTTCCTTAGTTCTATTTCTTTTTCTTCTTCTTCTTAGGTGCTTTGGCTGAATCTCCTTCTCTCCCATCTCCCTCTTTTATTTCTCTCATATTTGTTCAAAACTGCATCAACATCTCTTCTTTTCAAATCAACAACTTTCTTTTCTCTTCATTCTCTCTTGTGCCGAAACCTTTTACTTTTTCCTCTTTTTTGCCGAAACTCCCTTAATCTCTTTTCTTTAAACCAAATCCGAATACCATTCATATTTCTCCCATTCTCTCCTTCCACTTTGGTCGAATCTCAATTGCTTTTTCTTAAGCCATTGCCGAAATCTCTCAAACTTTCCTCTTCTCATTTTTGGCTGAATATCAATCAAGTAGAGATCTCCCTTGATTTCTTCTCTAATCGGTTTGGAATAGGTAAGTCTGTCATGACCGAATCTCCTCTATTCTCACTTACTTTTCTCTGTCGACATGTATAGAACAAAAGCTAAATTTTGGCATTTGTCTTGACTTTTAATCAACCATGTAATCGATTTCTTTTAGGATCTCCGGGATTTTGAAGCAGTAGATCAGAGTCATCTTTTCCCTGTCAATTATTTCCAGTAAGCCAGTGGTAAGGTTTCATGCTGATTCAATCTGTCTCTTAGTTATTTGAAAAGCCAAAGGCTATTAAGATTAAGTGTTAATGTTGGCCGATTGTAGGGGAAAGATCAATTTCGCATATCTCGGGTTGTGGCTAGTATTCAAAAGCGTTAAGGTAAGGATTATGGTTGTACGTTAACCCTTCAGGATTTGTTTGTATAGCTGAATGGCCTCTTTGCTAATGATCTTAGTGTTGGCCGGATGTAGGAAAGGGGATCTAGTGTGTTAGATCAGGATTTTCGGGATTCGGTAATCGCATAGTAACCAGGTGTGTAACTTACACACTTCATAATTGTTGTAAACATGCTAATAACCTAAACATGTTAAAAGCCAAAAACTATGTAGATTTCGATATGGTGCCCTCATGGGTATGAGCAAGGATTTCGGGTAAGTCCGTTTTGGTTGAGATTATGGCACATGATTTCTGATGTTAATATCTATATCATGTTTGATATATGTTTAACAATTAAGCATGATGGCATGATTTGTATGTGCATAAGCATTTATGTGGGTGATATGAGAGGAGGGGGATGAGTGATATCTGTGACTTTGGGTCACCAGTGGTTTGGCACCACCAGTGGTTTGGTACCATAGTTGATAATTATGACTTTGGGTCGCCAGAGGTTTGGCACCTCATAGCGACTCGTCCCAGTGGCTTCATACCATAGTGGGTTGGCCCCACATTTGATAAAACGGGATTGTCGCCAGTGATTTGGTATCACAACGTGGGTTGGCCCCACATATGGATTATTTGTGACTTTGGGTCACTAGTGGTTTGGCACCACATTATTATTGATATCAGTGACTTTGGGTCACCAGTGGTTTGGCACCACCAGTGGTTTGGTACCACACGGGGTAGAAAAAGGAGTTATGGATGGCTAGGTTTGGGTGCATGATATGTTTGCTTGGTTATGACTTGTGTAAGTATGTTGCTATAATCGGGAGGGGGATTATGCACTGAGTCTTGGTGACTCACCTTCTCCCTTATCTTTTCAAGTGACTCGTAGATCGCGGATGAGGAGCAGGGTCGACTCGAGGTGGCCATGCGACATCTATCTTTGGTTTTATTTAGACTTTTGGATTGGGGTACTTCCATTTTAAATTGATTTTATTTGGGTTTGTAATAAGGCCATTAGTGTTTTTATTTAGGGTTTTATTATATATGCTTTAATTTTCCGGATGTTGTTAAGTAAACTGATTAATGTGTTTTAAATAACCTAATAACCAAAGTTTCCAAAGAGTAGACAACACAACGGGTTTTTCTCAAATCTTACCATTGGGTAACAATATTTTCAAAAGGATAACAAATGAGTTTTAAAAAGCCTTTCAAATTTCAAAGCAAATAAAGAAGTTCTTTCCGCTGAAACTAAACCGGTAACTTGTTTTCTTCGAAACATTCTCACTCCGTAACATGCCAGATTCGGTCGTGGGGTGTTGACCGGGTTTGGGGTGTTACAATTTTGGTATCAGAGCCAAGTTCAAAATCTCGGCTGTGGGTCTGAGGCCCAAAATGTTTAAAAGGTTGGTTTTAAAAAAAAGTTTTGTAGAAAGTGTACATGGTTTGAACAGCATGGCACCGAGTCTACGGCACCAATCCTCCCAGGTAAGTACCTCTAACTATTGTGTGATTTGTGTGTGGAAGAAATAGGTATTACGGGATCGTAGATTAGTAGTGTAGGAGCTATTGAACCCTGGGATTAGCTTACTCCAACACAAAATTACATAAGACTTAAAGACCAATCAAACAAACCTCTGAGTACGTCGTTGAGTTAAGGGTGTGGCAACAGTTGTGCGCATGTCTAGGATTGGATTCAGGGGGAGCTTGGTACTTAAGCAGTCCTAGTGACTCACCTCCTCTTCGCTCGAATCTTACCTGGTGCGTAGTGACGGTTCACCCTAACCGAGGCGACTTATTCACAGGCTAAATTTAATAACTAAAACCCGAAAGGGACTAGCCACTTTGTTTTGTACAACCCTAAAAGTTAACCCTGGTTTTGAAATTACCAAAGTATCCTTGACTCGAAAAAAATTCTCGATTTGGAAAAAAATGACCAAAATACCCCTGATTTGCAAATTGACCAAATTACCCGACTTGTAAAATTACTAAAATACCCTCGGTATGAAAATTGCCGAAGTACCCCCGAATTAAAAATTTCCAAAATACCCTTATTTCGTAAAATCACTTAGAACCATATTTTGAAAAATTATGAAAATACCCCTGGTTTATGAAATTACCAAAATACCCTAGATTTCTAAAATTTTTGAAATACCTATGATTTGTAAAGATTTTTGAATTAACCCCATTTATTACTGAAATACCCTGATAGGTTAAAATACAGAAATACCCCCGGGTAGTGAAATGATGAGAATACCCCTACAAGTGGTGAGTGTGGGTGGAGGATGTTATTGAAGAACGAATGTGATTCTCTAAATTAGGGTAGAAGACTTGAAACAAAAACTTACTAATGATCGAAAGAACTACTACTAAACTTCTTTACATAAAACTTGTTCGTGGGTAATCAGTGGAACAGAAGCTAATGCATAAAATTTTTAAAGCAGATTAAGTTGTGGTCATAGTCATGAGTTCAAGGGGACGTGGTCGTAATGTGCGAGGGCGTGGTAGAGGCAGAATTATCGTATCAGAACCAGTTAGGTCTAGTCAGGGGTCCGAGAATAGGATACCACCACCACCACCAGCTGCTGGTGTTGAGTACCAGGATCAGACGGGGGATGATGTAGTGTCGCAGGCGATGCTGCGAGTTCTTGAGAGAGTGGCTGGAGCAGGTGGAGGTACGGGATCTCAAAAATCTGTATCTGAGCCACTCCGAACCAATGGAGCTGATGTATTCCAAGGTGTATCTGGTGTGGTGCCCAATACGGCTGAGTATTGGTTGGAGGCGACGGAGCGAATCATGGACGATTTAGATCTGATGGCTGAGGAGAAACTGAAAGGGGTAATGTTGCTTCTCCAAGATGAGTCATACCAGTGGTGGCTCACGGTTCGGGATAGTACTGCAGCGGATGATCTCACTTAGGATTATTTCAAGGTGGCTTATCAGAAGAAGTATGTTGGGACCAGTTATATTGATGCGCAGAGGAAGGCGCTTCTGATCCTGGTTTAGAGAGTAAGTCCGTAGCGGAGTACGAGGCAGAATTCTTAAGGTTGAGCCGGTATGCTCGAGGTATCGTGGCTACGGAGCATGAACGATGTGTCAAGTTCGAGGACGGATTGAGGGGTGAGCTGAGATTGCTGATTGCTCCACAGCAGAAGCGAGAGTTTGCTGTGCTGGTAGAGAAGGCTAAGGTAGTCGAAGGGTCAAGGAATCCGTGAGACAGAATGCGGATAGGAATAGACAGAAGAGAGGTTTTGGACCATCTGGATCAGCCGAAAACTCTTAGAAAAGGGCTAGGCATGGTGGGCCAATCAGTCTGGGAGACCTGTTACTGCTAATCAAGGACCAGCGCAGTGTAATCGATGTGGAAAATCTCATTGGGGAGGATGTTGGACCGGTGGCAAAGGATGTTTTGAGTGTGGATCGCTGGATCATCGTGTGAGAGATTGTCCACGGAAGTTTGCCAGGATTCAGTCTGAGGGTTAGGGCCGTGTTCAGTTCAGGAATGAGGGACTGCAATCGTAGAGGGGTCGTGGTTCTGGTAGAGGAGGCAATGGTTCTGGTCGGGGCCGCAGAGCACCGGGCAGAGGTGCAGGTAACACTGAAGCAGACAACCTGGATTGGTATATGCAGTGAGGCGTCGGGAGGAAGGCGACATACCGGACGTCATAACCGGTCTTTGGATTACCATATACTACTTTGATAGATGTGGGTTCGACGCATTCGTATGTTGCCAATAGCATAGTAGAGACCATGAACCTAGACTTTGAGACTACTTCTAGGGAGATGACAGTAATTAGCCCTTTAGGTCACTCTGTAGAAGTAAATAAGCTGTATAGGGATGTACCCCTAGAACTCTAAGGGGTAGTATTTGTAGTTGATCTGATGGAACTGCCGTTTGGGGAGTTCGATCTGATTCTTGGGATGGACTGGCTGGTGAAGTATCGAGCAACTTTATATTGCGCGGCCAAGCGCATGGTTTTGAAAATGGTTGAGGGTAAAGAAGTGGTGATGATAGGTAATAGAGAGATTATCTATCCAACGTGGTGTCTGCTTTGAAAGTAGAGAAAATGGTCAGGAAGGGGTGTGAGGCGTTTATGGTTTGTGTGTGTGCATTGGAGGCCAATGAGTCAGCTATAAAGAATGTTCGAATGGTGAAGGAATTTGCTGACGTATTTCTAGAGGAACTTTCGGGTCTGCCTCCGGATCGGGAAGTTGAATTCAGTATAGATTTGTTACCCAGAACTGCGCCAGTGTCTATTGCCCCGTATAGAATGGCGCCAAAGGAATTGGTGAAACTGAAGGCTCGATTCAGGAGTTGTTGGACCGGGGTTTTATCCGGCCAAGTGTTTCACCTTGGGGAGCACCTGTGCTCTTTGTTAAAAAGAAGGATGGTACAATGCGGATGTGTATAGACTACCGCCAGTTGAATAAGCTGACGATCAAAAATAAGTATCCGTTACCGAGGATAGACGACTTATTTGATCAGTTTAAAGGGGCATCAATTTTTTCGAAGATCGATCTAAGGTCAAGATATCATCAGCTTAAGGTGAAAGATGCTGATATCCACAAGATGGCATTTCACACACGTTATAGACACTACGAGTTTTTGGTAATGCCGTTTGGGTTGACTAACGCACCAGCGGCATTCATGGATATGATGAATCGGGTGTTCCAGCAATACTTGGACCAGTTTGTCGTGGTATTTATAGACGACATATTGGTGTACTCAAGGACGGAGGAGGATCATGATGCGCACTTGCGGGTGGTTTTGCAAATCCTGAGGGAAAAGTAGTTATTTGCCAAGTTCAGTAAGTGTGAGTTCTGGCTCAGGGGGGTGACTTTCTTAGGTCACGTAGTGTCAGCTGAAGGGATTAGAGTGGACCCTCGCAAGATTAAGGCAGTGTTGGACTGGAAACCGCCTAAGTCGATTGCAGAGATCTGGAGTTTTCTAGGGCTGGCAGGGTATTACCAAAGATTTGTAGAAGGATTCTCTCTGATCGCAGCACCGTTGACCAAGTTATTGAGGAAAGGAGTCCCATTTGTGTGGTCTGAGAAACAATAGGAAAGTTTCGACAAGTTGAGGAAGATTCTGACGGAAGCTTCGATTCTGGTTCAGCCTGAGGTAGGAAAGATATTCACGGTCTACTGCGATGCATCACATACTGGTTTGGGATGTGTACTGATGCAAGAAGGGAAAGTAGTGGCATATGCGTCTCGACAGCTGAGATCGCATGAGGGTAACTACCCGACACATGACTTGGAGTTGGCTGCAGTTATTTTTGCCCTGAAGATATGGAGACACTATTTGTACGGAGAGCAATTGATAGTCTACACGGACCACAAGAGTCTGAAGTATCTTTTGACTCAAAAGGACTTAAATTTGAGACAGCATAGATGGATTGAGCTGTTGAAGGACTATGATTGTTCAATTGAGTATCATCCGGGCAAGGCTAACGTAGTTGCAGATGCGTTGAGCCGTAAGGTAGTGTCGGACTTGAGAGCGATGTTTCCTTAACTTAGCCTGTATGACGACGAGAGTCTTTTGGTAGAAATACAGGTTAAGCCGACTTGGGTAGAGCAGATTAAAGAGAAATAGTTAGTGGATGAGGGTTTGAATGTTCAGAGATTGCAAGTGCAGAGGGGTGGTTTAGAAGGTTACAGCTTGACCAACGATGGAGTGTTGTGTTTTCAAGGGAGAGTTTGTATGCCAAAGGACGTCGAGTTAAGGCAGAGGATTCTTTAGGACGCACATAGCAGCCCATACACTATGCATCCTAGAGGTAGCAAGATGTACTGGGATTCTGAGAGCGATTACGGTGGCTGTCTAAAGCGGAAGTGATCGAGTTTGTGGGTAAGTGTCGGCGTGTTAGCGGTCAAGGTGAACATCGATTCTGTCGAGTTTACTTGATAGGTAAAGATTCCTTAGTGGAAGTGGGAAAGGATCACTGTGGACTTTGTTAGTGGGCTACCCCTTATGCTTAGTAAGAAGGACTCAGTCTGGGTGATTGTGGACCGTTTGACTAAATCAGCCCATTTCATACCGGTAAGGGTTGATTACTTACTTCAGAAGTTAGCTAAGCTATATGTGACAGAGATAGTGAGGTTACACGGTGTGTCAATATCAATCATCTCGGATAGGGATCCTAGATTCACGTCGAGGTTCTGGAAAGCATTGTATCAGGCGTTAGGTATGCGGTTGGATTTTAGTACGGCTTTTCATTTGAAGTCGGATGGGCAGTCGGAAAAGGTGCCTTTTTTTATTCTTTTTCTCATTTCCCTTACTTCTCTCATAGAACCGAAACACTCATCTTCTAACCCTTTCACTCAGGCCGAATCTCTGTGTGTGATTCCTCGTCAACTAAGGTAAGGAGGTTCTATTTAGTTCTTTACAATTAGTCTCTCTCTTCGTTGTTTATTGCCTTAACCCAGCATCATTGTTGGATAATCGTTGTTTTCGTTATAGTACTTTATTGATCAAAATTATTTCATGGATGCGAGTGCCAGTCAAACTAAGGAGGGGAGTGGACTCGTAGTCCCTGTCCCTAAGTTCAAACGGCGTGCAGTGTCGACAGTTCAGGATTTTCTGTCGGGTTGTGGTAGAGAGCTGACATCGACATAGGATAGGCAGATCGCTGTTATTCCTGCTAGCTAGAGTGTCGACGATATTGAAAGTCTAGTCCATCGCATAATCAGGTGTGTAACTCCCACAACTTCATTCGTTTGTTTGTAATAAGTATATGCATTGTTTGAAAGCTAAAACCTCGGTAATGGCTGTTGAGTTACCCTTGGAGGGTAAAATCGATATACTAGGTTAGTTATTTTCTGACTATGCCGTGTATGTACGTTAGCATGAATATACATATGCTCTGACCATTCTATGTATGCTGATATATGTTGCATCCATTCCACTATGATTATATGTTGCATGGGATTGGGGATATGACATTGTTGAAAGGGGCAGTGTAATTCGGTGGCTTTGCCATACATTTCAGTGACGTTGTCACATTATTTCGGTGGCTATGCCACATATTTGATGATGGGCGGTGGATCGCAAAGACAACTGCCATCGATGGTGTGTAGCGGTGAGGGTCGATTGTAGAAATCCCCACTGGTGTGTTTGGTAGGAATGGGTGGTGTGTAGCAGATGGATATCTAGTGTAATATCTGGGAATTAGGGCTTGTGCATAACTGCTAAATTGTATGAAGTAGCATGCCTAAGTGTGTTTGAATGTGTTATATGAATTTTTGAGAACCTTAGAGAGAAGGAAAATGCCTTAGAAAATATTTGATTTTAAGTTTTAAAGGGGAGCTAAGCCTGATAGGCCTTAAAAGAAATTGTAGGGGAAATTGGACATAAGATTGGGCTTGGCAAAGTGGCAAGGAGGCACCACTTAGGGCCTTAGTAAGTGACGCTACAAGCAAGGGGAAAGGGCCTTGGTTCGAGCAGCAAGGGACGCAAAGAGGAGTTTTATTTTGCAGCTAAGATGGGCAAGGTGGACTAACATGGGGAGACCGATTGGATGAGCTTTAGATATGGTCTAATTCCTTTTAAAATTTGGCTAAGATGGGAGGATAAGTGTTGGATTATTTCAATTATTTTGAATGGGTGATAAAGAGAAAAATAAGGAGGAAAAAGTGGAATTTGAGAAGGGGGTGTGTGTTGGCCAGCCAAGGGACTCTTTTGGTGGTATTTTCGACCAAAGAGGGGAGAGTGAGGCCATTTGTTTTCTTTTCTTTCCAATTGAGCCTCTGCCGAAACTCTTTTCCTCTGTTGACTAAAAACTGAAAGCAACTCTTCTCTTCTTCTTTTATTTTGTCAAAGCCGAAAGCTCTTTTCTTTCTTTCTATTCTTGTTGAGGCGAATCTCCATCATTAACCTTCCCTTCTTCTTTTGCAAATTCACTCAAAGTCGAATATACCAATAACCCTAGCCGATTGTCCATTAAGACCCCAAAAGCCGAAACCTGTTGATTAACATCTAGCTCAGAGTCAATCTCTTAGTGGTGTCGAGCAGAGTGTCTTGTCGATTTCTGTAGTAAGGGTAAGATCAAATGCTATTCAGTTTTCTTTCTTTTTCTTTTAGCCGAAACTTAGGAACTAATCCTATCAATGTACTTTGGCCGAAACTCTGAAGGAGGGTTTCGGGATTCTGCTATTGTCAACTACAAGTGAGGAGGTCGTCGAGATTTCAAGATCTAAGGTAAGCGAGTGTAGTTTTAGGCCAAAGGCCATTTTATTTTGTTTAAAAGTTAGAACCGAATCTAACATATATCTATAGGGATCTCGACATCACCAAGAGCAAGTAGCAATTTCGGGATTTAAGATTCGCAAGGTAAGTGAACATGCACATTCGACCAAGGCCACATTTAGTGATTCGAATCTATTTCTTATACATTCAAAAGCCGAAACTAACTAGTTGAGTGATTTAGTGTCTGGCCGATTGCAAGAGGGAACATCGCAAAGTTTCGAGATTTGAGTAGTAATCAAATCGACAGTAAGGTAAGGATTTTGGGTTGTGATAATCCTTCGGGATTTGATTATTTAGCCGAATGGCTTCTTGCTAAAAAGCTAAGTGTTGGCCGAATGTAGGAACGAAGGATCTAGAGTATTAGATCGAGATTTTCGGGATCTCAGTGAACTCGTTAAGTAAACCAGGTGTGTAGCCCTACACTATTCTCAATAGATTTATAGTACTAATATTCTGTATATATTAATGAGAATCTGGAAAAAAAAGTGGCTAAAGGTACCATATAATGGTACTAATATAAGGTACGTAACCTTAACATTATGTTAACAAATGTTGTGAGCATTTGGAATATGGCACATATGTGAATATTGATATGAACATGGAATAAGACATATAGCATGTTACTTGCATGATTTGTATGACATGGGGCATATGGGTGATTATGAAAAGGGGAAGTGATCTAGTGGTTTATACCACAATATCTGGTGACTCATGTCACATAATCTGAATGTGGTGACTTATGTCACATATTATCATCTGATGACTTTGTCACAATTATCGATGGCTATGCCACGAATTTATAAGGCGATGTACAAGTCATCTGCAATGATCGCCTTCGATGATGTGTAGTGGATGGAGGGTCGACTTAGTAGTCCCACTTGTGATGTTGGTACGGTGATGTGTAGCAGATGGTTATCTAGGTTTGGGTTCGGATTGCATCATTATCTATAATTGCTATAAATATATGTATGAACCGATATGCCCAAATCATTGGGACTTTGTGTTGGTGGTTATACACGAGTTCGCTTAACTCACCCCTTGTAGGGATATTTTTCACCGACACTCAAGAATGGACCTGGGTCGGCGAGGAGCTCGATGGTGGCCATGCTCACTTCGAGTTAATTTATTTTTTATTGGTTTTTATCACTTAAGTTTTGGATTTATTTCGGGTTTTGGCTATGATGTAATATGGCCATTCTTATTAACTGTTTTAAGTATGCGTTTAATTCGGTTTATCATGATACGATCAATATCAAGTCAAAGGTTAAACAAAGTTTTCTTAAAATCAAATTTTAGATGTTTTGGCACCTAATCACAATCGATCTTCATTTTGTTGTTAAACTCTAAAAACCCGGCAATACTTTTAACTTATTGTTTACAAAAACAACACCGTTTTCAATTTAGACTCAACACAAATCAAATGTTCTTCAAAATCACACAAAATTTTCCAAAGTTCAAATAAGTCTTGAATGGTTTTACTCAAGAAGCATGCTAGATCCGGTCAGGGCTTGTGGGCCGGGTTTGGGGTGTTTCATCTAGGCTGGGTTGGGTATTGCATCATATTGCATACATTATGTGATATAGTGTGCTAATAGGGCTAAGGCCCAGTCCAATTTTGAATGGGCTTTGCCCAAGGTGATTTTGTAAGGGCTAAGGCCCATATGGTAGTTGAATAGGCTCGGGCCCAGTTATGGTTCATGTGGGGTAATTGCACACTGAGCCTCGGTGACTCACTTCTCTGCTTAATTTTGTAGGTAAGCACTAGATCGCGGATTTGGAGCCGAGGCGGACTTGAGGTGGCCATGCAATGTTTTTCTCGTAAACTTGTTTCTTTTATTTAAACTTATTTTAATTTGGAATTTTATTATGCAATAAGGCCGCTATAACTTTAATTTGGGTTTTGATTTAATGCTGATATTATATCTTTTATAAACTATCAAATATGGGGTTTTTCTAAAGTTAAAAACACAAACAAATAGTTTTCAAAGTGTTAACAAAAGATGGCTTGCGAATAACTAATTAATTCAGAGATTTTATTAAAACCGCAACATTGATTTCAAATGTCACATTTATGAAATCCCTTGATTTCGGCTCTTGTAAAAACAAATTTATTTACAACCTTTTAGATAATTTAATAAGAAGTCGGTACGAAACCTTCAAGTACAATTTTTAAATCAACTTTAAGATGGAGACACTAAACGAAATATTTTCTAAGTTACGATGTTTCGTTAAATTCCAAACTACACTTCATGTAACATGCCAAATTTTGTCATAGCGTATAGATCGGGTTTGAGTTGTTACATGAATGCTTATGAGATGTTGTATATATGAAGTCTGAGATAAGATCAACATAGAGTTAACATCAGAGAAGTCCCGTACGAACCTAGGAATAAATAGGATTAACTATGTCATGACATAGGTGTCTGTCATATGAAATCATGTAAGACCACGTCTGGGATGTTGGCATTGATTCGAGATTTCGTGTAAGACCACGTCCTGGACATTGGCATCGAGATGAAATTTACGTGTAAGACCATGTTCGGGACATTGGCCTCGTATTGATTTGTGTAAGACCCTGTCTGGG
This sequence comes from Gossypium rotundifolium, assembly GCA_025506655.1. NCBI lineage: Eukaryota > Viridiplantae > Streptophyta > Magnoliopsida > Malvales > Malvaceae > Gossypium > Gossypium rotundifolium. Next base: position 32,521,108 of record CP106728.1, read on the forward strand.
ATAGTGGCATCGACATTTGGTTACATGTAAGACCACATCTAGGACGTTGGCATTGTACAACTATTTTGAGTTTTTGAGTAACCTATTTAGTTTCGTACGATTCAACAGGTAAAGTCTGAGACACGAGCAACTATGTGATTTGTATTTCTATTTCAGATATGTTTATTATGTACACTAAGTGTGTACGAAAGGTAAGTATCTATATGAACTTACTAAGATGAGTATGTATTTTGAATGATGAAATGATAAGTAAAGATATGATTAAATGAGCTATGTGTATGTGTGATATTTGAGTTGAAGAATGTGGTAAGATATGGCTAAGCAAATGAGCCAAATACTAAATGTGATGTATATGCTATGAGAACCATTATTGTCATTGTATCAATATGGTTATGTGCATTTTATGTTAAGTTTATTTGTATATGGCTTACTAAGCTTTTGAAAGCTTACTCTGTGTGTGTGTTTGTTCTGTTTTATAGATCGTCAAAGCTACTGAAGGCTCAGGGATAGTCGAGGATCGTCATCATACTACACAAACTTATTTTGGTACCATGAAAACGTATATATAGCTAAATATGGCATGTATATGCTAGTCATTTTGGGTTATGTTTGAAATGTGTATAATTAGCCATGAGATGTGGCTAAATAAATGTTGGCATTATGTTTGAGTAAATATGATACATGATGTATGTTTGGTATGGCTTGATAGTTAAGGGAATTGTCATAGTTATGGTTAGCATATGAATGCATTATGAGTATGTATGTTTGAGCAAAGGAATGATTAAGTGAAAGGTAAATGTAGATGAATCATGTTTGAATGTATATGTGTTTTAATTGTGTAAATTGGCATGAATGGAAATGAGATTGAATGTGAGATTTTATTGATTTATTTGCCATGTTTAGGATGTAAAGTGTGCTATAAATGAATTGGTATTTTGCTTGTAGGATTGACCCGTGTATGTGTGGCATTTTTGGCCATGCAAATGTCCTGTTTTGAACACATGGCTATGGCATACGGGCGTGCTTGGTAGTCGTGTGAGTAAGTCAGTAGTGAGCCTAATCTTACACGGCCATGGTACACAGGTGTGCCTAGTAGCCGTGTGAACAAGTCAGTAGCTAGCATAATTTTACACGGCCATGACACACGAGAGTGTCTAGTGACCGTGTAGATAAGTCAGTATACCTACTCTGTATGACACGGCCAGGATACATGGGTGTGTCTTGTAGCCGTGGGAGGCACACGGCCTGCCCACACGGGCGTGTGATGTAATATCCTTAAATCGGGGCCTCTACATTTTGCATGTGTTTGCATGTGACGATATGCTTACTGTGTTAGTTTAGCATGTTTTGGGGTCTAGGCATGACCTCGGGTTAGGCCTAGGTCATGGCCAAAAAAATTTTGTTTTAGTGCTTAGAAAGAGGGAGCTAGGAGAGTTAGGGGTTAAAAGAATTTATTGGAGGGTTGTGGCACAAACAACCTAGTGGCAAAGTGGCAAAGGAGGCACCACTAAGGTGCTTGGATGGTGACGCGACATGCAGGGAAGGAGTGCTTGGGTTCGAGCTGCATAAATCCCTTTCTGCTTATTCTTTTTCACGCCACAAGCAAGAAAAAAGGTGTGCTCAGGTGGGACTCTCTTGAATGGATGAAGTGTAGATTGGGTCAACAGCTCAAAGATTCAGCTAAGTAGGAGGAAAAAAAGAGGATTTGGATGAGAGAGGAAGAGTTGGCCGAATGGAGGGGTCTTGGTGTGGCATTTTCGGCCAAAGAGGAGAGTGTTTGTGTTAGGGGCTTTAGATGCCGAAACAAGGAAAGTGGGAGGGCATTTTCTCTCTTTTCTTTTCATTTGTGTTTCTACCGAAATTCTTTTCTTCTCTTTTGACCAAAAATTGAAAAGAACCAATTGTGCATCTTTTCTTCTTCCTATTTTGTTTAAAGCCGAAACCAACACCCATTCTTAGTTGACATCTTTTTCTTCTTTCAAGTCTCTTGTGCTGAAAGTTCTTTCCTTCTCTTTGTCGAACCCTTTCTTTTCCATTTCATTTTCTTCCTTCATCTTTACCCTATTCAAAAGTCGAACCCTGTGAGTTCTCTTCTTCTTCTCTTCTTTCAAGTGTTTGGTCGAATATCCTTGGCCTTATTTCTTTCTCTTCTCACGAGATCTAGTCTCCATTGAAGTGCCGAATCTATCTCTTTCTTTTTGAGGCATAGCCGAATTTCTAGGTAAGTGGCTTCTCTTCTATCTTCCCTTCTATTGAAGATCTGTATATTAAACTTCATGCTTGTTTCATGTTGGTAGCCGAAACCTCTAAGATCACTGAGGGGTGCGGAACGTTGGTGCTTGGTGGCTAGAACCGTCAGTAAGGTAAGATGGCAACTATCTCTTTTGGTTTTGGGATTCATGATAGGACCGAATGGTTCTTGGGATTCTTAATGTCGTGTTTAAGCCGATTGTAGGGAGGAGTGTTGCCGAATACTGTAGATCTTCAGAATTTGACCAAGCTATCTAGGTAAGGGTTCTAGTGTTTCGGATATGTCTCTCATTCATTCAAAAGCCGAAGGCTAATCGTTTGTGTGTATTAGGGCTTGGCCGATTGCAAGGAAGGTTCATCACATAGCTTCGGGATTTGGTTGGAAACCAAATCGACGTTAAGGTAAAGATTATGGTTGTGCGTTAACCTTTCGAGATTTATTTGTATAGCCGAATGGCCTCTTTGCTAATGATCTTAGTGTTGGCCGAATGTAGGAAAGGGGAAATAGTGCGTTAGATCAGGATTTTCGGGATTCAGTAATCGCGTTAGTAACCAGGTGTGTAACCTCACACTAAATTCCCGATAGATTAATAGTAATAATGTTAAGCATGTGTTAATAAAGTGACGAATAAACATGGCTAAGGGTACCATTCAATGGTACAATCCATTCAGGTATGTTACCCCTTAATACTCGTTAATAATGGTTATAAACATTGATATGAAAGTATGTGAAATTTCGTTATGGCCATAGGGTAAGGTATATTGCATGATATCGGAATAATATGTATGTTGCATGGGCATATGGGTGATGATTGATTAAGGGGAAGTGTTCCGGTGGTTTTTACCATATTATCCAGTGACTTATGTCACATGTTATGAATCCGGTGACTATGTCACATTATCTGGTGGCTATGTCATGATTATAAGGGCGATGTGCGCTGATTGCAGCAGCGATCGCCTTCGATGGTGTGTAGCGGATGGAGGGTCGATTTAGTAATCCCCACGATGTGATTGGCAGGTACGGGTGATTTGTAGAGGTTAGATATCTAGGTGGGTTTGGGTTGCATCACTACTTATATTTGTTATATGTGATTTGATATGCCTTAATTATTTGGGAGTCTGTGTTGGTTGTTACACACTGAGTCTGTTGACTCACCCTTCGTGGGCTAACATTTTGCAGGTGATACTCAGTAAATGGACGGGGTCGACAGGGACTTAGTGGTGGCCATGCTCAGCTCAGCATTTTTGGGTTTTCTGATAATTAGACTTATCACATTTTTTTCGTTTTTGGGATTTATTTCGGGTTTTGTTTTGTTGTAATAAGGCCATTACTATTTAACTGTTTTATTTATGCGGTTTAACTTTTATTCTGATACGATTAACATCAAACAAATGGTTTAATAATTTTTCGTAAAATAACTTCAAATGTTTTGACACCTAAACACCTACGATTTTCAACTTAATGATAAGCACTAAAATTCGGCATTTCTTTTAACTTGTAATTTTTGAAACATGAAAATAACGTTTCAATACCAACTTTAATAACAAAACGGTTTTCAAAATTTATCATAACACAAATCTATTTTCTCCAAAACCACCAGTTTTTCCAACATGACAAAACGAGATTCAGCTACGTTTTACTCAGGGAGCATGCCAGATCCGATCAGAGATTGTGGGCCAGGTTTAGGGTCTTTCAATTTGGTATCAGAGCCAGGTTCAAAACTCGGCCTTGAGGGCTTTTGGGCCCAAAATATTCTTTTTGAAATTGAGTTTTACTAAAAGATGAGCAGGTTTTCTGGCATGGCACATGAGTCTCCGACCCGAAGTCCACCAGGTAAGTACCTCTAATTATTGTGTGATTTGTATGTAGGTATTATGGGATCGTTGATTAGTAGATTAGGAGCTATTGAACTCTAGGATTGGCTTACTCCCACACAAAATTTCATAAAATTTAAAGAATAATCGAACAAACTTGTGAGTAAGTCACTGAGTTAAGGGTGTGGCAACAGTTATGCGCATGTCTAGGATTGGATTCAGGGGGAGCTTGGTATTTAAGCAGTCCTAGTGACTCACCTCCTCTTCGCTCAAATCCTACCTGGTGCGTAGTGATGGTTCACCCTAACCAAGAGGACTTACCCAGAGGCTAAATTGAATAATTAAAACCCGAAAGGGACTAGCTACACTGTTTTATAAAAAACCCTAGTTTTAAAATCACCAAATTACCCCCTTATTTGCAAAATACCCTCAGTTTTTAAAATTAGCATATTACCTTTAATTTTTACCAAAATATTCCAATTTTCCAAAAATACCAAAAACCCCTATTTTGCAAAATTTTAAGATACCCTAATTTGGAAAATTACCAAAATACCCCTATAGGACAAATTACAAAAATACCCCTAGGTTGAAAACGGACAAAAGTGCTCAAATCGATGAACATGTGTAGTAGATACTATTGAATGAATGTGATTCTCTGAATTAGAGTAGGAGATTAGAACGAAAACTTTGAAATGATCGAAAGAACTACTACTAAACTTCGTTACATAAAAATTGTTCGTGGATAATTAGTGGAACAGGAAGCTAATACATAAAATTTCTTAAATCAGATTAAATCGCGATCATAGACATGAGTTCTAGGGGACATGGTCGTAATGTACGTGGGCGTGGTAGAGGCAGGATGACCGTATCGGAACCAGTTAGGTTTGGTCAAGGGTCTGAGAACGAGATGCCACCACCACCAGCTGCTGGTGTTGAATATCAAGATCAGACGGGGGATGATGCAGTATCGCAGGTGATGCTGGAAGTGCTTGAGTGGGTGGCTGGAGTAGGTGGGGGCATGGGAGCTCAGAAATCTATACCTGAGCGACTTTGAGCCAATGGAGCTGAGGTATTCCGAGGCGTATCTGGTGTGGCACCCAATACGGTTAAGTATTGGTTAGAGGCGACAGAGCGAATCATGGACGATTTGGATCTGAATGCTGAGGAGAAACTGAAAGGAGTGGTATCGTTTCTCCGGGATGAGTCATACCAGTGGTGGCTCACGGTTTAAGATAGTGCTGCAGGAATGATCTCACTTGGGAGTATTTTAAGGCGGCGTATCAGAAGAAGTATATTGGGATTAGCTATATTGATGCGCAGAGGAAGGCGTTTCTGAGGCTGGTTCAGGGGAGTAAGTTCATAGCAGAGTACGAGGCAGAATTCTTAAGGTTGAGCCGATATGCTCGAGGTATTGTGGCTACGGAGCATGAATAATGTGTCCAGTTTGAGGACGGACTGAGGGATGACCTGAGATTGGTGATTGCTCCACAGCAGGAGCGGGAGTTTGCCGTGTTGGTAGAGAAGGCTAAGGTAGCCGAAGGGGTTAAGGAATCTGTGAGATAGAATTTGGATAGGAATAGACAAAAGAGAGGTTTTGGATCATCAGGGTCATCCGGGAATGTTCAAAAGAGACCTAGAGTTGAGGGGCCGCGAGGTCAGTAGGTTATTACAAGAGGACAGTACCGTACTTGTGCTCAGTGTGGAAAGATGCACCTGGGAGAGTGTTGAAAGAAGATAGGGGGATGTTTTAAGTGTGGGTCCAAAGAACACATGATTAAGGACTGTCCTGTGGAAACAGGCAGGAGTCAACCAGTAAGTCAGGGTTCTAGTCAGGCTGGCAGAGGTGGACAGCAACCACCGCGGGGTCGTGGTTCGGTTGTCAGAGGTAATGGTTCTGGAAGAGGTCGGAAGACACCGGGTAGAGGTGTTGGTAACACAGAGGAGAGATAGCCGGGTCTAGTGTATGCAGTTCGTCAGAGGGAGGATGGTGATGCACCTGATGTCATAGCGGGTACGTTCCTTATTTCTGGATTACCCTTTATTGCTTTGATAGATATAGGGTCAACTCATTCATACATCGCTAGTGAGGTATCTGGAACTCGCATGTGAACTCGAGACTGCACCTTTAGGAAGATGTAGATAAACTCTTTAGGGCGGTCTTTGTAACACCTAAAAAATCGAGTATTTAAATTGGCATGATTTTGGTGTTTCTTTGGTTAACCTTTGCACTTTGTGCAGAAATTTTATTCCTCTCCTTTCAATATCCTATTTGGCGAATTTTGCACTTGGTTAAGCCAAAGTTTTGTGACCATTTGGTCATTCCTTTTCTTATCTTGATAACCAATTCTTGTGCCTCTTTCTTCTTGTGCGAAATCACCTATACCAAAATCAATTTCTTTTCTTTTTCTTTGCCATGGCCGAATATACCAGCACCTAAAGTTCTTATTTTCTTTTCTTTTCTTCTAATCTCCTTGAAATCAAAACATCATCACCATCATCCTTTCGTTCTTATACTATTTCTTTTCAATCGAAAATTCTCTCCATCTTCACTCTCTTGGCGAATGTTATTGTGCCTATAAGCCAAAATTATTTTTCCATTCTTAATCATTTATAGCGAATCTTCCATCAATTAAACATCATTCTTAATCTTGCTTTTCGTAAATGGAAGTAGGTAAGGTTTCTCTCCATTTTTGATTTATTGATTAGTGATATTATGGTAGAATATCATAGGATTTTTGAGAGTCTTTTGGATTGATATAGCATTCATACTAATAACGTTTATTTCGTTATTATTTAGTGCAATAACGAGATTGGAATTCAAGTGATCGGAGAATCGTGGAAGCGTGGAAGCGTTTCATTTGGTAAGAAATCCTACTTTTTAAATCTCTAGTATTATTGATATTATTTTAGAACTAACTAAATTCTTTTGGATCTTGAAGGCTGTCAAGATAGGGAAGAAAAGGCGGTGTTTAGTTATCGTAAGAGGGTGGATCTGTAAATCCCCATTCAAGCGAAGAAGCGGTTTCTGCGATCAAGGGATTTTCCACTGGGTTGTGGGCCATCTTAGAAAAAGTCCATTATTTGAAGTAATCACGAACCTCGGAGCCGTTATCGTTGGTGGATTCTCGTGACTAGTGAATCGATAAGCGAAGGAAAACCGAAAATCAAGTGATTCAAAATCAAGAGGTAAGATTTTGGATCCATTAACAAATAAGATTATTTTTGCGAATTAGTTGTCTAACGAATGAAATATATTTTAGGTCTTAGGAGCGAGAAGGGATAATACTCACGGTATCGAGTGTGTAATTTCACCCTCATTATTTTAGGGTTGTATGTCAAATTTAGGTATGGTAGAAAAATCGTAAAAGCGACTAGATCGGTAAAAGCACAAAATTGATATTTTGACGAAATACGTAAAAGCGACTAAATCGTGAAAATTTTGAAAACATCCAAGAAATTAATTGATATTATGAAAATTTGATGTTTAGTGAAAATGGGCCGTAAATACTCTAGTTAAGTGAAAATGGTAGTAAATACTCTAGTTAAGTGAAAATGGGCCGTAAATACTCTAGTTAAGTGAAAATGGGCCGTAAATACTCTAGTTCGTGAAAATGGGCCGTAAATACTCTAGTTCGATAAATTGGGCCATAAATACTCTAGTTCGTTAAAATTTAGCCAAAACGCTCTAGTTTGGTAAATGGGCCAAAGCCCACTAAATTGCTAAATGGATAAATTGCTATAATTATGGGCCAAATGAAATGTCATTGATAAAACCCACCATGTTATGTATTGATAATAAATTTTATATTTTTAAAGTACATGTATAATTGCATGGGTGGGATTTATGAAGAGAAGAATGGCGATTGCCACAATATAAACTTATTGCCTCTAGTTCGGTGGCTCACCTTACAATATCGACTTATTGCCTCTAGTTCGGTGGCTCTGCCACAATATCGACTTATTGCCTCTAGTTCGGTGGTTTCTGCCACAATATCGACTTATTGCCTCTAGTTGGTTGGCTATGCCACAATTATAAAAGGCTTAATGCCTACGATTGGTGTGATGGCGGGGTGGGTTGACTTGATCCCCAGGTGTGATGGTTGATGCAGGGTGTTAGCGGATGGTTATTAGGTTTGGGTTGGAATTTCATTTTCATGCATTATTAATTATTTTAAATTCATGTTATATTGTTGAATTGGGATTGGGCTCAAGCCAACATAATATCTTGACAATCTGCCCAATAATGGTGGTAAGTGAGTTACACTTCGAGTTCTAAGTAACTCACCCTTTAATTTCTTTCCATCTCGGGTAATGGAACCGATGTGGACTTGGTGAGGATGACTTACGTGGAGGCCATCTTTGCTAAATAAGGGTTATTTAAATTACGAACTTTTAATTATTATTTTTACTATTTTGGGATGTTGTAATAAATGGCCTCTATAAATAACTTATGGATTTTATGTGTGTTGGAATTTAAACTTTATTTGGGCTTTTAAATCATGGGTGTGATTTATGATGCTTTACTAAAATGAACTTGGGTTTCAAAGTATAAGGAATTCTTTTATAAATAATTCTTTTCTTGCTAACTCTTTAACAAATTTCCTAACGGTTTTAGATAATACAATGATTTTCAACTAATGTTTTAAATATTTATCAAAATCTAATACTCTACAAATTTTAAACTCAGTAAACAATATTGTAGTTTTCAACTCATTAAGGATTTAAGAATAGTTGAATCATGTAACAAACCAAATCTAGTCTCAACGCATAGGCCGGGTTTGGGGTGTTACATTTAGTGGTATATCGAGCCGATTTCAAAAACTCTACCGTGGTTTGGGTTCAAAAATAATTTTGTATGAAAATGCTCAATGGTATTTTAAAGATCGGTATGGCACCACAAGCATCCCAGCAACAAGTCAAGTAAGTATATCTTTGCTTAAATGATTACTATGATATGATCATAGGAATACTCTAGAACTTCTAGTTTTAGATGTGAAAAGCTGTAGAGATTGAGACTATAGGACACGTTAAAAAACAACTTTATATCTCAAATCTCATAAAATATCGTTAATAAACACCAAACAAAATTACGATTCATAAAACTTGTAATCGGATAAGCGAACAAGCAATCATGAGTACAAGAGGGCGTGAGTGAGTGGGCGGTAGAGCGTGGCGTGGTAGAGGCCGAGGTGCTACTGAAGCACCAAATCATATGCAGTGGGCCTTTTCGTCCAATAGAAAGTGAGACCGGATCACGCGATCACATGGAAGAAGATCATGCATTGACTCAAGCAATGCTACGAGTCTTGGAAAGGGTCATTGGAACTAGAATTGGGCCAACAACTCGTGGGTCAATTTGAGAGCGACTTAAAGCGAATAATGCGAAGTTTTCGAAGAGTCTGGTGTAGCTCCAAATGTGGCGAATCTTGGCTCAAGGCGTGGAGCGGATTATGGATGATATGGAATGCACGGTGAGCAAAAAGCGAGAGGGCTGTATCCTTATTGAGAGATGAGGCGTGTCGGTGGTGGCTCACTTTGTTAGAGAGAACCTGAAGCCTTATCGATTAATCGGGAATTCTTTAAAAGCCTTCCAAGGAAAATCGTCGAACGAGCTATGTAGATGCGAAGGAAGGAATTTGAATCTTGTCCAAGGAAGTAAGACCGTGGCGGCATATGAAGTTGAGTTTTACGTCGAGCCGTTATGCGGACAATTGTAGCAACGGATCATGAGCGTTGTATGCGTTTGAGGATGGACTTAATGATGGTGAGGGTTCCGATTGCTCATGACAAGTTAGAAATTTTTCACTCTTGTGGAGAAGGCCAAAATAGCCAAGAGGCTAAGAACTCGAGCAGCGAACCGAGAAAGATCCGAAACAAGAGAGAGACACAATCTGGTTCTTCCAAGAGATTCGGAAGAAACCCGAAATGATGAATCGATTCAAAGCGAGAACCCGGTAGCAAATAATCAAGTCGAGATTATAATTGAGTGTGGGAAAAGGCATTTTGGGAATCTTTGGAGGAAAACAGGTGCATGCTACAAATGCGGTTCAATGGAACATCGATACAAAAGTTGTCCTCGACGAATGGATACGACTCAAGAAGTCCGTAATAATGATGCACAATGGCCGGCCAGTGTCATCGACCACCGGAGGTCGTGGACCGGTCGTGGTGGTAATGGGGCTGGTCGTGGTCAAGGTGCACCGGTCGAGCAATGGTAATAGAGGAAATGCAGATGCAAGACGGCTGATGCGGTCTATGCGGTTAGGCGCCATGAGGACGACAATGCACTGATGTGATAACTGATACGTTCTTCATTTTGATGTACTTTATTGCCTTAATAGATATTGGCTCTACTCATTCATATGTATCTAGTGCCATATCTGAAATCTGAATTTAGAATCAAATTACTGAAAATGAGATGACGATGAATCAGTCCTTTAGGACATCGATGCTTATTAATAAAATATTTAAAGCGTACCCTTAAAAATCCAAGAGGAAGTATTCTTAGCAAATTTGATGGAACTACCTTTCGTGAGTTCGATCTCATTACAGGCATGGATGGTTGGTTAACCATCGGTATGAATTGGAATTTATCTTTGAAAAGCGAATGACATGAGGACCGGGATGATAAGGAAATCATAATGATTGGTGAGCGAAAGAACTATCGGCAAATGTGGTATCTGCATTAAAAGCGGAGAAGTTGGTGCGGAAAGGGTGCGGAGCATTCCTAGCCTTTATCGTGCTTTGGATGCCAAGGAATTATCCGTGAATGATGTGAGGACGGTGAAGGAATTTCGATGTATTTCCCAAGAACTTCGGCATACCTCGGATCGGGAAGTAGAATTTGGCATTGAGCTTTTGCAGGGCGGCTCATGTCCATTGCTCCTATAGAATGGCACAGAAGGAGTTGGTGAGCTCAAAGCTCAAATTCAAGAATTGCGGATCGAGGATTCATTCGACCAAGTGTGTCTCGTGGGAGCACCAGTTTTGTTAAATCAAGAAGAAGGATGGATCGATCGTATGTGCATTGACTCTGATGATTGAATAAATTGACGATCAAGAATCGGTATCCTCTGCAGAATTGACGACTGTTCGATCAATTGAAGGAGCTTGATTTTCTCAAAATTGATTTAAGGTGGGTTATCACCAACTTAAGGTGAAAGAAGCGGACATCTATAAGACGACATTTCGGACGCGTTACGGACACTATGAGTTTGTAGTGATGCCGTTTGGATTAACCAATGCACCAAATGCATTTATGGACATGATGAACCGAGTCTTCCAACCATATTTAGACCGGTTTGTGGTAGTGTTCATAGATGATATATTGGTTTATTAGAAATGAGGAGGAACATGACCCGACATTTGCGGATAGTATTACAACTACTTCGTGATAAGCAATTGTATGCCAAATTTGGTAAATGCGAATTTTGGCTAAAGGAGGTGACTTTTCTTGGTCATGTAGTATCAAATTTGAAGGAATAAGGGTAGATCCTCGGAAAATTGAGGCTATTACGGATTGGAAACCACCAACATCAATAGAAATTCCTTAGGCTTGGTGGAGGCGCTTTGTAGAGGGTTTTAGTTGATTCTTTGCACCCTAACTAAATTGTTGCGTAAAGGAGTTCCGTATATCCTGACCAAAAGCAGCGACAAGAGTTTGAGAAATTGAAGAAGATCTGACGAAGCTCGGTTTTGATTCAATGGGGCGGAAAAATTCATTGTTTATTGTGATCGTCTCACACGGAGTGCAGGTTGTGTGTTGATGCAAAATGGAAAGGTGGTGGCTTATGCTTCTCGTCAATTGAGGCCACGAAGTAAACTACCCTACTCATGATTTGGAGTTAGGCTGCGTTGTCTTTGCTCTAAAGATTTGGAGGCACTATCTCTATGGTGAGAAGTCCATAATCTACACGGATCACAAGAGTCTTAAATACCTCCTTACCCGAAGGAGTTGAATTTAAGACAAAGAAGATGGGTAGAATTGTTAAAAGATTATGATTTCTCCATGAATACCATCCTGGAAAGGCTAACGTGGTAGGCGAGCGTTAAGTCGGAAGGTATCTGAATTAAGAGCTCTATTTGCCCATTTGAGTGCATGCGAGGATGGCGGTTGTTATGCAGAACTACTGGTGAAGCCTCGTGGTGGAACAAATCAAGGAAAAAGCAGACATCGGATGAGAAGTTGGGACCCTTACTTGGCAAGTTGAAAATGGTGAAATTGAAGATTTTGGAATAAACACTTGAGGTGTGTTGTGCTTTCGAGGGAAGTATGCATGCCTAAGGATCTAGATTTGAGGCAAGCTGATTCTCTGGAGGCGCATAGTAGCCCTTATGCTATGCATCCGGAGGAAATAAGATGTATCGAGATCTCCGTGAGCGATATTGGTGGCGGGGTTGAAGCGTGAGATTACTGAGTTTGTGGGAAAATGTTTGACTTGTCGCAAGTGAAGCGAGAACACCAATTACCGTGCTGGATTGTTACAACCGATAAAGATTCCTCTTTGGAAATGGGAGAGGATAACTATGGATTTTGTTAGTGGGTTCCGTTAACACCTACTAAGAAAAATTCCGTTTGGGTAATTGTTGATCGGTTGTGAAGCTCTCATTTCTTGCCGTTAAACGGATTATTCTTTGCGTGTTGGCGAAACTTTACGTGTCCGAAATTGTGAGGTTACATAGAATTTTTGCACTTGGTTAAGCCAAAGTTTTGTGACCATTTGGTCATTCCTTTTCTTATCTTGATAACCAATTCTTGTGCCTCTTTCTTCTTGTGCGAAATCACCTATACCAAAATCAATTTCTTTTCTTTTTTCTTTGCCATGGCGAATATACCAGCACCTAAAGTTCTTATTTTTCTTTTCTTTTTCTTCTAATCTCCTTGAAATCAAAACATCATCACCATCATCCTTTCGTTCTTATACTATTTCTTTTCAATCGAAAATTCTCTCCATCTTCACTCTCTTGGCGAATGTTATTGTGCCTATAAGCCAAAAATTATTTTTCCATTCTTAATCATTTATAGCGAATCTTCCATCAATTAAACATCATTCTTAATCTTGCTTTTAAATCAAGTGGGAAGTAGGTAAGGGTTTCTCTCCATTTTTTGATTTATTGATTAGTGATATTATGGTAGAATATCATAGGATTTTTGAGAGTCTTTTTGGATTGATATAGCATTCATACTTTTGACGAATTTAGCGACTAAATCGTAGGGCAATCGTAGTAGTAGACAAACTCTTTAGGGCAAGGCCTTTGAAGTTCGTGAAGTGTAGTTTCAAAAACGCTGATGATAATGATGTTGTGGTGATGGGCGAGAGACGAAATTACTTGTCGAATGTAGTATCTCGCCTTAAGGCTAAGTAAAAAATGGAAACCGATGGCAAGAAAGGGATGTGTAAGTTTTTTGATGTTGGTCAGTGCCTTAGAGGCTAAGGAAGTAGCTGTAGGAGGGGTCAGGACGGTAAGAGAATTTGTGGATGTCTTTCTAGAGAGGTCATGGGCTGGGTTACCCCGGACGAGGAGGTGGAGTTCGAATTGATTTATCGCCAGTGCAGTTCTCTGTGTCAATTGCTCCGTATAGGATGGCGCCAAAAGAGTTGGTAGAGCTTAAGGCCCAGATCTAAGAGTTACTCGATCGTGGGTTTATTCAACCCAGTGTGTCCCCATGAGGAGCACCGGTCCTATTCATGAAGAAGAAGGACAGGACTATGCGCATGTGCATAGATTACCGGCAGTTGAATAAGCTGACCATCAAGAAGAAGTATCCATTACCGAGGATAGACAACTTGTTCGATCAGCTTAAAGGGGCTGCGGTATTTTCAAAAATAGATCTACGGTCGGGATATCATCAGCTTAGGGTGAAAGAAGCAGATATCCATAAGATAGCTTTTCGGACAAGATATGGGCATTATGAGTTCTTAGTAATGCCGTTCGAATTGACGAATGCCCCAGCTGCGTTCATGGATATGATGAACCAGATTTTCCAACCCTACTTGGATCAGTTTGTCGTTGTGTTCATAGATGACATCCTAGTGTATTCCAAGTCAGAGGGAGAACATGATGAGCATCTCTGGGTTGTATTGCAAGTGTTAAGGGAAAAGCAACAGTGCGAATTTTGGCTGAAGGAAGTTACGTTCTTAGGGCATATGGTGTCTGTGGAAGGAATAAGGTTGATCCTCAGAAGATTGAGGCAGTATTAGATTGGAAACCACCTAAGTTAGTAGGCTACTACAGGAGATTTGTTGAAGGGTTCTCGTCAATAGCAGCACCTCTGACGAAGTTGCTGAGAAAGGAGGTACCTTTTGTATGGGCGGATAAGCAACAGGAGAGTTTTGAGAAGCTTAAGAAAGTATTGACTGAGGCTCCAATTTTGATTCAACCGGAAGCAGGGAAAGACTTTGCGGTGTATTGTGATGCTTCCCATATAGGATTGGGATGTGTTCTAATACAGGACGGGAAAGTGGTTGCTTATGCATCTCAGCAATTAAGGCCACATAAGGTTAACTATCTGACGCATGATCTAGAATTGGCCGCGGTAGTATTCACCCTAAAAGTGTGGAGGCACTATTTGTACAGAGAAAAGTCAGTGATCTACGCGGACCACAAGAGTCTGAAATATTTGTTGACTCAGAAGGAGCTAAATTTGAGACAACGAAGGTGGGTAGAGTTGTTGAAGGATTACAATTGCTCAATAAAGTACCACCCGGGCAAGGCGAATGTAGTGGCAGATGCCCTAAGTCAGAAAGTGGTGTCGGATTTGAGGGCGATGTTTGCACATCTTAGCCTTTATGATGATGGAAGTTTGCTAGCAGAGTTACAAGTGAAGCTGACGTGGTTAAGTCAGGTGAGAGAAAAATAGTTGGTAGATGGGGAACTAAGTGCTAAGCTGCTGCAAGTGAAGAACGGGGAATTGGAAGACTATAGTGTAAACGGCGATGGAGTGCTGTGTTTTCGGGGCAAGGTCTGTATGCCAAAGGATGAGGAATTAAGGCAGAAAATTCTTCAGGAATCGTATAGTAGCCCTTATGCTATGCATCCTGGAGGAAGTAAGTTATACAGGGATTTACGGGATCAGTTTTGGTGGCCTGGTCTTATGCGGGAAGTTATAGAATTTGTAGGGAGGTGCTTAACGTGTCAGCAGGTTAAAGCTAAACACCAAGTACCATCAGGATTGCTTCAGCCGATAAAGATTCCGCAATGGAAGTGGGAGAGAATTACCATGGATTTCGTTAGTATGCTTCTCCTTACGCCTACTAAGAAGGACTCGATATGGGTGATAGTAGATCGGTTGACGAAGTCTGCACATTTCATACCAGTACGGGTTGACTATTTTCTGCAGAGGTTAGCGAAGTTGTATGTGGCAGAAATTATGAGGCTGCACAGGGTGCCAGTGTCGATTATCTCGGATAGGGATCTGAGGTTTACGTCTCGATTTTGGAAAGCACTACATCAGGCATTGGGCACTAGGTTGGACTTTAGTACGGCATTTCATCCGCAGTCGGACGGCCAATCTGAGCGGGTAATTCAAGTGTTAGAGGATATGTTAAGGGGTTGCCTGATAGACTTCAGAGGAAGCTGGGAGGAGTTCTTGCCTTTAGCGGAGTTTGCGTACAATAACAGCTATCAAGCAAGTATTCGATGGCACCGTACGAAGCGTTGTATGGACGGAAGTGTCGCACTCCTACGTGTTGGACAGAATTAGGGGAACATCAAGTTTTGGGTCCGGAGATTGTGGTAGAATCCAAAGAAAAGGTTAAGGTAATTTAGACACGGTTGAAGGAGGCATCTAACAGGCAGAAGTCATATGCAGATCTTAAGTGGAAGGAGATAGAGTTTGCCGTGGGGGATCAAGTGTTTCTAAAAGTTTCGCCGTGGAAGAAGGTGATGAGATTTGGTCGCAAGGGAAAGTTGAGTCCCAGGTTTATAGGACCTTATCGGGTTTTGAAGCGGGTTGGACCAGGGGCATATCAGTTAGAGTTGCCTTTGAAATTGAAGCAGATGCACGATGTGTTCCACGTTTCGATGCTACATCATTACCGATCGGATCCATCTCATGTAATACAGGTTAAGGAGGTGGAGCTAAGACCAGATTTGTCTTACGAAAAAAAATCGATTCAAATCTTGGAACGAGATGTGAAGGTGCTACGGAGGAAATCAGTTCCTCTAGTCAAGGTGTTATGGCGAAACCATGGATCGGAGGAAGCTTCTGGGAGCCAGAGGAATCAATGCGACATCAATACCCTCACTTATTTTAGCCAGGTAATTTCAAGGTCGAAATTATTTTAAGGGGGTAGAACTGTAATATCCTTAAACTGGGGCCTCTGCATTTTGCATGTGTTTACATGTGACGATATGCTTACTGTGTTAGTTTAGAATGCTTTGGGGTCTAGGCATGACCTCGGGTTAGGCCTGGGTCATGGCCAAAAAAATTTTGTTTTAGTGCTTAGAAAGAGGGAGCTAGGAGAGTGAAGGGTTAAAAGAATTTATTGGAGGGTTGTGGCACAAACAACCTAGTGGCAAAGTGGCAAAGGAGGCGCCACTAAGGTGCTTGGATGGTGACGCCACATGCAGGGAAGGAGTGCTTGGGTTCGAGCTGTAAAAATCCCTTTCTGCTTATTCTTTTTCACGCCACAAGCAAGGAAGAGGTGTGCTCAGGTGGGACTCTCTTGAATGGATGAAGTGTAGATTGGGTCAACAGCTCAAAGATTCGGCTAAGTAGGAGGAAAAAAGGGGATTTGGATGAGAGAGGAAGAGTTGGCCAAATGGAGGGGTCTTGGTGTGGCATTTTCGGCCAAGGAGGAGAGTGTTTGTGTTAGGGGCTTTAGATGCTGAAACAAGGAAAGTGGGAGGCCATTTTCTCTTTTTTCTTTTCATTTGTGTTTCTGCCGAAATTTTTTTTCTCTTTTGACCAAAAATTGAAAAGAACCAATTGTGCATCTTCTCTTCTTCCTATTTTGTTCAAAGCTGAAACCAACACCCATTCTTAGTCGACATCTTTTTCTTCTTTCAAGTCTCTTGTGCCGAAAGTTCTTTCCTTCTCTTTGCCGAACCTTTTCTTTTCCATTTCATTTTCTTCCTCCATCTTTACCCTCTTCAAAAGCTGAACCCTATGAGTTCTCTTCTTCTTATCTTCTTTCAAGTGTTTGGCCGAATATCCTTGGCCTTATTTCTTTCTCTTCTCATGAGATCTAGTCTCCATTGAAGTGCCGAATCTATCTCTTTCTTTTTGAGGCATAACTGAATTTCTGGGTAAGTGGCTTCTCTTCTATCTTCCCTTTTATTGAAGATTTGTATATTAAACTTCATTCTTATTTCATGTTGGTAGCCGAAACCTCTAAGATCACTTAGGGGTGCCGAATGTTGGTGCTTGGTGGCTGGAACTGTCAGTAAGGTAAGATGGTAACTATCTCTTTTGGTTTCGGGATTCATGATAGGACCGAATGGTTCTTAGGATTCTTAATGTCGTGTTTAAGCCGATTGTAGGGAGGAGTGTTGCCGAATACTATAGATCTTCAGAATTTGGCCAAGCGATCTAGGTAAGGGTTCTAGTGTTTCGGATCTGTCTCTCATTCATTCAAAAGCCGAAGGCTAATCGTTTGTGTGTATTAGGGCTTGACCGATTGCAAGGAAGGTTCACCACATAGCTTCGCGATTTGGTTGGAAACCAAATCAGCGTTAAGGTAAGGATTATGGTTGTGTGTTAACCTTTCGGGATTTGTTTGTATAGTCGAATGGCCTCTTTGCTAATGATCTTAGTGTTGGCCAAATGTAGGAAAGGGGATCTAGTGCGTTAGATCGGGATTTTTGGGATTCGGTAATCGCATTAGTAACCAGGTGTGTAACCTCACACTAAATTCCCGATAGATTAATAGTAATAATGTTAAGCATGTGTTAATAAAGTGACGAATAAACATAGCTAAGGGTACCATTCAATGGTACAGTCCATTGAGGTATGTTACCCCTTAATACTCGTTAATAATGGTTATAAACATTGATATGAAAGTATGTGAAATTTCGTTATGGCCATGAGGTAAGGTATATTGCTTGATATCGGAATAATATGTATGTTGCATGGGCATATGGGTGGTGATTGATTAAGGGGAAGTGTTCCGGTGGTTTTTACCACATTATCCGGTGACTTATGTCACATATTATTAATCCGGTGACTCTGTCACATTATCTGGTGGCTATGCCTCGATTATAAGGGCGATGTGCAGTTGACTGCAGTGACTACCTTCGATGGTATGTAGTGGATGGAGGGTCGATTTAATAATCCCCACGGTGTGATTGGCAAGTACGAGTGATGTATAGAGGTTGGATATCTAGGTGGGTTTGGGTTGCATCATTGCTTATATTTGTTATATATGATTTGATATGCCTTAATTGTTTGGGAGTTTGTGTTGGTTGTTACACACTGAGTCTGTTGACTCACCCTTCGTGGGCTAACATTTTGCAGGTGATACTCAGTAAATGGACCGGGTCGGCAGGGACTTAGTGGTGGCCATGCTCAGCTCAGCATTTTTGGGTTTTCTGATAATTAGACTTATCACTATTTTTTTCATTTTCGGGATTTATTTCGGGTTTTGTTTTGTTGTAATAAGGCCATTACTATTTAACTGTTTTATTTATGCGGTTTAATTTTTATTCTGATATGATCAACATCAAACAAATGGTTTAATAATTTTTCGTAAAATAACTTCAAATGTTTTGACACCTAAACACCTACGATTTTCAACTTAATGATAAGCACTAAAATTCGGCATTTCTTTTAACTTGTAATTTTTGAAACATGAAAATAACGTTTCAATACCACCTTTAATAACAACACGATTTTCAAAATTTATCATAACACAAATCTATTTTCTCCAAAACCACCAATTTTTCCAACATGACAAAACGAGATTCAGCTACGTTTTATCATGGAGCATGCCAGATCCGGTCAAGGCTTGTGGGCTGGGTTTGGGGTGTTTCATGTGACCTCTGTAACTTAGAAAAGTTTTAAATTTTTGAGAATTTTTATATGTGTTCGGTTTAGTCCCGGCCCTTTTCTAAAGCATGTTTAAGGTCTTGTTGACCTATCTAACGGGACACTTTGATTGCATTGGATGTGTTGTAATATGAAATGTCCGTAAAAGTTTTTGATCTGTCCGGTAACGTCTTTAACCCTAATCCAGCGACGGATACGAGTTAGGGGTGTTACAGTTTGGTTGACAAAATATAAAATTATTTAGAAGTTCATTTTACTAAATTATCTATGTTATAGATTTTTTTTTAAAACAACAACGCGATTAGCACAACTTAAACCCAGACCACACCTAAGGTGGCGAATACCCTTACCATCAAGCCAACACATGAGATTTTACAATTTATATATATTAATAAGTAAATATATGGTGTTAAAGTAAATTTATTAATCAAAATTATAATAATTCATAAAAAGTAATTGAATCACCAACCATTATTATAATTATAATCATAATCATAATCATAATCACAATTATTATATTAATAAATAAATCATTAGAGTAAATATAATAATTATAATTTGAAAGTATGATATGTTAAAAATATTTTTATTTCTAATTAGATTTAATAATACGATTAAATAAAATTATGTCACATTATAAAACAAATTTATAAATAATATTTTTTTGTGATATTTTTCATGTTCGTTTTACGTGACTACCCCTCCTAATAATGCCATCTCCAAGGTTCAAATTTGTATTCTCCATTAGAAGTGTAATGTGACTTATCACCGCACCTAACACTTATAGATATAATATTTATTTTAATTATATAAATATTAACAAACTTTTAAGTAATTTAACTATTTGATTTCATCAAATAACAAAAGCGATAATGACAAGTTTGGATTCCAATTATCCAATTTTATTCTACAATTTAGTTTATGGATACAAAATAATAAGAATTAAAAGAATAAGATGTTAAAGAATATATCATTTTCGATAAAAATTTAAAAACATGTAAAACACTTATTTTAATTTTATTATTAGTTATTATGTTTAATTTTGAAAAAAAATTTATTGTATTTTTATATGAAATTTGTTAATTTGTGTAAATTATAATCAAAGTGTAGGACAAATATTGATGGTTAAACATGATTTTATGTATAAGATGTTGGAAAATTTGGACATTACATATATAATAATGATAATTACATGTTATTATTTACTATCATGATAGGTTATCCCAAATTAAAAGTGATCTAATTTGGTTAGAATTTTATTGGGCTTTTAATTATTAAATAAAGTATGGGTTAAATATGTGTAGATACCCTTCTAATCAAATTCTAATTAATGATGGGCTAATTAGAATTTGATTAGAACTAATATGCCAAGGTTATAAATATTAGGGTTATGGTCCCCAAATTATACACAAGATATCTTTTCTAATATGCCAAGGTTATAAATATTAGGGTTATGCCAAGGTGGGGACATTTTGCGGCGCTTCTACTAAAAACACCGCTAAAAGTTGGTTCTTTTTGCTGCGCTTCTCTAGAAAACGCCGCTATAGGTGGGGTCTTCTAGAAGCGCTTCTCTGAAAAATGCCGCGAAAGGTTGGGTCTTTCAGCGGCGTTTGTGCTAAAAACGCCGCTAATTTGCACAAATTTGCAATACTCTTTTTTGCCAATATCCTACCCTCCCTGCATTAAAATCAACCAAAAACAGCAGCAATTGCATATAATTTCAACCCAAGGCAGCAAATAAAACATTTAAATCTCACCAAAAGCATTAAATTTAAACGATACTTCAAATTTAATAAAAGATATATGATATACATTAATAAATGAAGTATAATTCAAACAATTCTTACAATAATGTTAATTGTAACAATGTTAAAAATAATCTTACAACAAGAAAACAATTGTCTAAGATGGTAGCCTCTGGATCTTTGGAACAACCGCATCATAGATCAAGTCAGAGTGGAGTTCTTCATACTTTCTATTCTCGCTCCTCCTCGCCACGCCTCCGCTCTAAGTTGAGCAATATGCTCCGCCTCCCTCGCTGCTGCCTCCACTCTAAGCTGAGAAATTTGCTCAGCTGTGCTCGCTTCCATTTGAGATATTTGGTCTTTTAGTCTCTGAACTTTAGCATGAGATTGACTCCAGGAAGGCATGTATTGCTGGGAGCTAGATCCAAAATATTGGGTCGAGGTAACACCGCATCCTTGACATCGAACCCACCATACCTTTTAAGACCCAAAACATTAGTGATAATTACATTATAAATATACTCAAGATTAACAGAACTATCAATCAAGCAATCGTACCTTTCGGACCCAAAACATCGAATAATTACATTATCAATCTCCTCGAGATTAACAGACTATCGACGAAGCAACCACTTCATACTCGCCTTCTTCTCCTTCGCTTTATCCCGATAAATCAATAAAAGAGTTAGAAACGAAATATATAATAAAAGGAATGGAACATAACTTAAAATTATAAATTTAAAACTACAAACGATGAATTAAACTATTGTAATTAAACATTATAAATATTTATAATAAATCAAATTTTATTAAGTAAATATACCAAAATTTCTGCAGCCTCGGATGTCATCGGAGATCTATCCTTCTTCCTATGCGTAATGTCAAAAAGCTGAAGGCATCCAAATTTTTGACCTGACGAAGCTTCCTACATTATAGCAGAAAAAATATAATTTAATAGTATAAAGTCATTAATATTTGAAAGAAGTAATAAATTATAATACCTCGGCCTCAGCTACACAAGCAAAACTTCTGGAACTTGTCGTGTGCGTGAATTGTTGTTTCTATCTGCTGCTTGTTCCAACTCGCTCACGGTCCTACATAATGGAATTTGAATTATGTATATAGTAAATACGATAAACCGAAAATTTTATAAGACTTTAGAAGTACGTAATACCTCTCCTTTCTTTGAATTCCAGAATCTAACTTGATCTTCCCATTGGTACCTCAACATTCCCGGCGGGACATTTCGCAATTTTTCGTCGAGGCTTATGTCTTTCTTAAAATATTGTTTTTTAGGGTGATTTTATTGTCTCTCCATTTTTTACCCAACGTCTTCTTAACATAGTAATCGGAGACCTCTAAAGCAAATCTACCCTGAAAAAAAAAGTTTAAAAAGTTAATATAAATGAAGGTTAAATTAAAGTATTATAAATTACATTCACCTTTTTATTACCTTAATATTATCAAGAGCCTGATTTTTGTTGGCATCAGGCATGTGATGCCATGATTCGTATTTAATGGGCAACATATTTGCATTTCGTGCTATAATGCCCAAATAGCCTGTCAACAGTCGAGCTTCAGAGCCGATAGGCTGGCCATGATTATTTCTCCTTACTTGAACACGCTCAGTAGGCTCTAAGTCATATAAATCTATAAGTAATGTACGTCCCCGACCTCTGCGCGTCCCACCACCCTCAGCTAAAAAATGATATATTATTATATTAAAATTGAAAAATGAATCAATAATAAAATTCAACATGCATGTAAAATAAACTTAACATTACTTTGGAATTCTCCATGCTCGTCATCTATGCCCGGCAGAGTAGAAGATCCAACAACTGTTTGCTCTTCACTATTTGCTTCTTCTGGATTTGGAGTATTCTGGACAATACTTAAACCTCGTAATCGTCTTCTAGGCATTTTTCCTGTAATACACATAAAATACTTCAAAATTTTAGTAACAAATAACAACAATAATAGGACATTTAAAACAGTTAAATTATATAACATGACCAACATGAAAATTATAATATTACATATAAATAATAAATCGTTAAATCTTACTACATCATATTTCAGTAAATATCTTCGCCCACATCCCGACGAACCCATTGAAATTGTTGACTAGTACTAGGATATTTTCATTCAAGTCTTGTTCGAAAAGGAAAAGTTTCGATCTTTCGACTATGTCATCTCTACTTCCACCGCCAATGTCGAACAAGTCTCTAGGGGTGTTTCAAGTACAACGTACCAACCCTCATCGCTTGGATCTGCGGGTAAAAACTTGTTTAACTTGAGAAGAAAACACATACGGCTTGTCCATCAGTTGTTCTCCGGTGTGAATCAATCTAGAGAAATTCACCATTGTAAAGCCATATTGATCGTTTTTAATTCCGCGAGCCATATTTACATCAGCCCAATCACCTCGAAATAAGAAAACTTTGAATTTGTCGTAATAATCAAACTCAATGATGTCAGAAATTAGTCCGTAATACTCCAGATTCCCCTCGACAGGATTACTGTCCCTAGCACTAGCATAACTTGTAATCGAAGAATTAACAACAATTCCGCAATTTTGGGTTCTCCTCAATCTCTCGCGATACCTTGTATGAAATCTGTATCCGTTGATGAGGAAGCCACTATATCTTTTAACTATTGTGTTTGGACCTTGTGAAAGCCATTTAACGTCGTCATTTACTTCATTCCGACTCTAAACCTATTGAGTCGAAAGTGAGTTGAATAATTATGAATGTTATGAGAAAACATTATTACTTGTCAATGAAAACTTAAATTACATACCATTTGGCTTAACCATTCATGGAATGATTCTGCCAACAACTTATTAATTTCTCGTCAATTTAATCTTTGGGATCGTGAATGAGCTCTCAATATTTGTTTGTACTCACTACGATAAAAAAGGTTTTACTTTGTTAGAAGACTGTAACACCCCAAACCCGGCCTATGCATTAAGCCTGGATTTCGCCATGCCACACAAGTTTAACGAACATTCAAAACATTTAACAATGTAGAAATCAAATTTCAAAACGATTAAGAACATTACTTTATCGAAAAATCGAGATTTATTTGAAATGCTTGTTTAAAACACAAGAGTTTGTCATTTGATATATAACAAGTAGTAATTGATAAAAACTTTAGATTTATTTAATTGAATATTTCATCAAAAAGTTTTAAAAGAATTTCCTAAGTTTCTAGTTAAGAAAAACTTTTGTTTTTATAAGAAAGTTATAGAAAACCATTTATGAAAAACTAAATCAATCCAACTTAATAAAACTAAAACATAAATAATCCATCCACATAATAAAATCCATATTTAAGACGGCCTTATTACATCGCCAAAAAAAAAATAGTACTTAAAAATTATAAAAGAAGTCTCAAAGTTTTATGAACCACCATTTGTAGTATAGCCATCCCACGAAGTCATCTCTGAACCAAGTCTCCATCAATTGTTATTGTAACACCCCAAACCCGGTCAATACGCCACAACCGAATCTGGTATGTCACTGAGGAAAATATTTTTGAAAGAATCGAATTAACAATTAAATTTTTGTGAAAAACTCTTTGAAATTCTATATTTGTAGAAATTACATGTTTAATAAGTTAAAATCAAGATTTACTTTGAAATTACATAAAACTTTAAAATAAGTGAATAAATCATAGGTTAGAAAACATTTATATCATTTTAAGAAAACTCAATTATTACTTTGAAAACCATTTGCATTTGAATGTAGAAAGTTAATATTTGAAAAATCATTTAAATTATCGAAAACACTTAAGTTGTTTAAATTATCAAATGATTTATGTTACTCGATGGTAACGCTTTTAAAACCATCGCTTTTGTAGTTTAGAAAACTTGGTGCTCAATTTATTATAATAATCATGAAATTTATAAACCATATTTAAAACATGTTCAAAACATAAAAATAATCCAAAACATAATTAAACAGGCCTTATTACAAATCCATAAAATATGAAAACCAAATTAAAATAAAATACCCAAATGGAAGTTCATATAAAACCAACTTTTATTGCATGGCCTTCTCGAGTTCATCCGGCTCATCATCCGCGATCTCATGAATCACCTGAAAAGATAAGGGAGAAGGTGAGTCACCAAGACTCAGTGCATATTCCCACTCCCGGGTAAATACCACATACTTACACAAATTATAACAAAGCAACATATATGTATAATGCACCCAACCTAGCCATCCATAACTCCTTTTCTACCCCATGTGGTACCAAACCACTGGTGGTGCCAAACCACTAGTGACCGAAGTCACGATATAAATGTGATACCAAATCACTGGTGACCAAAGTCACGAATAATCCATCTGTGGGGCCAACCCACGTGTGATACCAAATCACTAGCGACGATCCCATATCTCAAAAGTGGGGCCAACCCACGGTGGTGTTAACCACAGGGACGAGTCGCTATGAGGTGCCAAACCTCTGGTGTCCGAAGACACGAATGTGATACCAAATCACCGGAGGTACTAAACCTCCGTGTCCAAAGACACGAATGTGATACCAAATCACTAGTGACCGAAGTCACGATATCAATCTTCCCCCTCCTCTCATATTGCCCATGCCAATGCAATAAATAAACAAATCATGTCAATATACTTTGATATGTATCTCATAACAAATATATCATAAATCGTAGATCATGATTTCTATCCATATGTATTTACAACATATCGAAACGGACTTACCCGAATCCTCATTCATACCATCATGGTATTATATCCAAATCTCATCATTTTTCCCACTTTCATAATATGATTAGTTATAACACACATAAATACATATATAAACCAAGTTATAAAGTGTGTAAGATACACACCTTTCACCAAAACAAGACCTAACTTCCGAAGATCCGATCTATCGCACTAGATCACCTTGTCCTACAATCGGCCAACACTTAAATTATAAACAAAGGCCATTCGGCCCTACCACTAAATCCAATGAGTTATCACTTCGAAAACCAAGTCTTACCTAAACTTACCCAAAACGATAATCAAGATGTGAGGCTTAGATTGATTGCTTGCAATGTCCCGAGGAGCCTAAAAGAAATCAGTTCCTAGAATGGTTAGAACCTTGCAACAAATGCCCATAAGTTCGCCTTTGTCCACAAGAAAATAACATAGAGAGGAGAAAAGAAATAATAGGAAAATCGGCCAAGAATACTTACTTATTAACCAAAATTGATTGAAGAAAGCAAAAGAGAATCTACCCTTGAATATTCGGCCAAAACAAAACAATAAGAGAAAGGGAAGTTTCGGTAAAATGATTAAATGGTCAAAGAAATTCGGATATGGTTGATTTGTAATAATAAAAAGGATTCGATTTAAGTGGAGAAAGAGAAAGGAGATTCGGCTATGGTGTTAGTTGATGGAGGAAAATTTGGTTAGAGTGGAGAAAAAGAAAGAAAAAGAAAGTGAAATGCAAGAGAGGGATTTCGGCAAAGGAAGGTGGAGAGGACTTTTGGCATAAAAGTTTGAGAGAAGAAAAAGAAAAATGGAAGGGAGAAGATGGTACTTTCAGTTTTGAGCAAAAGTGGAAAAAAGAAAAGAAAGAGAGATGGGAGAAAAGAGATTCGGCCAAGGAAGCAAAAGAGAACAAAATGAAAGAAAATGCCTCCTTCAATGGTAGTATATTTTCGGCACCAAGAGAAAAAGAGTTTGAGAGGAGAAGAAGGCAATACTAATTAGTCAAAAATAAAAGCCAAAACCAAAACAAAGTTTACCTATTGCTCACTAATACATTCGGCTAGGGAGAGTGTTTTTGGAGAGAAAAGAAAATGATGTACAATAGCTAAGGAATATGGCCAAAAAGCTACCAACCTTCCAAGTCCTCAACAAAATCGATCAACCCCTCCCCTAGACCATTATGCCGTCCACATACATGGACTAATGGCCATAGAAGAGTTTCCAAAACACTCTCCATCATCCATGCCTTTTGTCCCCTCATCATACCAAAACCTTAAGATTCTTATCCCCAATTTCATGCTTTCCTTAAACAAATATTCAACTTACCAAAAGTTAAGAGTCCAACCTATCATAAATAAGTTTGACCGTCCATCAAAGCAAGGATTCAAAAATAAACCTTCAAAATGCTAAACATGCTACTCGAACCTCTATCCTCAAGCAACCATCCAAACGCCATAACCACTTTGCCACTAACTCCTCATGTGCTTTAATTTAACACTTAAATTAACTTAAGTGTCAAACTCACTTAATCCACTTCATTAAATAAACCATACTAAAACTTATTCTAGCTTCCTAAATAAAATCAAGCCTTCACAAGACTATGCTAACACACAAAAATTCATACCCACGCCAACACAAAAGATACTCAAATTTTAGGATATTACAATTCTACCCCCTTAAGAAAATTTTGTCCTCGAAATTACCTGATCAAAAGAGTTGAGGATACTGCTGCCTCATCGCATCTTCCGGTTCCCAAGTAGCTTCTTCCACGCCATGATTCTGCCATAAGACTTTCACTAAAGGAACTGTCTTCCTCCGTAGAACTTTTACATCTCGATCAAGAAGCTGCACAGGTTCTTCTTCTATCGTCAAATCTGGACTCACTTTTATTTCCTCTACTGCCACGACATACGATGGATCAGAATGATAGCGTCTAAGCATAGAGACATGAAACACATCGTGAATCTGGCTCAATTCTGCTGGCAACTCAAGCTGATAAGCTACTGGTCCCACTCGTCTCAACACCTTAAACGGCCCAATGAACCTTGGACTTAACTTGCCTTTTCTCCTAAATCTTAACACTTTCTTCCATGGCGAGACCTTCAGAAAAACTTTGTCACCCACGGTAAACTCTATATCCCTCCGCTTGAGATCGGCATAAGACTTCTGCCTATCCGAAGCTTCCTTTAGATGAGCCTGAATTAATTTCACCTTATCCTCGCCAGAACCAACTCGTCCTAACACCGACGCCACCCAACTCATCCAACATGTAGGTGTGCGACACTTCCTACCATACAATGCCTCATATGGTGCCATCTTAATGCTTGCCTCATAACTATTGTTGTATGCAAATTCAGCTAACGGCAAAAACTCTTCCCAGCTGCCTCAGAAGTCCAAAACACATCCTCTCAGTATATCTTCTAAAATCTAAATGACCCTTTCTGACTACCCGTCAGACTGTGGATGAAATGCGGTACTGAAATCCAACCGCGTACCCAAAGCCTGATGTAATGCTCTCCAAAACCTCAACGTAAATCTGGGATCTATGTCTGAGATGATTGACACTGGCACACCGTGCAACCTCACTATCTCAGCCACATACAACTTAGCTAACCTCTGAAGCGAGTAATCTACCCTTACCGGAATGAAATGAGCTAACTTGGTCAGACGATCTACAATCACCCAAACTGAATCCTTCTTACTAGGTGTAAGAGGTAATCCACTGACAAAGTCCAGAGTGATTCTTTCCCACTTCCACTGTGGAATCTTCACCGGCTAAAGTAACCCAGACGGCAATTGATGTTCAGCTTTGACCTGCTGACACGTCAGACATTTACCCACAAACTCGGTTACCTCCCGCTTCAGACCTGGCCACCAAAATAACTCTCTCAAATCCCGATACATCTTGCTACCTCCGGGATACATAGCATATGGGCTGCTATGTGCGTCCCAAAGAATCCTTTGCCTCAACTCTACATCCTTCGGCATACAAGCTCTCCCTTGAAAACACAGGACTCTATTACTGGACAAACTATAATTCTCTAAACCTCCGTTCTAAACTTGCAATCTCCGATCATTCAAACCATCATCCTCTAACTGTTTCTCCTTGATTTGCTCTAACCAAGTCGGCTTGACTTGCAATTCAGCCAAAAGACTTCCATCGTCATATAAGCTAAGACGAGCAAACATCGATCTTAAGTCAGATACAACCTTACGACTCAACGCGTCTACCACCACGTTAGCCTTGCCCGGATGATACTCAATCGAACAGTCGTAGTCCTTCAACAACTCAATCCATCTACACTGCCTCAAGTTCAAATCCTTCTGAGTCAAAAGATACTAAAGGCTCTTGTGATCCGTGTAGACTATCGACTTCTCTCCGTACAAATAGTGTCTCCAAATCTTCAAAGCAAAAACCACTGCTGCTAATTCCAAGTCATGCGTTGGATAATTAACCTCATATGGTCTCAACTATCGAGATGCATAAGCCACTACCTTCCCTTCCTGCATCAGTACACATCCCAAACCAGTATGTGATGCATCACAGTAAACCGTGGATTCCTTGCCTGCCTCGGGTTGAATCAAAACTGGAGCTTCAGTCAAAATCTTCTTCAACTTGTCAAAACTTTCTTGCTACTTCTCGGTCCACACAAATGGAACTCCTTTCCTCAACAACTTAGTCATAGGTGCGGCGATCAAAGAAAATCCTTCCACAAACCTTCGATAATACCCCGCCAGACCTAGGAAACTCCGAATCTCAGCCACTGACTTAGGCGGCTTCCAATCCAACACTGCCTCAATCTTCCGAGGATCCACTCTAATCCCCTCGGATGATACAACATGACCCACGAAAGTCACCTCCCTAAGCCAGAACTCGCACTTACTAAATTTAGCAAAAAGTTACTTTTCCCTCAGAATCTGCAAACTACTCGCAAATGCGCATCATGCTCCTCCTCTGACTTTGAGTATACCGAAATATCGTCTATAAAAACCACAACAAACTAATCCAAAAACTGCTGGAATACCCGATTCATCATATCCATAAATGCTGCCAGCGCGTTAGTCAACCCAAATGGTATCACTAGAAACTCGTAGTGCCCATACCGAGTGCGAAATGCCGTCTTATGGATATCAGCCTCTTTCACCTTTAGCTGATGATATCCAGACCTTAAATCAATCTTGGAGAAAACCGTGGCCCCTTTAAGCTGATCAAACAAATCATCTATCCTCGGCAAAGGATACTTGTTTTTGATTGTCAACTTATTTAATTGGCGGTAGTCTATACACATCCGCATCGAACCATCCTTCTTCTTGACAAAAAGTACCGGCGCTCTCCAAGGCAAAACACTTGGTCGAATGAAACCTCGATCCAACAACTCCTGAATCTGAGCCTTCAATTCCATCAATTCCTTCGGTGCCATCCTATACGGAGCTATAGACACTGGCGCCGTTCCGGGTAATAGATCTATACCGAAATTGACTTCACGATCCGGAGGTAATCCCGGATGTTCTTTAGGAAATACGTCAGCATAATCCTTTACAGTACGAACATTTCCCACAGGAGACTCCTTAGCTTCCAAAGCACACACATGAACCACAAACGCCTCACAGCCGCTCCTGACCATCTTCACAGCTTTCAATGCAGATACCACGTTAGATAGATAATCTCTTCTATTACCTATCATGACCACTTCTTCACCTTCCGCTGTCTTCAAAACCATGCGCTTATGTAACATCCTAGATTAGGGGTTATGCGTTCGTGCATAATTCATGAGATAGTGGGATCAGTGGGTGTGTTGGATGTGTTCTGAAGAGTTTCAAGAACCCTAAGATGAAAGAAAATGAAAGGAAATGTAAGGAAATGTAGGGAAATGTAAGGAAAAGTAAGGAAAATGAAAGGAAATGAAAGGAAATGAAAGGAAATGTAAGGAAATGTATGGAAATGCATGAAAATGGAAAGGAAAATGGAAATGAAAATGAAGATAGAAATGAAAATGGAAATGGAAATGGAAATGGAAATGAACATTTTTGGAAACCTAGACATTTTTGGAAACTTAGACATTTTTGGAAACTTAGACATTTTGGGAAACCTGAACATTTTGGAAACTTGAACATTTAGGAAACTTGAACATTTTGGAAACTTGAACATTTTGGAAACCTAGACATTTTGGGAAACTTGAACATTTTGGAAACCCGAAAATACAGAGTCTGCTAAAATTTTAGGAAACTTAAAATTGACCCTAATGTTGAATTTAAGAGCCCAAAGGGAACTTAGGGCCAAGTGACCCTAAAAATATAAAGCATGTGAAATTTGACCCAACAACGGACTTGGAAATGTGGTTCAAGATGCCACCAAAGGTTTTAGGAAATGGCCCAAATACAAGAGGCTTTTGGGCCTGAGTTTGAGACATCCAGAAGCAAATAATGAAGGCCTTATTTTGCTTCCGTATAATGAGGTGGACGGCATGGGTTTCTAGAAAAGGAAGAGTTTTATTCACATAAATATGTGAATAATAAGAGATAAATAAAGGAGTTTTATTCACATAAATATGTGAATAATAAGAGATAAATAAAGGAGTTTTATCCACATAAATATGTGAATAATAAGAGATAAATAAAGGAGTTTTATTCACATAAATATGTGAATAATAAGAGATAATATTATCTTAAGGAGAGTGGTGGCCAAGTCAAGGACTCTTGGCCTAGCAAATTTGGCTATAAAAGGAGAACCCAAGGTCTTTTTCTCTCATCTTTCCAAGTAACCAAAAATCCTTTGCTCTCTCCCTCTCCGAATTTTCTTTCTATCTTTTCTTCTTCTCTTTCTTCATCCGTCAAGCCAAAACCTTTTTCTTTTGATCCCGATTAAATCTCCATAGCCAAACCCCAAACTCTAGGCAAGGAAGCAATCGGTCAAGGCATTAAGGATCTTTTACAACTGTCGAATACAAGGAGGAATCTTTCGGAAATCTAAGGATCCAAGGTAAGATAATTTATTCGATTAAAGGTTATGATGTATATGTTAAATTAGATCTAACATGAAAATTACTTATGCATATATAGGCAAGGAATTCTCTTGATTTGGAATTATTATGGTAAGTGATATTCGCCAAGGCTTAATTTTGGTATTTGGAATTATTTTCATTATTTCAAAAGCGAAAACTCACATGGTTACATGATTTAGTATTAGCCGATTTCAAGGAAAAAGGATACTAGTAATTTCGGATTTGATTTACAATCATCCAATTCGCAAATAAGGTAGAATAATACAAATCCTACTAGGATTTGGTTTTGTCTAAAAGGGGTTTATTAATGTGTTTTAATTGGTGGGCGAATATAGGATTAATAGATCTAAAATTAGATCGATTCTCGAGATATCAAGGAACCTATTAAGCTTAAAAAGGTGTGTACCCTTACTATTCTTCGATATATTTTGGTTAAATATTTCAATGTATGATATGAATAATATTATGAATGTGGCTAAGTACCACACATGTGACAAAAAGTACCAAGGTACGTTTCCTACTTCTGATAGGATTGTGATAAAAAAAATGTTATCTTAATAACATGCGATTATATGAACATAAACATGAAATTAAATTATGCTATATATATATATACATGTCTTGGGCCATTCGGGATTTATGTGAAAGGGGGAGAACAGGTGTTGACTTCGGTCTCACCAACGAAATATGTTGACTACGGTCACATTGCGAAATTTAGGTGTTGACTTCGGTCTCACCAACAAAATATGTCGACTACGGTCACATTGCAAAATTTTGGTAACTTTACACAATAGTGTCTAATGACACAACGTGAGAGTAGCGGATGGAGGGTCGACTTAGTAGTCCCCACTGTGCAAAAGTTGGTACTGGTGGAGAGTAGCGGATGGCTTATAGGTTTGGGTTGGGTTGCATCATGAATTCTATTATTATATGGACTTGATGATTTAAACGTATGCTCGAATTATTGATTGATAGTATTGTGTGCGCATTGAGTCTTGACTCACCCCATTGTGGGAATTATTTTTTCAAAGCGATGAGCAAAGGATTTTGGACCAGCCAGTAGACCATGAGGAGGCCATGCATCACTTGAAGAATTTATGCGTAAATTTGGACATTATTTGATTTTAATACCTCTTTAATTTTATTTTGGGTTTATTTGATGTAATAAGGCCATAAGGCCCAAAGGATTATTCTTTGTTTTACATTACTTTTAATATTTTGCTAAGATCTATTTTGGACACATTACCTCAAATTGGATTTACAAGATTAAATAAATGGGTCTACAACCTAAGCCCAACTCAAAACAATAGTTTTTCTAAAATTTACAAATTTTCTCTAAGTAACGAAAATGTTTGAAACCGGTTTACTTTAGGAACATACCAGATCCGGCTCATTCTCGGGTCAAAGGGTGTTTCAAATTAGCAAAGGTAATCCAAACTTGCTCGGTACTTAACCAACCAGTCCATCCCAAGAATCGATCGAACTCCTCAAAGGCGCTCCATCGATCACCACTGAACACTACCCCTTGAAGTTCTAGGGTACATTTCTATATAGCTTATCTACTTCACAGAGTGACCTAGAGGACTAAGTACGGTCATCTTCCTAGAAGAAATCTCGAATCTAGGTTCATAGTCTTAACTATACTACTAGCAACATACGAATGTGTTGAACCCACATCTATCAAAGCAAGATATGGAACACCAAAGATTAAGAACGCATCGGTTATGACATCCAAGGCCGCCTCTTCTTGACGCCTCACGCATACACCAAACCAGTACGTTTTACCTCGTTGTTGCTTGCATCTTCGCCTCGATGCTCCATGCCTCGACTAGAACCATTACCTCCTCTACCATTACCATGACCTCTTCAGCGGTCTGGTCCCTCCTTTCGAATCGAGCACGACCTTGACCTCGATCGATTCCCGCTTGCTTACGTGGACAATCCTCACATGATGATCCAAATAACCACGCTCGAAACATCCTTTCCTTCGGTCCAACATTCGCCTAATGAAACTTCCCACATCGATTACACTGTCTTTGGTCCCTAATTAGCGATAACAGCCTCCCGGATCGATTCGCCCACTTTGCCTAGCCCTCTTCTCGAACATTACCTGTGACCCGATGATCCATATCCTCTTATGCTTATTCCGGCCGTAACTCCGCCTTCAGATTCCCTTTTCCTTCGACTATCTTAGCCTTTTCAACCAAAGTAGCAAACTCGCCTCGATGTGGAGCAATCAACAATCTCACTCGTCCTTCAAACCATCTTCGAATCGGACACATCGTCAGGTTCAAGCCACAATACCTCCAAAGATAACGGCTCAATCTTAAGAACTCAACCTCATACTCGACACGGATTTACTCCTTGGACCAAACTCGAAATGCCTTACGCCGCACATCAACATAACTAGACCCAATATATTTCTTCCGACACGCCTTAAAGAAGTCCCAAGTGAGATCCTCCGCTAAGATACCATTTCAACCGTGAGCCACCATCGATATGACTCGTCACGAAGAAGCGATATAATCCTTTCACTTTTCCTCGGCATTCAAATCCAGATCATCCATGATTCACTCCGTCGCCTCTAACTAATATTCAGCTGAGCTGGGAGCTACACCCAAAACACCTCGAAATACCTCGGCTCCGTTGGCTCGGAGTTGCTCAGGTACAGATTTCTGAGCTCCCGCGCCTCCACCTACTCCAGCTACCCTCTCAAGAACTCACAGCATTGCCTGAGACACTGCGTCATCCCCCGTTTGATCCTGATGTTCAACTCCAATCGCTGGTGGTGGAATTGGTGGTACCTCATTCTCGGATCCTTGACCCGACCTCACCGGGCTCGATACGCCATCCTACCACGATCACGTCCACGCATAACACGACCTCGACCTTGAGTACTCATATCTAAAGTCTCGACTTATCTGATTTAAAAGTTTTATGCATTAGTCATTATTCCACTTTCTTTAAAGCACAGTTTTATGAAAATTTTAATAAGAGGTTGTTTCGCGAGTACACCAAACCTATGGTTTTGGGTCTTTAAAGTAGTTCCTACTACTATATAGTCATATCAACATCGCTAAAATCATATCATCAAAATCAACAGTTTTGATGTACTTACTGTATGGATTGATGCCGAGACTCGGGCCATGCCTTTCCAACCATAAAATTTTTAACAAAAACATTTTAAAACTATACTTCAAATCATTTCGCCTCGGCCCACAAATGAAGCTTTTGAACTTGGCTCGATACCAATTTGTAACACCCCAAACCCGGCCAATACGCCACGACTCAATCTGGTATGTCACCGAGGAAAATATTTTTGAAAGAATCGAATTAACAATTAAATTTTTGTGAAAAACTCTTTGAAATTCTATATTTGTAGAAATTACATGTTTAATAAGTTAAAATCAAGATTTACTTTGAAATTACATAAAACTTTAAAATAAGTGAATAAATCATAGGTTAGGAAACATTTATATCATTTTAAGAAAACTCAAATTATTACTTTGAAAACCATTTGCATTTGAATGTAGAAACTTAATATTTGAAAAATCATTTAAATTATCGAAACACTTAAGTTGTTTAAATTATCAAATGATTTATGTTACCCGATGGTAACTTTTAAAACCATCGCTTTTGTAGTTTAGAAAACTTGGTGCTCAATTTATTATAATAATCATGAAATTTATAAACCATATTTAAAACATGTTCAAAACATAAAATAATCCAAAACATAATTAAACAGCCTTATTACAAATCCATAAAATATGAAAACCAAATTAAAATAAAATACCCAAATGGAAGTTCATATAAAACCAACTTTTATTGCATGGCCTTCTCGAGTTCATCCTACCATCATCCGCGATCTCATGAATCACCCGAAAAGATAAGGAGAAGGTGAGTCACCAAGACTCAAGCATATTCCCACCCCGTAAATACCACATACTTACACAAATTATAACAAAGCAACATATATGTATAATGCACCCAACCTAGCCATCCATAACTTCTTTTCTACCCGTGTGGTACCAAACCACCGGTGGTGCTAAACCACCGGTGACCAAGTCACAATATAAATGTGATACCAAATCATTGGTGACCAAAGTCACGAATAATCCATCTGGGGGCCAACCCACGGTGATACCAAATCACCGGCGACGATCCCATATCTCAAAAGTGGGGCCAACCCACGGTGGTGTTAACCACAAGGACGAGTCGCTATAAGGTGCCAAACCTCTGGTGTCCGAAGACACGAATGTGATACCAAATCACTGGTGACCGAAGTCACGATATCAATCTTCCCCCTCCTCTCATATTGCCCATGCCAATGCAATAAATAAACAAATCATGTCAATATACTTTGATATGTATCTCATAACAAATATATCATAAATCGTAGATCATGATTTCTATCCACATGTATTTACAACATATCGAAACGGACTTACCCGAATCCTCATTCATACCATCATGGTATCATATCCAAATCTCATCGTTTTTCCCACTTTCATAATATGATTAGTTATAACACACATAAATACATATATAAACCAAGTTATAAAGTGTGTAAGATACACACCTTTCACCAAAGCAAGAACTAACTTCCAAGATCCGATCTATCGCACTAGATCACCTTGTCCTACAATCGCCAACACTTAAATTATAAACAAAGGCCATTCTACCTACCACTAAATCCAATGAGTTATCACTTCGAAAACCAAGTCTTACCTAAACTTACCCAAAATGATAATCAAGATGTGAGGCTTAGATTGATTGCTTCCAACGTCCTGAGGAGCCTAAAAGAAATCGATTCCTAGAATGGTTAGAACCTTGCAACAAATGCCCATAAGTTCGGCCTTTGTCCACAAGAAAATAACATAGAGAGGAGAAAATAAATAATAGGAAAATCGGCCAAGAATACTTACTTATTAACCAAAATCGATTGAAGAAAGCAAAAGAGAATCTACCCTTGAATATTCGGCCAAAACAAAACAATAAGAAAAAGGGAAGTTTCTGTAAAATGATTAAATGGTCAAAGAAATTCGGCTATGGTTGATTTGTAATAATAAAAAGATTCGATTTAAGTGGAGAAAGAGAAAGGAGATTTGGCTATGGTGTTAGTTGATGGAGGAAAATTTGGTTAGAGTGGGGAAAAAGAAAGAAAAAGAAAGTGAAATGCAAGAGAGGGATTTCGGCAAAGGAAGGTGGAGAGGACTTTTGGCATAAAAGTTTGAGAGAAGAAAAAGAAAAATGAAAGGGAGAAGATGGTACTTTCAATTTTGAGCAAAAGTGGAAAAAAGAAAAGAAAGAGAGATGGGAGAAAAGAGATTCGGCCAAGGAAGCAAAAGAGAACAAAATGAAAGAAAATGCCTCCTTCAATGGTAGTATATTTTCGGCACCAAGAGAAAAAGAGTTTGAGAGGAGAAGAAGGCAATACTAATTAGTCAAAAATAAAAGCCAAAACCAAAACAAAGTTTACCTATTGCTCACTAATACATTCGGCTAGGGAGAGTGTTTTTGGAGAGAAAAGAAAATGATGTACAATAGCTAAGGAATATGGCCAAAAAGCTACCAACCTTCCAAGCCCTCAACAAAATCGGTCAACCCCTCCCCCTAGACCATTATGCCGTCCACATACATGGACTAATGGCCATAGAAGAGTTTCCAAAACACTCTCCATCATC
The DNA here is from genome assembly GCA_025506655.1 of Gossypium rotundifolium. Classification (NCBI taxonomy): domain Eukaryota; kingdom Viridiplantae; phylum Streptophyta; class Magnoliopsida; order Malvales; family Malvaceae; genus Gossypium; species Gossypium rotundifolium. The sequence continues at coordinate 32,558,320 of CP106728.1, forward strand.
CATGCCTTTTGTCCCCTCATCATACCAAAACCATAAGATTCTTATCCCCAATTTCATGCTTTCCTTAAACAAATATTCAACTTACCAAAAGTTAAGAGTCCAACCTATCATAAATAAGTTTGACCGTCCATCAAAGCAAGGATTCAAAAATAAACCTTCAAAATGCTAAACATGCTACTCGAACCTCTATCCTCAAGCAACCATCCAAACGCCATAACCACTTTGCCACTAACTCCTCATGTGCTTTAATTTAACACTTAAATTAACTTAAGTGTCAAACTCACTTAATCCACTTCATTAAATAAACCATACTAAAACTTATTCTAGCTTCCTAAATAAAATCAAGCCTTTACAAGACTATGCTAACACACAAAAATTCATACCCACGCCAACACAAAAGATACTCAAATTTTAGGATATTACAGTTATTACCTGAGAGGGGTAAAAAAAATGGGGTGAGTTACTTAGAACTCAGTGTGCAACTCACTTACCATAGTCCACTGGGCCAACACCATTTATACATTTATTTGGGCCTAAGCCCATTTCAAAATATAATAATTTAGTATTTAAAAAATAATAATGCAAATGATATGCAATTCCCAAAACCAAACCTAGATTTCCATCCGCTACACACCCCCGTACCCAACCAACACACCTGTGGAGAGCTTTAGTCACCCACCCCGCCAACACACCGAAGTAGGCTTTAAGCCCAATATCATAATTGTGGCAACGGCCATTTAAATAATTGTGGTAAAACCACTGATCTAGATTTCGGGAAACGGCTATTGTGACAGAGTCACCTATCTAGATTTCTGGCATTAAGCCTTTCTTCTCTTCATCATTGATCCCAACCCATGCAATCATGTTTATGCATTTCAAAATATTTATAAGGAAAACCATATTATAATTTATAAATTTTTGGCCCATTAAAACACATATCGCATATAGCCCATTTATCAATTATCACAACTGATCCAATTATCAAATTTCATTTATGGCCCAAATTTATCAAATATCAAATATGTGGCCCAAATTTACCAAATATCACATATGGCCCATAATTGCCAAATATCACATATAAGGCCCAAATTTACCAAATCTCACATATGGCCCATAATTGCCAAATATCACATATAAGGCCCAAATTTACCACATCTCACATATGCCCCAAATTTACCAAATTGCACATATATGGCCCAAATTTTCCAAATATCACATATATGGCCCAAATTTACCAAATTTCACATATATGGCCCAAATTTATCAAATATCACATATATGGCCCAAATTTATCAAATATTATCGTTTTAGCCATTAAGGGCGATTTCAAAATTTTCACGATCTTAATACTGATTTTACGATCTTAACACTAAAGTGTTAATAATACCATATTCTCCGATTTGTCCAACTTTGTGATTTTTAATCCAACTTTAATCGTTGTATAGTCATCTAACCCATGAGATATAGTGTGAGATTACACACCTGATTATGGTGAGAACTACACTCTCCCGCTTGTCGATATCTAAACACACATTACGAAGGATTAGAACACTAAAATTTAATATTAATCTATTCTAATATTGAGCGATCTAAATCTTACCTCTAATCTCGAATAACCACTATTTGTGATTTCTCTCCAATCAAAGGTTCAAGACCACGACTAAAACAATGGTTCGAGTACGACGACTTGAATAAATGATTTTCACCGGATGAAGGTCCACAACCCGGTGGAAAATCTCGATTCCGTAAATCCCTTCTCTTAAACTTAGGGGATTAATAGAACCACCCTCTTCCGAGTACTATTCACTGCCCTTTTCGTCCCTATTTTAATTGTCTTCGAAGACAAAGAAACATTAGTCCTAACAATATTTCGACAAATCTTAAGACTAAAAACTTAAAGAGTGAAATCGACTTACCTTAATATTCTGAAAAATCTCAAGAGAATCCTTTGTACGTTATTATCAAATCTTAAATGATCTTTAAGATTTCTCCAAGAAAATGAAGATTCGACCTTTCCACTATTTCACGATGATCTAAGATTTGAATAAAAGAAAAAGAATGATTGAAGGATAGATGCTTATAGAGAATAGGAGATTTGGCTATGCAAAAACAAAGGAGAGAAAGAATTGATTCGGCTATGGAGGTAGTCTATCATTCGGCCAAGAAGAAAAGAAAGTGTTGAAAGTATGTTGAAAAGAAAAAAAATCAAGATATTGAAAGGAAGAAATGAGAATGAGAGAGAGTTATGATTAAATTTTTGAAAATAAGGAAAACAAGAAATGAGAGTTTGAGCAATGGTGCATTCGGCCAAGAGAGAGATGAGAAGAAAATGTTTTGTTTTTGATGTTTTAGGCACTAAATGGAAACACCAAATGAGCTACTAGAGTGATTAACAAATAATTGACCAAATGGGCAAAAGAATAACTAAAATAAAACAAGGCAAAGATGGTTTTTCTCCTATCACAAGCACATTCGGCCAAGAGGAAAGATGAGAGAAAACGTTGATTTTGGGAGAGCAAAAGATCAAAATGAAAAATTCTCCCAAGCTACTAACTTTTCCAAGACTTACCACAAAATTTCGGCTCCCTCTTTAGTCCACCTTACATGCCTTTTCCATATGATTCCTTTCCCTAAGTTATCACTTGCCTTTTTCCCATGATCTTCTTGCCATAAAAAAAAATCGAACTTATCAATCCTTATCCATGACTGACACTTGCTTAAGGAAAAACAAAAAAATAAAACTTCAAGTTACATGCTAGGAAAAGCAAATAGACAAGTTACAATTCAACCTCTCCCTCAAACAAACATGCATGCGCCTAACTCCACCTTGCTACTAGCTTCTCTTGTGCTAGTTTTAACACTTAATTTTACTTAAACCTCAAGGTCACTTGATCCACTTCAATTAAATACTCCTTACTAAAATTTTTTCTAATTCCGAATAGTTCTCAAGTCTTCTCAAGACTATACTAAACATGAAAAATTTTACTATACACAATTTAAGCACTAAAATATGCATCAATTCCATACTCAAATTTTAGGATGTTACAAAGATAAACAAATTATAATTGATGAGTATTTATCAAATTCTAGAACTTACTTCCGAAATGGTTCCATTGAATCGTAATGAAAAAGAACGTATCGATGTGCTTGGACCCACGATCTATCGTCTAATTCTACAATTTCGACTTTGCCGATCGGTTCTTCGAAACTTTGAAATAAATAAGTTTCGGCCAAATTATGATCTGTGAGCCCAGCATTTCTACTTGGTCTGTTCATTCTTATTTCAACATCTTCCAAATACCTCAAACAGAAAGTCATACATTCTTCTGCCAATTAGCCCTCGGCAATTGATCCTTCCGGATAACGCTTATTGCGGCAGTATGGCTTCAACTTGGATAGGAACCTAAACACGATATACAACATTATCAAAAGTTGTAACAAAGGCATTGAGCTGAATGAAGGAATATTTTGCAAATAAAGTAAGACCTTTCAATAGGATACATCCATCGATAGAAAACAGGTCCACCAAGAATTACTTCACGCGGGAGATGAATTAACAAGTGCACCATAATAGTAAAGAAGGATGGCGAGAAGATCTTCTCCAGATTGCATAAAGTCAATGCAGCTCGATCTTGTAGCCTCACAAGTTCTTGAACATTTAAAACTTTACCACAAATGCCTTTCATTATATTTGACAGTTCAATTACAAGAGCCGTCACCTTTTTCGACATACAACACCGTATTGCAACTGGAAGTAAGTTTTGCATCAAGATGTGATAGCCATGCGATTTTAAGCCATATAGTCTTCGATCCTTAAGACTCACACATCACGATATATTCGATGCATACGCATCTGGGACCTTTATATCCTTCAACACCATACAGAACACTTCTTTCTCCGTTTTGACATTGAAAAAATAGTAGGCGGCAACCGATATTTCATATTCAGAAGTGCTCGTGGATGAAGCTCATGCCGAATTTTGATGTGGACTAAATCAAGTTGACTCTGAAGATTATCTTTCAATTTTCCATCGACATTGAAAATAGTCCCAATGATGTTCTCGCAGACATTTTTCTCAATGTGCATGACATCAAGATTATGGCGTAAAATTTGATGCTCCCAATAAGGCAACTCGAAAAAATACTTCTTTTTTTCCACAAGTCCGCCTCATTAGGATCATCCTCTTCATCAGATTCATCATCAGATTCATCCCTAGATCTTGTATTTCTTTACGGGTTGGCCGGTAGATTCATCTTCCCATAAATGATATTCATATCTTTCAACATTAAAAATATTTCAGATCTACCGGTCTGTGAAGGAGCTAGTCTAAACTCTTCAGTACCATCAAACCGAGCACTCAAATCTAAATGTATGATTTTCAGAACCACCAAGATGCCCCATGTAAGAGAACTTCTTCCTATTATATAACCATTATGTAACATGTTCAAGAAAGACAACACGGACAAGCATAACGTCATTAGCATAAGCCGGGAAGTCACTAATAGTCCACATTAAAGCCGCATGTAAATTAAAGTTCTCTTTTCTCATTGCATCAGATGTCCGAACACCAAATTTATAGTTGTTTTAACTCGTCAACAAGTGGCTGCAAATAGACGTCAATATCATTTCTAGGCCCTTTCTCTCCAGGTATAATCATAGACAAGATAAAAGAAGATTGTTTCATGCAAACCCATGAGGCAAATTGTAGGGAACAAGCACCACAGGCCAAGTACTGTACATTGTGCTCATGAGTTTGTAAGGGTTAAATCAATCAGATGCTAGTCCAAGCCTCACACTCCGAGGATCGCTTGTAAAGCTTGGAAATTTGTAGTCAAAAGATTTTCAAGCTAAATAATCTGCAGGATGCCTGAACAATCCATCATCTGTTCATCCATCACGGTGTCACGTCATTGATTCGGCTGTCTTCGACGACATGAAAAGCCATTGAAGCCTTGGTATTAGCGAAAAATACCGTAAAATCTTAACTGGTTGCTTCTTTGACTGTGTATCGTGTTCATCCTCGTTACCATCCTCTCAGATTTCTATTAATTCAATGGGATTACTGCATACATGACAAGACTATTGGTTTATCCGCTGTTCCCCAATACAACATGCACTCATTTGGGCAACTGTGAATTTTGTTGTAGCCAAGGCCCAAATCCTTTATCAATTTCTTCATGTCTTTGGAAGATTGAGGATTTTGTAAACGGAACATTTCTTGCGAAACTCTAACAAAGATTGTCAACGAGTTTCCGTCCACCCTCCCAAACATTTCAAGTGAAAAAGACGAATACGTAATGACAGCTTCAAAATTTTGATCCCGCATACAGTTCTTCATTCATTTCACCAAGTAACGTGTAGAACCTCACCGCTTATTCATTTGGCTGTTCATTTGGTACACTTCTTCCCCCTTCGGTGAAAGTATTTCCACCAAAATTATAATCATCGGTTGCACCCAAGTCAGGTGGAAATAACCCGAAACCATCACTGCGCATATTAAGAGCATCCCACAACATGCCTTCTATGTTATCATCTCTAACATTATGATTGTAAGCACTATGAGGATACCCCAGATTCATCGATGAAGATGCTCCACTAGATATACACTCTCCATGAAAAAACCATTTTTTGTACCATCGGACAAAGCCGTCAACAACTAGATGTTCGTAGACAACTTCACGATAATGCCAGTTAATATTGCAACACTTTTTACACGGGCAAAGAATCATATTCTCTTGGCTTGAATTTTGAAATGCGAAATTTAGAAATGTTTCTACTCCATTTCGATAACCATTGCTTACCCTTGACAATTTCCTCCAACTCCTATCCATTTTATAGTTCTTGAAGTCTAAAGTTGACAATAAATTACACGACTAAATTATTAATTTATAATTTATGTAAGCACTGATATGATCATATATATAATTGAGTACTAAGTAAGTTATGAAGTTTGATCTTAAAATTATGTAAGTTATAAAATTTGATCTTAAACTTATGTAAGTTATGAAATTTGATCTTAAAATTAAGTAAGTTATGTATTTTTTAAGATTCATCATACGTGGCATTGTTAAATAAAGTGTTTGGACTGAAGAGGAATGGACGTAGGTCTGACCCCATTTCAGTTATTCAGATTTGGGTCTTAATGAATACTTTTTCACATAAATAGCCAAAGAACTAGATGAAGTCAAAGGAAGAATGAAAAAGATGGAGGAGATACAAGTACAAAATGTTCTACTTTAGGAACATAATACGATACTTCAATCGCAACATATACAGGTTTGGGAGCAAAATGCACAATTTCAATTTCAGATTAGTTTTTATGCAAAGAACAACCATAATCCAAATAATAGAAAATGTTACATTAATAACATTAAAACTACTAATAAAGAATAAAAAATTTAAAATTATTATTTACTTTATATCTACTTATATTTTACTAAATTTATCAAATACTTTTTTATATATATTCAACACTTATAAAATTTAGAAGTAAAAATTCTATTACCTAATTTTTCAACACTTAAATTTAAGCCTTGAAGCAAGCCCAAAGCTTCACAACTCTCTTCTAACATTGTACAATCTATGTTAGGGCAATATCCTTACCAAGGATGGCAAATTGGCAATGGATAGTGCAGCTTGAAATATTTTAATGTTTTCTGTAATTTTAAAATTGTTTGAAAAATTGCAAGTCTAAAATATTTTGACAACCACTATGAATTAATTTGAAAATGATTAGAAGTGGATGGATTGATTAGAAGTGTTGTTTGAAAAATTGTTTGAAAATAATTTTAAAATTGTTTGAAAAATTGCAAGTCTAAACAATACATTACCTTACTATCATGAACAAGCTCCACCAACTGAGGTGTTTTCTTCAAGTTGAGGTCTGCAACAGTTGTATCTAAAACAGAATTGGTATTTTAGCAATAATGGCACACGCCATTTTCAGTATCAAGGTCGCAAAACTTTAATTGCTTTGGATTAGACAATAATTTGAGAGATCAATTTCAAAGTATGTACCTTAAATAATTTCAGTAAGAGGTGATCAAACAAACATGTTCAGACAATGTTGGGAAAATTTAGAACAAACCTGAAGTAAGTATAAGTGAACATGTAACACCCCAAACTCGGCCCAAACACTACTACCAGATCTGATTTGTCACTAAGAAAATTTTTAGTAAAACAAATCGTGTTGACAAAAAGCCCAAATAGAAAATTACATAAAATGTGCCTTAATAATCAAAAGCCCAAAACTTAATTACATGTCCTTGAAAGAAATTAAAATAAGAACAAATACTAAAGGCCCATTTTAAATCTAAAATGTAAACAAATGGCCTATGGCCTTATTACAATGTATTTTAAATCCATCATATAAAGTACTTTAAAAAAAACTAATATGGGGAAACTTTAAAAACTAATATGGGAAAACTTTGTCGCAGGATCCACCTTCTTTTGCATGGCCACCTTGTGCTCCACTTCGGCCCAGTCCGATGCACTAATCGTCACCTGGAAGGTTAGTTTAAAGGGGGTGAGTCACGAGACTCAGTGTGCAACCCTCATGCACCACTAGATTTAGGCCTCATTAAACATAATAATAAATTCATTTACATGGAAACATATAATATGCAAAGCCCAACCCATTTGCATAGGTTTCAATCACTACCCGCCTGCACAACCAACACACCATTGGGGATTTCTACAATCAACCCACACCACTATTTCTCCGAGATGGCGCAAGTCGCTCATCAACATATATTGGCCAAGCCCTTGTAACATATAATGGCCGAAACTCAGATAATAGTTCATAGCATTAGTCGCTATAGTAGTTCACAGTAAAACCGTACTCATATACATGTACATATAACTTCCTCCTTTCATCACCCACCCCATGCAACATGCACAATAATTTAAAACATGTACAACAGTTTACTTGTAACATATTGTCAGATTATTTACTAACCTGAGGGTCCGTCATTTAAATCTAAGATTTTGGCTTTTAATGTAACATATAAATCTTGTGAACACATATACTTATATATACATTTATTATTAATCAGATCTAGATGGTGGGGAAGTGTTACACACCTGATTACCAATAAAACGAGGCTTTCTATATCAACGCTATCCTTAGTCGACAAACTGTTATCTGCCTAAGGTGTTGTTCAAAAGCCAGTCCACAACCAATTGGCCAATCTCGAATAGCAGATACTGCTCGTTTCTTAAACTTATGGATTCTTTCTTTTGTCTGATCCATATTTAATTCCATCAAATCCTTATCAGAGCTACTATAATAATATTTAATCGTTAATCTTCCTTTTAGAGTTAAGATCATATATATATATTGAACGAATCTAATAAAAATCTAGGGATAATCTTCTTACCTTAAAATCCCGAAAGTAACACGATTTTATAACTTAGAGATCTATGCGACTGGCCTCCTTCTTCAAATCCCAGAATGCCGAAAAGAAGTGTGAAATAAGAGATTAGTTTCTAATATCCATTCGCTAAGGACTTTGAAAAGTCGAAGGACATTGAAACCCAAAATCAACACTTACTTATTGTTTCCTTTAGATTTCGGCACAAGCAAACTCCATTAAAGAGGATTCGGCAACCACAGGAGATGAGTCTAGTGATTTCGACTTTTATGAAATTAGAGAAAGAAATTTGGAGAAAAGAAGCTAAGGAATTTCGGCACAAAAGATAGAGGATTTAATGTCAGAAACAAGGAGCTAGCCCCATCTATTTATAAGAAATTTGGCAACCCTTTGCCATGTAGTAGCTGGTTGCTTTACTCCTCTCAGTGATGGATTCTTGGCCATCACTCTCTTTGTAGATAGATTTCTAACTTTTCTCCTTTATCTTAATCTACTAGCTCATCTAAAAGAGACTTAACTATCTCTAACTCCTCCCTCCTTTATCAGCATATATCCATATATTTTAATCATTAAAATCCCTAAATCTTAGCCTTTATCTGCTTATTATCCACATAAAATAAATTCCTAAATAATAGCCTTTATCTGCTTATTATCCACATATTTTAAACATTAAAACCCCTAAATTTTAGCCTTGTTGCCATCCACTCCACCCAATTCCTAATGCCCAAAATTTAGCTAACTTAAATTAAAAGAATTGGGCTCCATGAAACTTAAATTTGGGCCCTTACTCCCTTATGTGCGCCACCTCCTAAGATTAGGCCACAAGCCCACTTTGGTATTTTAAACATAGATACTACCTTTTAAACCCTATAATGCCCGAACAGATAATTTTAATCAAGGCCTCTGCCTAAGCCTGAGCCCAATTTGGACCCCTAACACTTAAATTAACTCATTCCACATATTCACTCATTAAACGCATAGGCCCAAAAATTTAGGATGTTACAATTCTACCCTCCTTAAAGAAATTTCATCCTCAAAATTTCCAACTAACTAGTAATCATTCTACCTGAGTCTCACCACTTTTCTTTCGCTGTGCACTCTAATTCTAAAGCCAAAATAACCACTTAGTATACTAGGGTAGGGTACGCACCATTATTCGCATCTGGAGCGTCTTCGTCCCCTTGTACTCATTTTTTTGATCGATGTTTATCTGATTAAGAATTTTATGAATAATTAATTCTTCCCACTTATTAACCGCAAATAATCTTATGTAAAATTATTTCGATAGTAGTTCTTACGAATTCGAATTCTATCTACAGTTTCAGTTTCAAACTTACCTCTTAGAAACCACATACATTCAACATTCATCAAACAAACAACGTTCATGAACCTACATTCAACGTATAGGGGTATTTTTGTCATTTCACTACCTAGGGGTATTTTCGTAATTTTAACCTACAGGGGTATTTTCGTAATTTTCCAAAATAAGGTTTCAGGTAATTTGGTGAAATAAGGGTATTTTGGTAATTTTCCAACTCAGGGGTATTTCGATAATTTCACAAATCTGGGGGTATTTCGATAATTTTTTTGCAAATCTGGGGTTATTTTAGTATTTTATGAAATCTGGGGTTATTTCAGAAATTTTGAAAATCTGGGGGTGTTTCAGTAATTTTGTCAATCAGGGGTATTTTGGTCATTTTGCAAATTAAGGGTGTTTTGGTCATTTACAACTCAGGGATATTTTGATGTTGTTGTTTTTGTTTCCTATGGAAAGATTCTGTTGACTTTGTAAATCGGGGTATTTCTGCAAACCATAGGTATTTTTTCAAAGTAAAGATATTCTAAAAATTTTTATGAAAAAAATAGGTGGCTGGTCCCTTTCGGTTTTAATTGTAGTTTTGGCTCACAACACGCATCAGAACTAGGGTGAATAGTCACTACGCACCAGGTAAGATTCTAGTGAAAGGAGGTGAGTCACTAGGATTGCTTAAGTACCAAGCCCTGAATCCACTCCTAGACATGCATATGCCTATTGCCACACCCTGTCATGGCTAAAGTGAACAATCACTATGCACCAGGTGAGATTCCTGCGAAGAGGAGGTGAGTCACTCGGACTGCTTAAATACCAAGCTCTTCCGGATCTACTCCTAGACATGCATATGCTTGTTACCACACTTTAGTCTTGTGACTTGTTTACAGGTTTTGTTTAATGAAGTTAAGTCTTATGGATTTCAAGAAGTGGTTTAAGCTAGGCCTATAGTTCATTAAAGTCTAATTAAACTAGCCTACGTCCCATAAAGCCCATCAAGCCCACATTTATATATATCACATAATGGTTTAGAGTACTTACTCGGGCAGACTTGGGCCGGAGACGCAGGTGCCATGCTGAGCTAATAAACCTTTACTAATAAAAATTCATGCTTTAAAAACCCATTTTTAGAAAATCTTTTGGGCCCAAAATCCCAAAACTGAGTTTTGAACCGGGCTCTGATACCAATTTGTAACACCCCAAATCCGGCCCAAACACTACTACCGGATCTGGTTTGTCACTAAGAAAATTTTTAGTAAAACAAATAGTGTTGACAAAAAGCCCAAATAGAAAATTACATAAAGTGTGCCTTAATAATCAAAAGCCCAAAACTTAATTACATGTCCTTGAAAGAAATTAAAATGAGAACAAATACTAAAGGCCCATTTTAAATATAAAATGTAAACAAATGGCCTATGGCCTTATTACAATGTATTTTAAATCCATCATATAAAGTACTTTAAAAAAAAAACTAATATGGGGAAATTTTGTCGCCGGATCCACCTTCTTTTGCATGGCCACCTTGCGCTCCACTCCGGCCCGGTCCGATGCACTAATCGTCACCTGAAAGGTTAATTTCAAAGGGGTAAGTCGTGAGACTCAGTCTGCAACCCTCATGCACCACTAGATTTGGGCCTCATTAAACATAATAATAAATTCATTTACATGGAAACATATAATATGCAAAGCCCAACCCATTTGCCTAGGTTTCCATCCGATACACGCCCACGTGCCAACCAATACACCATTGGGGATTTCTACAATCAACCCACACCGCTACTCTCCAAGATGGCAGTCAAGTTGCTCATCAACATATATTGGCCGAAGCCCTTGTAACATATAATGGCCAAAGCCCAGATAATAGCTTTACTGGATTAGCCACCATGAGAGTTCATGGTAAAAATCGTTACTCATATACATGTACATATAACTTCCTCCTTTTATCACCCACCCCATGCAACATGCACAATAATTTAAAATATGTACAATAGTTTACTTGTAACATATAGTCAGATTATTTACTAACCTGAGGGTCTGTCGTTTAAATCCGAGATTTCAACTTTTAATGTAACATATATATCTTGTGAACACATATACATATATATACATTTATTATTAATCAGATCTAGACGGCGGGGAAGTGCTACACCTGATCACCGATAAAACGAGGCTTTCTATATCGATGCTACCCTTAGTCGACACAACTGCTATCTGCCTAAGGTGTTGTTCAGAAGCCGATCCACAACCAATTGGCCAATCTCAAATAGCAAATACTGCTCGTTTCTTAAACTTAGGGATTCTTTCTTTTGTCTGATCCATATTTAATTCCATCAAATCCTTATCAGAGCTACTATAACAATATTTAATCGGTAATCCTCCTTTTAGAGTTAAGATCATATATATATTGAACGAATCTAATAAAAATCTAGGGATAATCTTCTTCCCTTAAAATCTCGAAAGTAACACGATTCTATAACTTAGAGATCTATGCGATTGGCCTCCTTCTTCAAATCTCGAAATGCCAAAAAGAAGTGTGAAATAAGAGATTAGTTTAAAATAGCCATTTGGCTAAGGACTTTGAAAAGCCGAAAGAACATTGAAATCCCAAAATCAACACTTACCTATTATTTCCTTTAGATTCGCACAAGGCACTCCATTAAAGAGGATTCGCAACCACGGAGATAAGATCTAGCGATTTCGGCTTTTATGAAATTAGAAAAAGAAATTTGGAGAAAAGAAGCTAGGGAATTTTGGCACAAAAGGGAGAGGATTTTATGTCAGAAACAAGGAGCTAGCCCCTTCTATTTATAGGAAATTTGGTAACCCTTTGCCATGTAGTAGCTGGTTTCTTTACTCCTCTCAGTGATGGATTCTTGGCCATCACTCTCTTTGTAATATCCGGGAATTAGGGCTTGTGCATTTTTGCCTAATTGCATGTGCTTGTAAATTATGAATGTGTTTGATGAATTTTGTGAACTCTAAAGTGTAGAAAATGCCTTAGAAATTATTCGATTTTAAGTTTAAAAGAGGGAGCTAAGCCTAAGAGCCCTAAGAAAATTTGTAAGTGAAATATAACACAAGAATTGGCTTGTTTAAGTGGCTTGGAGGTGCCACTTAGGGCCTTAGAGTGTGACGCCACAAGAAAAGGGAAGGGCTTAGGTTCGAGCTGCAAGGGAAGCAAATAAAAGAGTTTAATTTTGCTGCAAGGAGAAGAGGTGTTGGACAGCAATGGGGCACTGAGTGGAGGTGTGTAGATTAAGTTAAATTCCTTTTTAAAAAATTTGGCTATAAGGTAAGGATAAATGTAGACTTATTCAATTTATTTGAATGAGTTGTATGGAGAGAAAATAGGAAAGAATTAAGGGATTTGATAGGAGAAGACATAGTGGCCGGAAAAGGGACTCTTTGGTTGGACAAATTCGGTCATGTAGAGGGGGTAATAAGTGCCAAATTTTAGTTAGTAAGGGAGTCCATCTTGTTGCCAAAATTGAGTAAGCAAAATATTCATCTTTTCTTTTTGCTTTCTTTCCCATCTCTTTCTCTAGTGAATTCCCACTTTTCTTTCCTCAAAGTCTTCCTTTTCTTTTATTTGTTCTAAGCCGAAACCTCCTTCTCCATAGTTCATCATTTCTAAAACCCCTAAAAGCTTCATACCCTTCCTCTTCACTCTTGGTAAAGCCGATTCCTTCACTTGATCAAAAGCTGAAATTTGTGTGCTCAACATCTAGCCATAGCCGAATGTCTTGTGGGTTCAAGTAAGGGGGGACAATCAAATTCATCATTAGGGGTAAGGATCAATTGATATTGTTCTCTCTTTATTTTAGATTAATCGAAAATAAGAATCTAACCCATTAATGTTCTTGGCCGAAATTACAAAGGATCTTTCGGGATTTGTCTATAATCGACTATAAGGAGGAGATCGTCGGGATTTCAATATCCGAGGTAAGTCATGTGATATTCGGCCAAGGCCATATTTAGGGATTCCAATCTATTTCTTACTTCGATTAAAAGCTGAAACTAATTAGTTCAGTGATTTAATGTCTAGCCGATTGCAAGGAGGGTCATCACAAAGTTTTCGGGATTTAAGATTCATAAGGTAAGTGACTATGCACATTCGGCCAAGGCCTTATTTAGTGACTAGAATTATTTACTATTTATTAAAAAGCCAAAAACTAACCAAATCAAGTGATCTAGTGTTAGCCGATTCCAAGGGAGAAAGACTACAGAATTTCGGGATTTGATTAGTAGTGAAATCGGCAACAAGGTAAGAAGTTGGTTGCGTTAATCCTTCGGGATTTGGCTATTTAGCCGAATGGCTCTTTGCTAACATGTTTAGGGTTGGTCGAATGTAGGAACTAAGGATCTAGGACGCTAGATCATGATTTTCGGGATTGCTGTGAATTCGCTAAGTAAATCAGGTGTGTACCCCACACTAGCTCTTAATAGATTTAAGGCATGAATTTAATAAATGTGTTTATAATAATGTGACATGTGGCTAACCATACAATGGTACAAAGTACCCAGGTACGTTTACCCACTCCTCCTATGAGTATGATATGATCTGTTATGGCATATATGTGAAACTATAAGAATGTGAATAAGGAATATGACATGGTTAATGCATAATTGTATGACATGGGGCATACGAGAAATTATGAAAGGGGAAGTGATTTGGTGGTTTTATACCACAATATCTGAATGTGGTGACTTGTGTCACGAAATCTGAATGTGGTGACTTATGTCACAAATTGATTATCTGGTGGCTATGCCACGGAAATATAAGGGCGATGAGCATGTCGTCTGCAGGGACTGCCTTCGATGATGTGTAGCAGATGGAGGGTCGACTTAGTAGTCCCCACGGTGTGATGGTTGGTACGGGTGATGTGTAGCGGATGGTTATCTCAGTTTGGGTTCGGGTTTGCATCATTGATTATATATGTTTATTATGTATGATTTGACGTGCCTAAATTGTTTGGGACTTGTGTTGGTTGTTACACACTGAGTCTGTTTGACTCACCCCGTTGTGAGATTATTTTTTAGGTGACACACAATAATGGACCGGGTCAGCCGGAGCTTAATGGTGGCCATGCTTAGCTCAGAGATTATTTTTATTTTTATTAGTTTTTAATATTTAAGTTTTGAATTATTTCGGGATTTGTTTTGATGTAATAAGGCCATAAGTATTGAACTGTTTATGCATGCATTTCAATTAATTTAGTATGATACGATTATTATCAAATTAAAGTTTAAAGTTAATTTTTCTTAAATATAAATATTAAATGTTTTGACACCTAATCAACACCGTTATTAATTTTGAACCCAACCTAAATCAATGGTTCTTCAAAAACACACAAGATTTTGGCAAAGTCCAAATTAGTTTTGAATGGTTTTTCCCTAGAAGCATGCCAGATCCGGTCAGAGCTTGTGGGCTGGGTTTGGGGTGTTTCAGCTTGGTATCAGAGCTCGATTCAAAACTCGACCTTGAGGGATTTTAGGGCCCAAAATGTTTTCTTTCTTTTGAAATTAGATTTTATTAAGAAATGAGCAGGTTTTTCTGGCATGGCACTTGAGCCTCCGGCCCGAAGTCCACCAGGTAAGTACTCCTAACTCTTCTGTGATTTATATGTGGGAATATAAAGGGACGTAGATTAGTGTATTAAGTACTTGAACCCTATGACTAGTTTACCCCAACATAAGAACTACATAAAACTTTAATGCCCAATTAAACAAACCTGTGTCTAAGTCACCGAGTTAGGGTGTGGCAACCATCGTGCGCATGTCTAGGATTGGTTTCGGTGGGAGCTTGGTATTTAAGTAGTCCTAGTTACTCACCTCCCCTCCACTCGAATCCTACCTGGTGCGTAGTGATGGTTCACCCTAACCAAGAAGACTCAGCCACAGGCTAAATCCAATAACTAAAACCCGAAAGGGACTAGCCATATTTTTATAAAAACCTTAGTTTTAAAATCACCAAATTACCCCTTTTGATGTGTAGGAAAACTATTTTAAAAATTTTCCCAAAATATTCTTGATTTACAAAGTTATCCGAATAACCCTGGTTGAAAAAAATTACTAAAATGCCCTTGGTTCATAAAATTTCCATACTACCCATAGTTTTTATCAAGATTTTCTTACCTTATAAATGTCCAAAAACCCTATTTTTGTAAAATATTAAGATACTCTAATTTGCAAATTGACCAATTACTCTAACTTTGCATAAATGACCAAAATACCGCCAAAGGAGGAAAATTACCGAAGTACCCTCAAATTAGAAATCTTTAAAAATACCCTTGTTTTGAAAAGTCACCAGGAACCATATTTTGTGAAAAAAATTATCGAAATGACCCTGGTTTGAAAAATTACAAAAATACCCTCAGTTTATAAAGTTACCATTTTACCCTTGGAATTTTCTTACCAAATATTTCAATTTTGGAAAATATATATATATATAAATATCTACTTTGTGAAATTTTCAAATACCCTAATTTGAAAAATTACCAAAATACCCCTGTAGGATAAAATTACGAAAATACCCCTGGGTAGTGGAAAACAACGAACAATGGCAACTACAATATTTTTTTTTGTAATGAACGCAAGTTCATGAGTATGATTGAATGAATGAATTGAGACTGTATGTGTGTGAAATCGAAAGAACTACTCCCTAGAACTATTGAACATAAGACTGTTCGTGATAAATCAGTGGAACAAAACTAATTCATAAAATTCTTTAATCAGATAAATGCAATTCAGAAGCATGAACTCTAGGGGATGTGATCGTAACGTGCGAGGCCGTGGTAGAGGCTAAATGACTGTGTCAAAGCCCGTTAGGTCAGGACAAGGGTCCAAAAAAGAAATGCCACCACCACCACCACCACCGATGTGGAATATCGTGATCGACGGGATGACGCAGGTTACAAAGCGATGTCGCTGGTTTTGGAAAGGGTGGCTGGAGCAGGTGGAGGCATGGGAGCTCGGAAGTCAGTACCTGAGCGACTTCGAGCTAATGGAGCTAAATTTTTTCGTGGAGTATTCGGTGTGGCACCCAATACGGTAGAGTATTGGTTAGAGGCGACGAAACAGATTATGGACGATTTAGACCTGACTGCCGAGGAAAAACTGAAAGGGGTAGTGTCGCTACTCCGTGATGAGTCATACC
Organism: Gossypium rotundifolium; assembly: GCA_025506655.1. NCBI lineage: Eukaryota > Viridiplantae > Streptophyta > Magnoliopsida > Malvales > Malvaceae > Gossypium > Gossypium rotundifolium. The sequence continues at coordinate 32,575,158 of CP106728.1, forward strand.
AATGGTGGCTCATAGTTCGGGATGGTGCTGCCGTAGACGACCTTACTTGGGAATATTTTAAGGCGGCATACCAGAAGAAGTACATAGGAACTAGTTATATGGATGCGCAGAGGAAGGCATTTCTGAGGTTGGTCTAAGGGAATAAGACTGTAGCGGAGTATGATGCTGAATTTTTAAGGTTGAGCCGTTATGCTCGAGGTATCGTGTCGACGAAGCATGAGCGGTGTGTTCGGTTTGAAGACAGACTGAGAGATGATCTAAGGTTGTTGATAGCTCCACAACAGGAGTAGGAGTTTACCGTATTAGTAGAGAAGGCTAAGGTTATCAAGGGATTAAGGACTCGGTGAGACAGAATACTGATCATAATAGGCAAAAGAGAGGCTTTAGATCATCAGGGTCTTCAAGGAATGAGCAAAAGAGGCCTAGAGTTGATGGGTCATGAGGTCAACAAGTCGCTTCTTGGAGGCGATGTCGCATTTGTGCCCAATGTGGGAAGATGCATTTAAGAGAGTGTTGGAAGAAGACGGGAGGATGCTTTAAGTGTGGGTCCAAGGACCACATGATTAAGGATTGTCCTATGAGAACAGAAGGGGGTCGAGCAGTAAGCCAAGGTCTTAACCAGGCTAGAAGAGGAGGACAGTAGCCACTGTGGGGTCGTGGTTCGGCTGGCAGAGGTAACAGTGCTGGTAGAGGACGGGGAACGCTGGGCCGAGGTGTTGGTAACACGGAGGCAAGACAACCGGGTTAAGTGTATGCTATTCTTTGGAGGGAGGACGGAGACGCACCGACGTCATAATCGGTACATTCCTTATATTTGGCAAGCCTTATGTTGCTTTGATTGATGTGGGCTCGACCCATTCTTATATTGCATGTAGAGTAGTTGAAACTCTAGAAATAGCCTTTAAACTATCTAATAGGGAGATGACTGTAGTAAGCCCAATAGGTCAAACTGTAGTGGTGAATAAAATATTTTGGAGTGTCCCTTTGGAGCTTCAGGGAGCGGTGTTTCCTACCGACTTAATGGAATTACCCTTTGGAGAATTTGATCTTGTACTTGGCATGGACTGGCTAGTGGAGCATTGGGCTGTATTGGATTGTGCAGCCAAACGAATGGAGTTAAGGACCCTAGAGGATAAGGTGGTAATTATGATAGGAGAAAGAAGAAACTACTTGTCTAACGTAGTTTCTGTTTTAAAGACTAATAAGATGGTTTGGAAGGGATGCAAGGCATTTCTGGATTTCGTTAGTGCTTTGGATGCGAAAGAAGGGGGAGTTAGTGGAGTTAGAACCGTAAGAGAATTTGTGGATGTCTTTCCGAAGGAATTACCCGGAATACCCCCGGATAGGGAAGTGAAGTTCGGAATTGAGTTACTACCGGGTACAACTCCTGTGTCAATTGCCCCATACAGAATAGCACCAAAGGAGTTGGTTGAGCTCAAGGCTCAGATCCAAGAATTACTTGACCGTGGGTTTATCCGACCTAGTGTGTCTCCATAGGGAGCACCGGTCTTGTTTGTGAAGAAGAAGGACGAAACTATGCGCATGTGCATAGATTATCGTCAGTTGAATAAGCTGACCATCAAGAACAAGTACCCTTTGCCAAGAATAGATGACTTGTTCGATCAGCTTAAGGGGGCCGCAGGATTCTCAAAGATAGATCTAAGGTCTGGATATCATCAGCTTAAGGTAAAGAAGGCTGATATCCATAAGACAGCTTTTCCGGATAAGGTACGGGCATTATGAGTTCTTAGTAATGCCGTTCGGATTGGCAATGCCTCAGTCGCATTCATGGACATGATGAACCGAGTTTTCCAACCTTATCTGGACCGGTTCGTTGTTGTGTTCATAGATGATATTTTGGTGTATTCAAAGTCTGAGGAAGAACATGATGAGCACCTCCGAGTTGTGTTGAAGTGTTAAGGGAGAAATAGCTATATGCCAAGTTCAGCAAGTGTGAATTTTGGCCGAATGAGGTTACATTTTTAGGACATGTGGTATCTGCTGAAGGAATAAGGGTGGACCCTCGGAAGATTGAGGCAGTTTTGGATTGGAAACCCCCTAAGTCTGTGGCAGAAGTTTGGAGTTTCTTAGGATTGGCAGGCTATTAAAGACGGTTTGTAGAAGGGTTCTCGTCAATCGCAGCACCCTTGACCAAGTTACTGAGGAAGGAGGTACCTTTCATATGGACCGATAAGAAATAGGAGAGCTTTGAGAAGCTTAAGGGAGTCTTGACCGAAGCTCCAGTTTTGATTCAGCCTGAGGCAGGGAAGGATTTTGTAGTGTACTATGATGCTTTCCATATAGGATTGGGAGGTGTCCTTATGCAAGACGGGAAGGTAGTTGCTTATGCGTCTCGACAACTAAGGCCACACGAGGTTAACTACCCGACGTATGACTTAGAATTGGCAGCAGTGGTCTTTGCTCTTAAAGTGTGGAGGCACTACTTATATAGGGAAAAGTCAGTGATTTACACGGACCACAAGAGCCTGAAGTATCTACTGACTCAGAAAGAGTTGAACCTGAGACAGCGAAGGTGGGTGGAATTGTTGAAGGATTATGACTGTTCTATAGAGTATCACCCGGGCAAGGCGAATGTAGTGCCAGATGCCCTAAGTCAGATGGTAGTGTCAGATCTGAGGGCCATGTTCGCACATTTGAGCCTCTATGACAATGGAAGTCTGTTAGCAGAGTTGCAAGTTAAGCCAAAATGGTTGAATAAGGTGAAAGAGAGTCAGTTGGCAGATGATAACTTAAGTACTAAGTTTCGGCAAGTGCAGAGTGGGGAGCTGAAGGACTATGGTATTAATGGCGATGGAGTATTGTGTTTCAAGGGAAAGGTCTATATGCCAAAGAACGAGGAGTTAAGGCAGAGAATTCTTCGAGAATCGCATAGTAGCCCTTATGATATGCATCCTGGAGGAAGTAAATTGTACAAGGATCTAAGGGAACAGTATTGGTGGCCTGGTCTTAAGCGGGAAGTTACCGAATTTGTAGGGAAGTGTTTAACGTGTCAGCAAGTTAAGGCTGAACACCAAGTTCCGTCAAGGTTACTTCAGCCAATACAAATTCCGCAGTGGAAGTGGGAGAGAATTACCATGGACTTCGTTAGTGGGCTTCCCCTTACGCCTACTAAGAAGGACTCGGTATGGGTATAGTGCATCGGCTGACAAAGTCCGTGCATTTTATCCCAGTACGGGTTGACTATTCCCTATAAAAGTTAGCAAGTTTGTATGTAGCTGAGGTCGTAAGGTTGCACGGAGTGCCGGTGTTGATTATCTCAGATAGGGATCCGAGGTTTACGTCTCGGTTCTGAAAGGCACTACATCAAGCTTTAGGCACTAGATTGGATTTCAGTACGGCTTTTCATCCACAGTCGGATGGCCAGTCTGAACAAGTGATCCAAGTGCTAGAGGATATGTTAAGAGGCTGTGTGATAGACTTCAGAGAAAGTTGGGAAGAACATTTGTCTCTAGCGAAATTTGCGTACAACAACAGCTATCAGGCAAGTATTCAGATGGCACCGTATGAAGCGCTGTATGGACAGAAGTGTCACACTCCTACGTGTTGGACGGAATTAGAGGAACGTCAAGTTTTGGGTCTAGAGATTGTGGCAGAATCTGAGGAGAAGGTTAAGGTAATTCGAGCTCGGTTGAAGGGAGCATCTGATAGACAGAAGTCGTACGCAGATCTCAAATGGAAGGAAATAGAATTTGATGTGGGAGATCTAGTGTTCCTTAAAGTTTCACCTTGGAAGAAGGTGATGAGATTTGGTCGCAAAGGGAAGTTAAGTCCAAGGTTTATAGGACCTTATCGGGTATTGAAGCGAATTGGGCCGGTGGCATACCAGTTGGAGTTGCCTTCAAAATTGAAGCAGATGCACGATGTATTTCATGTTTCCATGCTACGTCGATACCTATCGGATCCATCTCATGTAGTTCTGGTTGAAGAGGTGGAGCTAAGACAAGATCTGTCTTACGAGGAAGAGCCGATTCAGATTCTGGAACGAGATGTGAAGGTGCTTCGAAGGAAGTCGGTCCCTCTGGTCAAAGTGTTGTAGCGTAACCATGGATCGAAAGAAGCTTCTTGGGATCCAGAAGAAGCAATGTGACAGCAATACCCCTACCTATTCTAGCAAGGTAATTTCGAGGTCGAAATTATTTTAAGGGGGTAAAACTGTAATATCCGAGAATTAGGGCTTGTGCATTTGTGCCTAATTGCATGTGCTTGTAAATTATGAATGTGTTTGATGAATTTTGTGAACTCTAAAGTGTAGAAAATGGGCTTGTTTAGGTGAAATATAACACAAGGCTTGGAGGCGCCCACTTAGGGCCTTAGAGTGTGACGCCACAAGAAAAGGGAAGGGCTTAGGTTCGAGTCAAAGGAAGCAAATAAAAGAGTTTAATTTTGCTGCAAGGAGAAGAGGTGTTGACTAAGAAATGGGGCAATCGAGTGGAGGTGTGTAGATTAAGTTAAATTCCTTTTTAAAAAAATTCGGCTATAAGGTAAGGATAAATGTAGACTTATTCAATTTATTTGAATGAGTTGTATGGAGAGAAAATAGGAAAGAATTAAGGGATTTGATAGGAGAAGACATAGTGGCCGGCCAAGGGACTCTTTGGTTGGACAAATTTGGTCATGTAGGGGGGTAATAAGTGCCAAATTTTAGTTAGTAAGGGTGTCCATCTTGTTGCCAAAATTGAGTAAGCAAAGTATTCATCTTTTCTTTTTGCTTTCTTTCCCATCTCTTTCTCTAGTCAAATTCCCACTTTTCTTTCCTCAAAGTCTTCCTTTTCTTTTATTTGTTCTAAGTCAAAACCTCTTTCTCCCTAGTTCATCATTACCGAAACCCCTAAAAGCTTTATACCCTTCCTCTTCACTCTTGGTAAAGCCGATTCCTTCACTTGATCAAAAGCCGAAATTTGTGTGCTCAACATCTAGCCATAGCTGAATGTCTTGTGGGTTCAAGTAAGGGGGGACAATCGAATTCATCATTATGGGTAAGGATCAATTGATATTGTTCTCTCTTTATTTTATATTAATCGAAAATAAGAATCTAACCCATTAATGTTCTTGCCAGAAATTACAAAGGATCTTTCGGGATTTGTCTATAATCGACTATAAGGAGGAGATCGTCGGGATTTCAATATCCGAGGTAAGTCATGTGATATTTGGCCAAGGCTATATTTAGGGATTCCAATCTATTTCTTACTTCGTTTAAAAGCCGAAACTAATTAGTTCAGTGATTTAATGTCTAGTCGATTGCAAGAAGGGTCATCACAAAGTTTTCGGGATTTAAGATTCATAAGGTAAGTGACTATGCACATTTGGCCAAGGCCCTATTTAGTGACTAGATCTATTTACTATTTATTCAAAAGCCGAAAACTAACCAAATCAAGTGATCTAGTGTTAGCCAATTCCAAGGGAGAAAGACTACGAATTTCGGGATTTGATTAGTAGTGAAATCGGCAACAAGGTAAGAAGTTGGTTGCGTTAATCCTTCGGGATTTGGCTATTTAGCCGAATGGCTCTTTGCTAACATGTTTAGGGTTGGCCAAATGTAGGAACTAAGGATCTAGGATGCTAGATCGGGATTTTTGGGATTTCTGTGAATTTGCTAAGTAAATCAGGTGTGTACCCCACACTATCTCTTAATAGATTTAAGGCATCAATTTAATAAATGTGTTTATAATAATGTGACATGTGGCTAACCATGCAATGGTACAAAGTACCCAGGTACGTTTACCCACTCCTCATATAAGTATGATATGATCTGTTATGGCATATATGTTAAACTATAAGAATGTGAATAATGAATATGACATGGTTAATGCATAATTGTATGACATGGGGCATACGGGAAATTATGAAAGGGGAAGTGATTTGGTGGTTTTATATCACAATATCTAAATGTGGTGACTTATGTCACAAAATCTGAATGTGGTGACTTATGTCACAAATTGATTATCTGGTGGCTATGCCACGAAATTATAAGGGCGATGAGCATGTCGTCTGCAGCGACTGCCTTCGATGATGTGTAGCGGATGGAGGGTCGACTTAGTAGTCCTCACGGTGTGATGGTTGGTACGGGTGATGTGTAGTGGATGGTTATCTAGGTTTGGGTTCGGGTTTGCATCATTGATTATATATGTTTATTATGTATGATTTGACATGCCTAAATTGTTTGAGACTTGTGTTGGTTGTTACACAATCGAGTTTGTTTGACTCACCCCATTGTGGGATTATTTTCGGTGACACACAATAATGGACAGGGTCAGTAGGAGCTCAATGGTGGCCATGCTTAGCTCAGAGATTATTTTTATTTTTATTAGTTTTTAATATTTAAGTTTTGAATTATTTCAGGATTTGTTTTGTTGTAATAAGGCCATAAGTATTGAACTGTTTATGCATGCATTTCAATTAATTTAGTATGATACGATTATTATCAAATTAAAGTTAAAAGTTAATTTTTCTTAAATATAAATATTAAATGTTTTGACACCTAATCAACATCATTATTAATTTTGAACCCAACCCAAATCAATGGTTCTTCAAAACACACAAGATTTTGGCAAAGTCCAAATCGCTTTTGAATGGTTTTTCCTAGAAGCATGCCAGATTCTGACGGGGCTTGTGGGCGGTGTTTGGGGTGTTTCACTCTTTGTAGATAAATTCTAACTTTTCTCCTTTATTTTAATCTACTAGCTCATCTAAAAGAGACTTAATTATCTCTAACTCCTCCCTCCTTTATCAAAGATATTATCCACATATTTTAATCATTAAAATCCTAAATCTTAGCCTTTATCTCGCTTATTATCCACATTAAATAAATTCCTAAATAATAGCCTTTATCTGCTTATTATCCACATATTTTAAACATTAAAACCCCTAAATTTTAGCCTTGTTGCCATCCACTCCACCCAATTCCTAATGCCCAAAATTTAGCTAACTTAAATTAAAAGAATTGGGCTCCATGAAATGTAACACCCTGATTTGGTGGGTCATGTATTTGATGCGTTGCATGGCTAAATTAGTAGGTAAAGGCTTTGAGGTTTGGTTTGGGCTCAGGTTTGGGCTTAAATCAGAGTTAAATTGTTTAAAAAGGGAGTTAGTAGTATCTTTAATTTGAATTATTATGTTTAGTAGCAAGATGGGCTTATGGCCCAAATTTTGGAGGTGTTATAGGAGGACATGTGGGTGGCGTCACTTAAGGGAGGAGTTTGGGCCAATGTGGCCGCTTGGGGCCCGAGTTAATGAGCCAAAATTCGGTACTTCAAGGGGGGAAAGGATGGACGGCACCTAGCTACAATTTAGTGGGGTTTATTTCTTTTATTTTATGATTTAAAAGATGATAATAGGAGGGAAGAGTTGGAGCTTGGTGGGTCTCTCATAAAGGGATGGATAATGGTTGAGTTATCAGGCAGGATAAAGCTTATCAGGAGCTAGCAGAGTTGGCCGAAACTCTAACTCTGTGGGGGGTGAGTATGTAGCCAAAATTCTTAGCAAAGTATCCATCTTTCCTTTCGTTTTCTTTTTCCTTCTCATCGGAATCTCTTTCTTTTCTTTTCTCAAACTTTTTCTCCTTTAGCCGAAACTCCCTAGTGCTTCTCCTCTCCTTGAAAACCCTTTGAAAGCCGAACACTCCTTGTGCACATCTCCATCTTCCCTAGCCGAATCTTTAAGAGGGGTGCAATTCTCCCGAAGGTGCACCATAAGCCGAATACTCCTCTTTAATCTAGTGAGTTTTGGGATTTTTTTCTTTGCTATTTCTATTTTTCTTTTCATCAAGATCTAATCTGAATCAGTTTTTCCAAGGCTCTGTCGATTTTCCTTATTGTTCTTGGAAGCCGAACCCTACCTATCAGTAGTCAGAAGTGTCGATTTGGTGGAAAAGTCAAAAGTAGGTTGATGGTAGGTTGGCCGAATGTCATATGGTACGTGTTTGGTTCCAAATGAGGGATCGGTTTGATAGTTTGGTGTTGGCCGAATGTAGGTGGGGTGTGAAGCTTTCTTAAAGACTTTCGGGATCTGAAAGCTAGGTAAGGGTTTCGTTTAAACGCTAAGTTTATTAGATCTCACCATTTACATTCGGTTAGTAACCAAGGGGTTATTATGGACAATAATAACAGATAAGCAATAGGAGCGGTTGGATCTGTAAACAACGCTAAAGTAGCGTAGACGCAGTAGTACGAAATTAGGTGTGTAACTCTTACACACTTTCTTACTTAATATGTGTTAATGTTGTGTGTGGTTTAAAAGCCGAAATGAAGGCTATGGTTACTGAAATACCATTTTGAGTAAAAGCGTGGATGCCGGGTAAGTTATTAATATTACTCGCGTTGTATGTGATCTATGAAAGCATGTTATCCTGTATACATGATTTGGCATGTTAAACATGATCATATTGATGTTGTTACCATAAATACGTGTTATGGGTGATGAGAGGAGGGGGAAGTATGATCTATTAGACCGTCACCAGTGATTTGGTATCACACAGTGGGTTGGCCCCACATCTCATAAATAAATTGTGACTAATTCTCAGTGGTATGGCGCCACCAGTGGTTTGGTACCACATATAATATATTCGTACCTTCGGTTACCAGTGGTTTGGCACCACCAGTGGTTTGGTACCACAAGGGGTAGATTTGGGAGACTCGGATGGATACTAGGTTGGATGGGTTGTATGACTTGCGTATTAATGTATGAATTTGGGTAAAGGCATAATAACTTTGGGAGGGGATTTATACACTGAGTCTCGGTGACTCACCCCTTCCTTTACATTTCGCAGATCAGACTTAGACCATAGATATGGAGCCGGAGTGGACTCGAGGTGGCCATGCTCATTTTTTTAATTTCAATGATTTCCTTTCGGACTTAGTATTTTGTTTAATTTTGGTTCACAGTTATGTAATAAGGCCGCCTAAACTTTATTTTGGGTTTGTTTTTATTAGTAGACTCTAAAGTTCATATTTACTATGTTAATTAAACTAGGAACCAAATGTTTTAAAAAAAACTAAATAAGTACTTGTTTTGTATATATCATGCCTAAGTAAATAATATGAAATATCAACATGTTTTGCACCTTTCCAAAACACCTCGACGTTTTCTGAAAAAAAATTATTAGTTTTACAACGACTTTCCCTTTTCGAAACTCAACGAATCAGTTTTTAAACATTTTTCCTTTTCGTTGCACGTCAGATCTGGTTGTAGCATTTAGACTGGGTTTGGGGTGTTACAATTTGGTATTAGAGCCAGGTTTAAAAGCTCGATTGTGGGCTTAGGGCCCAAAATATGTTTTGGGTTTGTGAAATGATTAAGCATGGCACCTGAGTCTCCGGCACCGATCCACCCAGGTAAGTACCCTAACTTATTTTGTGATATATATGTGTTGGGTTTTGTGGGCTTATATGTAGCTAAGGATGATAGTACCAATGGACTCTAGGTTAGACAAACAACTTCCTAATCCATAAAACCTAATCTTAATAAACAGAACATGTAGACAAGTCATAAGGCTAAAGTGTGACAACAAGCATATGCATGTCTAGGAGTAGATCCGGAAGAGCTTGGTATTTAAGCAGTCCGAGTGACTCACCCCTTTCACATGAATCTTACCTGGTGCATAGTGATTGTTCACTTTAGCCAAGCCAGGGTGTGGCAATAGGCATATGCATGTCTAGGAATGGATTCAGGAAAAGCTTGGTATTTAAGCAGTCCTAGTGACTCACCTCCTTTTCACTAGAATCCTACTTGGTGCATAGTGACTATTCACCCTAGTTACGAGGGCGTGTCGACAGGCCAAAACTTACAACTAAAACCCGAAAGGGACCAGCCACACTATTTTGTGGAAACCCTAGTTTTGAGATTACCAAATAACCCCTAGATTTGTGAAAATTACCTTAGATTGAGAAGTGACCAGATACCCTTGGTTTATAAAACTACCAAATTACCCTGGCTTGTGAAATTTTCAAAATACCCTCGGATTTACAAAATTACCAAAATACCCCCGAATTTGTAAAATTATCGAAATACCCCTGAGTTGGGAAAAATTACCAAAATACCCTTATTTCACCAAATCACCCGAAATCATATTTTGGAAAATTACAAAAATACCCCTGTAGGTTAAAATTACGAAAATACCCCCGGGTAACAAAATGACGAAAATACCCCTAGGTGAATGATGTGCTCGTATGAATGTTGAATGTGCATGTTTCCTAGAATTAGGAAGACTAAAAACTGTAGATAGGTCCAAACGCGAAAGAATCACTTTTAAAAAACTATTTTTCATAAAATTGTTCGTGGATAAACAGTGAACAGAGTTAATAATTCATAAAATTCTTAACTAGATAATCCAAATGAGAAGAATGAGTACACGAGGTCGTGGACGTTCACCGCGTGGCCGTGGTAGGGGTAGGATGGCCTTATCGGAGCCAGCAGGGTCTGGTCATGGGTCCAAAAATGTGATGTCGGATCTGCCGACGGCGGAAGCTGAGTTTCAGGACCAGACTGTGGTAATGATGTAGTATCGCAGGCGGTACTGCGGGTTGTAGAAAGGGTTACCGAGGCAGGTGGGGGAGTAGGAACTCACAAATTGGTGGTTGAGTGACTCCGAGCTAACGGAGCGGAGGTGTTTAGGGGGGTGTCCGGTGTAGCTCCCAATGCTGCTGAGTACTGGTTGGAGGCAACAGAGCGAATAATTGATGACTTAGACTTCTCGACTGAGGAGAAGTTGAAGGGAATAGTATCTCTTCTCCGGGATGAGTCATACCAGTGGTGGCTCACGGTCAAGGATGGTGCAGTGGCAGGTGATATCACCTGGGATTATTTTAGGACAGCCTATCAGAGGAAGTATGTGGTGACTGGCTATACTAATGCGCAACGAAGGGCGTTCCTAAATTTGGTACAAGGGAATAAGTCGGTACTCGAGTACGAGGCTAAATTTTTGAGGTTGAGTAGGTATGCTCGGGGTATGGTGGCTACGGAACATGAGAGCTGTGTTAGGTTTAAGGACGGGCTGAAAGATGAGCTGCGGGTGTTGATTGCACCCCAGCGTGAAAGGGAATTTATCGTTCTCATGGAAAAGGCCAAAATAGTTGAGGAGGTAAAGCGGATCGAGAAATAGAATCAGGATAGGGGCAAGGGTAAAAGGAGTTTTGGGCCATTAGGGTCTGAAGGAAGTGCTCAAAAAAGGACTAGATTTGGTGGGCCGGATCAAGCTACGAGGCCTGCTACTCAATGGCTGCCCCTGTGTGCTCGATGTGGGAAGTCTCATTCGGGTGAATGTTGGGCTGGTAATAGAGGATGTTTTGAATGTGGGTCGATAGAGCACCGGGTAAGAGACTATCTCTGAAGTTAGCTAGGATCCAAGCTGAGGGTCAAGGACGTGGTCAATTCAGGAGAGATGGCCAGCAACCACAAAGGGGTCGAGGTGCAGCTAGGGGTAATGGTAATGGCAATGGTCGAGGTCGTGGAGCACCTGGCTGAGGTGCTGGAGGGACTAATGCTAGGCAGCCTGGGTTGGTCTACGCAGCAAAACGTCGAGAGGAGGGCGACGCACTGGATGTCATAACCGGTACGTTTATAATATCTAGGTTGCCTTACATTGCTTTAATTGATATTGGTTCGACACACTCGTATGTTGCTAGTAGTGTGGTAGGAACTCTGAACTTAGCCTATGAGATATCTGCTAGGAAGATGACGGTATTTAGCCCTCTAGGACACTCTGTGGTGGTAGACAAACTATATAGGGACGTACCCTTAGAACTTCAAGGGGTCGTGTTTCAAGCGAATTTGATGGAACTACCCTTTGAGGAGTTCGATGTAATCTTAGGAATGGATTGGTTGGTTAAGTACCAGGAAGAATTAGACTATGCGGCTAAGCGCATGGTGCTGAAAATGGTCGAGGGTGTAGAGGTGGTAATGATAGGTGAGAGAAGGAATTACCTATCTAACGTGGTGTCTACGCTGAAAGCGGAGAAGATGGTAAGGAAAGGATGTGAGGCATTTGTAGTTTATGTTTGTCTTTGGAAGGTAAGGAACCGGCTATAGGAAGTGTTCAAGTGGTGAATGAGTTTGTTGATATCTTCCCAAAAGAGCTTTCGGGTTTGCCCCCGAATCGAGAAGTGGAGTTCGGTATAAACCTTTTATCGGGAACAGCGCCAGTGTCCATTGCTCCGTATAGGATAGCGCCAAAGGAATTAGTGGAGTTGAAAGCACAGATTCAGGAGTTACTGGATTGGGGTTTCATCCGGCCAAGTGCGTCTCCGTGGGGAGCGTCGGTACTCTTTGTTAAGAAGAAGGATGGGTCAATACGTATGTGCATAGACTATCGTCAGTTGAATAAATTGACGATTAAGAACAAGTACCCTTTGCCTAGGATAGACGACTTGTTCGACCAGCTTAAGGGAGCATTAGTCTTTTCCAAGATAGATTTGAGGTTGGGTATCACCAACTTAAGGTAAAGGAGGCGGATATCCATAAGACGGCATTTCGTACTCGATATGGGTATTATGAATTTTTGGTTATGCCGTTCGGGTTGACGAATGCACCAGCAGATTTATGGATATGATGAATCGGGTGTTTCAGCCGTATTTGGATCGGTTCGTCATGGTATTTATCGACGACATTCTAGTGTACTCGAAATCGGAGGAGGAGCATGACGCGCATTTACGAGTGGCGTTGTAGATTCTAAGGGAAAAGCATTTATATGCTAAGTTTAGTAAGTGCGAGTTCTGGCTGAAGGAGGTTACTTTCTTGGGTCATGTAGTGTCAGCTGAGGGGATTAGGGTGAACCCTCGAAAGATTGAGGCAGTTTTGGATTGAAAGCCACCGAAGTCTGTGGTAGAGATTCGGAGCTTTCTAGGGCTAGCAGGGTATTATCGGAGGTTCGTGGAAGGATTTTCTCTGATTGCAGCACCGTTAACCAAGTTACTGAGGAAAGGGGTTCCGTTCGTGTGGTCAGACAAGCAACAGGAAAGTTTTGAGAAGTTAAAAAGGATTTTGACGGAGGCCCCGGTGTTAATTCAACCGGAAGCCAGAATGGAATTTACGGTTTATTGTGATGCATCCCACACAGGATTGGGTTGTGTGCTGATGCAAGAAGGAAAAGTGGTAGAATACACTTCTCAACAGTTGAGACCTCACGAAGTGAACTATCCGACGCATGATCTGGAATTGGCTACAGTAGTTTTCACGCTGAAAATTTGGAGACATTACCTGTATGGAGAAAAGTCTATTGTGTATACGGACCACAAGAGTTTGAAGCACCTTCTTACGTAGAAAGAGTTAAATTTGAGGCAAATGAGGTGGATTGATATGTTAAAGGACTATGATTGCTCAATTAAATACCACCCGGGAAAGGCTAATGTGGTAGCAGACGCCTTGATCCGTAAGGTGGTGGCAGATTTAAGAGCCATGTTTGCTTACCTTAGTCTGTATAAGGATGGAAGCCTATTAGCGGAATTGCAAGTAAAGCCAACATGGATTAATGAGGTTAAGGAAAACAACTGGCAGATGAAGTTTTAAGTGCTTAGTGGTTGCAAGTACTGAATGGTGAATTGGAAGGGTATAGATTGAACAGTGATGGAGTGCTGTGTTTTCAAGGGAAGGTGTGTATGCCTAAGGATGTGGAGTTAAGGCAGAAGATTTTGCAAGAGGCACATAGCAGTCCATATGCTATGCATCCAGGAGGTAGTAAGATGTACCGGGATTTGCGGGAGCAGTTTTGGTGGCTGGGCCTTAAGCGTGAAGTAATGGAATTTGTGAGCAAGTGTTTGACATGTCAGCAAGTCAAGGCTGAACATCAGTTACCCTCGGGATTGTTGCAGCCGATTAAGATTTTGCAATGGAAGTGGGAAAGGATTACAATGGATTTTGTGGGTGGGCTACCCCTGACGCCTACCAAAAATGATTCAATTTGGGTGATTGTGGACTGTCTGACAAAGTCTACTCATTTCGTACCTGTACACATGGATTATTCTCTTCAGAAGCTGGCAAGGCTGCATATAGCGGAGGTTGTGAGGTTGCATGGGGTGCCAGTGTCAATTATTTCGGAAAGAGACCCTAAATTTACATCAAGGTTCTGGAAAGCTTTGCACGTGCACTAGGCACAAGGTTGGATTTCAAGACGCATTTCATCCACAATCGATGGACAATGGAGAGGGTGATTCAAGTGTTGGAGGACATGCTAAGGGATGTGTCTTGGATTTCAAGGGCGGTTGAGAGAATTCTGCCATTGGCGAGTTCGCGAGATAACAATAGTTATCAAAGCGAGTATTAAGATGGCTCCATACGAAGCGTTATATGGTCGGAAGTGTCGTACCCCTACGTGTTGGACGGAATTGGGAGAGCGGCGGTTGTTGGGTCCGGAGCTGGTTACAGAGACAGAGGATAAGGTGGAAGTGATTCGAGCTCATTTGAAAGAAGCTTCGGACAGGCAAAAGTCTTATGCCGATCTTAAGCGGAAAGATATAGAGTTTGCTAAAGGTGACGAGGTTTTCTTGAAGGTGTCGTCGTGGAAGAATGTTCTGAGGTTTGGTAGGAAAGGCAAGTTAAGCCCTAGATTTATCGGGCATTATCGGGTGTTGAAACGAGTAGGACAAGTGGCTTACTAGCTTGAGTTGCCACCATAATTGAGTCAAATCCATGACGTGTTCCATGTTTCCATGCTTAGACGCTATCGCTCGGATCCATCACACGTTGTGCCAGTGGAGGAGATAGAAGTGAATCCAGACTTAACGTTTGAGGAGGAACCAGCAGATCCCAGATCGGGACGTTAAGGTTTTGCGTAAGAAATCTGTTCCTTTGGTAAAGGAACTATGGCAGAACCATGGATCGGAGGAAGCGACATGGGAGTCAGAGGATATTATGCGGCAACAATACCCTCAACTTTTCTGACCAGGTAAATTTCGAGGTCGAAATTTATTTTAAGGGGGTAGAACTGTAAAACCCTGATTTGGTAGGTCTGTGCATTTGATGCGTTGCATGGCTAAATTAGTAGGTAAAGGCTTTGAGGTTTGGTTTGGGCTCAGGTTTGGGTTTAAATCAAAGTTAAATTGTTTAAAAAGGGAGTTAGTAGTATCTTTAATTTGAATTATTATGTTTTAGTAGCAAGATGGGCTTATGGCCCAAATTTTAGAGGTGTTATAGGAGGACATGTGGGTGGCGTCACTTAGGGGAGGAGTTTGGGCCAATGTGGCCGCTTGGGGCCCGAGTTAATAAGCCAAAATTTGACACTTCAAGGGGGGAAAAGGATGGACGGCACCTAGCTACAATTTAGTGGGGTTTATTTCTTTTATTTTATGATTTAAAAGATGATAATAGGAGGGAAGAGTTAGAGCTTGGTGGGTCTCTCATAAAGGGATGGATAATGGTTGAGTTATCAGCGGATAAAGCTTATCAGAGCTAGCGAGTTGGTCAAACTCCAACTCGTGGGAGGGTGAGTATGTAGCCAAAATTCTTAGCAAAGTATCCATCTTTCCTTTCGCTTTCTTTTTCCTTCTCATCGGAATCTCTTTCTTTTCTTTTCTCAAACTTTTTCTCTTTTAGTCGAAACTCCCTAGTGCTTCTCCTCTCCTTGAAAACCCTTTGAAAGTTGAACACTCCTTGTGCACATCTCCATCTTCCCTAGCCGAATCTTTAAGAGGGGTGCAATTCTCCCGAAGGTGCACTATAAGCCGAATACTCCTCTTTAATCTGGTGAGCTTCGGGATTTTGTTTCTTTGCTATATATCTTTTTCTTTTCATCAAGATCTAATCCGAATCAGTTTTTCCAAGGCCCTGTCGATTTTTCTCATTGTTCTTGGAAGCCGAACCCTACCTATCAGTAGTCAGAGGTGTCGATTTGGTGGAAAAGCCGAAGGTAGGTTGATGGTAGGTTGGCCAAATGGCCTTTCATGTTCATTATGATTGGCCGAATGTCATATGGTACGTGTTTGGTTCCAAATAAGGGATCGATTTGATAGTTTGGTGTTGGCCGAATGTAGGTGGGGATGTGAAGCTTTTTTAAAGACTTTCGGGATCTGAAATCTAGGTAAGGGTTTCGTTTAAACACTAAGTTTATTAGATCTCACCATTTACATTCGATTAGTAACCAAGGGGTTATTATGAACAATAATAACAGATAAGCAATAGGAGTGGTTGGATCTGTAAACAACGCTAAAGTAGCGTAGACGCAGTAGTACGAAATTAGGTGTGTAACTCTTACACACTTTCTTACTTAATATGTGTTAATGTTGTGTGTGGTTTAAAAGCCGGAATGACGGCTATGGTTACGGAAATACCCTTTTGAGTAAAAGCATGGATGCCGGGTAAGTTATTAATATTACTCGCGTTGTATGTGATCTATGAAAGCATGTTATCCTGTATACATGATTTGGTATGTTAAACATGATCATACTAATGTTGTTACCATAAATACGTGTTATGGGTGATGAGAGGAGGGGGAGGTATGATCTATCAGACTGTCACCAGTGATTTGGTATCACACAGTGGGTTGGCCCCACATCTCATAAATAAATTGTGACTAAGTCTCAGTGGTTTGGCACCACCAGTGGTTTGGTGCCACATATGATATATTCAGAATTTTGCTTACAGTGGTTTGGCACCACCAGTGGTTTGATACCACAAGGGGTAGATTTGGGAGACTCGGATGGATACTAGGTTGGATGGGTTGCATGACTTGCATATTAATGTATGAATTTGTGTAAGGGCATAATAACTTTGGGAGGGGATTTATACACTGAGTCTCGGTGACTCACCCCTTCCTTTACATTTTGCAGATCAGACTTAGACCATGGATATGGAGCCAGAGTGGACTCGAGGTGGCCATGCTCAATTTTTATTTATTTCAATGATTTCCTTTCGGACTTAGTATTTTGTTTAATTTTGGTCACAGTTATGTAATAAGGCCGCCTAAACTTTATTTTGGGTTTGTTTTTATTAGTAGACTCTAAAGTTCGTATTTACTATTTTAATTAAACTAGGAACCGAATGTTTTAAAAAAAAAACTAAATAAGTACATGTTTTGTATATATCATGCCTAAGTAAATAATACGAAATATCAACATGTTTTGCACCTTTCCAAAACACCTCGACGTTTTATAAAAAAAAAAATTATTAGTTTTACAATGACTTTCCCTTTTTGAAACTCAACGAATCGGTTTTTAAACATTTTTCCTTTTCGTGGCACGTCAGATCCGGTTGTAGCGTTTAGACTGGGTTTGGGGTGTTACATGAAACTTAAATTTGGGCCCCTTACTCCCTTGTGTGGCGTCACCTCCTAAGATTGGGCCACAAGCCCACTTTGGTATTTTAAACATAGATACTACCTTTTAAACCCTATAATGCCCAAACAGATAATTTTAATCAAGACCTCTGCCTAAGCCTGAGCCCAATTTGGACCCCTAGCACTTAAATTAACTCATTCCACATATTCACTCATTAAACGCATAGGCCCAAAAATTTAGGATGTTACAGAACATTAGTTCAGAGAAGATATATACAATCAAAAATACAGTAAATAATAGAACCAACCTACCCAGTGTGAAATAGATTATGTATGAGACTCAAATCCACACGTAGGCTTTGCTGTGAACACTCGTAGCCATTAGGCATAGTATTCTTAAGTTTTTATTGCACCCTTTTTTTAAAGCTTCCATAACATAGTATATGTGTATTTAAAATTTGACCCAGCTCCACTTCATATATTTTAGTTAACATTTAACACCAAAGTTAGGCTAATTTTGGAATTTAAAAATCTATGTAAATTTGAAGATCTGTCATGTAATTAACCCAAACTATTTTCTTCTACTGATTGCTTGGAACTATGGTCATGTTAATTCATCTCAACTTAGTCAAACTATAGAGGATTGAAAATCCATTAAACTTGTATATGTTAGCATTAACTAATTCAAATTATCTTCTAAAAAATAGCACACATCCCTAAAACCATTGAGTAGAATTGGTACCGGTTTAGTCTGATATTCTTATTTCAACTCCTAAAATGTCTTCACCAACTCATATGTCACGAATGCAATAGCTATTGAAGGTACAACCTGGAAAAGAAAATGAAGGGGACAAACAATATTAATTATCAAGGACAATCAATGGATCAACCAAGGGCATGGAGAAAACTGCAGTTTGATGATAATGAGATATGCCATTTTAGCCATAGCATATTTTATACATTCAATGACGAAGCCTTTTTTGTACCTTGTTTTATGATACTCTTATATCAGCTAGGCTAAAATACCTTTTTCCTTTTGGTACATAATCTTTTTAGGTAGAAGGTTCATTGGATTTAGTCTCATTTGTAACTTGACTTTTAGCTTGAAAAATGCTTTTAGACGATTGTTAACAAAGGTATGCTTTTGGTATATATATATCGAAAAAGGGAAGATCTAAATCTAACTAGATTCATGCATCTAACAGAGGTATATTCAAATATCCCATACTAAGCCAAAATATTCGTTATATACATATGTCAAATAAGAGTACATTAGAAAAAGTGAAGAAATACGGATCACAAAGCATTTAATAGTGCTTTCAAGAACAACTCATTTCAAATGAACATGTAAACTAAAATTATTAAGCAAGCAAATATATAGACAATAAGAAAGTGCCGACATACTTGCGGCAGATCATCTTGTCCTGGTTGTATTTCCTAGCCAATGCCATCAAAGAAGGCTCGATAATACCACCACGAAGTCTCAGAACCAGATGCAAGGTTGATCTATAGAATTACACACAAACAAACAATCAAATCAAACTAAAATATACATCGAACAGAAAAAACATATACACCAAGGCTTCCTGAATATTGTTCGATGAAATTGAAGAAGCAATACTTGAAAAGTTTTAAATTCCAACGAAGCTAATGTACATTAAGCAAAACCCCATAAAACCAAATCAGCTAAAAACACACTATTCATCAACCCACACCAAAAATCACAAAAGAAAAAGCTTTTGGGTGCAAATCATCTGACTTAGCAAAACAGAAGAAACATGTCATTAAAAAAAAGCTTACATAAGGTTTAGAAGCCAGTTCCCAGGAGTGTGAATGGAATCGGCTTGTAGGTACAAAACAAGAGGAGATGGATGGGTCAAAGCACCGTAAAGTGAGAGAAAAGGAAAGAGAGTTTAGATAAGGTGATTGTAGGGTTTATTTGAAGGTAGGGATGGGTGACTGCTGGAAGGTTTTAAGGGACAGTGGGTTTCAGGCATTGTTAGTGGCCACTATGAAGCAGGATGAATCGATTAATTCTATCCTCCAGCTTGGGATTTGGGATTTGGATTTTCGCATTGGGGAAACTGATAGGGAACCTGATTCGGAATCGATAGGGAAAATTTGGGAAATTTTGAGTCTGAGTTTGGGGAAAAATAATTGGGGAAATAAAATTTTGAGTTTTAGTTTTAGTTTTTAGCAGGGAAAAAAATGGCACCATTTTATGTATAAACTTTTGCAATTTTTTGTGGCGTTTTTTATAAAAACGCCACTATAGCTCCGTTATTTGTGGCGTTTTTTATAAAAACACCACTATAGCTCCGTTCTTTATGGCGTTGGTTACAAAAATGCCACTATAGTTTCATTTTTTGTGGCGTTTTTTTAAAAAATGCCACTATAGCTTATTTTTGTATGCGTTTTTTAAAAAAGGCCACTATAGTTATTTTTGTATGCTTTTTACAAAACGCCACTATTATGCAATTTTATTTTTTTTCTATTTTTAACCTATATTTTTTTTCAAAATTTTGTGTTGAGATTACCATTTTTTAATTTTTATCTTTATTATATTTTGAGTATTGAACTTTTAACAAAAATATTAAATATTAAATTTTTAAGTTTTTAAGATTTTAATTTTTAATTTTTATTATTAAATTTTAAAATTTAATTACCATTATCACCTCTTTTACAAATTTCTTTTTCTTTCTTTTTACATCAACATTATTTTTTGAAGCATAGTCTGCATTAGTTGTTTAGATTTTTATATAAATGGCATTTAATTATATGTATACATCTACATCTCGTAATTATATATGAATTTTAGTTTAATGTGTAACTCTAGATGTGAAATTCTAATTGTGGTTTAAATGTATTAGTTTTTATTTTAATTTTGATTTAATCATGCATACACATTATTTTAAAATATAAATACATCAATATATTTTTATATTGAATAATTATAAATTTTTATGTATGCAATATTTAAATAAAAATGATGTTAATATATCAATAATTGTGTTAATATTTTGTAAGATCTGGATCAAATTAAAGTACTTGTGTATATACAATTGCACACTAAACCATTGTTCATGTATGCTTTTTAGATTTAACCCATTTTGATATATATTTTTAAAAATAATAATTTACATTTATCTTATTTTCA
Source organism: Gossypium rotundifolium (assembly GCA_025506655.1). Lineage (NCBI taxonomy): Eukaryota > Viridiplantae > Streptophyta > Magnoliopsida > Malvales > Malvaceae > Gossypium > Gossypium rotundifolium. The sequence continues at coordinate 32,595,533 of CP106728.1, forward strand.
TTTATATTCTAAAAAATCCATGATTAATACCTAAATCATAAACCCTAGACCACAAACATCAAAACATAAACCTCAAACTCAAATCCCCAAACCCTAAATCTTAGACTATAAAACTTGAACCCTAAACTCTAAAATGCAAACCTTAAACCATAATTCGAGACCAACTTTTTGGGAATTCATGTGGCCAATTTTAGTGTAGTGCAAAACATATATTTTAATAGCTAACAACACATTAACCATAAATCCCTCATGAGGGATTTCAGTTTCGGGATTTTGGGTCATATAGCTAACACCCTAAACCTTAATCTCTAAAACCCTAAACCCTAAACCCTAAACTCAAAAACTTAACACATTAACCATTTCCCCCAACCCTCACCCTAAAACCATAAATCACAAACCATAAACTCAAGACCCTAAGTCATTAACCATTTCCCCCTAAACCCTTAACCCCTGACCACTAACACTTAAACCTTAATACCGGTAAACACTAAGATATTAAACAATATACAATAAACCCAAACAAAAAACTTTAAAACACTAAATCATACACCAAAATAAAAAATTAACCCTAAACCATGAAATTAACATATTAAACATTAAACCCTAAATAAATTTTAATAACTTAATTTGTAACTTAAATGAAAACTTCTAAATTATTCGGTTAGCAATTTGTAACTTTTCATAATTAAGTAACTTAAAATGAAACTTTCTCACTGCTTATAAGTGAATTTATCAAAATAAAATATTATTCAAAGCAAGAATAAGAAAAAAATATGAAGGACCTTTAGCAGCATTTTTATAAAATCGTCGCTAATGATCTGACCTTTGGCGGCATTTTTATAGAAGCACCGCTAATTCTTGGACCTTTTGTGGCATTTTTCTAGAAGCGCCGCTAATGCTCTGACCTTTAGCAGTGTTTTTCCAGAAGCGCCGCTAATGCTCTGACCTTTAGCGGTGTTTTTCTAAAAGCGCCGCGAATGCTCTGACCTTTAGCGGCATTTTTTCAGAAGCGCCGCAAATACTCTGACCTTTAGCGGCGTTTTTCTAAAAGCGCCGCGAATGCTCTGACCTTTAGCGGCATTTTTCTGAAAGCGCCGCTAATGCTCTGACCTTTAGTGGCGTTTTTATTAAAGCGCCGCGAATACTCTGACCTTTAGCGGAGTTTTTCTAAAAGCGCCGCTAATGCTCTGACCTTTAGCGGCGTTTTTATTAAAGCGCCGCTAATGATCTGACCTTTAGCAGCATTTTTATGAAAGCGCCGCTAATGATCTGACCTTTAGCGGCTTTTTTCTAAAAGCGCCGCTAATGCTCTGACCTCTGGCGGCGTTTTTCTAAAAGCGCTGCTAATGCTCGGACCTTTAGCGGCGCTTTAAAAAAAACGCCGCTGTTTATTCTTTTTAGCGGCGTTTTGGAAATAAATTCCGCTATTGCTCATTTTGTTTCGGCCTTTTTTTCCAAACGCCACTGTTGTGTAATATTTGCGGCATTTTCTTTTAAAACGCCATTAAAAACACCGCCAAAAGTCTGTTTTGGTGTAGTGTTTTAAATTTCTTTTGTGCTAAATTAGAAGATCAAATCTCCAAAATCCGGTAAAACTAAAAGGAATTCATGGATTCAGGTACGCTTTCGCATTTAGTTTTATTCTTCATTTATTCTTGATGATTTGACATTATAGATCTTGGTTTATTAAATTTCATTTCAGATTTATTTTACAAATCTAACAAATGGCATCCGAGCTTTATCATGTTGAATTATTGAGAATGAATTGATTCTTTATTATTTTTGGATTCATTCGTTTTTCTTTTTAATTTTATGGATTTGATATTTTAATTATATATTATATTGAATCTTTGATATTCTGATAAATTTATGGGTTTTGATTCTTTAAATTAAATTTTAAAGTTTTAAATAAAGTTTTAAGATTTAAATTTTCATATAATCGAAAGATTTACGCTTTAATTGAGAAATTAAAAAAAGCGAGGATTTTATATTGTTTATACAATTTTAATAAATATTTAAAAAGTCGTGTAGGTTTGGGTTCATTAGAAACTTTTTATGATATATATTTGATTATATTAATAGATGGATTGTTAATTGCTAATCGCTTATTTTACGCTTTTACTGTTATATATATATTGTTTTGGAGACACTTTAGTAATTATGTTCAAGATTTTACATGATGATATATGGTTGGTAAAAGAAATTGCATCGGTAAAGTGTCTCTTATATACCGATTCTTTATCAATAAATTCATTATATATGTTGAATCCTTAAGATTGTTAGTAATATTTGTTAGTTTTAAATTTTTTTATCGATTCAATTTTAAGGTTTCATTATAATCATTTTTTTAAATTCAAATCGTTCAACGATTGTATAATTGAATTCAATTTTATAATCATTAATTCTTGAATTCAATATATAGTTGATAGAATATATTATTTATTATTGAGTTTATATGCTTATTCTTCTCATACTATTTAGTTTAAGCATATATTTTGAATTTGGATTTACTTGAGATATGTAAGGCAAGTCGATCGGGTTATATTTTTATGGTTTAATTGTGATGAAATTAGATTTTGATGCAAATTGATGTTAATCATAATATGTGTTTAAATAATTTGGTTTTAAGTTTGGTTCTATAATCTTAAGTTTTGGCATCTTATGGTTCCAAATATTTGGTTAAATTATGATGATTTATTGTATAAATTGTGAGATATGCCAACTATTATGATTTTGGTTTTGAGATGTATTGGCTTAAAATATTTCAATTATTCATATGAATATCTGTTTAATCATAATACAACTTTGAATTTACATGGTAAATTCAGGGTAAGTTTTTCTATTTGATTATGAAGACATGTATATGCGTGAATTGTTTTGGTGTTTTTATCCATTCCCAAATTATGAATACATGTGCTTGTTAATTATTTGGCTTTGAACCACTACATTATTTCTGTTTGGTTTTTATATATATAGATTTGGAACCAAAAAAAAAAAAAAGCAATAGTCAAAAATTAAGCAATAGTCAAAAATTAAGGTTTTCGGTTTTTTATTGCATTATTAAGACAACCTTAGTTGGGGTTATTTCGGAGTTTATAAAGCAATAAAAAATAGTTTTGACATTTGACTATTGAGGAAATTTTAATTTTGAATATTGGTATATTTATATATTTTAAAATAACTTAATTGAAGCAATAAGTCACCAAAGTGATTTTTTTGTATGAATTATTTTGTTTTAAAATATAAAAGTTTGTGTACATGTAACTTAAGTTATGTTGATATTGATCGGCCCAAATGAAGGTTAATAATATTACATGTGCAACTATGGTGATAAACATGTGACGATTATTTGGTTTTACATGTGAGTAATAAATCGGCCCAAAGGAAGATTTATTGTTCGGCATGTTCTTTGTAACATCCTAAAATTGGGCCTAGTAGGATTGGGCCCAATCGCGTAGGAATGTTTAAAATTTTGAGAACAAGAGAATGACAATATTGCAAATTGAACTTATTAGTTAAGTGAATTTGAAAGGTTACGAGGCTTCTATGAAGTTCCGGGTTCGAGTTGGGCCTTAGTAAAATTTTGTGATTTAGCCTATTAAGGAGAGATAGTAAGTGGCTTCAAGGCTTATGGAATTTGATGAGTAATTTGTTAGCATAAAGGAGCTTATGGTAAAGAGGTTATGGCATTAAGTGATGTATCTTGAGGAAGGTGTTCAAATCCCATTGTTTGCAAATTTGACTATTATTTTGCTTTCCTTCCTTATGTGTCGGCCAAGAAGTATTTTTGGTAAGTGTGGACTTTATTATTTTGGTAAGGTGGCTAAAAGAATATGGCAAGGTTAAAGTTTGGGAAAGGAATCAAGAGGAATAGGAAAGAAAGGGGACAAGAGGCTAATATCGGGAGGTGTTTTGGAAAGTATGAGTGGCCAAATCTTATCCTAAGGGGATGCATGTGGATGGTTTTTAGAGTAATTAGGTGGCTGAAATTTTATTTGGCATTTGGTAAAGTCTTAGCTTTGTTTTGGCCAAAATCCTTTTGACAATTTGTGCCATTTCTCTCAATTTTGCAACCCTCCTTGCCAAATCATAGTAGCACAATAGTGCATTGTTTTTCCTCTCAAATTCTTTTCTTTTCCTTTGCTTTGTGCCGAAATTACAAGCCTTGGTGACCATAGTTTTTCCTTCTTTTTACTTTGGCCGAATTCCCCTAGCACAATTGTGCATTTTCTTGCTCTTTTGTTTGATCAAGATTTGCATCAATTGTTTATTCCCCTTTTGATTTCCGAAATTACAAGGCACTCTTCTTCCATCCAATCTCTTCTTAATCAAATCGGTAAGTAATCGTATTTTCCTCTTTTCATTTCATTTTCTTTTTCTTCCAAGCCGTATATAGGTGAAGGGGGTGTATTGTGGTGATTCCTCCTCAAGCCAAATAAGGTGTGGCTAACATTGTTTTTGTGTTAATCACTTTTAAGGACTCGAAGTACTTTATCGGAGGGCCAATCGAACACCTATCCCTCGTAATAAGAGACTCGGATTGTTGGTAAGTGATAGATTGTTAACCAATCAAAATAATTGGTTGAAGTAGTAAATTCAGTTTTGGGATTAATTGTTGATCGATTGTATCTTTAGGTGCCGCGGAGAATTTCGTGTTACGGATTCCGAATAAGGTGTGTAATCCAGTACCCTTCCGAATATATGTTTGAAATGATGAGTAAGTCTCACATCTCTTTGAAAGTTTACATGAAATATTCTGTGATTCGGTAGAAATACCAAATAAAACTGATAACTGAAATTCGTGATCACTCGAGAGTGCGTATATTCGTAGTGGTAATCGTATTTTGTAATAAAACAGTTTCGGTCAGAAACAGTGTCTTGTATTTGAAAAATCATGAAAAATTGGATAAAAGGAATTACAAAGTGAATAAGATATCAAATTAAAGCTCACTGTGTTAATTTTAATATGGAAGAAACGAAGAAGGAAAAGGAATATTAGATTCTGAGATATATTAATTTTAGTGAGACTGGTTTTGAATGACTTCAGGGTATTCTATTCTGTTTTGGAAAAATCATATAAAATTGTAAAAAGTGAATTAAGAGTTATAATTGATATTTATGGATTCCTTAGTGAATCTATTTTCAAAAGAAATAAGTGGGAGCAGTAGATGAAAATCGTACAGTAAGATATTTGAGATTAAGGTAAGAGAGGTTAGAATCATTGGACAGTGAAACAAGGGAAATTTTAAGGAATAAACTGTACTAAATGGTTAAGGTAAAAATTCTGGAAAACTTATAATAGAAAGATATACGAGTCTAGTTTCAAGGAAAATTTACGGATTTAGATTTCGAGTTTTCTAACTCGAGTTATGCCCAATTTAGTCAGTGTGATGCAGTTGGACAGTTTCATTTTTATGCCCCAAATTAGTAATTAAGCTTAGGTTGCGAAATTACCATTATACCCTTAGAGGGTAAATTACTGAATTACCCTTTGTGGGTATGATTACCGAATTATGAAAATGCCCTTACGGGTCAAGTTACAAAAAATGCCCCTAATGGGCCGAATTATGAAAATGTCCCTATGGACTAAATTATGAAAATACCCTTTATGGGTGAAATTGAAATATGTTGCTATATGGGCCTCATGTGCATTTTCTAGATCGATTAATGGGCCAAATTTTGCTAGATCGTTAAATGGGCCAAAATTTTGCTAGATTGTTAAATGGGCCGAAAACTCTGATAAATAGTTAAATGGGCCGAAATCTCTGCTAGATCGTCAAATGGGCCGAAAACCTTGAAAAATAGTTAAATGGTCCGAAATCTCTGCTAGATCAATAAATGGGCCGAAATCTCTGCTAGATCGTTAAATGGGCTGAGAATATGCTAGATCGTTAATTGGGCCTAAGTTGCTAAAGTGCTAAATGGGCTAAATGTTATTTTGTGTTATGGGCCTTAATTAAAAACTTGAAATATTGATTCTCTTGTAAATTGGGCCTTTTGCTAAAATTATCATATGGATATAAATTGTTATGCATACATGTTTGCATAGGTTGGGAAAATGATGAAGAGAAGAAAGGCTTGTTGCCAAAATCTAGTTCGGTGGCTCTGCCACAAATAATCAAATGGCTTATTGCCTCTAGTTCGGTGGCTCGCCACAAATATGGCTTATTGCCTCTAGTTCGGTGGCTCGCCACAAATAATCAAATGGCTTATTGCCTCTAGTTCGGTGGCTTTGCCACAAATATAAAATGGCTTAATGCCTCGATTGGTGTGTTGGCGGGGTGGGTTGACTTGATCCCAGGTGTGATGGTTAGTACGGGGTGTGTAGCGGATGGAAATTAGGCTTGGTTTGGGAATTGCATATCACATGCATATTATATACATGTTATAATTGTAATTGGGCTTAGGCCCAAAATATTGCTATGTGTGTTCACCCAAAGGATGATGGTAAGGGATTATACACTGAGTTCTTGTAACTCACCCCTTTCTCTTAACCACAGTAGGTAATGCTCCGTGAGGTGGACTTGGGCCATGGATGACTCGGTGGAGGCCATTCTTGAAATAGTGTTTTGAATTTTAAATTTCTATTCCGTTATTTTATTATTTTGGTTTAAGTTGTAATAAGGCCTCGAACTATTTTATTATTTGCTTTATGGTTGGTTTACTTATTATTTTGCTTAAATTGTTTTAAACGAGAATTTTCTAAGAACGAAAATAAAAGTTTTTCGAAATTGATTAATAAATGGATTTCAAGATAAACTTTTACAAATATGATTTAACTCAATTTTCTTTCAATTTATTAACGACATTTTCAAAAGTCACGGATTTAAAGTTTAATTCCTTGATTTGTGATTTATCAAATTACTTGTATTTTATCTACGTTTCGAAATGTTTTCAAAAATGTTGTTACAACTCTAGTTTTTGCAAATTGTTTATTTCAAATATGCTTTCATAACCTAAAAGGTTTATTAAAGATAATTATGTTTTCACGTGAGATGTAATTGCTTTAGTTGTATTGAGTTTTAACAAAGAAGTCGTGATTCTCAAACAAGTTGTTAACAATTGCAAAGATGGTTTTAAAAAACACTTCCATGTGGCACGCCAGATTCGGGCCTAACTTCTAGGCCGGGTTTGGGGTGTTACATTCTTATTGTCTATGTTTGATTACTACACCAAGATATCACTTACAAGTTAATATTTTTTTCAAATATGAAATATTAATGGAGTGTCTGATATCTTAAGATGAGGTTTACCTTTATTCAAATTATTTTGGTTTAAATTTGAAGTCTTATATGAGGTTATTTATGGTTTATGATTTATTCAACTATTATTTTTCCAACACCATTGCATGTTGTTTTGGGATAAATACATATACATATATATACTATTATCTTTTAATTTGATTGAAAGATGAAATTAAAATAGATATTTTGAAACAAATAAATTCATTTTTGGCTTTTAATTAAAGAATGTCTAATATTTTAAATAAATTAGTTGAAACAAAATGTCGCCAAAGTGACCTCTTTTGTGTAGATTAGTTTATTTGAAATATTAGGATGATTATATGTTTTTGTGATTCATGTGTTTATTAATTGACTCAAAGGTAAGTTAATATTTGGCAGAATTTCAACGACATCTGTGGTGATAAATGTGTGACAATTATAAGGTATTTTATGTGAGCAATAAGTTAGTCCAAAGATTAATTAATTGTTTGACATAATTTATTGTCAATGTTTGATTGCTACAACAAGAGTACCGCTTACTGTTAATATTACTATCCAAAGACTTGATAATAATGCTGTGTTTGGTATCTTGAGATGGGATTAGCCATTATCCTGAATTTATTGTTTACTTATGAATATTGATGTGATCTTATTTTTATTTATTTTTTGTTCTATATTCAGCTAATTCATATTCTACTACCACAATATCTGCTAATATAAATTCTATACCCATGCTTAATGGGACTAATTTCAATGAATGAAAAAGGCACTTATTTATAGTGCTTGAATGTATGAACATAGACCTTGCACTAAGGGAAGAACTACTCGTATCTCTTACTGTGGAAAGCAACCCTTATATTAAAAGGGATTTTGAGAGGTGGGATCATTCAAATTGCAAGAGTCTAATGATCATGAGACACAACATTTTAGAAGCCTTTAGGGGCATAGCATCTAAAAAGATTACTCAGGCCAAGGTTTCCTTGACGAAATTAAGAAACGTTTTGCTAAAAAATGATAAGGTTGAAATGACATCACTTCTGACTTCTTTGATGTCTATAAAGTTAAGGCTTAAGGAAATTTTGAGCGATCTAAGTGCTATGAGTCTTAAGATCCCATAATAAGGAATATTTTTGAGACGGGAACTGCAACATTTTTTGAGGATGTTAAGTTTGGAGGGAGAAATAAGGTTAGAGACATTGCTTTTAAGGAGGAATTGGATTCTAACTCAGTTCCTACTATCACTTTTGACGATGTTCATGTAACATCCTAGATTAGGGGTTATGCGTTTGTGCATAATTCATGAGTTGTAGGTTTTGGCAGTGTTTGGAAGTGAATTAAGGGTTTTTAAAATCCGAGGATGGAAGAGAAAGCTTTGGACAATTATTGGTTTTTAAGTTAAAAACAAGAAGTGATGTGGAAAAGTGGCAAGGGACTCCACCTAAGGTGAAAGGGTTATGGCATCAAGTGAAGTACTTTGAGGGAAGAGGTTCGAATCCCATTGTGTGCATCTTTGCTTAATTTTATGAAATAGCATGTTTACTGTGATACGTTGTGTGCATTTTTAGAACCTTGGAAATGTAAGGAAATGTATGGAAATGTATGGAAATATAAGGAAATGTATGGAAATGTAAGGAAATGTATGGAAATTCATGGAAATGTATGGAAATGTATGGAAATGTATGGAAATGTATGGAAATATAAGGAAATGTATGGAAATGTATGGAAATGTAAGGAAATGTATGGAAATGTAAGGAAATGTAGGGAAATGTCCTGGAAATGTAAGAAATGATTTAGAAATGTTAAGTTTCAAAAAGAGGAAAGTGAACATTTTGGAAACTTGGAAATGCTAGGTTAAAAAGAGGAAAATGAACATTTATGGAAACTAGGAAAATGATTTAGAAATGATTCAAAAGAGGAAAGTGAACATTTATGGAAACTAGGAAATGAGTTAGAAATGATTCAAAAGAGGAAAGTGAACATTTAAAACTAGGAAATGTAAGGAAATGTCAAGTTTAAAGAGCCAAACGAAAATTTTTGGAAACTTAGAAATGACTTAGAAATGTCGAGTTTTAAAGTTTAAAAGAGGAAATTAAGGCAAGGTGGCCTTAAGAGAAAAAGTATGTGAAATTTGACACACAAACAGGCTTGGAAAAGTGGCCTAAAGATGCCACTTAGGGCCTCTGAAATGGTGCCACATGCAAGTGTAATTGGGCGATGATCGAGTCACTTAGGAAGCAAATAAAAGAAGTTTTATTTTGCTACAAAGAGCAGAGGTGGATGGCATGAGGGCTCTTAAAAGAGGAGTTTTATTTCCTTTAGAATTTCGGCTAAATAGGAGATAAATAATAGATTTAATTATCATTATTTTTAGGAGATAATTGTTGGATTAATTCTTTTAATAAAGTGATAATTCAAAGGATAAAGTTATCAAAATAGAAGAGTGGTGGCCAAGTAAGGGATTACGAGTAGTAAATTCGGCTATAAAAGGAAAAGAGAGGCCATTCAGCATTACTTTCTCTTCCTTGATAACCTCTGCCGAATTCTCTTAAGCAACTATTCTTTTCTTCTTCATTCTTCTCCTCTCAATATTCCAAAAGCTGAAACTTGTGTGACTACTCTCTAGGTCTTAAGCCGAATCTTTGAGGACTCAAGAAAAGGGGGCTGTCGATTACAAAGATTAAAGGTAAGGTCAGTAGTTATCGATTTCCATTCTTTTTCTTTGAAGATTTGTCGAAATCTAGGACTAACCCCATTAATATCTTGTTGCTGAAACTTTGAAGAGATCTTTTCGGGATTTGTTTAAGACAACTACAAGAAGGAGAAGTTCTTTTCCCGAAGGTACACCATAGGCCGCGTGTTCCCTAGTTATTCGGTGAATTTCGGGATTTAAAATCCACAAGGTAAGCACATAGGTATGTTCGGCCAAGGCCTATTTTGGATATCTAGATCTATTTCATAATTGTTGAAAAGCCGAAACTAACCTATGTAGAGATCCAGTGTTTGGCCGAATACAAGGAGAAGAATAATAAAGTTTTCGGGATTTGAGTAATAAGCAAATCGATATTAAGGTAAGTTTTAGTACACAAATCCTACTAGGATTTGGTTTTATGGCGAATGAGTTTTCATTAAATATTTAATATGGGCTGAATGTAGGAGTTAAAGATCTAAGATCGAAATTGGGATTTCAAGTGAAATTATTAAGCGAAATCGTGTGTACCTTCTCTAAGTTTTAATATGTTCATGGCTATGTTTTAAATTAAATGTGTTAATATGAAAGTGTAAGAATATGGCTAAGGTACCGTGTGTACCCACACTAATCTTAATAGATTTATGGCTTAAACTTGATATAGGTGTTAATATGAAAGTGTAAGAATGTGGCTAAAGTACCATGTTATGGTACAAAGTACTCGTGCACGTTTTCCTACTCCTACTAGGATTATGAAATATGTTATACTTAACATGTGAAAAGTGACATGAATGTGAATTTAAGAATGATATGCATGATATGAATAATATGGGGCATTCGGGTTATTTGAGAAAGGGGAAGTGAATGTGATGACTTCGGTCTCACTATCTGAATGTGGTGACTTCGGTCACATTATCTGAATGTGGTGACTTCGGTCACATTATCTGAATGTGGTAAATTATCTGAATGTGGTGTCTCATGACACAATTATCTGGTGGCTATGCCACGAATTTTATATGAGCGATGAGCACGTCAACTGTAGCGACTGCCTTCGATGGTGTGTAGCGGATGGAGGGTTGACTTAGTAATCCCCACGGTGTGCAGGATGGTACGGGTGGAGTGTAGCGAATGGCATATAGGTTTGGGGTTCGGGATTGCATCATTCATCTTGAATCATTAAATGTGAAATTATTATATGTATGAATATCATTTGTTATGCCTGAATTTGTTAAGACTTAGTGTTTGTGTACACATTGAGTCTGTTGACTCACCCGTTGTGGGAACATGTTTGTGACGACGAGAGAGATGGACCGGGTTCTATGAAGCTTAGGGATGGCCATGCACAAAAGAAGTTTATGACTTGGACTTTTATTTTAATTTAAGTATTTTAAAGTTTATTTTGGTTTTAATTTTGGGAAATTATTTGATGTAATAAAATTTGTAGTAGCGTTTACTTTATTTTTTTATTTTAAGCCTACAATCTTTATATTTATTAAAAGATTAAGTAATTTAATACAAGCCCAAACGTTTTGTCACCTAAATAAAAAGGATTTTCAATAATGATATAAACTTGTTTTCAAACTCAAGCCCAACCCACTACAAACTATATTCAAAACCCACAATTTTCAAAGTAACAAAAGAAATTTGAACCGGGTTACATCGAGGAACATACCAGATCCGGTCCAGGCTCGTGGGCCGGGTGTGGGGTGTTTCAATTTGGTATCAGAGCCCAGTTTTAAACTCTCGGCTTGTGGGCTAAGGCCCAAAACATTTTCAAATTGAGCCCAAATAAGCTTTATAAAGTATCTTATGAAATAAGCAGGTTTCTCTAGCATGGCCCACTAAGTCTCCGACCCATAGTCCACCAGGTAAGTACTTCTGACTTTTGAAGTGATTTGAATATGTGAAATGTATGGGCTTTTATGGCAACGTAGATTAGTCTGATAAGTATTTGAACCCTAGGGCTAGTGCACCCCAACAAATACATAAGACTTAAGTATCTAATTAAACAAACCTGTGATTAAGTCACCGAGCTAGGGTGTGTTAACTGTTGTGCGCATGTCTAGGAGTGGATTGTAATACCCTAAAATTCGAGTATCTAATTTAATGCATGTTTTTGGTGCTTAATTTATGAAGGAAAAATTTTTCTTACTTCTTTTCGTAGTTATTATAGTCTTGAAGAAGAGTATAGAATTTTTTGGGAGTAGAATAATTTTTATTTTTGAGAGTATAATGAAGTGGATTAAGTGATATTAATACTTAAGTAAAAATAAGTGTCAAAGTGAAGCATAAGATGAGTAAATGGTAAGGTGGTGATGGCGCATGAGTTATGGCATGAGGGAGTGGTTCAATCCCTTGGTTAGCATCTAGAAATTTTATTTTTGGCTTTAATCCATGCATGTGTCGGCAAGGGATAAGGATGGATGAGTTGTATTGTTTTATTTTTGGTAAGTAAGACTAAAGGAAAAAGGTAATTTTAACTTATGGTATGGAATCAAGGAACTTTGGAAAGATATGGGGACATGAGGCTAGTATCAAGGAAGATGTTTTGGAAACAAATTCATGGTCATTTGACCAATGAATTTGGACTGACAATATGGCTAGGGGAGGTTGGCGATTTTTGCTAGTAGCTTAGCTAGGGTAGGAATTTTGTTTTGGTCATTTCTAGCATCTTGTGCAACTTTGTTTTTTTTTTTTCTCTCAACCTTCTCTTTGGCCAACTTTGTGCTTTTGGTTTACGAAAATTCTTTTGACCATTTGGTCATTTTGCTATCACATTAGTATTCTTTGTATGCCTTTTCATTGTGCCGAAAATACAACACCAAAGGTCATTCTTTTTCTTCCTTCCTTTATTGCCGAATGTACCTTGCTCTAAACACATCTCTTATTTTCTTTTTCTTCTTTTGATAACCGAATCTTCATCATCCCTTTCACTCATCTTTTAATTTTTCTTTTCAATCATCATATCTCCATAAACATCTCTCATGGCCGAATGTTAGTGTGCCTTTGCCGAATCATTTTCTTTTTCTCTTTGGTTTTTCATAGCCGAATCTCTCTCCATTCTTAAGCATCTTTCTCAATCATCTCTTTTCAACCGTGGAGAATAGGTAAGAGTTCTTTTAGTTCATGATTAGTTAATGGTGGTTTTGGCCGAATATGGATGGTGGTAAGAAGGATTTCTTGAATCGAAATACCCGTTCATTCTATTAACGTTTCTCTTTATTATACTTTAGTGCGATAACGAAAGATCAAAACTCGAGTGTTCGTGTACATCTTGGAACATTTTGGTCGACTCTCTTTAGAGAAGCAAGAATCTTTGTGGTAAGGAAATCTCACCTTTAAGATCTTTAGTATTTTTTTTTCGATATATTATTATTAGGATTAATGATCTTTTGATATTGAAGACTTTCAAAATAGGGAAAAAAAAGGGCGGTGTTTAGTTTTCGTAAGAGGGGCAGATCCACTATTTCTCCTAAGTATAAATGAAGGGCGATTTCGGTAGTCAGAGATTTTCCACCGGGTTTCGGACCATCTACCGAAGGAAATCAATTATTTGAAGTAGTTCGTACTTTCGAGCCTTTGTGCGTTAGTGGATTCTCAGCGAATAACGAATCGATAAACGAGGAGAAACCGAAAATTGAAGTGATTCAAAAACAAGAGGGTAAGGATTTGGATCGAATATCAATAACATATTTTTATACATGGTAGTGTCCTAATAAGATTGTATTATGTTTAGGTGTTGAAGAGCGGGAATGATTAGTACTCACTATATCGAGGTATGTAACTTCACACTTTTCTCGGGTTTGGATGTTATTCGTGGTATGGAGTTAAATCATAAAAACGACTAGATCGGTATAAAACGTAATAACTGGTACTTGGTGAAATTACATGAAAACGGTTAATATGGTGAAAATTACGAAAAAGCCCTCGATGAGTTAGATGGTAAAATATAAATTTTCATGTCATCGTAAAATGGACCGATAAGTTTGATAATTAGTAAATGGGCCAAAAAATTATGCTAGTTAATAATTGGGCCGAAATCTCTGTTAGATTAATAATTGGGCCGAAATCTCTGTTAGATCGATAATTGGGCCGAAATCTCTGCTAGATCGATAATTGGGCTGAAATATCTGTTAAATTGTTAAATGGGCTGAAATCCCTGCTAGATCGATAAATGGGCCAAATTCCTACTAGATCGTAAATTTGGGCATAGGATGTTAAATTGCTAAATGGGCCAAATGATTGGGCCTTAATAAAAATCTGAAATATTGACTCTTGTTAATGGGCCTTTTTAATAAAATCATGGTATGATCATAGACTACTTTGCACACATATTGCATGGGTTGGGAAAATGATGAAGAGAAGAAAGGCCTGTTGCCAAAATCTAGTTCGGTGGCTTTGCCACAAAATTATGGCTATTTGCCTCTAGTTCGGTGGCCCTGCCACAAATAATAATTGGCTCAATGCCTCTAGTTCGGTGACTTTGTCACAATCTAGTTCGGTGGCTCTGCCACAAATATAAAAAGGCTTAATGCCTACGATTGGTGTGATGGCGGGGTGGGTTGACTTGATCCCTACAGGTGTGTTGGTTGGTACGGGGGTGTGTAGCAGATGGAAATTAGGCTTGGGAGGGAAAAATACATTTTGCATGCATATTATTATTTATGTTGTTAATTCTGCTAATGGGCTTAAACCCAAATCCATAACTTGAAAAATCTGGCCCAGTGGACAAAGTAAGTGAGCTATACACTGAGTTCTAAGTAACTCACTCCCTCAAAATTTTTCATCTCAGGTAATGGAAATTGACGTGGACTTGGGCCGAGGATGACTTCGTGGAGGCCATACTGCAAAACATGGGTTTATTAAACTTCGAAATTTTTAATAAGTATTTTTACCATTTTAGGTTGATGTAATAAGGGCCTCTATTAATATTTCATGGATTTATATGTGTGGTTGGTTAAAACTCTATTTTGGACATTTTATTATGGTAGATGATTATATGATGTTTTTCTCAAAATAAATTGGGTTTTCAAATATATGAAATTTCTTTATAAATATTTTTAGTATTTTTAACTCTTATATAATTTACCTAAGGATTTTGATAATACAATATTAATGATGTTTTCAACTAATGTTTTCTAATATACATCAAATTTAAAATACTCTTTTGATTTTTACTAAACCTTGTACTTAAAAATAATATTGTAGATTTCGACTCACCGAAATTTTTAAGATAGCTTTCGATTCATGTAACAAACCAAATCCAGGTCTTAATGCATAGACCGGGTTTGGGGTGTTACATTTAATGGTATCAGAGCCAGTTTCAAAAACTCGACTGTGGTTTGGGTTCACAAATAATTTCTGTATGAATTCATTCAATTATGTTTTAAAGATCAGTATGGCACCACAAGCATCCGGCAACAAGTCAAGTAAGTGTTCATTACTTAATGATTATTATGATGATGATGATATGATCATAGGGACACTTTAGAACTTCTAGTTTTAGATGTGAAAAATCGTAGAGATTGAGACTATAGGATATGTTGCGAAAAATAACTTTATCTCTCAAATATCATAAAACATCGTTAATAAACACTGAAACAATTTTCTAATTCATAAAACTTGTAATCAGATAAAAACGAATAAGCCATCATGAGCACTAGAGGACATGGTCGTGGACGCGGTAGACGTGGTCGTGGTAGAGGCCGAGGTGCTATGACTGAAGCACCAAATAATATGCCGAAATGGATGTACTGCATCATTTGAGAGTGACACGGGATCACGCGATCACATGGAAGAAGATAATGCTTTGACACAAGCCATGCTGCGAGTCCTAGAAAGGGTCGCCGGGAATAGAATTGGGCTAACAACTCGTGGGTCAATTTCAGAACGACTCAAGTCTAATAATGCAGAAGTTTTAAAGGAGTTTCCGGTGTAGCTCCAAATGTGGCTGAATATTGGCTCGAAGCCGTGGAACGGATTATGGATGATATGGAATGGACTGTTGAGCAAAAACTGAAAGGAGCTGTGTCTTTGTTAAGAGATGAGGCGTATTAGTGGTGGCTCACTGTTCAAGAAGGCACCGAAGCTGCACTGATTACTTGGGAATTCTTTAAAACTGCCTTCCAAGAAAAATACGTTGGAACGAGTTATGTAGACACCCGAAGGAAGGAATTTCTAAATCTTGTACAAGAGAGTAAAACAGTAGCAGCATATGAAGCTGAGTTTTTACGTTTGAGCCGCTATGCTCGAACAATAGTATCAACAGATCATGAACGTTGTGTGCGTTTCGAGGATGGGCTTAATGATGAGCTGAGGGTTCTGATTGCCCCACAGCAAGTTAGAACTTTTTCCACGCTGGTGGAGAATGCCAAGATAGCCGAGGAGGCTAAGAACTCAGAATGTCAGAACCGAGAAAGATTTAGAAACAAGAGAGAGACACAGCAGTCTGGTTCTTTAAAGAGATTCCAGAAGAGACCTCAGAATAATGAACCAGTTCAAGGTAGAATACTGGTAACAAATAATCGAAGTCGAGACTGTGCTGAATGTGGAAAAAGACACTTTGGAGAGTGTTGGAGGAAAACGGGCGCTTGTTACAAATGCGGTTCGATGGATCATCAGTATAGAAATTGTCCTCGACGTATGGATACGACTCAAGAAGTTCGTAATAATGATACACAGCCGGCCAGAGGTATTCAGCAGCCACCGAGAGGTCGTGGACCAGGTCATGGTGGTAATGGGGCTGGTCGTGGTCAAGGTGCACCGGGTCGAGGCAATGGTCCTAGAGGAACGCAGATGCAAGAC
Organism: Gossypium rotundifolium; assembly: GCA_025506655.1. Classification (NCBI taxonomy): domain Eukaryota; kingdom Viridiplantae; phylum Streptophyta; class Magnoliopsida; order Malvales; family Malvaceae; genus Gossypium; species Gossypium rotundifolium. Next base: position 32,612,246 of record CP106728.1, read on the forward strand.
GACTGGATCGGTCTATGCGCTTAGACGCCATGAGGACGGCAATGCACCGATGTGATAATCGGTACGTTCTTCATCTTCGATGTACCTGTTATTGCATTAATAGATATTGGTTCTACCCACTCATATATTGCTAGCGCCATATCTGGAAATCTAAATTTAGAATCTGAAATTACTGATAGTGAAATGACAGTAATTAGTCCTTTAGGACAGTCGGTAATTATTAATAAAATGTTTAGAGACGTGCCCTTAGAAATTCAAGAGGAGGTATTCTTGACGAATTTGATGGAATTGCCTTTCGGCGAGTTCGATCTCATTCTGGGCATGGATTGGTTGGTTAAACATCGGGCGCAATTGGATTGTGCTGAAAAACGAATGTCAGTAAGAACCTCGGATGATAAGGAAGTCATAATGATTGGTGAATGAAGGAACTATTTGGTAAATGTGGTATCTGCATTGAAGGTAGAGAAGTTGGTTCGAAAATGATATGGAGCATTCCTAGCCTTTATCTGTGCTTTGGATGCCAAAGAGTTATATGTGAATGATGTGAGAACAGTGAAGGAATTTTCCGATGTATTTCCCGAAGAACTTCCTGGTATACCTCCAGATCGGGAAGTAGAATTTGGCATTGAGCTTTTGCTTGGAACAGCTCCAGTGTCTATTGCTCCTTATAGGATGGCACCAAAGGAGTTGGCAGAGCTTAAAGCTCAAATTCAAGAATTATCGGATCGTGGATTTATTCAACCAAGTGTGTCTCCGTGGGAGCACCGGCTTTGTTCGTCAAGAAGAAAGATGGATCGATGCGTATGTGCATCGATTACAGACAATTGAATAAATTGACGATCAAAAATCAGTATCCTCTGCCGAGAATTGATGATATGTTTGATCAATTAAAAGGAGCTTCAGTTTTCTCCAAAATTGATTTGAGATCAGGTTATCACCAGCTTAAGGTGAAAGAAGCGGATATTTATAAAACGGCATTTCGGACTCGTTATGGATATTATGAGTTTGTAGTGATGCCGTTTGGATTAACCAATGCACCAGCTACATTTATGGACATGATGAACCGAGTCTTTCAATCATATTTAGACTGGTTTGTGGTAGTGTTCATAGATGACATATTGGTTTATTCAAGAAATGAAGAAGAGCATGACATGCATTTGCGTATAGTATTGCAGTTACTTCGTGATAAGCAACTTTACGCCAAATTCAGTAAATGCGAATTTTGGCTAAAGCAAGTGACTTTCCTAGGTCATGTGGTATCAGCTGAAGGAATAAGGGTGGATCCTCAGAAAATTGAGGCTATTCTGGATTGGAAACCACTAATGTCGGTAGCTGAAATACGGAGTTTCTTGGGTTTGGCTGGTTACTATAGACGTTTTGTAGAAGGGTTTTCGTTGATTGTCTTGCACCTAACTAAACTGCTGCGTAAGGGAGTTCCGTATAATTGACCGAAAAGCAAGAAGAGAGTTTGAGAAATTGAAGAAGATCCCGATGAAGCTCTAGTTTTGATTCACCAGAGGTGGAAAAGAATTCACTATTTATTGTGATGCGTCTCACACGGGTCTGGGTTGTGTGTTGATGCAAAATGGAAAGGTGGTGGCCTATGCTTCTCGTCAATTGAGACCGCACAAAGTAAACTACCCTACTCATGATTTAGAGTTAGCTGCAGTGGTCTTTGCTTTAAAGATTTGGAGTCACTATCTCTATGGTGAGAAGTCTATAATCTACACGGATCACAAGAGTCTTAAATACCTCCTTACCCAAAAGGAGTTGAATTTGAGACAAAGAAGATGGGTAGAATTATTAAAGGATTATGATTTCTCAATCGAATATCATCCTGGAAAGGCTAACGTAGTAGCTGACGCGTTAAGTCGTAAGGCAGTATCTGAATTGAGAGCATTGTTTGCTCATTTGAGTTTGTATGAGGATGGGAGCTTGTTAGCAGAACTTCAGGTGAAGTCGCTGTGGCTGGAACAAATCAAGGAAAAACAGACATCAGATGAAAAGTTGGGACCTTTACTTCAGCAAGTTGAAAACGGAGATATCAAGGATTTTGGAATAAACAAGAAAGGTGTGTTGTGCTTTCGAGGAAGAGTTTGTATGCCTAAGGACTCAGATCTGAGGCAAATGATTCTTCGGGAGGCGCATAGTAGCCCTTATGCTATACACCCCGGAGGAAATAAGATGCATCGAGATCTCCGTGAACAGTATTGATGGCCAGGGTTGAAGCGGGAGATTTCAGAGTTTGTGGGAAAATGTTTGACTTGTCAGCAAGTGAAGGCAGAACATCAATTACCGTCTGGATTGTTACAACCGGTAAAGATTCCTCTTTGGAAATGGGAACGAATAACTATGGATTTTGTTAGTGGGTTACCTATAACACCTACTAAGAAAAATTCTATTTGGGTAATTGTTGATCGTTTGACGAAGACTGCTCATTTCCTACCAGTTCGTATGGATTTTTCATTGCAGAAGTTGGTGAAGCTATACGTATTTGAAATTTTGAGGTTGCATGGGGTACCCGTATCTATTATATCAGACAGGGATCCCAGATTTACATCACGATTTTGGAAAGCTCTGCATGAAGCCTTGGGGACAAAGTTGAATTTCAGTACGGCTTTTCATCCTTAGTCTGATGGTCAGTCAGAGAGAGTAATTTAGATATTGGAAGATATGTTAAGGGGATGTGTAATCGATTTCAGGGGCAGTTGGGAGGATTTTCTACCACTGGCAGAATTTACGTATAACAACAGCTATCAGTCGAGCATTCAGATGGCACCTTACGAGGCATTGTATGGTCGTAGGTGTTGTTCTCCTATTTGTTGGACTGAGTTGGGCAAACGATAGATGTTAGGTCCTGAGATGATATCTGAAACAGAGGAAAAGGTAAAAGTTATTCGAGCAAGGTTGAAAGAAACCTCAGATAGACAGAAGTCGTATGCAGACCTGAAGCGTAAGGATATCAAGTATGATGTGGGGGATCAGGTTTTCTTGAAGGTCTCACCTTGGAAAAAGATCTTCAGGTTTGGAAAGAAGGGCAAGTTAAGTCCTAGGTTCATTGGACCATATCGTGTGCTGAAGCGTGTTGGTCCAGTGGCCTATCAGATTGAGTTACCTCCGGAGTTGGGTCAAATTCATAATGTTTTTCATGTTTCCATGCTGAGGCGTTATAGATCGGATCCTTCGCACATTGTACCAGTAAAAGAATTGGAGTTGAATTCAGACTTGTCTTTTGAAGAAGAACCAGTGGAAATCTTAGACCGAGATATTAAAGTGCTAAGAAAGAAAATCGTACCATTGGTCAAAGTTTTATAGCGTAATCACGGAGAAGAGGAAGCTACGTGGGAGCCTGAGGAAACTATTCGAAACAATATCCTCACCTCTTTTAATCAGGTAAATTTCGAGGACGAAATTTTCTTTAAGGAGGGTAGAGTTGTAATACCCTAAAATTCGAGTATCTAATTTAATGCATGTTTTGGTGCTTAATTTATAAAGGAAAAATTTTCTTACTTCTTTTCATAGTTATTATAGTCTTGAAGAAGAGTATAGAATTTTTCGGGAGTAGAATAATTTTTATTTTGAGAGTATAATGAAGTGGATTAAGTGATATTAATACTTAAGTAAAAATAAGTGTCAAAATGAAGCATAAGATGAGTAAATGGTAAGGTGGTGATGGCGCATGAGTTATGGCATGAGGGGAGATGTTCAAATCCCTTGGTTATCATCTAGAAATTTTATTTTTTGGCTTTAATCCATGCATGTGTCGGCAAGGGGATAAGGATGGATGAGTTGTATTGTTTTATTTTTGGTAAGTAAGACTAAAGGAAAAAGGTAATTTTTAACTTATGGTATGGAATCAAGGAACTTTGGAAAGATATGGGGACATGAGGCTAGTATCAAGGAAGATGTTTTGGAAACAAATTCATGGTCATTTGACCAATGAATTTGGATGGCAATATGGCTAGGAGAGGTTGGCTGATTTTTGCTAGTAGCTTAGCTAGGGTAGGAATTTTGTTTTGGTCATTTCTAGCATCTTGTGCAACTTTGTTTTTTTTTTCTCTCAACCTTCTCTTTGGCCGACTTTGTGCTTTTGGTTTACCAAAATTCTTTTGACCATTTGGTCATTTTGCTATCACATTAGTATTCTTTGTATGCCTTTTCATTGTGCCGAAAATACAACACCAAAGGTCATTCTTTTTCTTCCTTCCTCCATTGCCGAAAGTACCTTGCTCTAAACACATCTCTTATTTTCTTTTTCTTCTTTTGATAACCGAATCCTCATCATCCCTTTCACTCATCTTTTAATTTTTCTTTTCAATCATCATACCTCCATAAACATCTCTCATGGCCGAATGTTAGTGTGCCTTTTTCGAATCATTTTCTTTTTCTCTTTGGTTTTTCATAGCTGAATCTCTCTCTATTCTTAAGCATCTTTCTCAATCATCTCTTTTCAACCGTGGAGAATAGGTAAGAGTTCTTTAGTTCATGATTAGTTAATGGTGGTTTTGGTGAATATGGATGGTGGTAAAAAGGATTTCTTGAATCGAAATACCGCTCATTCTATTAACGCTTTCTTTATTATACTTTAGTGCGATAACGAAAGATCAAAACTCGAGTGTTCGTGTGCATCTTGGAACGTTTTTGGTCGACTCTCTTTTAGAGAAGCAAGAATCTTTGTGGTAAGGAAATCTCACCTTTAAGATCTTTAGTTTTTTTTTCGATATATTATTATTAGGATTAACGATCTTTTGATATTGAAGACTTTCAAAATAGGGAAGAAAAGGGCGGTGTTTAGTTTTCGTAAGAGGGGCGGATCCACTATTTCTCCTAAGTATAAACGAAGGGCGATTTCGGTAGTCCGGGATTTTCCACCGGGTTGCGGACCATCTACCGAAGGAAATCAATTATTTGAAGTAGTTCGTACTTCCGAGCCTTTGTACGTTAGTGGATTCTCAGCGAATAACGAATTGATAAACGAGGAGAAACCGAAAATTGAAGTGATTCAAAAACAAGAGGGTAAGGATTTGGATCGAATATCAATAACATATTTTTATACATGGTAGTGTCCTAATAAGATTGTATTATGTTTAGGTGTTGAAGAGCGGGAAGGATTAGTACTCACTATATCGAGGTGTGTAATTTCACACTTTTCTCGGGTTTGGATGTTATTCATGGTATGGAGTTAAATCGTAAAAACGACTAGATCGGTATAAAACGTAATAACTGGTACTTGGTGAAATTACATGAAAACGGTTAATATGGTGAAAATTACGAAAAAGCCCTCGATGAGTTAGATGGTAAAATATAAATTTTCATGTCATCTTAAAATGGACCGATAAGTTTGATAATTAGTAAATGGGCCAAAAAATTATGCTAGTTAATAATTGTGCCGAAATCTCTGTTAGATTAATAATTGGGCCGAAATCTCTGTTAGATCGATAATTGGGCCGAAATATCTACCAGATCGATAATTGGGCCGAAATCTCTGCTAGATCGTTAATGGGCCGTAATCTACATTAAATTGTTAAGCAGTGAAATCCTCTTTGGATCGATAAATGGGCCAAATTCCTACTAGATCATAAATTTGGGCATAAGATGTTAAATTGCTAAATGGGCCAAATGATTGGGCCTTAATAAAAATCTGAAATATTGACTCTTGTTAATGGGCCTTTTTAATAAAATCGTGGTATGATCATAGACTACTTTGCATACATGTTGCATGGGTTGGGAAAATGATGAAGAGAAGAAAGGCCTGTTGCCAAAATCTAGTTCGGTGGCTTTGCCACAAATTTATGGCTATTTGCCTCTAGTTCAGTGGCTCTGCCACAAAATTAATAAATGGCTATTTGCCTCTAGTTCGGTGGCTCTGCCACAAATAATAATTGGCTCAATGCCTCTAGTTCGGTGACTTTGTCACAATCTAGTTCGGTGGCTCTGCCACAAATATAAAAAGGCTTAATGCCTACGATTGGTGTGATGGCGGGGTGGGTTGACTTGATCCCCACAGGTGTGTTGGTTGGTGCGGGGGTGTGTAGCAGATGGAAATTAGGCTTGGGAGGGAAAAATACATTTTGCATGCATATTATTATTTATGTTGTTAATTCTGCTAATGGGCTTAAACCCAAATCCATAACTTGAAAAATCTGGCCCAGTGGACAAAGTAAGTGAGTTATACACTGAATTGTAAAAAATTTTTCATCTCAGGTAATGGAAATTGACGTGGACTTGGGCTGAGGATGACTTCGTGGAGGCCATACTGCAAAACATGGGGTTATTAAACTTCGAACTTTTTAATAAGTATTTTTACCATTTTGGGTTGATGCAATAAGGGCCTCTATTAATATTTCATGGATTTATATGTGTGGTTGGTTAAAACTCTATTTTGGACATTTTATTATGGGCCGATGATTATATGATATTTTTCTCAAAATAAATTGGGTTTTCAAATATATGAAATTCCTTTATAAATATTTTTAGTATTTTTAACTCTTATATAATTTACCTAAGGATTTTTGATAATACAATATTAATGATGTTTTCAACTAATGTTTTCTAATATACATCAAATTTAAAATACTCTTTTGATTTTTACTAAACCTTGTACTTAAAAATAATATTGTAGATTTCGACTCACTGAAATTTTTAAGATAGCTCGATTCATGTAACAAACCAAATCCAGTCTTAATGCATAGACCGGGTTTGGGGTGTTACATAGATTTAGTAAGAGCTTGGTATTTAAGCAGTCCTAGCGACTCACCTCCTCTTTACTCGAATCCTACCTGGTGCCTATTAACCGTTCACCCTAACCAAGAGGACTTATACACGGGCTAAACCCCTAACTAAAACCCGAAAGGGACTAGCCGTATTTTATGGAAACCTTAGTTTTAATTTCTAAATTATTTTATTGATTTAAAAAAAGATTATTTTTATAAAATTTTCTTGAAATATTTCAGATTTATAAAATTACAAAAATACCCCTAATGGTAAAATTACAAAATGCCCTTGGTTTATGAAATTTTCAAAATACCCAGCTCCTATCAAAATTTCATTACGTTATAAAATGTTCAAAAACCCTAATTTGCAAAATGAAAAAATACCCTGATTTTAGAAAAGATTACGAAATTACCCCTACCTTGCAAATTACCGAAATACCCCTGAGTTACAAAATTACCAGAATGACCCCCGATGTTCAAAAAATTTTTGCAACAACACTGATTTGGAAAACAAATTCTCAAAAACAACCCTCAAATTTTGTAAAGTCCAAAATATCCGTGATTTATTAAGATTTACAAATTCACCTGAGTTAATAACCAAAATACCCTCGGATTTCAAAATTTTCCAAAATACCCCCGGGAATGCAAAATTTCCAAGATACCCTCATTGACAAAAACACCAAGTAACCTTGTTTCGATAAATTACGAAAATACCCCCTGTAGGACAAATTACAAAAATACCCCTGGGTAGTGGAAAAATAACAACAATGAAAACTACAACATTTCTCTGAATGAACGAAAGTTCATAATTGATTGATGGATGTATGAATGTAAAGACTGTGTGCATGTATGAATACGAAAGAACCACTTCTAAAAATTCTTTCCATAAAACTTCTTGCGGTTAATCGCTGAAACAAAATTTTTAATACATAAAACTTCTTAATCGATTAAATCGCGACGTTAGAAATGAGTTCTAAGGGACGTGAACTTAGAGATTGTGCCTGGAAAGTATGGTGGTTCTATTAAGATCAGAGTGTGCAGCGTAAGCATAAGTGCGGTGAGAAGGATTGTACGACTGTTAGTAAGTAATTTCAAGGACGAAATTATTTTTAAGGAGGGTAGAACTGTAACATCCTAGATTAGGGGTTATGTGTTTGTGCATAATTCATGAGTAGTAGGTTTTGGCAGTGTTTGGACGTGAATTAAGGGTTTTTAAAATCCTAGGATGGAAGAGAAAGCTTTGGACATTTATTGGTTTTTAAGTTAAAAACAAGAAGTGATGTGGAAAAGTGGCAAGGGACGCCACCTAAGGTGCAAGGGTTATGGCATCAAGTGAAGCACTATGAGGGAAGAGGTTCGAATCCCATTGTGTGCATCTTTGCTTAATTTTATGAAATAGCATGTGTACTGTGATATGTTGTGTGCATTTTTAGAACATTGGAAATGTAAGGAAATGTATGGAAATATAAGGAAATGTATGGAAATGTAAGGAAATGTATGGAAATGCATGGAAATGTATGGAAATGTAAGGAAATGTATGGAAATGTATGGAAATGTATGGAAATGTATGGAAATATAAGGAAATGTATGGAAATGTAAGGAAATGTAAGGAAATGTAAGGAAATATAGGGAAATGTCCTGGAAATGTAAGAAATGACTTAGAAATGTTAAGTTTCAAAAAGAGGAAAGTGAACATTTTGGAAACTTGGAAATGCTAAGTTAAAAAGAGGAAAGTGAACATTTATGGAAACTAGGAAAATGATTTAGAAATGATTCAAAAGAGGAAAGTGAACAATTATGGAAACTAGGAAAATGATTTAGAAATGATTCAAAAGAGGAAAGTGAACATTTCGAAACTAGGAAATGCAAGGAAATGTCAAGTTTACAGAGCCAAACGAAAATTTTGGAAACTTAGAAATGACTTAGAAATGTCGAGTTTTAAAGTTTAAAGAGGAACTTAAGGCAAGGTGGCCTTAAGAGAAAAGTATGTGAAATTTGACACACAACAGCTTGGAAAAGTGGCTTGAAGATGCCACTTAGGGCCTCTGAAATGGCGCCACATGCAAGTGTAATTGGGCCGAGGATCGAGTCACTTAGGAAGCAAATAAAAGAAGTTTTATTTTGCTACAAAGAGCAGAGAGGTGGACGGTATGAGGGCTCTTAAAAGAGGAGTTTTATTTCCTTTAGAATTTCGGCTAAATAGGAGATAAATAATAGATTTAATTATCATTATTTTTAGGATATAATTGTTGGATTAATTCTTTTAATAAAGTGATAATTCAAAGGATAAAGTTATCAAAATAGAAGAGTGGTGGCCAAGTAAGGGATTCTGAGTAGTAAATTCGGCTATAAAAGGAAAAGAGAGGCCATTCAGCATTACTTTCTCTTCCTTGATAACCTCTGCCGAATTCTCTTAAGCAACTATTCTTTTCTTCTTCATTCTTCTCCTCTCAATATTCCAAAAGCCGAAACTTGTGTGACTACTCTCTAGGTCTTAAGCCGAATCTTTGAGGACTCAAGAAAAGGGGGTTGTCGATTACAAAGATTAAGGGTAAGGTCAGTAGTTATCGATTTTCATTCTTTTTCTTTTAAGATTTGCCGAAATCTAGGACTAACCCCATTAATATCTTGTTGCTGAAACTTTGAAGAGATCTTTTCGGGATTTATTTAAGACAACTACAAGAAGGAGAAGTTCTTTTCCTGAAGGTACACCATAGGCCGCATGTTCCCTAGTTATTCGGTGAATTTCGGGATTTAAAATCCACAAGGTATGTAACATCCTAGATTAGGGGTTATGCGTTTGAGCATAATTCATGAGTAGTAGGTTTTGGCAGTGTTTGGAAGTGAATTAAGGGTTTTTAAAATCCTAGGATGGAAGAGAAAGCTTTGGACAATTATTGGTTTTTAAGTTAAAAAAACAAGAAGTGATGTGGAAAAGTGGCAAGGGACACCACCTAAGGTGCAAGGGTTATGGCAACAAGTGAAGTACTTTGAGGGAAGAGGTTCGAATCCCATTGTGTGCATTTTTGCTTAATAGCATGTTTACTGTGATATGTGGTGTGCATTTTTAGAACCTTGGAAATCTAAGGGAATGTATGGAAATGCATGGAAATGTATGGAAATGTATGGAAATGTATGGAAATGTAAGGAAATGTATGGAAATGTAAGAAAATGTATGGAAATGTATGGAAATGTATGGAAATGTAAGGAAATGTATGGAAATGTATGGAAATGTAAGGAAATGTATGGAAATGTAAGGAAATGCAGGGAAATGTAAGGAAATGTAGGGAAATGTCTTGGAAATGTAAGAAATGATTTAGAAATGTTAAGTTTCAAAAAGAGGAACGTAAATATTTTGGAAACTTGGAAATGATTAGCTAAAAGAGAAAAGTAAACATTTTGGAAACTAAGCCAAAATAGGAAAGTAAACATTTTGGAAACCTAGGAAATGTCAAGTTTACAGAGCTGCGCAAAAATTTTTGGAAACTTAAAAATGACCCCGAAATGTCAAATTTTAAAGTTCAAAGGGGAACTTAGGGCAAGGTGACCCTAAAATAAAAAGTATGTGAAATTTGACCCACAAACCGACTTGGAAAAATGGCGTGAAGATGCCATTTAAGGCCTCACGAAATGGCCCACATGCAAGGGTGTTGGGCTTGAGTTCGAGTCACATAAGAAGCAAATAAAATAAGTTTTATTTTACTTCTAGAAGCCCAAGAGGTGGACGGCACAAGGCTTGCAAAAGAGGAGTTTCACTCTCTTTAAAACTCGACTAATTAGAAGATCATAAGGACTCTTAAGGGAAGAGTTTAATTCTCTTTAAAATTCAGCTAAATAGGTGGATAAATGAGGAATTATTCTTTAATTAGGAAAATAATGAAGAGTGGTGGCCAAGTTAAGGATTCTTGGCCTAGTAATTTCGGCTATAAAAGGATGAGACTAGGGCCATTTATTATTCATTCTCCTCTCTCTTTCCTCTGCCAAATATTCTTCTTGAGCATCCATTCTTTTCTTCTTTTCTTTTAGCCTCCTAGCCGATTTCTTCTAAGCCTATTATTCCTCTCTTCTTTCATCTTTGAAACCGAATACATAAGGGAATCATAGCTGATTGTTCATCAAGTCTCTAAGCCAAATCTCTGAAGGTTGAAGTGAAGGTGCAATCGATTCCTTCAAATAAGGGTAAGATCCAAGTTTGGTTTCCATTCTTTTATATTTTAGACTTATCAAAATCTAGGGCTAATCCCATTAATGTTCATGGTTGCCGAAACTTTGAAGAGATCTTTTGGGATTTACTAAGTGTAGGCTACAAGGAAGGAGAAGTTCTTTTCCCGAAAGTACACCATAGGCCACGTGTTCCCTAGTTATTCTATGAGTTTTGGATTTAAAATCCACAAGGTAAGTGTCTATAGCTTTCTGCTAAGGCCTATTTTGATAATTAGATCTAATTCTTGTTTGTTTAAAAGTCAAAACTAACCCCGATGAGATTTAGTGCTTGGCCAATACAAGGAGGAGCATAGCATAGATTTCGGATTTGATTAGTATTGAAATCGGCAACAAGGTAAGTTTTAAGAATACTCATCCTACTAGGATTTGGATTTATGGTCAAATGGTTTTTTTTATTAAAGTAGTAAGTGATTAATCAAATGTAGGAATTGAGATCTAAAGCAATAGATCGGGTTTTCGGGATTTTAAGGAATTGATAAGCAAATCAGGTGTGTACCCTACACTAAATCTTGATAGATTTACGGCTTTAATTCATTATATGTGTTAATATGAAAGTGTAAGAATATGGCTAAGGTACCGTGTGTACCCCACACTAATCTTAATAGATTTATGGCTTAAATATGATATATATGTTAATATGAAAGTGTAATAATGTGGCTAAAGTACCATATTATGGTACAAAGTACTTAGGTACGTTTTCCTACTCCTACTAGGATTTCGAAATATGTTATATTTAACATGTGAAAAGTGATGTGAAAGTGAAATAAAATATGATATGCATGACATGTATAATTTGGGGCATTCGGGTTAATTGAGAAAGGGGAAGTGAATGTGATGACTTCAGTCTCACTAAGTGAATGTGATGACTTCGGTCTCACTAAGTGAATGTGATGACTTGGTCTCACTAAGTGAAACGTGATGACTTGGTCTCACTAAGTGAATGTGGTGACTTGGTCACATAAAGTGAATGTGGTAACGCCGGTTACATTATCTCGAAAGTGGTGGCTATGCCACAATATTATAAGTGGGCGATGAGCACGCCGACCGCAACGACGCCTTCGATGGTGTGTAGCGGATGGAGGTTGACTTAGTAGTCCCCACGATGTGCGAGTTGGTACGGTGGAGTGTAGCGGATGGCATATAGGTTTGGGTTTGGGTTTGCATCATTATCTTGAATTTTATATGAATATGATATGGATGGTGTGCCTATTTCTATTATGTTTTGGTGTTGGTTACACATTGAGTCTATCGACTCACCCGCTGTGGGAACATGTTTCGGTGATGAGCGGTAATGGACCGGACGACGTAACTTGTGGTGGCCATGTTCAGGTTTGAAGTTTAATTTTATTTGAATCTTTATTTTATTTTAACTCTTGTACAATTTTATTTTGGGTTTCATTTTATGTAATAAGGCCATCGTGACATTTTATTTCGCTTTAATTACTATGCTATGAATTTAGGGCTTTACAAAGAATAAGCCCATTTAATTTAAAATAAGTTTAAATATTTTGTCACCAAAACAAATGGGTTTTTGTTATAAGATAAATTTGTTTTCAACTCGAGCCCAACCCACAACAAACTATCTTTCAAAACACACGCTTTTAAAGTATTCAATGAATTTTGAACAAGTTACTTGAGGAACATACCAGATTCGGTCCATTCTCGTGGGCGGTGTGGGTGTGTTTGATTTGTATCGAGCCAGCTTTTAAACTTCGGCTGTGGCCTAAGGCCCAAAACATTTTCAAAACAAGCCCAAATGAGTTTTATGAAAATATTTATGAAAATGGACAGTATGATGACATGGTCCCTAAGTCTCCAACCATGATCCACCGTAAGTACCCCTATCTATTTGTGTGATTATGTGAATTATAGAAGGGTAGAAAAGGAATGGAACGTAGAATAGCATGATAGGAACTTGAACCCTAAGTTTAGTCTACTCAAACACGTATACATAAGACTTAATACACTAAACAAACCTATGGCTAAGTCAATCAAGTTAGGGTGTGGCAACCATGGTACGCATGTCTAGGAGTGGATCCCGAAGAGCTTGGTATTTAAGCAGTCCTAGTGACTCACCTCCTCTTCACAGGAATCCTACAGTGCGTAGCTTCGGTTCACCCTAACCCAGAGGACTTAGTGGGTGTGGCAACCCTTATACGCATGTCTAGGAATGGTTTCAGTGGGAGCTTGGTACTTAAGCAGTCCGCGTGACTCACCTCCTCTCCACTCGAATCCTACTTGGTGCGTAGCTTTGGTTCACCCTGACCAAGAAGGCTCGGTCATAGGCTAAACCCAAAACTAAAACCCGAAAGGGAACTAGCCATTTTTCGGGACCTTAATATTAAAATTCTTAAATCATTTTTTTCCTTAATTCACGAAAACTATTTCTTATACACAATTTTCTCCGAAAACTTCCGACTTATAAAATTACAAAAATACCCCTAGTGGTAAAATTACAAAAATACCCTTGGTTTATAAAATGCCCAACTACTCAATGGTTTTGCCAAAATTTCATTATTTCATAAATGTTCAAAAACCCTAAATTGCAAACTATCAGAAAAATACCTTAATTTTTTTTTAAAATTACAAAATTGCTCCTAACTTACTAAAATTACCAAAATGACCCTAATTCCAAAATTTTGCAACTTCATCGCTTTGGAAAAAAATTCTCAAAAGAACCCTCAAAATTTTACAACTTCAAATATCCCGATTTATTAAATTTTACAATTTACCGGTTTGTGGGAAAATTACCAAAATACCCCAAGGTCTAAAATTTTCAAATACCTCGATTTCAAAAATTTTCCAAAATACCCGAGAACTTAAAATACCAAAATACTTTGTGACAAAATCACCAAAGAACCTTATTTTGACAAATTACGAAAATACCCCTATAGGACAAATTACGAAAATACCCCCCGGTAGTGGAAAAACAGCAACAAATGAAAACTACAACACTTCTCTGAATGAACTAAGGTTCATAATTGTTTGATGGATGTATGAATGAATGAAAAGACTGTGTGCATGTATGAATACGAAAGAACCACTCCTAAATTCCTTTTCATAAAATTTCTTCGCGGGTAATCAAGTGAAACAAAAGTACTAATTCATAAAAACTTCTTAATCAGATTAAATCGCGATGTTAGAAATGAGTTCTAAGGGACGTGAACTTAGAGATTGTGCCTGGAAAGTATGATGGTTCTATTAAGATCGAGTCTTGCAAGTAAGCATAGTCTTGGTGAGAAGGATTGTACGATGTTAGTAAGTAATTTTGAGGACGAAATTTTTTTAAGGAGGGTAGAACTGTAACATCCTAGATTAGGGGTTATGCGTTTGTGCATAATTCATGAGTAGTAGGTTTTGGCAGTGTTTGGAAGTGAATTAAGGGTTTTTAAAATCCTAGGATGGAAGAGAAAGCTTTGGACAATTATTGGTTTTTAAGTTAAAAAAACAAGAAGTGATGTGGAAAAGTGGCAAGGGACGCTACCTAAGGTGCAAGGGTTATGGCAACAAGTGAAGTACTTTGAGGGAAGAGGTTCGAATCCCATTTTGTGCATTTTTGCTTAATAGCATGTTTACTGTGATATGTGGTGTGCATTTTTAGAACCTTGGAAATCTAAAGAAATGTATGGAAATGTATGGAAATGTATGGAAATGTAAGGAAATGTATGGAAATGTAAGAAATGATTTAGAAATGTTAAGTTTCAAAAAGAGGAAAGTAAATATTTTGGAAACTTGGAAATGATTAGCTAAAAGAGGAAAGTAAACATTTTGGAAACTAAGCCAAAATAGGAAAGTAAACATTTTGGAAACCTAGGAAATGTCAAGTTTATAGAGCTGCGCAAAAATTTTTGGAAACTTAAAAATGACCCCGAAATGTCAAATTTTAAATTTCAAAGGGGAACTTAGGGCCAGGTGACCCTAAAATAAAAAGTATGTGAAATTTGACCCATAAATAGACTTGGAAAAATGGCCTAAAGATGCCACTTAAGGCCTCAGGAAATGGCCCACATGCAAGGGTGTTAGGCTTGAGTTCGAGTCACATAAGAAGCAAATAAAATAAGTTTTATTTTGCTTCTAGAAGCCCAAGAGGTGGACGGCACAAGGCTTGCAAAAGAGGAGTTTCACTCTCTTTAAAACTCGGCTAATTATAAGATCATAAGGACTCTTAAGGGAAGAGTTTAATTCTCTTTAAAATTTGGCTAAATAGGTGGATAAATGAAGAATTATTCTTTAATTAGGAAAATAAGGAAGAGTGGTGGCCAAGTTAAGGATTCTTGGCCTAGTAATTTCGGCTATAAAAGGATGAGACTAGGGCCATTCATTATTCATTCTCCTCTCTCTTTCCTCTGCCGAATATTCTTCTTGAGCATCCATTCTTTTCTTCTTTTCTTTTAGCCTCCTAGCCGATTTCTTCTAAGCCTATTATTCCTCTCTTCTTTCATCTTTGAAACCGAATACATAAGGGAATCATAGTCGATTGTTCATCAAGTCTCTAAGTCAATCTCCGAAGGTTGAAGTGAAGGTGCAATCGATTCCTTCAAATAAGGGTAAGATCCAAGTTTGGTTTCCATTCTTTTATATTTTAGACTTATCAAATCTAGGGCTAATCCCATTAATGTTCATGGTTGCGAAACTTTGAAGAGATCTTTTGGGATTTACTAAGTGTAGGCTACAAGGAAGGAGAAGTTCTTTTCCGAAAGTACACCATAGGCGCGTGTTCCCTAGTTATTCGGTGAGTTTCGGATTTAAAATCCACAAGGTAAGTGTCTATAGCTTTCTGCCAAGGCCTATTTTGATAATTAGATCTAATTCTTATTTGTTTAAAAAGCGAAACTAACCCCGATGAGATTTAGTGCTTGGCGAATACAAGGAGGAGCTAGCATAGATTTGGGATTTGATTAGTATTGAAATCGGCAACAAGGTAAGTTTTAAGAATACTAATCCTACTAGGATTTGGATTTATGGTCAAATGGTTTTTTTATTAAAGTAGTAAGTGATTAATCAAATGTAGGAATTGAGATCTAAAGTAATAGATCGGGTTTTCGGATTTCAAGGAATTGATAAGCAAATCAGTCATACCTACACTAAATCTTGATAGATTTACTGACTTTAATTCATTATATGTTTTAATATGAAAGCGTAAGAATATGGCTAAGGTACCGTGTGTACCCCACACTAATCTTAATAGATTTATGGCTTAAATATGATATATATGTTAATATGAAAGTGTAATAATGTGGCTAAAGTACCATATTATGGTACAAAGTACTCAGGTTACGTTTTCCTACTCCTACTAGGATTTCAAATATGTTATATTTAACATGTGAAAAGTGATGTGAAAGTGAAATAAAATATGATATGCATGACATGTATAATTTGGGGCATTCAGGTTAATTGAGATAGGGGAAGTGAATGTGATGACTTCGGTCTCACTAAGTGAATGTGATGACTTCGGTCTCACTAAGTGAATGTGATGACTTCGGTCTCACTAAGTGAAACGTGATGACTTCGGTCTCACTAAGTGAAACGTGATGACTTCGGTCTCACTAAGTGAATGTGGTGACTTCGGTCACATAAAGTGAATGTGGTAACTTCGGTTACATTATCTGAAAGTGGTGGCTATGCCACAATATTATAAGTGGGCGATGAGCACGTCGACTGCAGCGACTGCCTTCGATGGTGTGTAGCGGATGGAGGGTTGACTTAGTAGTCCCCACGGTGTGCAGGTTGGTACGGGTGGAGTGTAGCGGATGGCATATAGGTTTGGGTTTGGGTTTGCATCATTATCTTGAATTTTTATATGAATATGATATGAATGGTGTGCCTATTTCTATTATGTTTTGGTGTTGGTTACACATTGAGTCTATCGACTCACCCCTGCTAGGGAACATGTTTGGTGATGAGCGAGAATGGACCGGACGGCAAAACTTGTGGTGGCCATGTTCACTTGAAGTTTAATTTTATTTGAATCTTTATTTTATTTTAAGTCTGTACAATTTTATTTTGGGTTTCATTTTATGTAATAAGGCCATCGTGACATTTTATTTCGCTTTAATTACTATGTTATGAATTTAGGGCTTTACAAAGAATAAGCCCATTTAATTTAAAATAAGTTTAAATATTTTGTCACCAAACAAATGGGTTTTGTTATAAGATAAATTTATTTTCAACTCGAGCCCAACCCATAACAAACTATCTTTCAAAACACACAGTTTTCAAAGTATTCGAATGAATTTTGAATCGGGTTACTTCGAGGAACATACCAGATCCGGTCCATTCTCGTGGGCCGGGTGTGGGGTGTTTCAAGGTAAGCACATAGGTATGTTCGGACAAGGCCTATTTTGGATATCTAGATCTATTTCATAATTGTTGAAAAGCCGAAACTAACCTATGTAGAGATCCAGTGTTTGGCCGAATACAAGGAGAAGAATAACAATGTTTTCGGGATTTGAGGAATAAGCAAATCGATATTAAGGTAAGTTTTAGTATACAAATCCTACTAGGATTTGGTTTTATGGCCGAATGAGTTTTTCATTAAATATTTAATATGGGCCGAATGTAGAGAGTTAAAGATCTAAGATCGAAATTTGGGATTTCAAGTGAAATCGTTAAGCGAATCAGGTGTGTACCCTACTCTAAGTTTTAATCTGTTCATGGCTATGTTTTAAATTAAATGTGTTAATATGAAAGTGTAAGAATATGGCTAAGGTACCGTGTGTACCCCACACTAATCTTAATAGATTTATGGCTTAAACTTGATATATGTGTTAATATGAAAGTGTAAGAATGTGGCTAAAGTACCATGTTATGGTACAAAGTACTGTGCACGTTTTCCTACTCCTACTAGGATTACGAAATATGTTATACTTAACATGTGAAAAGTGACATGAATGTGAATTTAAGTATGATATGCATGATATGAATAATATGGGGCATTTAGGTTATTTTAAAAAGGGGAAGTGAATGTGATGACTTCGGTCTCACTATCTAAATGTGGTGACTTCGGTCACATTATCTGAATGTGGTAACTTCGGTCACATTATCTGAATGTGGTAACTTCGGTTACATTATCTGAATGTGGTGTCTCATGACACAATTATCTGGTGGCTATGCCACGAATTTTGTATGGGCGATGAGCACGTCGACTGCAGCGACTGCCTTCGATGGTGTGTAGCGGATGGAGGGTTGACTTAGTAGTCCCCACGGTGTGCAGGATGGTACGGGTGGAGTGTAGCGGATGGCATATAGGTTTGGGGTTCAGGATTGCATCATTCATCTTGAATCATTAAATGTGAAATTATGATATGTATGAATATGATTTGTTATGCCTGAATTTGTTAAGACTTAGTGTTTGTGTACACATTGAGTCTGCTTGACTCACCCTGTTAATGGGAACATGTTTGGTGACGACGAAGATGGACCGGTTCTAGTAGAAGCTTAGGGATGGCCATGCACAGCAAGAAGTTTATGACTTGGACTTTTATTTTAATTTAAGTATTTTAAAGTTTATTTTGGTTTTAATTTTGGGAAATTATTTGATGTAATAAGGCCGTAGTAGCGTTTACTTTATTTTTTTTATTATTAAGCCTACAATCTTTATATTTATTAAAAGATTAAGTAATTTAATACAAGCCCAAACGTTTTGTCACCTAAATAAAAAGGATTTTCAATAATGATATAAACTTGTTTTCAAACTCAAGCCCAACCCACTACAAACTATCTTCAAAACCCATAATTTTCAAAGTAACAAAAGAAATTTGAACCGGGTTACATCGAGGAACATACCAGATCCGGTCTAGGCTCGTGAACCGGGTGTAGGGTGTTTCAGTTCAGGTTATTATACCTATCATTGATTAAGAAGTGAATCCAGAACCTCTGCAAGACAATGTTGAACAACTCCCCATTCAAAATGAGATAATTGTTCTAGAAGAGCAAACTCAACAACCTCAAGAACAAGTGCCATTAAGGAGGTTCACAAGAGAAAGGAGAAATGTAATTCTAGATGATTATGTTGTATTTCTCCAAGAACATGAGGATGATAATGGAATGATGGAAGATGATATAATCAACTTTCATCAGGCCATGAAAAGTTTTTAATTCTCAAAAGTAGATTGATACCATGAAAGATGAGTATAAGTCTATGCGAGGCAATAAAGTTTGGGAACTTGTCCCATTACCTGAAGGTGCAAAAATAATTGGTTGTAAATGGATATTTAAAACCAAGATGGATGCAAATGGTAATGTGGAGGCGCGTCTTGTAACTAAAGGATATACTCAGAAAGAAGGTGTTTATTTTACAGAGACTTTATCTCCAGTTTCATCGAAAGATTCCTTTAGGATAATCATGATGCTTGTTGCTCATTTTGATCTTGAGTTACATCAGATTGATGTTAAGACGCGTTTCTTAATGGCGACATTGAAGAAACAATTTATATGGTGCAACCAGAAAATTTTGAGTCAAAAGACTCAGAAAATATGGTTTGCAAATTGACAAAATCCATCTATGGACTCATACAAGCTTCCCGTCAATGGTACCATAAGTTTCATCAAATAATTGTTTCGTTTGGTTTTGAGATGAATATTGTTGATGATTATGTGTATCAGAAATTCAATGGGAGTAAGTACATATTTTTGGTTTTATATGTTAATGACATACTTCTTGTTAATAATAAGTATAGCTGCAATCAATACCCTAAGAATGATTTTGAAATTACAAAAATGCATTAGATTTTTTACATTTTAGCAGTGGAAAGTCTAATGTACGTTTAGGTTTGTATACATTGGAATATTGTGTACACTATTGGGATGTTAGGCAGATATTTTAAGCAACCCTGATTTGGACCATTGGATAGCATCCAAGAGGGTTATAAGGTATTTTCAGAGAACAAAAGATTACATGCTCACATATCGGAGGTCTAATCAGTTAGAGATCATCAGGTATATAGACTCCGATTTTGATGGAATATGGATATAAGATTTTTTTCACTAAGGTGAAAATTGTGAAAACAAATTGTAATCTTTTATTCCAGTAGCAACAAGAGCACATCAAAGTAAAAACACATAGACTTTAAGTTCCTGGTTGTTAAAGTAAAAGTTCAGAGTGGTTAGGTGCTTATAAAGCATATTAGGACAAACTCCATGATTGCGATCCGCTTACTAAGGAACTACACCTACGGTTTTATAAGAGCACATTGCTCATATGGGTGTAATGTCATTTAAAGGATATTTGGTTTTAGTGGGAGTTTGTATTTTAAATGCTTTTATGTTATAGACACTTTTTAGTTATTAAGTTTATTTTCTGAAAATAAAGTTTATTTGGTTTATTCACACTGATTTTGGTAAGGTTTGATCTCAATAAGGAGGACCAGTTGGAAATAGACATGTTTAGATCATATTGCATGTAATTTCCATGCTACACATCCATACTTGATCTATGTCATTTGGTTGTGTTAATATACGTGATCATGGATGGATTTAGTTACGATATATGTAACGAAAGTCATCTTGGTTCTATGTTAACATAATTAATGGACGAGATTTCTCGGAATACCTTTTGGATATGATAGTAAAATTTTGAGCTCATAAGGTTATATAATGACAAGTAATTATAAAGTAATTAGTATATATATACTGTAACATCCTGAATTTATGGGTCTATGTGTTTAGTATAAGAATATGTTTAATATGGTGAAAGGGGTTTAAATTTGGGCTTAGAATTAGGCAAAGGCCCATATTAAATTATTTTAAGGTGGCATCATTAACAATTAAAAAGGAACAAGTTTTGGATCGAAAAGAGTCCATGTTTTTAGGCCAATTTTGGCACTTTAAATGAAAATAGGGTGACGCCACATACAAAGAATTAGGGGCCCAAATATTAAGTTTAATAAGGCCCAAATCTTTTAATTTAAGTAAGTTAAATTTTAGCATCAGGGTTAGTAGAGGTTAACGGCTACAAGGCTCAAAAATAGGAGAAATTATGTGGATTTTATAAGCGATAATATCATAGATAAAAAGGAGAAAAGTTAGGAGCTTATCTTCAAGGGAAGTGTTGGCCGAAAATTCACTACCTAGAGGAGTGTAAAATTCGGCTACTGCATGGCAAAGAGGGTGCCGAATTTCCCCTCTCTTTTAGTTTGAATTTAAGGGCGTTTTTGATTTTTAGCAATAGGTGCCGAAATATCTATAAATAGGAGGGGGTAGCTCCTTGTTTCTGACACTGAAAACCCTAAATTCCTCTCCCATTGTGCCGAATTTCCCTAGCTTCTCCCTCTCCAATTTCTTTTCTCCAATTCCTTCAAAAGCCGAAACTCTTCTCCACTTTTTCCTCCTTGTGCTGATTTCTCTAAAAGTCAAGCATCCATAGTCTTCTTTTATTCATCTTATTTGAGAATTAATTCTATACTTCCGGCATTTAAATCTTCCATTGGCATTACTGAATCCTCTTTCTAGTGCTAGCTGAATCTCTTATGCTAAGGTAAGTGTGGATTTTTGATTAGTTCTCATGATCTATTCCCGGTTTTTGAAAGGCAAAAGCTGAAAGCTAATAGTTTAATGGTTTTATGATGGGTGGCAATTCGGGATTTGAAGGAAGCTTGGTCAATTAGATCTAAAAGCCAAAAATGGCTAGTCTCCACTTTCGAGATTTTTAAGGTAAGAAGATTTCCCTAGATTTCTATTAGATTTGATCATTATATGCAAGATCTTAAAGTTATAATGAGAATTAATGATTAAATATTATGATAGCAGTTCTGATAAGAACTTGTGATGGAATTAAATATGGATCAGGCAAAGGACAAAATCCCTAAGTTTAAGAAAAGAGCAGTATCTGCCATTCGGGATTGGCCACTTGGTTGTGGACCGCTTCAAACAACACCTTAGGTAGATAGCGATGAGTGTCGACTAAGGATAGCGTCGACATAGAAAGCATCGTCTTATCGAGAATCGTGTGTAGATCTCTAACACACTAATAAACATGTATGTATGACTATATATATGTTATGGGCTTAAAAGCCGAATGAGGTCATTTAGACAATGAACGGAACCCTAAAAGGGTTAGGCAGGGATGCCAGGTACGTAAACATATAACTCTGTATGTGTATCGTAAAATATATATGACGCATAATGTTTTCTTTATGTGTATGCATGGGGTGGGAATATGATATTGAAGGGAAGTGCTTGATAGGTCACTTGGTGATCGGTGGTGGAAATCCCACATATACAAATGTTAGGTCACATAGTGATCGGTGGCTATGCCACATTCAATGATTCCTAATTAATAGGAATAGGCAAGGTCTGCTATCGCTTTTGGTGTGTAGCGGATAGAGGTTGATTGTAGAAATCCCAAGGTGTGATGGTTGGTACAGGTTGGTGTGTAGAGGATGGAAACCTAGGATGGGTTGGGTTATTCATTATTTATCGTTTTGAAACACCCCAAACCCGGCCCAAAAAGGCCAACCGGATTTGGTATGTTCCTCAAGTAAAACTTTAGCGGAAACATTATTTTTAGAAGGAATTAATAAAATAAAAGGAAACCAAACTTAAGAACATTTCTTTGAAAACATTTATATAAGAGTATCAAACACATTTTAAATAATTTATCGAAACCATTTAGATATTTGATAATTATTCATAGCGTAATTTAAAATAAATCCAAACACAAAATTAAGGATAATTTATAATGGCCTTATTACATAATATTGGCAACCCAAATTAAAGTCTAAGTAATAAAATTTAACTTAAAGAGTTTAAGTTGGAAAATCTCCATAATACTTATTACGAGCACTGGCCACCTCGAAATCCTTGTCATTCCGATCCATCGCACTATGAGTTATCTCAAAAGTTATCCCATAAAAATGGGTGAGTCATAAACTCAATGTATAACACATACACTAAAAAGCCCATTTTATCACATGCTTTCAAACCCAAAATTTTCACATATGGCCATAGGCCCATTTAATCAAATATTTGGCCCTAAGGCCCATTTTAGCTCAAATCTAGCCCAAAGGCCCATTTAACTCAAATTTAGCCCAAAGGCCCATTTTACTCAAATTTAGCCCAAAGGCCCATTTAACTCAAATTTAGCCCAAAGGCCCATTTTATAGCAGATCAAATAATAGTCATACAATGTTACAAGGATATGTATATGAAATGAAATGCAAGCCCTACCAACCTAAATATCCATCCGCTACACACCCCGCACCAACCAAAGACACCGGGGATTACTAAATCGACCTCCATCCGCTACACACCATCGAAGGCGCTTGTCGCAGTCAACATGCACATCGCCTTATTGTGGCAAAGCCACCAAAACAGATGTGACCAAGTCACCGATCAAGTCCAAATATGTGACCAAGCCACCAGAGTCAAATATGTGACCGGCCACCGAGTCAAATATGTGACCGGCCACCAGAATCAAATATGTGACCGGCCACCAGAGTCAAATATGTGACCGGCCACCGGAGTCAAATATGGGACCAAGTCACCAATTTCACATATGTGACCAAGTCACGTAATTGTGGTAAAACCACCGTAATACTTCCTCCTTTACAAAACATACCCATATGCCCATGCACATACATATCAAATCGATTTTCATGCTATGTACCCACAAATCATAATATAGTCATGCTTATTTCATATCGATGCATATATCAAAATAAACGGAATATTGGGTAACATACCGAATTTTGTATACCAATGATTGGTATCAAGAAACAATCATATTATCATATAATCACTTTTTAATAATATACATCTATGGAAATTTTAATGCATGGTTACACACCTAGTAACAAAGTGAGCACAATACTCTCTAGCTCGTCCACACCTAGATGATTAACACACTTAGTTAGTATATACTATTGTTAGCAAAAACTCTACTTATAAACGATGGATCTAAATCCTTACCCTGATTCACGAATGATAGGTTATTTGCGGTTTTTTCCACTAGATGGATCAAAACCCGCAGATTCCACCAACGTAGAGTGGTTCGATTGTACGACTACTTGAATAATCGATCCTCGTTTGCAGAGGATCCACAACCGGGTGGAAAATCTCTAACTCCCGATACTGCTCTTCGCTTGTAGTTCGATGGTAAAGGAATACCTCCTCTCTTCCAAACACTTCGAACGGCTCTTTTCTTACCTATCTTGATGATCTTAGATTGTTCCTAAAAATAACTTAGATTAGTAATCTATCTAAAGAAATTGATATTATCCAAAATAGTAGTCTTACCTTGATGATTCGAATGGTCACTTAAAGTTGTCTTCAACAAAGTTCCTTTCAAAATCTTTTCAAGAGATTCGGCCTAAGAGAGAAATAAAAGATTATGATTTCCAAACTTATTCAAGTGAAAAGAAGTGATGAAAATAAATGATAGCATCTTACTTTGATCACTTGGAGGTTCGGCTTGAAAAAGAAGAAAAGAGAATGATGATTCGGCCTTCACAAAATAAAAGAATAAAAATGGTGGTTTCAATATGATGGTTTCGGTTTTGAAGGAAAAGAAGAAAGAGAATGAAAAGAGAATGAAAAGAAAGAAAGAAGAAAGAAAAGAGAAAGAGAAGAAAGAGATGATGATAGTGTTTTCTCAAATGAAAAGAGATATGTTTAGGAGTCTTTGCACATTCGGCCAAGGAGGAAGAAATGAAGAAATTGGCTCAATGAACTTTGTAGTTTCGGTTTTGAAAAGAAAGATGAGAGAAGGAAAATTGTATTTGGTTCAAGCAATTGAGGCTAAATCAAAAGTGAAAATGTACCAAAATGACTATGGTACATTCGGCCAAAAGAAGAAAATTTGGTCAAAAGGATGAAAGCTAAACAAAAGAGAGTTTTTACCTAAACTCTATGGCACATTCGGCTAGAGAGAATTTTGGAGAAAAATGAGAAAAGATGGACAACCTAGGCTTTTGGCTAACTTTTCCCCCTAATGGCAAAGCATAAATTCTACCACATCAATGCCAACATATCCCCTTTTCCTCCTTGTTTCTTCCCCATCATATCCAAAGAATTTACTACACAACTAAGCCTCTCCCTTAGCCTTCATGTTGTTTCAGGTTCATGGTCAAATGACCATGAACACATCCCCAAAACATAGCCCTATTTCATGCCTTTGTCCCCTCATCTTATCATGAATTTGTGATTCCATGCCTTATGTTCTTAACTTCCTTTTCACATGGTCAACAAGCTAAAATGGATGAAAGCTCATCCAATCTAGAATATTCTTGGCCGACACTTACATGGAAGAAAACAAAATTTAAAATCCTCCCTTAATGCTAGCTAGAGATTCAACCTTACACCTCAAGCACACATCTATGCACCTTAACCATTTTGCCAATTACTTAACTTATGCTAGAACTTTTATCAACAATTCTTAAGGCCTTAATAGCTTAGTTCTCTCTAATTAATAGAAATTAAAAGTTTAACTAAGTATCCACTTAATAAATGAAGCTCAAATAACTTCCAAAATTGCACTTAATAATGATTAAACATGCAACATCATTCAATTATGTAAAATGCATAGCCCTAATTATCGTGATGTTACGCTTCTACCCCTTAAAATAATTTCGTCCCCGAAATTACCTCGTCTCGAATAAGTGAGGGTATTGTCGTCGCATCGCTTCCTCCTGCTCCCACGGCTTCTTCCGATCCGTGATTTCGCCATAATACCTTAACGAGAGGAACTGATTTTCTCCGTAAAACCTTTACATCTCGCCCGAATTTGAATTGGCTCTCTTCATATGACAAATCGATTTTAATTCCACCTCCTCAATCGGTACTATATGAGATGGATCTGATCGATACGGCGTAACATTGAAACATGAAACACATCGCATTTGTTTCAATTCAAGGCAAATCTAATCGATACGCCACAGATCCGACCCGCTTCACAATCCGATAAGGTCCAATGAACTCGGACTTAGTTTCCTTTACGTCCAAATCTCATCACCTTTTTCCAAGGTGAAACCTTTAGGAAAACTTGGTCTCCCACGCATACTCTATTTCTTTCCGCTTTAAATCATGACGATTTTTGTCTGCTTCGATGCTTCCTTTAACCGAGCCCGGATTACCTTAACCTTTTCTTCGGATTCGACACTATCTCGGACCCAAAATCTGCTCCCCTAATTTCGCCCAACACGTAGAGTGCGACACTTCCGCCCATATAGTGCTTCATACGGTGCCATCCGAATATCGATTGAAATCGTTGTTGTACGCAAATTCGCCAACAGTAAGAATTCCTCCCAACTTCCTTTGAAATCTATCACACAACCCCTTAACATATCTTCTAAGATCTGGATTAC
This sequence comes from Gossypium rotundifolium, assembly GCA_025506655.1. Classification (NCBI taxonomy): domain Eukaryota; kingdom Viridiplantae; phylum Streptophyta; class Magnoliopsida; order Malvales; family Malvaceae; genus Gossypium; species Gossypium rotundifolium. Next base: position 32,638,482 of record CP106728.1, read on the forward strand.
TCTTTCTGACCGACCGTCTGACCGAGGATGAAATGCCGATCAAGTCCAATTTGGTGCCCAAAGCCCGATGCAATGCTTTCCAAAATCGTGACGTAAATCTTGGATCTCCGTCCAAATTATCGACAACGCACTCCATGCAATCTCACAATTTCACCACATATAACTTTGCCAACTTCGCAAAGAGTAATCAACCCGAATCGGGATAAAGTGTGCGATTTCATTAATCGTCCACTATCACCCAAATGGAGTCTTTCTTAGTCGGCGAAGAGGAAGCCCACTAACAAAGTCCATGGTGATTCTCTCCCACTTCCATCATGGAATCTTTATCGGTTGAAGCAATCCGTAAGGTACTTGATGTTCAAATTTAACTTGTCGACACGCCAAGCACTTCCCTACAAACTCCGTAACTTCCCGCTTAAGACCAAAGCCACCAAAACCGATCTCGCAAGTCTCGATATAACTTACTTCCTCCGTGATGCATAGCATAGGGGCTACCATGCGATTCTCAAGTATCTTTTGCCTCAACTCCGATCCTTCTAATACAAACTTTACCTTTAAAACACAATACTCCACCATCATAATACCAAAATCTTCCAATTTCCCACTGCACTGTCAAGCTTATTACTCGATCTTCATCTATTAATTGCCTCTCTTTCACTTGACTTAACCATGCCCGCTTAACTCAAGTTCTCGCCAACAAGCTTCCATCATCGAAGAGACTAAGATGAGCAAACATCGCTCTCAAATCGACACCACTTTTCGACTTAGAGCATCCGCCACCACATTCGCCTTACCCTGATGGTACTCGATAGAACAATCGTAGTCTTTAACAACTCTATCCACCTTCTCTGCCTCAGATTCAATTCTTTACGAGTCAAGAGATATTTTACTTTTGTGGTCCGTATATCACCGACTTTTCCCGTATAAGTAATGTCTCCAAACCTTAAGAGCAAAGACTCATCGCGCTAACTCCAAGTCGTAAGTCGGTAATTAACCTCGTATGGTCTCAATCGCCGAGACGACACGCAACTACTTTTCCGCCTTTGTATTAAAACACATCCTAATCCCGTGTGAGAAGCATCGCAATACACGACAAAATCTTTTCCCGCTTCAGTCAATCAAAACAGAGCTTCCAGTCAAAACTTTCTTGAGCTTCTCAAAACTCTCTTCGCTTATCACCCCACACAAAAGGTACTTCCTTCCTCAAGCAATTTCGTTAGAGGTGCGTTTATCGATGAAAACCCTTCACGAATCTTCGTAATATCCCGCTAAACCCAAGAAACTACGAACCTCGCCACGGACTTAGGTGGTTTCCAATCTAACACACCTCGATCTTCCGAGGATCCACCCTAATCCTTCCGCAGATACCACATGTCCTAAAATGCAACCTCTTTCACCAAAATTCACACTTATCAATTTGGCGTCTGACTTCTTCTCCTTAAAACTCAGAACACAATCCGGAGATGCTCATCATGTTCCACTTGGACTTAGAATACACCAGATGTCGCCTATGAATACCACGATTAACCGATCCAAGTAGGGCTGAAAATCCGATTCATCATATCCATAAACGCAATGGGCGTTCACAATCCGAATGGCATTACCGTAAATTCATAGTGGCTATATCTCGTTCGGAAAGCCGCCTTATGGATATCCGCTTTTTACTTTAAGTTCGATGATACCCGACCTTAGATCAATTTTAGAGAATACCGCAGCCTTTAAGTCGATCGAACAAGTCGTCGATCCCGGGCAAAGGATACCGTTCTGATAGTCACTTATTCAACCGCCGTAGTCTATACACATCCTCATCGATCCGTCCTTCTTCTTCACGAATAGACCGGGCTCCCATGGAGACACACTAGGTCGGATGAATCCACGATCAAGCAACTCCGAATCGAGCCTTAAGCTCAACCAACTCCTTGGTGCCATTCTATATGGAGCAATAGAAACCGGCGCCGTTCCTGTGCAATAAGTCTATCCCGAATTCTACCTCACGATCCGGAGGCAACCCCGAAGTTCTTCCTAAAACATCTACAAATTCCTTCACCGTCTCGACTTCATTAACAGCTTGCTTCCTTAGCCTCCAAAGCATTCACCAACATCGAAAAGCTTCAGATCCTTTTCTAACCATCCTTTCGCCTTAAGAGCGGATACTACATTAGATAAGTAGTTCCGTCTTTCGCCCATCACTACAACTTCCTTGTCATCAAAAGTTCTTAGGGACATTCTCTTAGAAGACAATCCACATTTGCACGGTACTTCACAAGCCGCCCATGCCTAAAATTAGGTCAAATTCTCCGAATGGCAACTCCATTAAATCACCGAACCGATCCCTTGACTTCTAGAGGTACTTCCTTAAAAGTTTGTCTACAACTACATGCTCCATCCTGAGAGGACTAAGTATACCATCTTCCTAGGTACGCTTTGAAGTCACATGCAAAGTCCCAGATACTTCACTAGCGATATAGGAATGAGTTGACCCTATATCTATCAAAGCAATAAAGGGCAACCCGTAAATCGAAACGCATCTGTGATAACATCAAAAGGCCATCGCTTTCTCTGCTTGATGAATCGCATACACCAATCCTCGGTTGTCTCGCCGTAGTTTCCAACGCCTCCGCCAAGTTCCGCGACCTCTACCGTAACCATTGCCCTTCCATTGGGACCACGGCCTCTTATCGGTGTTGACCACTTCTATCGCCTTGATTAACACCTCGATTTGTTTGGATTCGTTCTTCTCCGAGTTCATCGGACAATCTTGATCATGTGATCCTTCGAACCGCACTTGAAACATCCGCCGGTTTTCTTCCAAAGATTCTCCGAGTGCATTTTCCCACACCGAGAACAAGTACGACTTTGCACTCCGTAGTAGTCTGTTGACCTCGCGGTCCATCATTTCTTGACTTTTTCCGAAAGTTCCTAAGACCTCAAGACCCAAAGCTTCTCTTATTCTTGCTCGACCTCCGTCCTGCCTACGCCTCTCAAATTGCTTAGCCTCTTCAGCAATTCTTGCCCTTTCCACTAAGATTGCAAAATCCTTTCACGATGTGGAGCAATCATCACTCTTAGCTCATCTCTAAGTCCATCTTCAAATCGACGAACGTTCATATTCCGTAGCCACTATCCTCCGCATAACGGCTAAGTCGCAAAATTTCGCTTCATATTCACTATCGACTTGTTTCCTTGTACCAGTTCGTAAATGACTTCCTCCGAGAGTCGATGTAGCTAGCTCCAACATATTTTCCTCAAATTTCACTTTAAAATACCCCAATCCGCATTTATCCACGTGGGTACTTTCCTTGATAGTAAGCCACCACCGGTAGGTTTCATCACGAAGAAGTGAAATAGCTCCTTTCAATTTCTCTTCATCGCTGCGCCTATATCATCCATGATCCTCTCGATCGCTTCCAACCAATATTCAGCCACGCTTGAGCTACTCCAGATACTCCTCGAAAACCTCACTCCATTCGATCTAAGTCTCTCACCATGCACTTCCGAGATCCACTTCCGAACTAGCTTCGCTACATCATTTAAAACTCGCAAACAGACTTGTGATATCAAGGTCACCTCCTTCATTTTGTTCTTGGAAGTCCGCCCAACAGCCGGTGGTGGAGCTTCATTCTAACCTTGACCAGACCGAATCGGTTCAAACAAATCATCCTTCCTCTTCCATGTCCACGACGACCTCATCCCCTAGAGCTCATGTCTACTACGATCTTATCTGCTTTTTACGAAAAGTCTTATGTATTAGAATCTTTTCACTTCTTATTAAAAGAAAGTCTTATGAAATGATATTCAAGTGGTTTTCAGAGTAGCACACATACGCCTAGGGTCCATGTCTCTAAAGTTTCCTTAGGCTTATCAAACATTCATATCATTTATCAAATGAAGGTACATACCGATGGATCAGGCCGAGAATTCGAGTGCCATGCTCTTATAAAACCATTTAACTTAAGAAAACTTTCAAAATCTTTTGGGCCAAATTTTGAAAACGCTAGGGCTTCAAAACCCAAGGCCGAGAGTTTAAATCTGGCTCGATACTAAGTTGAAACACCCCAAACCCTACCAAAAAGCCCAACTGATTTGGTATGTTCCTCAAGTAAAACTTTAGCGAAACATTATTTTTAGAAGGAATTAATAAAATAAAAAGGAAACCAAACTTAAGAACATTTCTTTGAAAACATTTATATAAGAGTATCAAACACATTTTAAATAATTTATCGAAAACCATTTAGATATTTGATAATTATTCATAGCGAATTTAAAATAAATCCAAACACAAAATTAAGGATAATTTATAATGGCCTTATTACATAATATTGGCAACCCAAATTAAAGTCTAAGTAATAAAATTTAACTTAAAGAGTTTAAGTTGGAAAATCTCCATAATACTTATTACGAAAATCGCCACCTCGAAATCCTTCATTCTCCGATCCATCGCACTATGAGTTATCTCAAAAGTTATCCCATAAAATGGGTGAGTCATAAACTCAATGTATAACACATACACTAAAAAGCCCATTTTATCACATGCTTTCAAACCCAAAATTTTCACATATGGCCATAGGCCCATTTAATCAAATATTTGGCCCTAAGGCCCATTTAGCTCAAATCTAGCCCAAAGGCCCATTTAACTCAAATTTAGCCCAAAGGCCCATTTTACTCAAATTTAGCCCAAAGGCCCATTTAACTCAAATTTAGCCCAAAGGCCCATTTTATAGCAGATCAAATAATAGTCATACAATGTTACAAGGATATGTATATGAAATGAAATGCAAGCCCTACCAACCTAAATATCCATCCGCTACACACCCCTGCACCAACCAAAGACACCGGGATTACTAAATCGACCCTCCATCCGCTACACACCATCGAAGGCGCTTGTCAGTATCAACATGCACATCGCCTTATTGTGGCAAAGCCACCAAAACAGATGTGACCAAGTCACCGATCAAGTCCAAATATGTGACCGAAGCCACCAGAGTCAAATATGTGACCAAGCCACCGGAGTCAAATATGTGACCGGCCACCAGAATCAAATATGTGACCGGCCACCAGAGTCAAATATGGGACCAAGTCACCAATTTCACATATGTGACCGGTCACTGTAATTGTGGTAAAACCACCGTAATACTTCCTCCTTTATTAAACATACCCATATGCCCATGCACATACATATCAATCGATTTTCATGCTATGTACCCACAAATCATAATATAGTCATGCTTATTTCATATCGATGCATATATCAAAATAAACGGAATATTGGGTAACATACCGAATTTTGTATACCAATGATTGGTATCAAGAAACAATCATATTATCATATAATCACTTTTAATAATATACATCTATGGAAATTTTAATGCATGGTTACACACCTAGTAACAAGTGAGCACAATACTCTCTAGCTCGTCCACACCTAGATGATTAACACACTTAGTTAGTATATACTATTGTTAGCAAAACTCTACTTATAAACGATGGATCTAAATCCTTACCCTGATTCACGAATGAGCAGTTATTTGCGGTTTTCTCCACTAGATGGATCAAAACCCACGGTATTCCACCAACGTAGAGTGGTTCGGTTGTACGACTACTTGAATAATCGATCCTCGCTTGCGAGGATCCACAACCGGTGGAAAATCTCTAACTCCCGACATCGCTTCTTCGCTTGTAGTTCGATGGTAAAGGAATACCTCTCTCTTCCAAACACTTGAACGGCTCTTTTCTTACCTATCTTGATGATCTTAGATTGTTCCTAAAATAACTTAGATTAGTAATCTATCTAAAGAAATTGATATTATCCAAAATAGTAGTCTTACCTTGATGATTCAATGGTCACTTAAAGTTGTCTTCAACAAAGTTCCTTTCAAAATCTTTTCAAGAGATTCTACCTAAGAGAGAAATAAAAGATTATGATTTCCAAACTTATTCAAGTGAAAAGAAGTGATGAAAATAAATGATAGCATCTTACTTTGATCACTTGGAGGTTCGACTTGAAAAAGAAGAAAGAGAATGATGATTCGCCTTCACAAAATAAAAGAATAAAATGGTGGTTTCAATATGATGGTTTCGGTTTGAAGGAAAAGAAGAAAGAGAATGAAAAGAGAATGAAAAGAAAGAAAGAAGAAAGAAAAGAGAAAGAGAAGAAAGAGATGATGATAGTGTTTTCTCAAATGAAAAGAGATATGTTTAGGAGTCTTTGCACATTCGGCCAAGGAGGAAGAAATGAAGAAATTGGCTCAATGAACTTTGTAGTTTCGGTTTTGAAAAGAAAGATGAGAGAAGGAAAATTGTATTTGGTTCAAGCAATTGAGGCTAAATCAAAAGTGAAAATGTACCAAAATGACTATGGTACATTCGGCCAAAAGAAGAAAATTTGGTCAAAAGGATGAAAGCTAAACAAAAGAGAGTTTTTACCTAAACTCTATGGCACATTCGGCTAGGAGAGAATTTTTGAGAAAAAAAAAATGAGAAAAGATGGACAACCTAGGCTTTTGGCTAACTTTTCCCCCCTAATGGCAAAGCATAAATTCGGCCACATCAATGCCAACATATCCCCCTTTTTCCTCCTTGTTTCTTCCCCATCATATCCAAAGAATTTACTACACAACTAAGCCTCTCCCTTAGCCTTCATGCCGTCTAGGTTCATGGTCAAATGACCATGAACACATCCCCAAAACATAGCCCTATTTCATGCCTTTGTCCCCCTCATCTTATCATGAATTTGTGATTCCATGCCTTATGTTCTTAACTTCCTTTTCACATGGTCAACAAGCTAAAATGGATGAAAGCTCATCCAATCTAGAATATTCTTGGCCGACACTTACATGGAAGAAAACAAAATTTAAAATCCTCCCTTAATGCTAGCTAGAGATTCAACCTTACACCTCAAGCACACATCTATGCACCTTAACCATTTTGCCAATTACTTAACTTATGCTAGAACTTTTATCAACAATTCTTAAGGCCTTAATAGCTTAGTTCTCTCTCTAATTAATAGAAATTAAAAGTTTAACTAAGTATCCACTTAATAAATGAAGCTCAAATAACTTCCAAAAATTGCACTTAATAATGATTAAACATGCAACATCATTCAATTATGTAAAATGCATAGCCCCTAATTATCGTGGATGTTACGCTTCTACCCCTTAAAATAATTTCGCCCCAAATTACCCGTCTGAATAAGTGAGGGTATTGCTGTCGCATCGCTTCCTCCTGCTCCCACGAAGCTTCTTCGATCCGTGATTTCGCCATAATACCTTAACGAGGAACCGATTTTCTCCGTAAAACCTTTACATCTCGCTCTGCATTTGAATTGGCTCTCTTCATATGACAAATCTGATTTTAATACCACCTCCTCAATCGGTACTATATGAGATGGATCTGATCGGAACGGCGTAACATTGAAACATGAAACACATCGCATTTGTTTCAATTCAAGGCAAATCTAATCGACACGCCACGATCCGACCCGCTTCACAATCCGATAAGGTCCAATGAACACGGGACTTAGTTTCCTTTACGTCCAAATCTCATCACCTTTTTCCAAGGTGAAACCTTTAGGAAAACTTGGTCTCCCAACGATACTCTATTTCTTTCCGCTTTTAAATCTGCGTGCGATTTTTGTCCGTCGATGCTTCCTTTAACCGAGCCCGATTACCTTAACCTTTTCTTCGGATTCGGACACTATCTCGGACCCAAAATCGCCGTTCCCTAATTCATCCAACACGTAGAGTGCGACACTTCCGCCCATATAGTGCTTCATACGGTGCCATCCGAATCTCGGATTGAAATCTGTTGTTGTACGCAATTTCGCCAACAGTAAGAATTCCTCCCAACTTCCTTTGAAATCTATCACACAACCCCTTAACATATCTTCTAAGATCTCGATTACTCTTTCTGACCGACCGTCTGACCGAGGATGAAATGCCGTCTCAAGTCCAATTTGGTGCCCAAAGCCCGATGCAATGCTTTCCAAAATCGTGACGAATCTCGGATCTCCGTCTCAAATTATCGACAACGGCACTCCATGCAATCTCACAATTTCAGCCACATATAACTTTGCCAACTTCTGCAAAGAGTAATCAACCCGAACTGGGATAAAGTGTGCGATTTCATCAATCGGTCCACTATCACCCAAATGGAGTCTTTCTTAGTCGGCGTAAGAGGAAGCCCACTAACAAAGTCCATGGTGATTCTCTCCCACTTCCATCATGGAATCTTTATCTATGAAGCAATCCGTAAGGTACTTGATGTTCACCTTAACTTGTCGACACGTCAAGCACTTCCCTACAAACTCCGTAACTTCCCGCTTAAGACCAAAGCCACAAAACCGATCTCGCAAGTCTCGATATAACTTACTTCCTCCGGATGCATAGCATAGGGGCTACCATGCGATTCCTCAAGTATCTTTTGCCTCAACTCCGATCCTTCTGAAGATACAAACTTTACCTTTAAAACACAATACTCACCATCCTTTATAATACCAAAATCTTCCAATTTCCCACTGCACTGTCAAGCTTATTACTCGATCTTCATCTATTAATTGCCTCTCTTTCACTTGACTTAACCATGTCGGCCTAACCTGAAGTTCTGCCAACAAGCTTCCATCATCGAAGAGACTAAGATGAGCAAACATCGCTCTCAAATCTGACACCACTTTTCGACTTAGATTTGGTATGTTCCTCAAGTAAAACTTTAAGCGGAAACATTATTTTTAGAAGGAATTAATAAAATAAAAAGGAAACCAAACTTAAGAACATTTCTTTGAAAACATTTATATAAGAGTATCAAACACATTTTAAATAATTTATCGAAAACCATTTAGATATTTGATAATTATTCATAGCGTAATTTAAAATAAATCCAAACACAAAATTAAGGATAATTTATAATGGCCTTATTACATAATATTGGCAACCCAAATTAAAGTCTAAGTAATAAAATTTAACTTAAAGAGTTTAAGTTGGAAAATCTCCATAATACTTATTACGTTAATCGCCACCTCGAAATCCTTGTCATCCCGATCCATCGCACTATGAGTTATCTCAAAAGTTATCCCATAAAATGGGTGAGTCATAAACTCAATGTATAACACATACACTAAAAAGCCCATTTTATCACATGCTTTCAAACCCAAAATTTTCACATATGGCCATAGGCCCATTTAATCAAATATTTGGCCCTAAGGCCCATTTTAGCTCAAATCTAGCCCAAAGGCCCATTTAACTCAAATTTAGCCCAAAGGCCCATTTTACTCAAATTTAGCCCAAAGGCCCATTTAACTCAAATTTAGCCCAAAGGCCCATTTTATAGCAGATCAAATAATAGTCATACAATGTTACAAGGATATGTATATGAAATGAAATGCAAGCCCTACCAACCTAAATATCCATCCGCTACACACCCCTGCACTCAACCAAAGACACCGTGGGATTACTAAATCGACCCTCCATCCGCTACACACCATCGAAGGCGCTTGTCGCATCAACATGCACATCGCTCTTATTGTGGCAAAGCCACCAAAACAGATGTGACCAAGTCACCGATCAAGTCCAAATATGTGACCGAAGCCACCAGAGTCAAATATGTGACCGAAGCCACCGGAGTCAAATATGTGACCGAAGCCACCAGAATCAAATATGTGACCGCCACCAGAGTCAAATATGTGACCAAAACCGGAGTCAAATATGGGACCAAGTCACCAATTTCACATATGTGACCAAGTCACTGTAATTGTGGTAAAACCACCGAATACTTCCTCCTTTACAAAACATACCCATATGCCCATGCACATACATATCAAATCGATTTTCATGCTATGTACCCACAAATCATAATATAGTCATGCTTATTTCATATCGATGCATATATCAAAATAAACGGAATATTGGGTAACATACACGAATTTTGTATACCAATGATTGGTATCAAGAAACAATCATATTATCATATAATCACTTTTTAATAATATACATCTATGGAAATTTTAATGCATGGTTACACACCTAGTAACAAGTGAGCACAATACTCTCTAGCTCGTCCACACCTAGATGATTAACACACTTAGTTAGTATATACTATTGTTAGCAAAACTCTACTTATAAACGATGGATCTAAATCCTTACCCTGGATTCACGAATGACGAGTTATTTGCGGTTTTCTCCACTAGATGGATCAAAACCCACGGTATTCCACCAACGAGAGTGGTTCGGTTGTACGACTACTTGAATAATCGATCCTCGCTTGCGAGAGGATCCACAACCGTGGAAAATCTCTAACTCCGATCATCGCTTCTTCGCTTGTAGTTCGATGGTAAAGAATACCTCCTCTCTTCCAAACACTTCGAACGGCTCTTTTCTTACCTATCTTGATGATCTTAGATTGTTCCTAAAAATAACTTAGATTAGTAATCTATCTAAAGAAATTGATATTATCCAAAATAGTAGTCTTACCTTGATGATTCAATGGTCACTTAAAGTTGTCTTCAACAAAGTTCCTTTCAAAATCTTTTCAAGAGATTCTACCTAAGAGAGAAATAAAAGATTATGATTTCCAAACTTATTCAAGTGAAAAGAAGTGATGAAAATAAATGATAGCATCTTACTTTGATCACTTGGAGGTTCGCTTGAAAAAGAAGAAAAGAGAATGATGATTCTACCTTCACAAAATAAAAGAATAAAATGGTGGTTTCAATATGATGGTTTCGATTTTGAAGGAAAAGAAGAAAGAGAATGAAAAGAGAATGAAAAGAAAGAAAGAAGAAAGAAAAGAGAAAGAGAAGAAAGAGATGATGATAGTGTTTTCTCAAATGAAAAGAGATATGTTTAGAGTCTTTGCACATTCGCCAAGGAGGAAGAAATGAAGAAATTGGCTCAATGAACTTTGTAGTTTCGGTTTTGAAAAGAAAGATGAGAGAAGGAAAATTGTATTTGGTTCAAGCAATTGAGGCTAAATCAAAAGTGAAAATGTACCAAAATGACTATGGTACATTCTACCAAAAGAAGAAAATTTGGTCAAAAGGATGAAAGCTAAACAAAAGAGAGTTTTACCTAAACTCTATGGCACATTCGGCTAGGAGAGAATTTTGGAGAAAAATGAGAAAAGATGGACAACCTAGGCTTTTGGCTAACTTTTCCCCTAATGGCAAAGCATAAATTCGCCACATCAATGCCAACATATCCCCTTTTTCCTCCTTGTTTCTTCCCATCATATCCAAAGAATTTACTACACAACTAAGCCTCTCCTTAGCCTTCATGTTGTCTAGGTTCATGGTCAAATGACCATGAACACATCCCCAAACATAGCCCTATTTCATGCCTTTGTCCCCCTCATCTTATCATGAATTTGTGATTCCATGCCTTATGTTCTTAACTTCCTTTTCACATGGTCAACAAGCTAAAATGGATGAAAGCTCATCCAATCTAGAATATTCTTGGCCGACACTTACATGGAAGAAAACAAAATTTAAAATCCTCCCTTAATGCTAGCTAGAGATTCAACCTTACACCTCAAGCACACATCTATGCACCTTAACCATTTTGCCAATTACTTAACTTATGCTAGAACTTTTATCAACAATTCTTAAGGCCTTAATAGCTTAGTTCTCTCTAATTAATAGAAATTAAAAGTTTAACTAAGTATCCACTTAATAAATGAAGCTCAAATAACTTCCAAAATTGCACTTAATAATGATTAAACATGCAACATCATTCAATTATGTAAAATGCATAGCCCCTAATTATCAGGATGTTACACGTTTACCATGTGGTTATGATTGTTACCTTCATGTATGGGCCAGGCCCATAATGTGTTTAATGGGCTCGGTTGTTGTGTGTTTTGAGATTTATACACTAAGTCTTGGTGACTCACGCTTTTTTTCTCTACTCTTCCGGATGAACAAGAGATCGTGGACATGGGAGCCGAGACGGACTCGAGGGCCATCAAGTTTTATTTCTACAAATTATTTTGGGATTTCTTTAAATTTTATTTTATTTTATTTTGGAATATTTATGTAATAAGGCCCTAGTTTTATTCAACTAAGAAGTTTTCAATGTTATGCAACTTATGAATTCATGATAAGGTTTATTTATACTTAATAATAGCAATATAAGGGATTCTAAATTTTAAAATGTCACTTATTTATCCAAATAATGTCCAATTGACTTACAATTTCCATAACAAACAAAGCAAAAGTTTTCAATGTACAACTCGTAGCATACCAGATCTAGTCGAAACGCATGGGCCGGGTTTGGGGTGTTACATTTTGGTATCGTTGCCCAGTTCAAAACTCGGGCTGTGAAATGGGCCTAGAGGTGTTTTTGAAAAAAAATTTTAGAAAAATGTCTGGTTTAAGGATATGGCTTTTTAGTCTACCGGCACCCGATCCACGCAGGTAAGTATTCTAAACTCCCCCTGTGTTATATATCTATGCGGGCTTGATGGGCTTTATGGGACGTAGACTAATTAGATTTAGAACTTGATGGACTCTAGGCTTAGCTGAAACAACTCCATAAATTTCATAAGACTTAACCTCACTAAACAAAACCCATGAACGAGTCGCAAGACTAGGGTGTGACAACAGGCATATGCATGTCTAGGAATAGATCCGGAAGATCTTGGTATTTAAGCAGTCCTAGTGACTGACCTCCTCTTCGCTGGAATCTTACCTAGTGCGTAGTGGCTGTTCACTCTAATTATGAGGACTTGTTAATGGGCCAAACCTATAATTAAAACCCGAAAGGGACCAGCCACCCTATTTTGCAAACAAAGACCCTAAGTTTTGTAAATTTCAAAGAAATACACTTGATTTGTGAAAATTTCCAACCAACAAAGGAATTTGTAAAATGCTTATGTTTTGAAAATTTACCCAAAAACCGTATGTTTACAAGAGTAACTAGATTTTTTTCAAAATACCCCTTCGGAATAAAAAAAAACGCAACAACAATAGCAACATCAAAACATCCCTGATTTGAAAAATTATCAAAATACCTCTGGATGTTAAAATTACTGAAATACCCCCAGATCTCAAAAATTACCTAAATACCCCCGGATTGCAAAATTAATAAAATACCCTTATTTTACAAAATCACCAAGGAACCTTATTTTGAAAAATTATGAAAATATCCCTGTAGGATAAAATTACGAAAATACCCCTAGGTAGTAAAACAACAACAACCACAACAACAACACTTTTCTGTGATGAACGTAAGTTCATGGATGTTGATGATTAAATGTATGTGTTTCCTAGAGGATATGAACTTGAGATCAGACAGAATACGAATTGAAAGAGCTTCTTTTAAAACTATTATCCATAAGACTGTTCGTGGTTAATCAGTGGAAGAAAACTAATAGTTCATAAAATTTCTAATCAGATAAACGTGAAGTGGTAGAATGAGTACAAGGGGTAGAGGACGTCCGCCACGTGGTCGGGGTAGGGGTAGGATGACTGTGTTGGAGCCAGTAGGATTGGGAATAAGATGCCAGTTTCACCAGCTGCGGAGGAGGAATTTCAAGATCAGACTGCCGCAGACGATGCGGTATCTCAGGCGATGCTAAGGGTTCTAGAGAGGGTTGCTGGGGCTGGTATGGGCACAGGAGCCCGAAAATCTGTGCCGGAGCGGCTTAGGGCCAATGGGGCAGAAGTGTTTAGAGGAATTTCTGGTGTAGCCCCAAGTTCAGCTGAGTATTGGTTAGAGGTGGTAGAACGCATAATGGATGATTTAGACTTTACAGAGGAGGAGAAGTTGAAAGGAATTATATCTCTCCTGCGGGATGAAGCCTACCAATGGTGGCATACGATTAAGGATAGAATAGTGGCTGACCGTATTACCTTGAATCTCTTTAAAACAGCGTTTCAGAATAAGCATATTGGATCAAGTTATGTGGATGCGCAGCGTAAAGCATTTCTGAATCTGGTGTAAAGGAGTAGGTCGATGGTCGCGATGAAGTGAATTTTTACGTTTTAGCCATTATGCTCGTGGGATGGTAGCCACGAGCATGAACGTTGTGTTAGGTTCAAGATGGCCCGAGGGATGATTTATGTGTTTTGATAGCCCCACAAGGGGAGAAGGAATTTGATGTCCTAGTGAAAAGGCTAAGATAGCCGAGGAGGTAAAGTTAAAAAAAATTAAATCGGGATAAAGATAGGGTAAAATAAAGGAATTTTGGGTCGTCCGAGCAATCGGGCGACTTCAAAAAGGCCTGTGTCTCAAGGACCAAACGAGAAGAGAAACTTATCGCCGCTAACCGACACCAAAGTGTGCTCGATGTGGCAAATTTCATGCCGGTGAGTGTTGGGTAGGCAGTGGGAAGTGTTTTAGGTGTGGATCTATAGATCACCAAGTTAAAAACTGTCCGTAGCAACGGGACGGTGAAGGGACCATGGGTCGAGGGAATGCTCAGCCTGGCAGAGGAGGTCAGCAACCACAAAGAGGTCGTGGTACGCCGGAGGTGGTAATGGGGATGGTCAAGGTCGTGGAGCATCAGGTCAAGGGGTAGGAAACACTGAGGTAAGACAACCGAGGTTGGTCTATGCTGTCAGACATCGAGAGGAGGCTGATGCACCGGATGTCATAACCGGTACATTCCTAATCTTTGGCTTACCTTACACTGCATTGATTGACATTGTGTCGACGCATTCAGTATATAGCTAGTAGCGATCCGGAACTTCAAAGTTAGAATCAAATTACCCTAGGGCAATGACCGTAATTAGCCCATTAGGATAATCAGAGCGATGGACAAACTCTATCGTGAAGTACCTCTAGAAGTTCGGGGATAGTCTTTGAACGGATCTAATGAAATTACCGTCGGGAGTTTGATTTAATTTTGGGCATGGATTGGCTTGTGAAGTATCAAGCTAATCTAGATTGTGCAAAAAGCGTATGGTGTTGAAAACCCTCAAGGTGATGAAGTGTTGGTGATAGGAGAAAGGGGAACTGTCTGTCGAATGTAATAACCGCCTAAGAGCGTAAAGGATGGTGAGGAAAGAGTGCGAGGCGATTTTATGGTTTGTACGGATCTGAAGCCAAGGACCGACTATTGGGGAAGTCAGGACGGTAAAGGAATTTTTTGATGTTTTCCCTGAAGAGCTTCCGGGATTACCCCCAGAGCGTAAAGTGGAGTTTGGTATCGATCTACTTCCGGGAACAGCACCGATATCCATTGCTCCGTATAGGATGGGGCCAAAGGAGTTGGTGGAGTTGAAGGCGCAGATTCAAGAGTTACTGGATAGAGGGTTTATTCGACCAAGTGTGTCGCCTTGGGGAGCGCCAGTATTATTTGTTAAGAAGAAGGATGGATTAATGCGTATGTGTATTGATAACTTGTTCGATCAATTAAAGGGGGCCTCAGTCTTTTCAAAGATAGATCTGAGGTCAGGATACCATCGGCTTAGGGTCAAGGAGGAGGATATTCATAAGACGACTTTTAGGACTCGCTACGGTCACTATGAATTTATGGTGATGCCGCTTAGATTAACTAACGCGCCAAGAGCATTCATGGACATGATGAACCGAAAGTGTTCCAACCCTACCTAGATCGGTGTGTCGTCTCGTTCATCGACGATATTTTGGTTTATTCAAAGTCGGAGGAGGAGCATGATGCTCATCTACGAATAGTTTTACAGATTCTAAGGGAGAAGCAATTGTATGCCAAATTCAGTAAATGTGAATTTTGGCTAAGGAAGTTACGCTTCTAGGGCACGCCAGTGTTGGCGTAGGGATTAGGTTGACCTCGAAAGATTGAAGCAAGGTAAGATTGGAAGCCACCCAAGTCTGTGGTTGAAATTAGGAATTTCTTGGTTTAGCTGGGTACTACCGAAGGTTTGTTGAAGGATTTTCTTCGGTAGCGGCCCTGTTGACTAAGTTGCTACAGAAAGGAGTTCGTTTGTTTGGTCCAACAAGCAGCAGGAGAGTTTCGAGAAGTTAAAGAAGAATTTGACGGAGGCTCCAGTACTGATTCAGCCGGAGGCGAGAAAGGAGTTTGTAATTTATTGTGATGCGTCACACACAGGATTAGGATGTGTGTTGATGCAAGAGGGAAAGGTGGTTGCATATACATCTCAGCAGTTAAGACCGCATGAATCGAATTATCCCACTCATGACTTGGAATTGGCGGCCGTGGTATTTGTCTTAAAAATATGGAGGCATTATTTGTGTGGGGAGAAATCAGTCATTTACACAGATCATAAGAGCTTAAAGTACCTTTTGACTCGTAATGAGTGAATCTAAGGCGAGAAGGTGGATCGAGTTGCTAAAGGATTATGACCGCTCAATCGAGTATCACCCAGAAAGGCTAATGTGGTGGCGGATGCTCTAAGTTATAAAGTGGTCTCGACTTAAGAGTAATGTTTGCACACCTCGGTTTGTATGAGGATGGAAGTTTGTTAGCGAACTTCAAGTGAAACCTCTTGGATCGGTCAGTGAAGGAGAAGCAACAAATCGATGAGTTGTTGAAAGGGAAATTGCGTCATTCTCAAGGGATGGGTGGCGTAATTCAAGATGAATGAGGAAGGGTTGTTATGCTTTCAAGGGAAAGTTTGCATGCCAAGAGATCCGGAGTTGAGGAGTAAAATTTTGCATGAGGCACATGGTGGTACATACGCTATGCACCCTGAAGAAAGTAAAATGTTTCGGGATTTGTGAAATCAGTTCTGGTGGCCGGGGTTGAAGTAAGAGGTAACTGAATTGGTGGGTAAGTGTTTGACCTGTCAGTAGGTCAAGGCGAAACATCAGTTACCATTAGGATTATTACAGCCAGTAAAGATTCCACAATGGAAGTGGGAAAGAATTGCCATGGACTTTGTTAGTGGGCTTCCCCTTACACCCACTAAGAAAGTTACGGTTTGGGTAGCTGTTGATCGTTTGGCGAAGTCTATACACTTCATACCAATACGTCTTGACTATTCCTTGCAAAAGTTAGCCAAGTTGTACATAGCGGAGGTAGTGAGGTTGCATGGAGTACCAGTTTCGATCATATCCGATAGGGACCCTAGGTTCACCTCACGATTTTAGAAGGCGTTACATCAAGCATTGGGTACGGTTGGATTTTAGTACAAGATTTCATCCTCGCATCGATGGACACCGATCGAGTGATCCAGATCTTAGAAGACATGTTGATGGGATGTGTCATTGATTTTAGAGGTAGTTGGGAAGAGTTCTTACCATTAGCAGAATTTGCTTACAACAATAGCTACCAATAAGTATTCAGATGGCGCCTACGAAGCTTTGTACAAAGCTAAAGTTTCAGACTCCTATCTATTAGATGTAACTAGGGAACGTCAATTTTGGGTCCAGAGTTGGTGGCAGATGTAGTGAAAATTGAATTGATTCAGTTCGATCAAGGAGGCGTCAGATGATAGAAGTCCTATGCTGATTTAAAGCGTAAGGACATAGAGTTTGCGAGAGTTGATAAAGTATTCCTAAAGGTGTCGCCGTGGAAGAAGGTACTAAGGTTTGGTCGAAAGGGTAAATTAAGTCCCGATTTATCGGACCATATCGGGTGATGAAGTGAGTAGGACTAGTAGCCTATCACCGGAGTTACCTCTCGAAGTTACGCCAAATTCACGATGTATTTCACGTTTCCATGCTAAGACGTTACTGCTCGGATCCGCTCTCATGTTGTGCTGTGGAGGAAATCAAGGTGAGACCGATTTATCCTTCAAGAGGAACCGTAGAAATTCTAGATCGTGATGTCAAGGTGTTGCGAAGGAAAACAATTCCATTGGTTAAGGTGTTATGGCGTAATCATGGTTCGGAGGAGGCTACGTGGGAACCCGAGTAAGCAATGAGGGAGTGATGCCCTCATCTTTTCTCGATCGTAATTTCGAGGACAAAATTTCTCTAAGGGGGTAGAATTGTAACATCCTGAATTTATGGGTCTATGTGTTTAGTATAGGAATATGTTTAATATGGTGAAAGGGGTTTAAATTTGGGCTTAGAATTAGGCAAAGGCCCATATTAAATTATTTTAAGGTGGCATCATTAACAATTAAAAAGGAACAAGTTTTGGGTCGCAAGGAGCCCATGTTTTAGGCCAATTTCTGCACTTTAAATGAAAATAGGGTGACGCCACATACAAGGAATTAGAGGCCCAAATATTAAGTTTAATGAGGCCCAAATCTTTTAATTTAAGTAAGTTAAATTTCGCATCGTGGTTAGTAGAGGTGGACTACAAGGCTCAAAAATAGGAGAAATTATGTGGATTTTATAAGTGATAATATCATAGATAAAAGGAGAAAAGTTAGAGCTTATCTTCAAGGAAGTGTTGGTAAAAATCCACTACCTAGAGGAGTGTAAAATTGCCATCGCATGGCAAAGAGGGTGTCAATTTCCCTCTCTTTAGCTTGAATTTAAGGGCGCTTTCGCTTTTGGCAAGAGGTGCGAAATATCTATAAATAGGAGGGCTAGCTCCTTGTTTTTGACATCGAAAACCCTAAATTCCTCTCCCATTGTGCCAAATTTCCCTAGCTTCTCCTCTCCAATTTCTTTTCTCCAATTCCTTCAAAAGTCAAACTCTTCTCCACTTTTTTCCTCCTTGTGCCGATTTCTCTAAAAAGCTGAAGCATCCATAGTCTTCTCTATTAGTCATCTTATTTGAGAATTAAATCTATACTTCCGGCATTTAAATCTTTTGTTGGCATTGCCGAATCCTCTTTCTAGTGCTAGTCGAATCTCCTATGCTAAGGTAAGTGTTGATTTTTGATTAGTTCTCATGATCTATTCTCGGTTTTTGAAAGGCAAAAGCTGAAAGCCAATAGTTTAATGGTTTTATGATGGGCGGCAATTTGGGATTTGAAGGAAGCTTGGTCAATTAGATCTAAAAGCCGAAAATAGCTAGTCTCCACTTTCGGGATTTTTAAGGTAAGAAGATTTCCCTAGATTTCTATTAGATTTGATCATTATATGCAAGATCTTAAGGTTATAATAAGAATTAACGATTAAATATTGTGATAGCAGTTCTGATAAGGACTTGTGATGGAATTAAATACGGATCAGGCAAAGGAGAAAATCCTTAAGTTTAAGAAAAGAGCAGTATCTGCAATTCGAGATTGGCCACTTAGTTGTGGACCGGCTTCTGAACAACACCTTAGGCAGATAGTCGTAGTGTCGACTAAGGATAGCGTCGACATAGAGAGCATCGTCTTATCGGTAATCAGGTGTGTAGATCTCTAACAAACTAATAAACCTGTATGTCTGACTATATATATGTTATGGGCTTAAAAGCCAAAATGAGGTTGTTTAGACAATGAATGGAACCCTAAAAGGGTTAGGCAAGGATGCAGTGCACGTAAACATAGAACTCAGTATGTGTATCGGAAAATATATATGACCGCATGATGTTTTCTTTATGTGTATGCATGGGTGGGAATATGATATTGAAGGGAAGTGCATGATAGGTCACTTGGTGATCGGTGGTGGAAATCCCAAATATACAAATGTTAGGTCACATAGTGATCGGTGGCTATGCCACATTCAATGATTCCTAATTAATAGGAATAGGCGGTGGTGGTCGCTGCTTTGGTGTGTAGCGGATGGAGGGTTGATTGTAGAAATCCCAAGGTGTGATGGTTGGTACGGGTTGGTGTGTAGAGGATGGAAACCTAGGATGGGTTGGGTTATTCATTATTTATCGTTTGCCATGTGATTATGATTGTTACCTTCATGTATGGGCCAGGGCCCATAATGTGTTTGTGGGCTCGGGTCGTTGTGTGTTTTGAGATTTATACACTGAGTCTTGGTGACTCACGCTTTCCTTTTCTCTACTCTTCCAGATGAGCAGTAGATCGTGGACATGGGAGCCGAGACGGACTCGAGGGGCCATCAAATTTTATTTTTACAAATTATTTTTGGGATTTCTTTAAATTTTATTTTATTTTATTTGGGAATATTTATGTAATAAGGCCCCTAGTTTCATTCAACTAAGAAGTTTTCAATGTTATGCAGCTTATGAATTCATGATAAGGTTTATTTATACTTAATAATAGTAATACAAGGGATTCTAAGTTTTAAAATGTCACTTATTTATCCAAATAATGTCCAATTGACTTACGATTTCCATAACGAACAAAGCAAAAGTTTTCAATGTACAACTCGTAGCATACCAAATTTGGTCGAAACGCATGGGCCGGGTTTGGGGGTGTTACATATGTGGTCTAGGTGGGAGATTGTTGGAAAATTTGGACATCACATATATAATAATGATAATTATATGTTATTATTTACTATCATGATAGATTAGCTCAAATTAAAAGTGATCTAATTTGGTTAGAATTTTATTGGGCTTTTATTATTAAATAAAGCATGAGTTAAATATATATAGATATTCTTCTAATCAAATTCTAATTAATGATAGGCTAATTAAAATTTGATTAGAACTAATATGCCAATGTTATAAATATTAGAGTTATGGTCTCCAAATTATACACAAGATATTTTTCTAATATTCTATCATTAGGAAAGAGAGAGAGCAAATATTCTTTTAAATTTATTTTGTGCTAATTTGGAAGATCAAATCCCCAAAATCCGATAAAACTTCAAGTAATTCATGGATTCAGGTACGCTTTCGCATTTAGTTTTATTCTTCATTTATTCTTGATGATTTGACATGATAAATTCTGGTTTATTAAGTTTTATTTCAGATTTATTTTACAAATCTAACATAAGAGACCAAACTTTGTTGGAAGTAAAATTTAAGTATTTTAGAATTAGTTTAATTCGGATTTAGATATCTAAATTTACATTCGAATTCAGAAATAAGAAATGCAAGCTCGAATAATGAATTTGTATCGCATCCGCTTGGAATCTTTTTTATATATTCCGAGCATGTACAAAATAAATATGTTAAACATAATTGTCAAACAGATTTCTTTTAAAATGATACTCGTAAACATGCATGCATGGTATATCTTGATAAAAAAATGATGAGAAGAACAATTTGAAACCTGAAGATTTATTCCAATCTAACTGAGCATTTCAATATATTTGCCTGAAATTTGAGCACTGCAGATGCAGTAGGAACTTGAACTTGGGTTACTCAGAGGAAACCAGCACTAAGACCGTCATCATCGGAGTTGCCACAGTGAAGATGTTTGTAAAGGAATCAAGCTTGCGTTCAAATTTTATTTACCAATTAAACTAAAGTTCTCTTTGATGTGCTTTTATGGGAATTAAAAACACTGAAAATCATGGTTTTAACTTGCAGGAACCCTGAGGGGTCTGAGATGATCAACTTTGGAACCGAAAAGGAGAATGGGTGAAAGGGTGGATCAAGCTGCAACTGTTAGATAAAACCAGGAACATGTCAAAGACAAAAGCAGCAAACGGCTTGTAATAATACTATCTATATCTGTGTCTTGTTTAATACACCTTGTATGTGGTAATTAAAATAGTACAGCCATGGGCTTTGGATTCCATAGTTGTTTTCATGGCTAGTTTGATCTGTTGTTAAATTCTGGAAAGTCGCAGCTTTGAATATTGTTTGCAGTCAATTAAAAATGGCATCCTTTTCAATTTATGTTTTTATGTAAATCAATGTTTTCTAAAATATTTATTAAATCTTTTAAAATTTCAAAAAATTATATTTTAATGTCAATACTTTTATATGTAATTTTAATTTTAACCCATTCAACAATGTCATAATTCTAAAAATAATTACCATCAAGATTTAGGTTGGATGATAATACGCAGTGTACTCTCCTTAAAAAAAAAAAAAAAAAAAACTCAACTTTTAATTTTGAAGATGAAATTCTTTGGGCGGAAAAGACAAAACCAGAAAAATTAATATTTTTTCAGTGTGGTTTGACGATAGAATCTGTAATTCACATGCTTAGAGACTGCCCAATTCAAAGAGATGCACAACAGGGCTTTTTAACTGCTCGAATTTGCAAATGAATCAAATATTAGAGGCTAAGGATATTTAGTGGAATAAATTCTTCGGGATATTATGTTGGAAGAAATGAGTCTATTTTTAATGATTAGCATTTAAATTTGGAATAATTTCATATTTGATTTTTTACTTTATAAAATGTCTAATGTGATATCTGTTTTTAAAATGTTCATTGTGATATTTGAATAATCAATTTATGTATTATTTAATACCTGTATTTTCATAAAATCTTTAATGTGATACTCATACTTTAAAAATATTTAATGTGATATTAGAACAATCAATATGTATATTATTATGGTACTTAATTTATTAAGCTTGAATGGGAGGTTGAATAATTTGATTTCAACTACCATTTCGTTTTTTTTTTTTTTTTTGTTTTATATATCTTTTCACATAATATTTATATTATCTATGTGGAATTGGTGATTTAGAAAAAAATTCTGTCAAATTTTCATGGGTTAATTTAGCATTTAATGTGAGTGTTAACTTTAGGTACAATAATAAAACATAAGTTGATAATTCAAGTACCACGCATTAAATATTTTCAAAGTATAAATATCATGTTGGACATTTTATGAAAGTATAGATACCAACTAATACATAAATTGATAGTTTAAGTATCATATTAAATATTTTAAAGTACAGATACCATGTTGAGAGGCTAAGACCCAACTTCCTCTGCAATAAGATAGGCTGATGAAAACAATAGTAATCTAGCTTTGGTAACTCAAAATGAGGCAAATATGTTGCAGATAAACTTGCTAGAAAGGGACTTGAAGCTCCAGTTGAAATACAGGTTTTATCTAAAGCTCCTGAATAAGTCTCTTTATTGTTGGAGGAAGATATGCGAGGAAGGTCAAGTTTATGTTTAGAAATTTTCTTTTCAGTAGAAAAAAAATTAAAGTGGGATAAAGTGGGTGGGTTAGGGATGAATGTATCCAACACTAAAGAATAATAGTTTTTAAAATTATTTATTCATAGTGAAACGGGACGGGTGATCGAGTAAAGCATGTCAACTGTGGAGCGATGGTGAATTTAATAATATTCACCCACACTGCTCCATTACCATCCCTACCTATTCTCCTAGATAAAATGTGCATATTGTAGTTTGAGGCCCTCTTACTATTTAATACTACAATTTTGATCCTTTTGCATAAATTTTTAAGTTTGGCCCCAACAATTTATATTCTTATTCTGACCCTCAACTAAAATTTCCTAGCTTCGTCGTGGTTATGGAAGGCCTAATTCAAGTGATCTATGTTCCTGCTGTTGATGAAGTTGCTGATGCACTAACAGGGCGTCTATTTTCTAGTTTCTTTGTTCGACTTCTATAGAGATTGGGTGTTTACTCACCTCAAGAAGTAAACTGTGTGCTCACATTGAGAGCAGGGTGAATGATAGAAGTATAAATTTATCAAGTATAATCT
Source organism: Gossypium rotundifolium (assembly GCA_025506655.1). NCBI lineage: Eukaryota > Viridiplantae > Streptophyta > Magnoliopsida > Malvales > Malvaceae > Gossypium > Gossypium rotundifolium. The sequence goes on from CP106728.1 coordinate 32,661,803, forward strand.
GTTGCAGTAGGTTATATTTCACTTTTCTATACTAATTTATCTTACTAGCACACGAACTGTGTCATGTAAATTTAAATTTATTAATTAACCATTTCCTATAAACTTAAAATTTTAAGATAATTGATCATTCAATTTAAGGGTAACATTGACACACCATGAATTGGAGCTAATTAACACTGAACCAGGAAAACATATTTGATTGCACATCTACAGTTAAAAGAAAATATATGCTTCCACATTATAAAGGAAAACCAAAACAAAAGTACAACTTTATCATTCTTAGCCTTAAGCAAAGGTTGCAACCATTTATTTCTTAATTATATATTTATTTGAGTTAATTTCACATTATAAAGCAAGCATGAGGATTCTCATCACTGAAAGCTGAACCTGTTTGATGACCAAAATGGGTGAATGAATCGGAAGACGATAATAAGAAGGATCATTGCTATCATATCCATGCTTATAGTAATTGTAAGATGAGGAAGGCTGAGGTGCATAATATGTCATGGGGCCATTGCATTGGTGTTGATTGTAGTAGTGATTACCAAAACTGTGATGCTCTGGATTGTAGGGCAGCTGCCACAGCTCGGCTCGCCGGCCGGTTCTTCGGACAGTTTTAAGAACCTTTTTCTGGTCTGCGTGTCCGGTGACCGTCACCTTTTGCATGCCCATATCGATGTCAACTTCGTCGACCCCTGTGTGCATATTGAACAATCCTTAATGTTAATTATCAATTTTTTTAACAACTAAGTATAAGATAATTACGTATTGATAATTTTGTTTGTGGTATATATATCAACCTTTGAGTTTTTGAAGAGCGCTTTTCACCTTGCTTTCACATCCAGCACAATCCATATGAACTCTCATCTCTATGATCTGAGAACATATATATAAACCAATATTACCAAATGAATTATATACATACTAACTCTAAAAGACATATATGGATATATGCTTACTGTCATTTTCCTTGGCTGAAAGGCTGAGAAGAATCTAACTATATCAGAAAATTCCAGTCGAAACTGTGTGTAAAAAAGATATTTGAAAGTGGATGACAGAATATGACTGATCAAAGTATGATCTTCCTTGTATATAAACCATAGTGGACCTCTACGATTATTGTTCTTAATTAATTTTTTATGATGGGTTAGCATAATTTATGATTTAGTGCACCGACCTTTGAGTTTCTTAACGGCATTCTTGAAGAAAAGTTGAGAATGGAAAGCTTTGGGAAGGGCATACCACCACACTTTGGATGGGCATCCGCACTTCTTAACTTAATAACATGATTTCATCCATATTGGTCGGCGTTGACCTTAAATGATGTTTGCTTATTTGGATTTTAATAGCCAGTCCCACGTGAAACTAGCTTAACTTGCCCTCATTTCTTTGGACACAAAAAAGTTGCAACACCTTTTTTCTTTTCTTTTCTTTTTTTTTTTTCTATAACTTCTAACAGACAGCAAATCAGCATGATTAAAGGAAGTATAGGGGGGGAATAGAAAGCTAGCACAAAGTTTTAATTGTTGATAGAGAAGTTTAAGCTGGTTTAAATCAAGCGTTGATTAGAATGTGTTAGACAAAATTTTGAAAGAGTTATTATTTAGAATCGACCCGTATAAACAAAGATAAAATAAAAGTAAAAGTAGAGAATATCAAATACACAAATATTTACATGAAAAATTCCTTCAAAGAAGAGGACAAAAACCACGCATAAATGGGGCTTCACTAAATGAGCAAAAATCGAAAGAGTACAAGATGAGGATAATCTTAACAAATAACCCTAAATCTCGAAAGAGCAAAGGACTCGCTAAAATTCAAATTTCCGAAACTCACAAATTCTCTCAATCTCAAGAATGATGAATATTTTATTCTAGGTTACAACAACCCTTCAGAGATTAAATATGAATAAAATAACTTAGACTAATGAAAGTCTAGTGGGAAAGGATAACAGAGTTTAATTACAACTAGAAAACCTGGTTTAATTAATGTCGCCGTGTTGCAATGTCGCATGCACCTCGTTGGGACGTTGTTCTTTGTGTCGTTGGGATGTGACCAATCTTCTCATCGGGACTTCGTGGTCATTTCGTCACGACATCGGCTTGTAAATATGAGGCACACTTCACAAATCTCCACCATGACTTGTATTTTCTCATATCTCCTTTTCAAGCCCATCACGGGCCTATCTAAACATTTTCAAGATCTCACCAAGTCCAAACCGACGCTTGAACTTGAAAATGAAAAACTCTTAATTGCGATGTAACAACTGCTTTCAAAGAAATTGGAACAGAGTTTTGAGACCACAAGTTCAAGTCAAAAATATATTTCAATACTATTTTGAGATCTACAAGATGATAGTATTATTATATAAAAATTTCGCTAAGAAATTTTAACGTTTACTTGTTCAATTTGATAAAAATGACTAAATCGCATAAAGTGCGATAGTTGTGTTCTATTAGCTAAAGGTGTTAAATAGTTATAGAACTTTAAAGTGGAGGTCCTTAATTAGACCATTAATTGAGTTAGTGGATGCCCATGGCTTGATAATTTTGAAAATTTTAAAGTTAGGTAAGGGTAATTTGGTAATTAGGTAATTAAAGATAAAATAAATAAAACAAAAAATTGAAAGCTATCATCTTTATTCATCTTCCCCAACCAAAAAAGTGAGAAAGAAAACACCATTGGAGACCTTAAAACATTCGACCATCTCTCCCTTTGCATGTAGATGCGTTTTTGTCCCCTTTTTAATGATTTTTATGTTTTCGAGATCGTTGTAGCTTAACTTAGCTAGCCCGGGGACTAATTTGTAGAATGATTGAATGTATAGGGTTTTACCATGAGTACATGTTAGTTTTTTGTGAAGTTTAAGGGTAGAAAATGAATCTTTGTTGTGAGTTAAACAATTTTTGTTAAGTAATTTTTGATGAAATTGTCGACAAAATTGAGAAATGTGAAAATTGTGGTAAATGTGTGAAATTGTGAAATTTATGGGCTGCTATAAGCATGTATAGAATTTGGCTAGGTTTGGTTATGGATGAAATTGCATGAATTTCATTTTACGAGCCTAGGGACTAAATTGTAAAGAAGTCAAAAGTATAAGGGCAAAATGGTAATTTTGTCAAAACATGATTTTTGGATTGAATTGAATAGAATGAGGTTTAAATTAGTTAAATTTGATTATATAGATCAAGAAAAGCAGTGTACGAAGTTAGATCAGGGAAAAGATAAAGTGTTGGAGTAAACGAATGATTTTCTCCATACAAATTTGAGGTAAGTTCGTATGTTCAATAAACATTAAATTATATTTGATTCAAATGCTTTATTATTATATTATTGATGATATGACCCCACAAAAATATTTGACGAAGTTTCGACGACTTATGGATCCCGGTTGAACCTTAGGAATAGATAGGCTACAAATGATATGTCATTAGAGGTTACAGTATTTTGGGTGCTGGTCTCGTACGTCCTACCGGTGGCTGAGTTTCTGGCATGTGCTGCGGTTGCTTTACAGCTCGTGTGAGCTGCATCGTGTAGCTACATCTTGACTGACAACTTGTGTGAGCAGACCCAGTTATAGCTCGAGAGAGAGCATTGATATGAGATCGTAGTGGTTTCGACCACGTGTTGGCACATGTGTGTGAGATACTCGCGTATCCGATATTATTCCAAGTGGTTCAATGGGCACAGTGTTGTTACGAGTTTATATGAGTCTGATATGAACTAGTACAATTATTTATGTGAAATACGAGAAGTGGCTTATATTTGACATATGAATACATGGCTAACATGGTTGATGATTATGTGTTAGGCTTTTAGGCCAAATTGAGTTGTATTATACCTTGATTTTACTTGCCTAAATTGTGGTTGATTGGTAAGTTGTATTTTTAATTATACGAACTTACTAAGCTTAAGTGCTTACTCTGTTTTATTTTTTCATGTTTTATAGTGATTCGGAAGCTCGTTCGGATTGGAAGTTGTCAGAGATTGCATCACACTATCAAACGCTTAGTTTGGTCCTTTTGGTTATATATTTTGGTTTTAATGGCATGTATAGGTCATTTTGGCTAATGGTAGCCTATATGTTTTGATCATGTATTTAGCCATTTGATTTGGCTTGTATTTGGTATATTTTGTTATGTATATATGTGTAAATTGTTGGAACGCCGGCACCCCCATGGCGCAGCAAAATAAAATTAATTCCGGCGATCCAAACCATGCATCCATGTGTAAGGAGCGAATTGGGGTGAAATAAAGGTTACGAAATTACCGAAACTTCAATCTGAGTAGACAATGATGCCTCGACAACAAGAGTTTTGATCTACTGTCGAACCAAGCCGCAACCTTTTTCCGATGTCGGCCTCTACGTAATCCACCCGGTTTGACTATGAACGGAAAAAATCTCCAAAACTGTTTTGGAGGTTTATTTGCTTGACGCCTGCTAGACCTCACAAGTAATTTCTTAGGGTTTATATTAAGCTCTGTATCTTTTATTACCTTTTATAATTGGTATATCTTTAATGAATCATAAAATTAAATAAGCACAATAAAGTTTTTAAACGAAAATTATAATTACATTAATTATATCCAAAAATTATAATTACATTAATTATAACAAGGATTTCAGTAAACTATATTTATTTAAATTTATATACGAACCAAATTCATGTATTAATAGAACTATGTTCTCATTATGTGTACAACATCCTTGTACATATAATATGTTCAATATTTGATTGCCCAATTAAATTAATTCTTTAATTAATTTAATTCATGTGACAACCAAACACAATACCAACTATGTTTTATTCCGTTCATTTCAACCATAGGTTGTGACCCTGTAGGTTCTTGTAACGTTAGCAGTAATACTAGAACGATTCTAATGTTAGAAACAATGAGTGGCATCTAGCAATGCATCATTGCTACCTAAGTTACAAGAAGTCATGATTCGACATAACCTTTTTTGATTAACCTTTCATGCATTAATCCTTAAGTCCTTTTATCTCTGGAACGGACACAAGTCATGGAATAGTCACACTTGCATAGTCCATCCCATGTTTCTTGATATCTTGAGTAGACTATGATATACAAATTAGTATGACATCTCATATCAACTTATTTGAGCATGGCCATGTATTTCTAGTCTCACTCAATCAAGTGGCCTAAGATATTACTCCTATTATGTAGGAGGGACTTATCCTATATTGATCAACCATATCCCTCTACATAGATTGTGGTATATCCAACATCACCTTTATAGAACAACTTTGTTACAATGTACGCTTGATCGTATCAAAATATACAACTCACGATGTTTGATAATGATGATCTCAAGTCCGAGGATCATATACATATTAATCACTATGAGTAATGTTGTGACAATTACATAATAATCCAAGAAACATAATCATAGCGGGTCACCCAATATGTTGTTCTCTAACACACATATTCATGCATTGATTTTGACACTCCATATCAGTGACAACTCTTTATCATCAATAAACTACATGTTAGTCTTAATGCATTATTGTTGTCCTAGTCAACAATAATACTTGACTAAGGATCTTTTAAGGATAATCATATTATTCTCAGGACATTATTATAAAACAGTTTATTTGTACACGCAGAAAGAAAAACTGAAATAATAATGACAACACTTTATATTAATAAACATGGTAAATCAAGTATGTTATTACAACCATCTCATGATTGATCTTTGGGCATACTCTTACATAAATAACCTTATTGTATGTGGTGTATGGTTTCCATGTGAATGCCTTGTTTGTGAATTGATATTTTGGGTACCAAATAATTGAGATTAATAAGTGGCATACATGTCAAGCTTTGGGAACAATGATGCATATATGTGTTTAACTAATTAGGTAGTTTTGGAGACATTGTTGGCATGTAATTAAATGGCTAATTGAGGTGTCTATAAGTATCATGGTTGTATGTGATGTTATAACATGGGTGATGTTGGTTAGTTTTGAATGCCTATTTATGTGATGGTCATATGCAAATTGTTGTGTTTAGGTTGGTACTTGGGTGAGAAATATGGCTTGGAAAATGGCCTATGTTTGCTCACATGGGCGTGTGTCTCACCTGTGTGTGACATCTCAGAACACCCTCAACCCGTCCGTCCGTCAAAACAGGTTACGAGGCATTACCAAAGAATATAGAACACTTTCAGATAATTTGAAATCATTATCTTTACACATATAGTACACTTGAGATGTACAGTTCTATAATTATGAATAAACACATTTATCAAACATATTTCATATTTTTATATATCACAATCTCATATTTCCATGTATCAAGTACCATCATTTCCTCATTTTTCGCACAAATACATGTAACAATTCATAGACACACAACTCACTAACTCTTCCTTCCAATCACAATTTAAATTGAAAAATCACTTATTGAGTCCAATTTCAATGTTCACTATAATCTATCATATAAATTTGGATGTACGATCCACCAATAGATTCCATGTACCGATATCATCATCTCAAATTTCCACATGCATTTACTTTCCACATTATGAACTCAAATAACATATACAAGATATACCAATGTATTTCAAGTAAAGTTTCATAATATGTCATTTCAAATTTTAGATTATTTCATATTAGAACTTTTTCATTAACTTATTTGGAATACTAATTCATACGGGTAATACACTCAAGGATGTACAAATATATAATCACAAATGAACTCATTCATCAACCAAGTTCTATGTTCATGTCTCATCAACTCGTGTTTCCTTATATCACATAATTCCATGTAACACTTACCAAACTTTGTCAAATTAGTGAACGCCTTACGTAATTGGTCCGCTCACACAAGTTGTCGATCATGACAAGCTACACCGTGTTACTCAAAGGCCACATTTCACAAATCAAGATGGTTTTCCTCATTGAAATACGATACCTACATTTCACAACTCAAGATGGGAAAGGCCATACCTACATTTCTTAACTCAAGATGGTTAATACCATACCCATCAGAACGCCCTAAACTCGCCCAAAACACCACAATGAATTCGAATGTTATGGGGCAAATGTTCAAAAAGAGTTCACTTTGGAGGTAACTATAGCTTAAGAGTTCTAAAGTAAATCTCTCATTTATGAAAAATTTATCTATTGAAAGAAATTCCGTGAAAACGAGTAGTTTTTGAAAAATTACGAATTTTAAAACTTAAATTTGGTGTTTAAGTCGCAAATGTTTCAAAGTCATTTCTAGATAATGATCCGATAATAGTTCTAACTTAAACCATTATAAAAATCCCAAAACATTTATAGCGGCCTTATTACAACAAAATTTATCCCAAAAAGTACTTGAAATTTAAAATATAAATAGAAATATAAACAGTTTCTGCATGGCCACCTCGAATCCACTCCAGCCCGGTCCAAAATCTCATGTGCTACCTGCATTGTTTGAGAACAACAAAGTGAGTCATTTTGACTCAGTGTGTAATTAGTCCACATATTTCCACGAGTGGGCTTATCCCAAAACCAAATTAAAGCACATACCACGGATAGTAATAATGCAAAATGTTAGCCCAACCCACCTAATATCCAAATTGCTACACACCACCAGATAACCATCCACCACACACCAGGGGATTACTAAATCGACCCTCCATTTACTACACACCACTATGGCAGTACATTGCTCAAAGTCCACTTAGTGGTCTAGCCACTGATCCACGTGATTAATATCACAAATATCCATGATGAGACTCGAGGTCATCATCAATCCACGATGTAGCTCAAGGCTAACATCAATCCACGATGAGGCTCAAAGCCATCATCAATCCATGTACATAAATGTACACACTTCCCCTTATTCAATATATACCGATCCCCATGCACATGCATCATATTATAATGATATGGCAATATAACGTATGAACATACTAGATAGGCACATATGACATGCTTACATGTATCCACAATAATTAACCACAACTACAACATAGATAGTATACTAACCTGGTTATCGGTTTACCCGAATTAGGTAATAGCATCACCACAGCCACAATTTCGGCTACTAATTAAAATAAGTAAGTAAATCATGTGTTAATTACACACCTGAGAACCTGAAGAACTAGACTATTGATCTCCCTCACGTCCTCACTCAAGAGATCACAATGATTTGCTTATCTATGTCGGACGCCGCCTACGACTCAAGGCCAATCTCGAACCGCTAAAATCGACCGCTTCTTGAACTTAGGGGTAGGGACTACGTGCCCAAACCCTTTCTCCTTGGCAACGCTAATCCAAATCCAAGGTTCTCACTTATACTTGAAAGTCGTCGAGATCCCTACATGAATCATGTTTGATTCACTCTAACACATATGGACAAGAAAGAGTGGCCTTGGCCTAACGTTATCATCTCCTTACCTTGCTTGATCAGATCCCGAAGACCTCTTACAGTCCTAACGCTGGCTTCAACAAAAGACTCAAGAGGTTAAGGCCTTATATAGATTCAGCCATCACCCAAGAAACCGAATGGAACTTTTAGTTTCAGTAACCCAAAAAGGAAAGAACAAGATTCAAAATAGAAGAGAACCCCTTACCACAATATTAGAAATTGACTAGAAGAGTTGGCACCAGATGAACGACGGCTCTCCCTAAGAGATGGCTTGTAATCAATGAACAAAAGAAGAGTTAGCAATGATCAACAGGTTCGGTTATGGTAGAAAGTGAGGGGTAAGATTCAGTTCTTGAAATAGGAATGAAGGTTTAAGGTTATTGAGATGAAAAGAAGAAAGGAGATGGGAGGATTATGGTTCGGCTAGAGAGGCTTCAAGAATGAAAAGGGAACTTCAAATGAAAGAAGAGAATATGCGACACATTATGCTCTTGAAGATGAGAAGAAAATGATGAATAAAGTGACCCTAATGGTCTTCTAAGTTTCAGCCAAGAGTCAAAAGAGATAAAGAATTGAAAATGCCAAATGGTTTACTGCACAAAAACTAGAGGAGAGAAAAGAAAATGCCACAAGATGAACACAAAAAACTAAAAGAGAACCTATGCTCTAAGGAATTTCAAAGACAGATAATCCCTCCCAAAATCGAATGCTCCTTACCCTTTTGCCACTACAAGATTTGGCTACACACTCCCAAGCCTTCACTCACCACAATTTCCTCCTCAAATCCTCTACAACACCCATTCAAATGAGTTTGACTCATTCAAACTCCACAAATGTCTCCCCACCACTGCTCAATTTGTTTGACTCATTCCACCTCCACCTTTCAAGCGCCCAAGTTGAATCCAACTCTCCACTCCATTTTGACGTAAAAATAACCCCAAAATGCTAACCATGCTATTCAACCTCTCCCCCCTTGCAACTCCCTTTGACGAACTCCCTGCACCTTAGGCGTTACCTTGCCACTCCACCACTTCCTTCTTGTGTCAAAACTTACCACTTTAAATCCCTTAAGGCCTAATTCCCCTAGCTCTCCCCTAAAGGCTCAAAACCAGCAATTTCTACTAAAGCTTCTACCTAACCCCAAGGTTTACCGAAGCCCCCAAACACACTCAAACAACATACAGAGCATACTAACACACGGATATTATTGAAATGCGTGACCCCTAAATCCTGAATGTTACACCTACACTTCGCAACTCAGTATGGATGATACCATACCTACGTTTCACAACTCCGCATGGATGATACCATACCTACGTTTCACAACTCAACATAGATGATACTATACCTACGTTTCACATTTTGCCATGGATCACCCATGGTCTTATCCTTCAATTCATCACTTTTCACTAGAATGCCATAGCCTAGCTATGGTCTTACATCTTAAACACGATCACACCAATTCCATATCCTAGATATGGTCTTACACGAAAATCACTTGTCACTTGTAGCCAAAGCTACCACTATTCATCAACAGTGTAATTGAGCTACCACTTTTCACTTTCACTTATCCTTGATTAGATAAATGTAGTCAAGCTATCACTTATCACAGGTTGCCATGGTTCATCCATGGTCTTTTCCGTCAATTCATCTTGTTACTGAATTGAAGTGTAACAGTCCAGTTTATACCCTAGTCAAAACAGTGGTTTTGGGACCACAAATTTGAGTCAGTATAATATTTTAATACTATTTTCTGTGTTGTTGATATGAGACTAAGCATGTGGTAAATTTTCGTAAGTTAATTTATCTGTCTGTGAGCTTAATTTGAATAAAGGATTGAATTGCATTAAATGTGAAACTTGCATGCCTTATGGTAAAGTACTTAAGTGATGTGGCTTTTGAAGGTTGTGGCCTTAATAGGCAAATATGCCAATGGGTGGATAGTGGATGGACAAAATTCTTAAATGCCCATATTGTATAATTATTTTAATTATATGAATGAAGGCCATTTTGGTAATTGGATTATTAACATTAGATTAATGAAACAAAAAGATGAGTGTTCATCTTTTGTTTCTCTTCTTTTGACCGAAAAACACCAAAGAAAAGAAACAAAAAAATTGAGCTAGGCATTCGGCACTTACAAGCCAAAATTAAGGTATGGTTTGGTTTCGATTTTGATAACTTCTACGCTTTTGTAATCATTGCTTGAGAGCTATCAAGCCCATGTCTCAATTTGATGAATTGATGTTGCTCATGAGATATGCCATTGATGGTATGTTGAGTTTTATGATGATTTATGGTGCTAAATGAAAGATTTGAGTTGGATGAACAAATTTTATTCTTGAATTTTTGATGAATTTAGCTAATTAGGGCTAAATTGAGAAAATAACAAATTAAAGCACTAAATTGCAAATTTGATGAAAAGTATGGGCTTGTATGATGTTCATAAGTATTCGGCTAAGCTTGTGTATATGTTGATTTTGTGAATTTGATATTTTGAGAAAAATAGATCAAATTGATCAATTGTGGAAATATGAGGGCTAAATTGAAAATAGCCCTAAAAATGTGTCCTTGGATTGAATCGAATGAATTAGTGAATAATAAGGTTTATTCTGAATATGTTTAGATCAAGAAGCGAGGAAAACAAACTTAGATCGCGAGAAAGCAAAAGTAACCAAGTAACCGTTTTCATTCTGATAAACCGAATCTGAGGTAAGTCACTATGCAAATAAACGTATTTGAATTGAACTGAATATATATCCGTATGACTATCGATGATAATGAATGTGTATGAGATGCTATGTTCATAAATTCTGAGATAAGTTTGATATAGTGACAATTCGAGAAGTTCCGTACAAACCTAGGAATAGATAGGATTAGTTCTGTTATGACATAGGTATCTATTCTGTTTTATCATGTAAGACCACATTCGGGACGTTGGTGTTGATTTGTGATTTTGTGTAAGACCATGTCTATGACATTGGCATCGATATGAGTTTTACGAGTAAGACCACGTCTGGGACGTTGGCATTGATATGAGTTTTACTTGTAAGACCACGTTTGGGACGTTGGCATCGATATGATCTTTACATATAAGACCATGTCTGGGACATCAGCATCGTATTGATTCGTATAAGACCCTGTCTGGGACAGTGGCATCGATATCTGTGTGCGTGTAAGACCTCGTCTGGGACGTTGGCATTATACGACTATTTCGAGTTCTCCGAGCATCCGACTAGATTCCTATTTGTTCAACGGGCAAGTCTGTGATACGAATTACAAATTCGATCTATGAACAAATATGTGATTATAAATCCATTTCAGGTATGTTGAATATACACTAATTGTGTATACAAGGTAAGCATCTATGTGATCTTACTACGATGTTGTGTATATAGAATTGATGATATGATAAGTAAAGTTTTGGCTAAAAGAGCTATGTGCCTATATGATTATTGAATTGTGAAAGTGGCAAATGTGGTCAAAAGTATATGAACTAAAGCATATATGTGATAATTTGCTAATTGTTTGATATGTGCCTATGAATCTATTTGCAAATATGTTTTTCATGCCAAGTTTGTTTGTATATTGACTTACTATGCTTTTGGAAAGCTTACTCGTGTGTGTGTTTTCTATTTTATAGGTTGTCAAAGCTACTAAAGGCTCAGGACTGTCAAGGATTGTCATCACACTACTAAACTTATTTTGGTACCCTTTTTGGAAGTGTATATAGCTAATTATGGCATGTATAGGCTAGATATATGTATATGTTTATGAAGTGAACTTAGCCATGTGTTTTGGCAACTTTTGAGTTGATAAAATGCTTGAATGAATGGGGTATGTGAATCATGTTTTGATATGGTTTGATGCATATGAAATGTTTAAGTTTTGGCTAAGCACATGGATGATCTATGCTTGTAATGATATGAGTTTTAGTTTGTAATTTGGCATGAATGAGATTGGCATTGAATGTATAGATTGAATGGTTAAAATTTGGTATGTTTTGGTTACCATATATGCATGTTATGTGATGGAAAATGTTGTTTGTAGGTATGACCCATTTGGGTGGCATTTTGGTCTTGCAAATGACCTATAACGTCACACGGTCATGGCACACGGGTGTGCCTAGTGACTGTGGGGTAAAGTCAGTATATGGCCTAGTGGGACACGACCAAGGCACACGGACGTGCCTAGTAGCTGTGTGGTATTTGGCAGGATCAACCACGGCCAGGGTACACGGGCGTGCCTGGTGGCCATGGTACTTAAGTCAGTTTTGACCATGGGGAAGACACACGGGTGTGTCTTGTAGCCGTAGGGCACGGCCTACTTCACCCAGGCGTGTGTCCCCGTATTATAGAAAAGTTTTAATTTTCCATGAAATTTTGTATGTGTTTCGCTTTAGTCCCGATTCGATTTATAAGCATGCTTAGGGTCTCGATGACTTACTTAAGGGACATTATATGTATGATTGATGAATGAAATGCATGAAATGTTATAAATGTTTTTGATCCGTCTCAGATTGCCTTTGACCCTATTCCGCCGACGGTTTGTCAAGTTAAGGGTGTTACATGAAGTGCTCAATTTGATCATTTATTCAATTTTCATGCTTTTCAATTTATTTAATTTTCATTTATTCAATTGTCACTTGTAGCCAAAGCTACCACTATTCACCGAATGTAGTCTGAGCTACCACTTTTCACTTTCACTTGTCCTTGATTAGATAAGTGTAGCCACTATCACTTATCACATGTTGCCATGGTTCATCCATGGTCTTTTCCAATCAATTCATCTTGTTACTGAATTGAAGTGCTCAATTTGATCATTTATTCAATTTTCATTCTTTTACATTATTCACGATTTTATCATCAATACATATGAAATAACATAATCATGAACTTCATAAAATTAACAAATGATCACTAAAAGTTAGCCGTATAAACTCACAAGTTCAATTTTTGTATTATAATGATAATCATAATTTCATAATAAATATTCCAAATAAAACATTATATCATATCTAATTCAACATTTATCAATTATAATCGAGCATGTGATCAATTTATACATAAGTCGCTCATATATTATTTTTCCTCCTCCTCCTCTCCATCCACATCCTTAGTATAAAAATACACTTGTAAGTAACATTATCTATAATTTTGACTATTTACTTATGTGAATATTCAAGCTATCCATCTGTGTCATAGTGACTAAATTATTTTTATCTTGAGCTAAAAAACTCCAAATTAAGATCTGTTCATTTCATTTGAAACTATACTAACATATATTTTTACTATAATTTTTCCAGAATTTTTGGTGTGTCCAATTAGTACAGTTTATTAGTTAAGTTATCCCCTGTTACACAGTCCGACAGCTCTGATCTCTTTTCACTAAAAATCAATTATCTCATAGAACGATTTTCATATAGTGTTTTCGATTATTTCTCATAGTACAAAAATATAAATTATAACTCATAATTCTTTTTTTAAAAATTTTAGTGAATTTCTAAAGTAAGAACAGGGGATCACGAAGTTATTCTAAACCAGTCTTACAAAAATTTAAATATTTCAATATGTAGACTTCTTTTGCTTGCTCTATTTCTTTTATATGAAAATAGACTCAACAAGATTTAATTCTATGTCTCACTCAACTTCTAATTCAATTTCTATCATTTTGGTGATTTTTCAAAGTTAGATAACTGTCATCATCCAAAAGCGCTTTAGCGTAACATGTTGATTTCTATTTTGTCCCAAATTCCACAATTCATACAATTCGGTCCTTACTCAATTAACCCTCAATTGAGCTAATTTTCTCATTTAATACTTTTCTCTATCATTTTAAACTACTTCATAACCTTTGAAAATCAAAATTTTAACAATAGGCCTTAATTTCAACTCTTTCACAATTAGGTCCTAAAACCAATTTCCATCAATTTCACTTGATAAAATCATCATATAACAAAATGAAAGCTTCAATTCAATACTTATTCATCATATTTTCCAGAACTAATCCACATAAACTTTAAAAATTATCCATAGAATAAAAACTAATGAATTAATAAGTTGGACCCAATTGTAAAAGTCCAAAACATAGAAATTTCAAGGAGAAAGCAAGAATTAAACTTACATGAAGCTTGAGTATGAAAACCATCTTGGACTCTCTCCCATGGCTATTTTTCAACTGAAGAAAATGAAGAGAAATTGAAGTGCACCTTTGAAAAATATCCATGTTTTTGAAAAATTCCTTAAGTACTCTGGTTTAGTCCCGATTCGCTTTTAATGTCTATTTTGGGCCTTGAGGGCTTGTTTTAAGGACTATATGTTTAGTTATGAATGATTTTTATTTGAATGTGAGATGAACATGAAATGTCTGCTTGTTCGATTGTAAGTTCTAGTAATGCTATTTAATTCCTATTTTGGTGTTGGATACGGAGTTAGGGCATTACAGCGGATCCACTGCCTAACCTGAAAGAGTCAAATTTCTTAGGTTGACATCGAGTCAGCTCTGACTCCATAATTATTGAGTAAATTGTTTCTACACCACTCACGGTTGAACCTTGAAGGACATACATACTATCGACCTTTCATCAAAATGAGAGCTTTACGAGATATCTTAATGTTGCATGACTCGATAACAATTCTGTACTTTTTTGAGTCCAACATACTCAAGGAGATGAGATTTTTTTTTCTCTAAGTTAGGAACACGCTTGACATCTGACAGTGTCCTTATAATTCTGTCGTGTATCCTGATCTGAACTGTACCAATATTGGTTTTCTTACAGAGTGATTCATTCCCCAAATGAACTATATGGGAGAATTAGTCCCTATTGGGACATTTGTAGAAATAACCCTAAATCTAGGATCCACTCGGATGTAAACTTAGACCTTTCAATCGTAGACACTAGTAACAAATCATCTCCCTTGTCTTCGGTCGTATTAGCATTAGCTACTTCATCCTCGTTGCTCTCAGCAACCCTACTATTCTTGTTTTGCAGTTTGTAACAATCTGCCTTAATGTGACTTTTTTTTTTTGCAGTAGCCACATGCTTTGTCTCGATTCCTTGACATTGAACCAATCTTGCTTCTCGCAATAGATGATGAGGGTTTCCAACCTGAACTGCTATCCGAACCAAACTCATTATCGAATTTGGTTTTGCTCAACATGTTTCCTTTCACTTCCTCGAATGAGATATTATTTCTCCCATAAATCGTGGTTTCCGAAAGACTTATATGAAGGGGAAAAAGTACAATAATAGCATGGTCTGATCTTTATCATCAATCAACCTCAACATTCTTTGTGAGCCCTCATGGACTCATCTTCTTTCATACGAAATGTGTACAATCGTTGCTTTAGCACTAAACGGTTTTCTAAAGATTTTATCATATATAAAGATTCTAACTTTCTCCATAAGTCTGTTGTTGTTTTGTATGAAAGTACCTTTTGCAACATATTATTCGTGAGGCATAACTAAATTGCGATAAGGTCTTCTCATCAAGCTCATCCTATTTTGACCGATCCAGTTTTCGGGGCTTTTTCCAATAATGACCTTTTTCAAGTCGTTTCGAACGAATTGTCATCATCCGAACTATCCATTAATCAAAATTTGTGTAGCTGTTGAACTTCTCGATATCGAACATTATTGCCATCTCTGATTGTGTCAATATGGGAATTCGAACCGAGCTTTGATACCCTTTGTTGGGGATCGACTTGTATAAACAACGAGAAAATAAAAATAAGAGTAGAGAATATCAAACACACAAATATTTATGTGGAAATTTTCCTCCAAAGAAGAGGACAAAAAACCACTGGCAAATGAGACTTCACTAAATGAGAAAAAATCGAAAGAGTATAATGTGAATATATGTAACGTCCCAAAAATTTAAGTTTTGATTTGCTGGTTGTTATCATGTGATTTGGTCTGGTTGAATGGTTAAGAGGTTAGTGTATATGCTTAAGGTTTTATGTTCGAGTCTTCGTATGCATAAGAAATATTTTTTTTTCTCATTCTCTAGCAAGTTGGTAGAGGAGTTTGGATTAAATTTAAACTCTAAGAAATAAATCTTATTAGTTGGGGGGATAGAATTTGGTATCGTTTTGAAAACAAAAATGTATATCACCCAAAACAAACCTTCACGTTTTTTTTCCCGTAATTCCCCATTTCACGCCACTATACTTCTCCCTGCTTTGAATTTTTATATTTTGTTTTGATTTTTTCCGTCCATTCTTTTGGTCTCATTATTATGCCGTTCTTAATAAGTTTTTTCCCAAATAATTTCTTTTCAATTTTGATTCTTCTTTCATCAATTGTCAAGTCGAACCCACGTGCTTCAATTCCTTCTCTGCTATTACACTCTTATGTGGGTTCATGGTGTTGGGTAAGGTTTAAGGTAAGTATTCTAAACTCCCATGTGTTATATATCTATCTGGGCTTGATGGGCTTTATGGGGCGTAGACTAATTAGATTTAGAACTTGATGGACTCTAGGCTTATTGAAACAACTCCATAAATTTCATAAGACTTAACCTCACTAAACAAAACCTATGAGCAGTCGCAAGACTAGGGTGTGACAACAGGCATATGCATGTCTAGGAATAGATCCGGAAGATCTTGGTATTTAAGCAGTCCTAGTGACTGACCTCCTCTTCGCTGGAATCTTACCTAGTGCGTAGTGGCTGTTCACTCTAATTATGAGGACTTGTTAATGGGCCAAACCTATAATTAAAACCCGAAAGGGACCAGCCACCCTATTTTGCAAACAAAGACCCCTAAGTTTTGTAAATTTCCAAAGAAATACACTTGATTTGTGAAAATTTCCAACCAACAGTGAATTTGTAAAATGCTTATGTTTTGAAAATTTACCCAAAAACCGTATGTTTACAAGAGTAACTAGATTTTTTTCAAAATACCCCTTCGGAATAAAAAAAAGCGCAACAACAATAGCAACATCAAAACATCCACGATTTGAAAAATTATCAAAATACCTCGGATGTTAAAATTCTTGAAATACCCCGGATCTCAAAAATTACCTAAATACCCCGGATTGCAAAATTAATAAAATACCCTTATTTTACAAAATCACCAAGGAACCTTATTTTGAAAAATTATGAAAATATCCCTGTAGGATAAAATTACGAAAATACCCCTAGGTAGTAAAACAACAACAACCACAACAACAACACTTTTCTGTGATGAACGTAAGTTCATGGATGTTGATGATTAAATGTATGTGTTTCCTAGAGGATATGAACTTGAGACTGTATTGTGAATACGAATTCGAAAGAGCTTCTTTTAAAACTATTATCCATAAGACTGTTCGTGGTTAATCAGTGGAAGAAAACTAATAGTTCATAAAATTTCTAATCGGATAAGCGTGAAGTGGTAGAATGAGTACAAGGGGTGAGGACGTCCGCCACGTGGTCGGGGTAGGGGTAGGATGACTGTGTTGGAGCCAGTAGGATTGGGAATAAGATGCCAGTTTCACCAGCTGCGGAGGAGGAATTTCAAGATCAGACTGCCGCAGACGATGCGGTATCTCAGGCAATGCTAAGGGTTCTAGAGAGGTTCTTTGAATGGTATGGGCACAGGAGCCGAAAATCTATCTTAGGGCGGCTTAGGGCCAATGGGGCGAAGTGTTTAGAGGAATTTCGTGTAGCCCCAAGTTCAGCTGAGTATTGGTTAGAGGTGGTAGAACGCATAATGGATGATTTAGACTTTACAGAGGAGGAGAAGTTGAAAGGAATTATATCTCTCCTGCGGGATGAAGCCTACCAATGGTGGCATACGATTAAGGATAGAATAGTGGCTGACCGTATTACCTTGAATCTCTTTAAAACAGCGTTTCAGAATAAGCATATTGGATCAAGTTATGTGGATGCGCAGCGTAAAGCATTTCTGAATCTGGTGTAAAGGAGTAGGTCAGTGGCTGCGTATGAAGCTGAATTTTTACGTCTTAGCCATTATGCTCGTGGGATGGTAGCCACGGAGCATGAACATTGTGTTAGGTTCGAAGATGGCCTGAGGGATGATTTGCGTGTTTTGATAGCCCCACAGTAGGAGAAGGAATTTGATGTCCTAGTGAAAAAGGCTAAGATAGCCGAGGAGGTAAAGTGAACTAAAAAATTAAATCGGGATAAAGATAGGGGTAAAAATAAAAGGAATTTTGGGTCGTCCAGAGCAACTGGGCGTACTCAAAAAAGGCCCAGGTCTGAAGGACCGAAACGAGAAGAGAAACTTATCGCTGCTAACCAGACACCAAAGTGTGCTCGATGTGGCAAATTTCATGCCGGTGAGTGTTGGGTAGGTAGTGGGAAGTGTTTTAGGTGTGGATCTATAGATCACCAAGTTAAAAACTGTCCGTAGCAACGGGACGGTGAAGGGACCATGGGTCGAGGGAATGCTCAGCCTGGCAGAGGAGGTCAGCAACTACAAAGAGGTCGTGGTACAGCCAGAGGTGGTAATGGGGATGGTCAAGGTCGTGGAGCGTCAGGTCAAGGGGTAGGAAACACTGAGGTAAGACAACTGAGGTTGGTCAATGCTGTCAGACATCGAGAGGAGGCTGATGCACCGGATGTCATAATCGGTACATTCCTAATCTTTGGCTTACCTTACACTGCATTGATTGACATTGTGTCGACGCATTCGTATATAGCTAGTAGCGTATCTGGAACTTCAAAGTTAGAATCTGAAATTACCCCTAGGGCAATGACTGTAATTAGCCCATTAGGACAATCTGTAGCAGTGGACAAACTCTATCAGGAAGTACCTCTAGAAGTTTAGGGGATAGTCTTTTGAACGGATCTAATGAAATTACCGTTCGGGGAGTTTGATTTAATTTTGGGCATGGATTGGCTTGTGAAGTATCAAGCTAATCTAGATTGTGCAGCCAAGCGTATGGTGTTGAAAACCCTCGAAGGTGATGAAGTGTTGGTGATAGGAGAAAGGGGGAACTGTCTGTCGAATGTAATAACTGCCCTAAGAGCAGAAAGGATGGTGAGGAAAGGGTGCGAGGCGGTTTTATGGTTTGTACGGGATCTGGAAGCCAAGGACCTGACTATTGGGGAAGTCAGGACGGTAAAGGAATTTTTTGATGTTTTCCCTGAAGAGCTTTCGGGATTACCCCCAGAACGTAAAGTGGAGTTTGGTGTCGATCTACTTCCGGGAACAGCACCGATATCCATTGCTCCGTATAGGATGGGGCCAAAGAAGTTGGTGGAGTTGAAGGCGCAGATTTAGGAGTTGCTGGATAGAGGGTTTATTCGACCAAGTGTGTCGCCTTGGGGAGCGCCAGTATTATTTGTTAAGAAGAAGGATAGATTAATGCGTATGTGTATTGATAACTTGTTCGATCAATTAAAGGGGGCCTCAGTCTTTTCAAAGATAGATCTGAGGTCAGGATACCATCGGCTTAGGGTCAAGGAGGAGGATATTCATAAGACGACTTTTAGGACTCGCTACGGTCACTATGAATTTATGGTGATGCCGTTTAGATTAACTAACGCGCCAGTAGCGTTCATGGACATGATGAACCGAGTGTTCCAACCCTACCTAGATCGGTGTGTCGTGCTGTTCATCGACGATATTTTGGTTTATTCAAAGTCGGAGGAGGAGCATGATGCTCATCTACGAATAGTTTTACAGATTCTAAGGGAGAAGCAATTGTATGCCAAATTCAATAAATGTGAATTTTGGCTAAGGAAGATTACGTTTCTAGGGCACGTTGTGTGGCGAGAAGGGATTAGGGTTGACCTCGAAAGATTGAAGCGATTGCAAGATTGGAAGCCACCCAAGTCTGTGGTTGAAATTAGGAATTTTCTTGGTTTAGTGGGTACTCTAGAAGGTTTGTTGAAGGATTTTCTTGATGGCGGCATTGACTAAGTTGCTACTGGAAGGAGTTCGTTTGTTTGGTCCAACAAGCGGCGGAGAGTTTCGAGAAGTTAAAGAGGAATTTGTGGAGGCTCGATCTTGATTCAATAGGAGGCGAGAAAGGAGTTTGTAATTTATTGTGATCGTCACACGAGATTAGGATGTGTGTTGATGCAAGAGGAAAGGTGGTTGCATATGCATCTCGTGATTAAGACCGCATGAATCGAATTATCCCACTCATGACTTGGAATTGGCGGCCGTGGTATTTGCCTTAAAAATATGGAGGCATTATTTGTGTGGGGAGAAATCTGTCATTTACACAGATCATAAGAGCTTAAAGTACCTTTTGACTCAGAATGAGTGAATCTAAGGCAGAGAAGGTGGATCGAGTTGCTAAAGGATTATGACTGCTCAATCGAGTATCACCCAGGAAAGGCTAATGTGGTGGCAGATGCTCTAAGTTATAAAGTGGTCTCTGACTTAAGAGTAATGTTTGCACACCTCAGTTTGTATGAGGATGGAAGTTTGTTAGCAGAACTTCAAGTGAAACCCTCTTGGATCAGTCAGGTGAAGGAGAAGCAACAAATCGATGAGTTGCTGAAAGGGAAATTGCAGTTCGTCTCAAGGGATGGGCTGGCAGAATTCAGTATGAATGAGGAAGGGTTGTTATGCTTTCAAGGGAAAGTTTGCATGCCAAGAGATCCGGAGTTGAGGAGTAAAATTTTGCATGAGGCACATGGTGGTACATACGCTATGCACCCTGGAGAAAGTAAAATGTTTCGGGATTTGTGAAATCAGTTCTGGTGGCCGGGGTTGAAGTAAGAGGTAACTGAATTGGTGGGTAAGTGTTTGACTGTCGATGGGTCAAGGTGAAACATCGATTACCATCGGGATTATTACTGACCATAAAAGATTCCACAATGGAAGTGGGAAAGAATTGCCATGGACTTTGTTAGTGGGCTTCCCCTTACACCCACTAAGAAAGTTACGGTTTGGGTAGCTGTTGATCGTTTGGCGAAGTCTATACACTTCATACCCATACGTCTTGACTATTCCTTGCAAAAGTTAGCCAAGTTGTACATAGCGGAGGTAGTGAGGTTGCATGGAGTACCAGTTTCGATCATATCCGATAGGGACTCTAGGTTCACCTCACGATTTTGGAAGGCGTTACATCAAGCATTGGGTACGAAGTTGGATTTTAGTACAGCATTTCATCCTCAGACCGATGGACAGTCTGATCGAGTGATCCAGATCTTAGAAGACATGTTGATGGGATGTGTCATTGATTTTAGAGGTAGTTGGGAAGAGTTCTTACCATTAGCAGAATTTGCTTACAACAATAGCTACCAGTCAAGTATTCAGATGGCGCCCTACGAAGCTTTGTACAGGCTAAAGTTTCGTACTCCTATCTATTAGACAGAACTAGGGGAACGTCGAATTTTGGGTCCAGAGTTGGTGGCCGAGACAGAAGTGAAAATTGAATTGATTCAGGTTCGACTGAAGGAGGCGTCAGACAGATAGAAGTCCTATGCTGATTTAAAGCGTAAGGACATAGAGTTTGCAGTAGTTGATAAAGTATTCCTAAAGGTGTCGCCGTGGAAGAAGGTACTAAGGTTTGGTCGAAAGGGTAAATTAAGTCCCAGATTTATCAGACCATATCGGGTGATGAAGTGAGTAGGACTAGTAGCCTATCAGCTAGAGTTACCTCTCGAGTTACGTCAAATTCACGATGTATTTCACGTTTCCATGCTAAGACGTTACCGTTCGGATCCGTCTCATGTTGTGCCTGTGGAGGAAATCAAGGTGAGACCTGATTTATCCTTCGAAGAGGAACTGGTAGAAATTCTAGATCGTGATGTCAAGGTGTTGCGAAGGAAAACAATTCCATTGGTTAAGGTGTTATGGCAGAATCATGGTTCGGAGGAGGCTACGTGGGAACCCGAGTAAGCAATGAGGGAGTGATGCCCTCATCTTTTCTGATCAGGTAATTTCGAGGACAAAATTTCTCTAAGGGGGTAGAATTGTAACATCCTGAATTTATGGGTCTATGCGTTTAGTATAGGAATATGTTTAATATGGTGAAAGGGGTTTAAATTTGGGCTTAGAATTAGGCAAAGGCCCATATTAAATTATTTTAAGGTGGCATCATTAACAATTAAAAGGAACAAGTTTTGGGTGCAAGGAGCCCATGTTTTTAGGCCAATTTCGGCACTTTAAATGAAAATAGGGTGACGCCACATATAAGGAATTAGGGCCCAAATATTAAGTTTAATGAGGCCCAAATCTTTTAATTTAAGTAAGTTAAATTTGACATCGGGGTTAGTAGAGGTGGGCGGCTACAAGGCTCAAAAATAGGAGAAATTATGTGGATTTTATAAGTGATAATATCATAGATAAAAGGAGAAAAGTTAGGAGCTTATCTTCAGGAAGTGTTGGCGAAAATCCACTACGGAGGAGTGTAAAATTGCTCTTGCATGGCAAAGAGGGTGTCAATTTCCCTCTCTTTAGCTTGAATTTAAGGCGTTTTAGGTTTTTGGCGAAGAGGTGCGAAATATCTATAAATAGGAGGGGCTAGCTCCTTGTTTTTGACACTGAAAACCCTAAATTCCTCTCCCATTGTGCCAAATTTCCCTAGCTTCTCCCTCTCCAATTTCTTTTCTCCAATTCCTTCAAAAGCCGAAACTCTTCTCCACTTTTTTCCTCCTTGTGCCGATTTCTCTAAAAAGCTGAAGCATCCATAGTCTTCTCTATTAGTCATCTTATTTGAGAATTAAATCTATACTTCCGGCATTTAAATCTTTTGTTGGCATTGCCGAATCCTCTTTCTAGTGCTAGTCGAATCTCCTATGCTAAGGTAAGTGTTGATTTTTGATTAGTTCTCATGATCTATTCTCGGTTTTGAAAGGCAAAAGTGAAAGCCAATAGTTTAATGGTTTTATGATGGGCGGCAATTTGGGATTTGAAGGAAGCTTGGTCAATTAGATCTAAAAGCGAAAATAGCTAGTCTCCACTTTCGGGATTTTTAAGGTAAGAAGATTTCCTAGATTTCTATTAGATTTGATCATTATATGCAAGATCTTAAGGTTATAATAAGAATTAACGATTAAATATTGTGATAGCGATTCGATAAGGACTTGTGATGGAATTAAATCTGGATCGTGCAAAGGAGAAAATCCTTAAGTTTAAGAAAAGAGCGATTCGCAATTCGAGATTGGCCACTTAGTTGTGGACCGAAGCTCGAACAACACCTTAGGCGGATAGTCGTAGTGTCGACTAAGGATAGCGTCGACATAGAGAGCATCGTCTTATCGGTGTCGGTGTGTAGATCTCTAACAAACTAATAAACCGTATGTCCGACTATATATATGTTATGGGCTTAAAAGTAAAATGAGGTTTAGGCAATGAATGGAACCCTAAAAGGGTTAGGCAAGGATGCAGTGCGTAAACATAGAACTCTGTATGTGTATCGGAAAATATATATGACGCATAATGTTTTCTTTATGTGTATGCATGGGGTGGGAATATGATATTGAAGGGAAGTGCATGATAGGTCACTTGGTGATCGGTGGTGGAAATCCCACATATACAAATGTTAGGTCACATAGTGATGGGTGGCTATGCCACATTCAATGATTCTAATTAATAGGAATAGGCGGTGTAATTGTCGTTTTGGTGTGTAACGGATGGAGGGTTGATTGTAGAAATCCCAAGGTGTGATGGTTGGTACGGGTTGGTGTATAGAGGATGGAAACCTAGGATGGGTTGGCTTATTCATTATTTATCGTTTGCCATGTGATTATGATTGTTACCTTCATGTATGGGCGGGGCCCATAATGTGTTTAATGGGCTCGGTCGTTGTGTGTTTTGAGATTTATACACCGAGTCTTGGTGACTCACGCTTTCCTTTTCTCTACTCTTCCGGATGAGCGAGAGATCGTGGACTTGGGAGCCGAGACGGACTCGAGGGCCATCAAATTTTATTTTTCAAATTATTTTTGGGATTTCTTTAAATTTTATTTTATTTTATTTGGGAATATTTATGTAATAAGGCCCTAGTTTCATTCAACTAAGAAGTTTTCAATGTTATGCGACTTATGAATTCATGATAAGGTTTATTTATACTTAATAATAGTAATACAAGGGATTCTAAGTTTTAAAATGTCACTTATTTATCCAAATAATGTCCAATTGACTTACGATTTCCATAACGAACAAAGCAAAAGTTTTCAATGTACAACTCGTAGCATACTAGATTTGGTCGAAACGCATGGGCCGGGTTTGGGGGTGTTACATATGTGGTCTAGGTGGGAGATTGTTGGAAAATTTGGACATCACATATATAATAATGATAATTATATGTTATTATTTACTATCATGATAGATTAGCTCAAATTAAAAGTGATCTAATTTGGTTAGAATTTTATTGGGCTTTTTATTATTAAATAAAGCATGAGTTAAATATATATAGATACTCTTCTAATCAAATTCTAATTAATGATAGGCTAATTAAAATTTGATTAGAACTAATATGCCAATGTTATAAATATTAGAGTTATGGTCTCCAAATTATACACAAGATATTTTTCTAATATTCTATCATTAGGAAAGAGAGAGCAAATATTCTTTTAAATTTATTTTGTGCTAATTTGGAAGATCAAATCCCAAAATCCGTAAAACTACAAGTAATTCATGGATTCGTGCGCTTTCGCATTTAGTTTTATTCTTCATTTATTCTTGATGATTTGACATGATAAATTCTGGTTTATTAAGTTTTATTTCAGATTTATTTTACAAATCTAACATAAGAGACCAAACTTTGTTGGAAGTAAAATTTAAGTATTTTAGAATTAGTTTAATTCGGATTTAGATATCTAAATTTACATTCGAATTCAGAAATAAGAAATGCAAGCTCGAATAATGAATTTGTATCGCATCCGCTTGGAATCTTTTTATATATTCCGAGCATGTACAAAATAAATATGTTAAACATAATTGTCAAACAGATTTCTTTTAAAATGATACTCGTAAACATGCATGCATGGTATATCTTGATAAAAAAATGATGAGAAGAACAATTTGAAACCTGAAGATTTATTCCAATCTAACTGAGCATTTCAATATATTTGCCTGAAATTTGAGCACTGCAGATGCAGTAGGAACTTGAACTTGGGTTACTCAGAGGAAACCAGCACTAAGACCGTCATCATCGGAGTTGCCACAGTGAAGATGTTTGTAAAGGAATCAAGCTTGCGTTCAAATTTTATTTACCAATTAAACTAAAGTTCTCTTTGATGTGATTTTATGGGAATTAACAAACACTGAAAATCATGGTTTTAACTTGCAGGAACCCTGAGGGGTCTGAGATGATCAACTTTGGAACCGAAAAGGAGAATGGGTGAAAGGGTGGATCAAGCTGCAACTGTTAGATAAAACCAGGAACATGTCAAAGACAAAAGCAGCAAACGGCTTGTAATAATACTATCTATATCTGTGTCTTGTTTAATACACCTTGTATGTGGTAATTAAAATAGTACAGCCATGGGCTTTGGATTCCATAGTTGTTTTCATGGCTAGTTTGATCTATTGTTAAATTCTGGAAAGTCGCAGCTTTGAATATTGTTTGCAGTCAATTAAAAATGGCATCCTTTTCAATTTATGTTTTATGTAAATCAATGTTTTCTAAAATATTTATTAAATCTTTTAAAATTTCAAAAAATTATATTTTAATGTCAATACTTTTATATGTAATTTTAATTTTAACCCATTCAACAATGTCATAATTCTAAAAATAATTACCATCAAGATTTAGGTTGGATGATAATACGCAGTGTACTCTCCTAAAAAAAAAAAAAAAAAAAACTCAACTTTTAATTTTGAAGATGAAATTCTTTGGGCGGAAAAGTCAAAACCAGAAAAATTAATATTTTTTCAGTGTGGTTTGACGATAGAATCTGTAATTCACATGCTTAGAGACTGCCCAATTCAAAGAGATGCACAACAGGGCTTTTTAACTGCTCGAATTTGCAAATGAATCAAATATTAGAGGCTAAGGATATTTAGTGGAATAAATTCTTCGGGATATTATGTTGGAAGAAATGAGTCTATTTTAATGATTAGCATTTAAATTTGGAATAATGTCATATTTGATTTTTTACTTTATAAAATGTCTAATGTGATATCTGTTTTTAAAATGTTCATTGTGATATTTGAATAATCAATTTATGTATTATTTAATACCTGTATTTTCATAAAATCTTTAATGTGATACTCATACTTTAAAAATATTTAATGTGATATTAGAACAATCAATATGTATATTATTATGGTACTTAATTTATTAAGCTTGAATGGGAGGTTGAATAATTTGATTTCAACTACCATTTCGTTTTTTTTTTTTTTTTTTATATATCTTTTCACATAATATTTATATTATCTATGTGGAATTGGTGATTTAGAAAAAAATTCTGTCAAATTTTCATGGGTTAATTTAGCATTTAATGTGAGTGTTAACTTTAGGTACAATAATAAAACATAAGTTGATAATTCAAGTACCACGCATTAAATATTTTTAAAGTATAAATATCATGTTGGACATTTTATGAAAGTATAGATACCAACTAATACATAAATTGATAGTTTAAGTATCATATTAAATATTTTTAAAGTACAGATACCATGTTGAGAGGCTAAGACCCAACTTCCCTCTGCAATAAGATAGGCTGATGAAAACAATAGTAATCTAGCTTTGGTAACTCAAAATGAGGCAAATATGTTGCAGATAAACTTGCTAGAAAGGGACTTGAAGCTCCAGTTGAAATACAGGTTTTATCTAAAGCTCCTGAATAAGTCTCTTTATTGTTGGAGGAAGATATGCGAGGAAGGTCAAGTTTATGTTTAGAAATTTTCTCTTTTTCAGTAGAAAAAAAAAATTAAAGTGGGATAAAGTGGGGTGGGTTAGGGATGAATGTATCCAACATTAAAGAATAATAGTTTTTAAAATTATTTATTCATAGTGAAACGGGACGGGTGATCGAGTAAAGCATGTCAACTGTAGAGCGATGGTGAATTTAATAATATTCACCCACACTGCTCCATTACCATCCCTACCTATTCTCCTAGATAAAATGTGCATATTGTAGTTTGAGGCCCTCTTACTATTTAATACTACAATTTTGATCCTTTTTGCATAAATTTTTTAAGTTTGGCCCCAACAATTTATATTCTTATTCTGACCCTCAACTAAAATTTCCTAGCTTCGTCGTGGTTATGGAAGGCCTAATTCAAGTGATCTATGCTCCTGCTGTTGATGAAGTTGCTGATGCACTAACAGGGCGTCTATTTTCTAGTTTCTTTGTTCGACTTCTATAGAGATTGGGTGTTTACTCACCTCAAGAAGTAAACTGTGTGCTCACATTGAGAGCAGGGTGAATGATAGAAGTATAAATTTATCAAGTATAATCTGTTGCAGTAGGTTATATTTCACTTTTCTATACTAATTTATCTTACTAGCACACGAACTGTGTCATGTAAATTTAAATTTATTAATTAACCATTTCCTATAAACTTAAAATTTTAAGATAATTGATCATTCAATTTAAGGGTAACATTGACACACCATGAATTGGAGCTAATTAACACTGAACCAGGAAAACATATTTGATTGCACATCTACAGTTAAAAGAAAATATATGCTTCCACATTATAAAGGAAAACCAAAACAAAAGTACAACTTTATCATTCTTAGCCTTAAGCAAAGGTTGCAACCATTTATTTCTTAATTATATATTTATTTGAGTTAATTTCACATTATAAAGCAAGCATGAGGATTCTCATCACTGAAAGCTGAACCTGTTTGATGACCAAGAATGGGTGAATGAATCGGAAGACGATAATAAGAAGGATCATTGCTATCATATCCATGCTTATAGTAATTGTAAGATGAGGAAGGCTGAGGTGCATAATATGTCATGGGGCCATTGCATTGGTGTTGATTGTAGTAGTGATTACCAAAACTGTGATGCTCTGGATTGTAGGGCAGCTGCCACAGCTCGGCTCGCCGGCCGGTTCTTCGGACAGTTTTAAGAACCTTTTTCTGGTCTGCGTGTCCGGTGACCGTCACCTTTTGCATGCCCATATCGATGTCAACTTCGTCGACCCCTGTGTGCATATTGAACAATCCTTAATGTTAATTATCAATTTTTTTAACAACTAAGTATAAGATAATTACGTATTGATAATTTTGTTTGTGGTATATATATCAACCTTTGAGTTTTTGAAGAGCGCTTTTCACCTTGCTTTCACATCCAGCACAATCCATATGAACTCTCATCTCTATGATCTGAGAACATATATATAAACCAATATTACCAAATGAATTATATACATACTAACTCTAAAAGACATATATGGATATATGCTTACTGTCATTTTCCTTGGCTGAAAGGCTGAGAAGAATCTAACTATATCAGAAAATTCCAGTCGAAACTGTGTGTAAAAAAGATATTTGAAAGTGGATGACAGAATATGACTGATCAAAGTATCATCTTCCTTGTATATAAACCATAGTGGACCTCTACGATTATTGTTCTTAATTAATTTTTATGATGGGTTAGCATAATTTATGATTTAGTGCACCGACCTTTGAGTTTCTCAACGGTATTCTTGAAGAAAAGTTGAGAATGGAAAGCTTTGGGAAGGGCATACCACCACACTTTGCATGGGCATCCGCACTTCTTAACTTAATAACATGATTTCATCCATATTGGTCGGCGTTGACCTTAAATGATGTTTGCTTATTTGGATTTTAATAGCCAGTCCCACGTGAAACTAGCTTAACTTGCCCTCATTTCTTTGGACACAAAAAAGTTGCAACACCTTTTTTCTTTTCTTTTTTTTTTTTTTTTCTATAACTTCTAACAGACAGCAAATCAGCATGATTAAAGGAAATATAGGGGGGGAATAGAAAGCTAGCACAAAGTTTTAATTGTTGATAGAAGTTTAAGCTGGTTTAAATCAAGCGTTGATTAGAATGTGTTAGACAAAATTTTGAAAGAGTTATTATTTAGAATCAACCAGTATAAACAAAGATAAAATAAAAGTAAAAGTAGAGAATATCAAATACACAAATATTTACATGAAAAAATTCCTTCAAAGAAGAGGACAAAAAACCACAGACAAATGGGGCTTCACTAAATGAGCAAAAATCGAAAGAGTACAAGATGAGGATAATCTTAACAAATAACCCTAAATCCTGAAAGAGCAAAGGACTCTGGCTAAAATTCGAAATTTCCCGAAACTCACAAATTCTCTCAATCTCAAGAATGATGAATATTTTTATTCTAGGTTACAACAACCCTTCGTAGATTAAATATGAATAAAATAACTTAGACTAATGAAAGTCTAGCTGGGAAAGGATAACAGAGTTTAATTACAACTAGAAAACCTGGTTTAATTAATGTCGCCGTGTTGCAATGTCGCATGCACCTCGTTGGGACGTTGTTCTTTGTGTCGTTGGGATGTGACCAATCTTCTCATCGGGACTTTGTGGTCATTTCGTCACGACATCGGCTTGTAAATATGAGGCACACTTCACAAATCTCCACCATGACTCGTATTTTCTCATATCTCCTTTTTCAAGCCCATCACGGGCCTATCTAAACATTTTCAAGATCCTCACCAAGTCCAAACCGACGTTTGAACTTGAAAAATGAAAAACTCTTAATTGCAGATGTAACAATCCGTTTTCAGTGAAATTGGAACAGTAGTTTTGAGACCACAAGTTCGAAGTCAAAAAATATATTTCAATACTATTTTGAGATCTACAGCATGATAGTATTATTATATAAAAATTTCGCTAAGAAATTTTAACGTTTACTTGTTCAATTTGATAAAAATGACTAAATCGCATAAAGTGCGATAGTTGTGTTCTATTAGCTAAAGGTGTTAAATAGTTATAGAACTTTAAAGTGGAGGTCCTTAATTAGACCATTAATTGAGTTAGTGGATGCCCATGGCTTGATAATTTTGAAAATTTTAAAGTTAGGTAAGGGTAATTTGGTAATTAGGTAATTAAAGATAAAATAAATAAAACAAAAAATTGAAAGCTATCATCTTTATTCATCTTCCCCAACCAAAAAAGTGAGAAAGAAAACACCATTGGAGACCTTAAAACATTCGACCATCTCTCCCTTTGCATGTAGATGCGTTTTTGTCCCCTTTTTAATGATTTTTATGTTTTCGAGATCGTTGTAGCTTAACTTAGCTAGCCCGGGGACTAATTTGTAGAATGATTGAATGTATAGGGTTTTACCATGAGTACATGTTAGTTTTTGTGAAGTTTAAGGGTAGAAAATGAATCTTTGTTGTGAGTTAAACAATTTTGTTAAGTAATTTTGATGAAATTGTCGACAAAATTGAGAAATGTGAAAATTGTGGTAAATGTGTGAAATTGTGAAATTTATGGGCTGCTATAAGCATGTATAGAATTTGGCTAGGTTTGGTTATGGATGAAATTGCATGAATTTCATTTTACGAGCCTAGGGACTAAATTGTAAAGAAGTCAAAAGTATAAGGGCAAAATGGTAATTTTGTCAAAACATGATTTTTGGATTGAATTGAATAGAATGACGTTTAAATTAGTTAAATTTGATTATATAGATCAAGAAAAGCAGTGTACGAAGTTAGATCAGGGAAAAGATAAAGTGTTGGAGTAAACGAATGATTTTCTCCATACAAATTTGAGGTAAGTTCGTATGTTCAATAAACATTAAATTATATTTGATTCAAATGCTTTATTATTATATTATTGATGATATGACCCCACAAAAATATTTGACGAAGTTTCGACGACTTATGGATCCCGGTTGAACCTTAGGAATAGATAGGCTACAAATGATATGTCATTAGAGGTTCTGATATTTTGGGTCTGGTCTCGTACGTCCTTCCGGTGGCTGAGTTTCTGGCATGTGCTACGGTTGCTTTACATCTCGTGTGAGCTGCATCGTGTAGCTACATCTTGACTGACAACTTGTGTGAGCAGACCCAGTTATGGCTCGAGAGAGAGCATTGATATGAGATCGTAGTGGTTTCGACCACGTGTTGGCACATAGTGTGTGAGATACTCGCGTATCCGATATTATTCCAAGTGGTTCAATGGGCACAGTGTTGTTACGAGTTTATATGAGTCTGATATGAACTAGTACAATTATTTATGTGAAATACGAGAAGTGGCTTATATTTGACATATGAATACATGGCTAACATGGTTGATGATTATGTGTTAGGCTTTTAGGCCAAATTGAGTTGTATTATACCTTGATTTTACTTGCCTAAATTGTGGTTGATTGGTAAGTTGTATTTTTAATTATACGAACTTACTAAGCTTAAGTGCTTACTCTGTTTTATTTTTTCATGTTTTATAGTGATTCGGAAGCTCGTTCGGATTGGAAGTTGTCAGAGATTGCATCACACTATCAAACGCTTAGTTTGGTACTTTTGGTTATATATTTTGGTTTTAATGGCATGTATAGGTCATTTTGGCTAATGGTAGCCTATATGTTTTGATCATGTATTTAGCCATTTGATTTGGCTTGTATTTGGTATATTTTGTTATGTATATATGTAAATTGTTGGAGCAAGGCACCCCATGGCGCAACAAAATAAAATTAATTAAGCAATCCAAACCATGCATCCATGTGTAAGGAGCGAATTGGGGTGAAATAAAGGTTACGAAATTACGAAACTTCAATCGAGTGACAATGATGCCTCGACAACAAGAGTTTTGATCTCTTGTCGAACCAAGCCGCAACCTTTTTCCGATGTCGGCCTCTACGTAATCCACCGGTTTGACTATGAGCGGAAAAAATCTCCAAAAGCTGTTTTGGAGGTTTATTTGCTTGCCTTTGCTAGACCTCACAAGTAATTTCTTAGGGTTTATATTAAGCTCTGTATCTTTTATTACCTTTTATAATTGGTATATCTTTAATGAATCATAAAATTAAATAAGCACAATAAAGTTTTTAAACGAAAATTATAATTACATTAATTATATCCAAAATTATAATTACATTAATTATAACAAGGATTTCATAAACTATATTTATTTAAATTTATATCTGAACCAAATTCATGTATTAATAGAACTATGTTCTCATTATGTGTACAACATCCTTGTACATATAATATGTTCAATATTTGATTGCCCAATTAAATTAATTCTTTAATTAATTTAATTCATGTGACAACCAAACACAATACCAACTATGTTTTATTACATTCATTTCAACCATAGGTTGTGACCACAGAGGTTCTTGTAACGTTAGCGATAATACTAGAACGATTCTAATGTTAGAAACAATGAGTGGCATCTAGCAATGCATCATTGCTACCTAAGTTACAAGAAGTCATGATTCGACATAACCTTTTTGATTAACCTTTCATGCATTAATCCTTAAGTCCTTTTATCTCTGAGCGGACACAAGTCATGGAATAGTCACACTTGCATAGTCCATCCCATGTTTCTTGATATCTTGAGTAGACTATGATATACAAATTAGTATGACATCTCATATCAACTTATTTGAGCATGGCCATGTATTTCTAGTCTCACTCAATCAAGTGGCCTAAGATATTACTCCTATTATGTAGGAGGGACTTATCCTATATTGATCAACCATATCCCTCTACATAGATTGTGGTATATCCAACATCAGCCTTTATAGAACAACCTGTTACAATGTACGTTTGACTGTATCAAAATATACAACTTACGATGTTTGGATAATGATGATCTCAAGTCTGAGGATCATATACATATTAATCACTATGAGTAATGTTGTGACAATTACATAATAATCCAAGAAACATAATCATAGCGGGTCAGTCCAATATGTTGTTCTCTAACACACATATTCATGCATTGATTTTGACACTCCATATCAGTGACAACTCTTTATCATCAATAAACTACATGTTAGTCTTAATGCATTATTGTTGTCCTAGTCAACAATAATACTTGACTAAGGATCTTTTAAGGATAATCATATTATTCTCGGGACATTATTATAAAAGCAGTTTATTTGTACACGAGAAAGAAAAAGCTGAAATAATAATGACAACACTTTATATTAATAAACATGGTAAATCAAGTATGTTATTACAACCATCTCATGATTGATCTTGGGCATACTCTTACATAAATAACCTTATTGTATGTGGTGTATGGTTGCCATGTGAATGCCTTGTTTGTGAATTGGTATTTTGGGTACCAAATAATTGAGATTAATAAGTGGCATACATGTCAAGCTTTGGGAACAATGATGCATATATGTGTTTAACTAATTAGGTAGTTTTGGAGACATTGTTGGCATGTAATTAAATGGCTAATTGAGGTGTCTATAAGTATCATGGTTGTATGTGATGTTATAACATGGGTGATGTTGGTTGGTTTTGAATGCCTATTTATGTGATGGTCATATGCAAATTGTTGTGTTTAGGTTGGTACTTGGGTGAGAAATATGGCTTGGAAAATGGCCTATGTTTGCTCACATGGGCGTGTGTCTCACCTGTGTGTGACATACTGTAACACCCTCAACCCGTATCCGTCGCTGAAACAGGGTTACGAGGCATTACCAAAGAATATAGAACACTTTCAGATAATTTGAAATCATTATCTTTACACATATAGTACACTTGAGATGTACAGTTCTATAATTATGAATAAACACATTTATCAAACATATTTCATTTTTTATATATCACAATCTCATATTTCCATGTATCAAGTACCATCATTTCCTCATTTTTCAGACAAATACATGTAACAATTCATAGACACACAACTCACTAACTCTTCCTTCCAATCACAATTTAAATTGAAAAATCACTTATTGAGTCCAATTTCAATGTTCACTATAATCTATCATATAAATTTGGATGTACGTATCCACCAATAGATTCCATGTACCGATATCATCATCTCAAATTTCTACATGCATTTACTTTCCACATTATGAACTCAAATAACATATACAAGATATACCAATGTATTTCAAGTAAAGTTTCATAATATGTCATTTCAAATTTTAGATTATTTCATATTAGAACTTTTTTCATTAACTTATTTGGAATACTAATTCATACGGGTAATACACTCAAGGATGTACAAATATATAATCACAAATGAACTCATTCATCAACCAAGTTCTATGTTCATGTCTCATCAACTCGTGTTTCCTTATATCACATAATTCCATGTAACACTTACCAAACTTTGTCAAATTAGTGAACGTCTTACAGAATTGGTCTGCTCACACAAGTTGTCGATCATGACAAGCTACACTGTGTTACTCAGTGCCACATTTCACAAATCAGTATGGTTTTCCTCATTGAAATACGATACCTACATTTCACAACTCAGTATGGGAAAGGCCATACCTACATTTCTTAACTCAGTATGGTTAATACCATACCTACTGTAACGCCCTAAACTCGGCCCAAAACACCACAGTCGAATTCGGAATGTTACTGGGGTAAATGTTCAAAAAGAGTTCACTTTGGAGGTAACTATAGCTTAAGAGTTCTAAAGTAAATCTCTCATTTATGAAAAATTTATCTATTGAAAGAAATTTCGTGAAAACGAGTAGTTTTTGAAAAATTACGAATTTTAAAACTTAAATTTGGTGTTTAAGTCGCAAATGTTTCAAAGTCATTTCTAGATAATGATCCGATAATAGTTCTAACTTAAACCATTATAAAAATCCCAAAACATTTATAGCGGCCTTATTACAACAAAATTTATCCCAAAAAGTACTTGAAATTTAAAATATAAATAGAAATATAAACAGCTTCTACATGGCCACCTCGAATCCACTCCAAATTTGGTCCAAAATCTCATGTGCTACTGCATTGTTTGAGAACAACAAAGTGAGTCATTTTGACTCGGTGTAATTAGTCCACATATTTCCACGAGTGGGCTTATCCCAAAACCAAATTAAAGCACATACCACGGATAGTAATAATGCAAAATGTTAGCCCAACCCAGCCTAATATCCAGCCGTTACACACCACCCGTATAACCATCCACCACACACCAGGGGATTACTAAATCGACCCTCCATTTACTACACACCACTTTGGCAGTACATTGCTCAAAGTCCACTTAGTGGTCTAGCCACTGATCCACGTGATTAATATCACAAATATCCATGATGAGACTCGAGGTCATCATCAATCCACGATGTAGCTCAAGGCTAACATCAATCCACGATGAGGCTCAAAGCCATCATCAATCCATGTACATAAATGTACACACTTCCCCTTATTCAATATATACCGATCCCCATGCACATGCATCATATTATAATGATATGGCAATATAACGTATGAACATACTAGATAGGCACATATGACATGCTTACATGTATCCACAATAATTAACCACAACTACAACATAGATAGTATACTAACCTGGTTATCGGTTTACCCGAATTAGGTAATAGCATCACCACAGCCACTATTTCGGCTACTAATTAAAATAAGTAAGTAAATCGTGTGTTAATTACACACCTGAGAACCTGAAGAACTAGACTATTGATCTCCCTCACGTCCTCACTCGAAGAGATCACAATGATTTGCTTATCTATGTCGGACGCTCGCCCACAGCCCGAAGGCCAATCTCGAACCGCTAAAACTGACTGCTTCTTGAACTTAGGGGTAGGGACTACGTGCCCAAACCCTTTCTCTCCTTGGCAACGTCAATCCAAATCCCGAAGGTTCTCACTTATACTTGAAAGCTGTCGAGATCCCTACATGAATCATGTTAGATTCGGCTCTAACACATATGGACAAGAAAGAGTGGCCTTCGGCCTAACGTTATCATCTCCTTACCTTGCTTGATCAGATCCCGAAGATCTCTTACAGTCCTAACGCTGGCTTCAACAAAAGACTCAAGAGGTTAAGGCCTTATATAGATTCAGCCATCACCCAAGAAACCGAATGGAACTTTTAGTTTCAGTAACCCAAAAAGGAAAGAACAAGATTCAAAATAGAAGAGAACCCCCTTACCACAATATTAGAAATTGACTAGAAGAGTTGGCACCAGATGAACGACGGCTCTCCCTAAGAGATGGCTTGTAATCAATGAACAAAAGAAGAGTTAACAATGATCAACAGGTTCGGTTATGGTAGAAAGTGAGGGGTAAGATTCAGTTCTTAAAATAGGAATGAAGGTTTAAGGTTATTGAGATGAAAAGAAGAAAGGAGATGGGAGGATTATGGTTCGGCTAGAGAGGCTTCAAGAATGAAAAGGGAACTTCAAATGAAAGAAGAGAATATGCGACACATTATGCTCTTGAAGATGAGAAGAAAATGATGAATAAAGTGACCCTAATGGTCTTCTAAGTTTCAGCCAATAGTCAAAAGAGATAAAGAATTGAAAATGCCAAATGGTTTACGGCACAAAAACTAGAGGAGAGAAAAAGAAAATGCCACAAGATGAACACAAAAAAACTAAAAGAGAACCTATGCTCTAAGGAATTTCAGCACAGATAATCCCTCCCAAAATCGAATGCTCCCTTACCCCTTTTGCCACTACAAGATTTGGCTACACACTCCCAAGCCTTCACTCACCACAATTTCCTCCTCAAATCCCTCTACAACACCCATTCAAATGAGTTTGACTCATTCAAACTCCACAAATGTCTCCCCACCACCTGTTCGAATTTGTTTGACTTATTCCACCTCCACCTTTCAAGCGCCCAAGTTGAATCCAACCCTCCACTCCATTTTGACGTAAAAATAACCCCAAAATGCTAACCATGCTATTCGAACCTCTCCCCCCTTGCAACTCCCTTTGACGTAAACTCCCCTGCACCTTAGGTGTTACCTTGCCACTCCACCACTTCCTTCTTGTGTCAAAACTTACCACTTTAAATCCCTTAAGGCCTAATTCCCCTAGCTCTCCCCTAAAGGCTCAAAACCAACAATTTCTACTAAAGCTTCTACCTAACCCCAAGGTTTACCGAAGCCCCCAAACACACTTAAACAACATACAGAGCATACTAACACACGGATATTATTGAAATGCGTGACCCCTAAATCCTGAATGTTACACCTACACTTCGCAACTCAGTATGGATGATACCATACCTACGTTTCACAACTCCGTATGGATGATACCATACCTACGTTTCACAACTCAACATAGATGATACCATACCTACGTTTCACACTTTGCCATGGATCACCCATGGTCTTATCCTTCAATTCATCACTTTTCACTAGAATGCCATAGCCTAGCTATGGTCTTACATCTTAAACACGTATCACACCAATTCCATATCCTAGATATGGTCTTACACGGAAATCACTTGTCACTTGTAGCCAAAGCTACCACTATTCACTGAATAGGTAGCCGGAGCTACCACTTTTCACTTTCACTTGTCCTTGATTAGATAAGTGTAGTCGAAGCTATCACTTATCACAGGTTGCCATGGTTCATCCATGGTCTTTTCCGTCAATTCATCTTGTTACTGAATTGAAGTGTAACAGTCCAGTTTATACCCTAGTCAAAACAGTGGTTTTGGGACCACAAATTTGAGTCAGTATAATATTTTAATACTATTTTCTGTGTTGTTGATATGAGACTAAGCATGTGGTAAATTTTCGTAAGTTAATTTATCATGCATGAGCTTAATTTGAATAAAGGATTGAATTGCATTAAATGTGAAACTTGCATGCCTTATGGTAAAGTACTTAAGTGATGTGGCTTTTGAAGGTTGTGGCCTTAATAGGCAAATATGCCAATGGGTGGATAGTGGATGGACAAAATTCTTAAATGCCCATATTGTATAATTATTTTAATTATATGAATGAAGGCCATTTTGGTAATTGGATTATTAACATTAGATTAATGAAACAAAAAGATGAGTGTTCATCTTTTGTTTCTCTTCTTTTGACCGAAAAACACCAAAGAAAAGAAACAAAAAAATTGAGCTAGGCATTCGGCACTTACAAGCCAAAATTAAGGTATGGTTTGGTTTCGATTTTTGATAACTTCTACGTTTTTGTAATCATTGCTTCGAGAGCTATCAAGCCCATGTCTCAATTTGATGAATTGATGTTGCTCATGAGATATGCCATTGATGGTATGTTGAGTTTTATGATGATTTATGGTGCTAAATGAAAGATTTGAGTTGGATGAACAAATTTTATTCTTGAATTTTTGATGAATTTAGCTAATTAGGGCTAAATTGAGAAAATAACAAATTAAAGCACTAAATTGCAAATTTGATGAAAAGTATGGGCTTGTATGATGTTCATAAGTATTCGGCTAAGCTTGTGTATATGTTGATTTTGTGAATTTGATATTTTGAGAAAAATAGATCAAATTGATCAATTGTGAAATATGAGGCTAAATTGAAAATAGCCCTAAAATGTGTCCTTGGATTGAATTGAATGAATTAGTGAATAATAAGGTTAATTCTGAATATGTTTAGATCAAGAAGCGAGGAAAACAAACTTAGATCGCGGGAAAGCAAAAGTAACCAAGTAACCGTTTTCATTCTGATAAACCGAATCTGAGGTAAGTCACTATGCAAATAAACGTATTTGAATTGAACTGAATATATATCCGTATGACTAACGATGATAATGAATGTGTATGAGATGCTATGTTCATAAATTCTGAGATAAGTTTGATATAGTGACAATTCGAGAAGTTCCGTACAAACCTAGGAATAGATAGGATTAGTTCTGTTATGACATAGGTATCATTACATTTTATCATGTAAGACCACATTCGGGATGTTGGCGTTGATTTGTGATTTTGTGTAAGACCATGTCTATGACATTGGCATCGATATGAGTTTTACGAGTAAGACCACGTCTGGGACGTTGGCATTGATATGAGTTTTACTTGTAAGACCACGTTTGGGACGTTGGCATCGATATGATCTTTACATATAAGACCATGTCTGGGACATCAGCATCGTATTGATTCGTATAAGACCACATGCAGGGACAATGGCATCGATATACGTATGCGTGTAAGACCTTGTGCAGGGGCGTTGGCATTATCGACTATTTCGAGTTCTCCGAGCATCCGACTAGATTCCTATTTGTTCAGCGGGCAAATCGTGATACGAATTACAAATTCGATCTATGAACAAATATGTGATTATAAATCCATTTCAGGTATGTTGAATATACACTAATTGTGTATACAAGGTAAGCATCTATGTGATCTTACTACGATGTTGTGTATATAGAATTGATGATATGATAAGTAAAGTTTTGGCTAAAAGAGCTATGTGCCTATATGATTATTGAATTGTGAAAGTGGCAAATGTGGTCAAAAGTATATGAACTAAAGCATATATGTGATAATTTGCTAATTGTTTGATATGTGCCTATGAATCTATTTGCAAATATGTTTTTCATGCCAAGTTTGTTTGTATATTGACTTACTATGCTTTTGGAAAGCTTACTCTGTGTGTGTGCTTTCTCTATTTTATAGGTTGTCAAAGCTACTAAAGGCTCAGGACTGTCAAGGATTGTCATCACACTACTAAACTTATTTTGGTACCCTTTTTGGAAGTGTATATAGCTAATTATGGCATGTATAGGCTAGATATATGTATATGTTTATGAAGTGAACTTAGCCATGTGTTTTGGCAACTTTTGAGTTGATAAAATGCTTGAATGAATGGGGTATGTGAATCATGTTTTGATATGGTTTGATGCATATGAAATGTTTAAGTTTTGGCTAAGCACATGGATGATCTATGCTTGTAATGATATGAGTTTTAGTTTGTAATTTGGCATGAATGAGATTGGCATTGAATGTATAGATTGAATGGTTAAAATTTGGTATGTTTTGGTTACCATATATGCATGTTATGTGATGGAAAATGTTGCTTGTAGGTATGACCCATTTGGGTGGCATTTTGGTCTTGCAAATGACCTATAACGTCCTGCAGTCATGGCACAGGTGTGCCTAGTGACCGTGGGGTAAAGTCGATATATGGCCTAGTGGGACACGACCAAGGCACACCAGACGTGCCTAGTAGTCGTGTGGTATTTGGCGGATCAACCACGGCCAGGGTACACGGGCGTGCCTGGTGGCCATGGTACTTAAGTCAGTTTTGACCATGGGGAAGACACACGGGTGTGTCTTGTAGCCGTGGTGGGGCACGGCCTACCCCCACGGGTGTGTGTCCCCTGTATTATAGAAAAGTTTTTAATTTTCCATGAAATTTTGTATGTGTTTCGTTTTAGTCCCGATTCGGTTTATAAGCATGCTTAGGGTCTCGATGACTTACTTAAGGGACATTATATGTATGATTGATGAATGAAATGCATGAAATGTTATAAATGTTTTTGATCTGTCCGGTATTACCTTTGACCCTATTCCGGCGACGGTGTCGGGTTAAGGGTGTTACATGAAGTGCTCAATTTGATCATTTATTCAATTTTCATGCTTTTCAATTTATTTAATTTTCATTTATTCAATTGTCACTTGTAGCCAAAGCTACCACTATTCACTGAACAGGTAGTCGGAGCTACCACTTTTCACTTTCACTTGTCCTTGATTAGATAAGTGTAGCCACTATCACTTATCACATGTTGCCATGGTTCATCCATGGTCTTTTCCGTCAATTCATCTTGTTACTGAATTGAAGTGCTCAATTTGATCATTTATTCAATTTTCATTCTTTTACATTATTCACGATTTTATCATCAATACATATGAAATAACATAATCATGAACTTCATAAAATTAACAAATGATCACTAAAAGTTAGCCGTATAAACTCACAAGTTCAATTTTTGTATTATAATGATAATCATAATTTCATAATAAATATTCCAAACAAAACATTATATCATATCTAATTCAACATTTATCAATTATAATCAAGCATGTGATCAATTTATACATAAGTCGTTCATATATTATTTTTCCTCCTCCTCCTCTCCATCCACATCCTTAGTATAAAAAATACACTTGTAAGTAACATTATCTATAATTTTGACTATTTACTTATGTGAATATTCAAGCTATCCATCTGTGTCATAGTGACTAAATTATTTTTATCTTGAGCTAAAAAACTCCAAATTAAGATCTGTTCATTTCATTTGAAACTATACTAACATATATTTTTACTATAATTTTTCGAAATTTTGGTGTGTCCAATTAGTACAGTTTATTAGTTAAGTTATCCCCTGTTACGGTCAATGACTCGATCTCTTTTCACTAAAAATCAATTATCTCATAGAACGATTTTCATATAGTGTTTTCGATTATTTCTCATAGTACAAAAATATAAATTATAACTCATAATTCTTTTTTAAAATTTTAGTGAATTTCTAAAGTAAGAACAGGATCACGAAGTTATTCTAAACCAGTCTTACAAAAATTTAAATATTTCAATATGTAGACTTCTTTTGCTTGCTCTATTTCTTTTATATGAAAATAGACTCAACAAGATTTAATTCTATGTCTCACTCAACTTCTAATTCAATTTCTATCATTTTGGTGATTTTTCAAAGTTAGACAACTCTCATTGTCCAAAAGCGCTTTAGCGTAACATGTTGATTTCTATTTTGTCCCAAATTCCACAATTCATACAATTCGGTCCTTACTCAATTAACCCCTCAATTGAGCTAATTTTCTCATTTAATACTTTTCTCTATCATTTTAAACTACTTCATAACCTTTGAAAATCAAAATTTTAACAATAGGCCTTAATTTCAACTCTTTCACAATTAGGTCCTAAAACCAATTTCCATCAATTTCACTTGATAAAATCATCATATAACAAAATGAAAGCTTCAATTCAATATTTATTCATCATATTTTTCCAGAACTAATCCACATCAACTTTAAAAATTATCCATAGAATAAAAAACTAATGAATTAATAAGTTGGACCCAATTGTAAAAGTCCAAAAACATAGAAATTTCAAGGAGAAAGCAAGAATTAAACTTACATGAAGCTTGAGTATGAAAACCATCTTGGACTCTCTCCCATGGCTATTTTTCAACTGAAGAAAATGAAGAGAAATTGAAGTGCACCTTTGAAAAATATCCATGTTTTTTGAAAAATTCCTTAAGTACTCGGTTTAGTCCCGATTCGTTTTTAATGTCTATTTTGGGCCTTGAGGGCTTGTTTTAAGGACTATATGTTTGGTTATGAATGATTTTTTATTTGAATGTGAGATGAACATGAAATGTCTGTTTGTTCGATTGTAAGTTCGGTAATGCTATTTAATTCCTATTTTGGTGTTGGATACAGGTTAGGGGCATTACAGCGGATCCACTGCCTAACCTGAAAGAGTCAAATTTCTTAGGTTGACATCGAGTCAGCTCTGACTCCATAATTGTTGAGTAAATTGTTTCTACACCAGTCACGGTTGAACCTTGAAGGACATACATACTATCGACCTTTCATCAAAATGAGAGCTTTACGAGATATCTTAATGTTGCATGACTCGATAACAATTCTGTACTTTTTTGAGTCCAACATACTCAAGGAGATGAGATTTTTTTTTCTCTAAGTTAGGAACACGCTTGACATCTGACAGTGTCTTTATAATTCTATTGTGTATCCTGATCTGAACTGTACCAATATTGGTTTTCTTACAGAGTGATTCATTCCCCAAATGAACTATATGGGAGAATTAGTCCTTATTGGGACATTTGTGGAAATAACCCTAAATCTAGGATCCACTCGGATGTAAACTTAGACCTTTCAATCGTAGACACTAGTAACAAATCATCTCCCTTGTCTTCGGTCGTATTAGCATTAGCTACTTCATCCTCGTTGCTCTCAGCAACCCTACTATTCTTGTTTTGCAGTTTGTAACAATCTGCCTTAATGTGACTTTTTTTTTTGCAGTAGCCACATACTTTGTCTCGATTCCTTGACATTGAACCAATCTTGCTTCTCGCAATAGATGATGAGGGTTTCCAACTTTGATCGCTATCCCAACCAAACTCATTATCGAATTTGGTTTTGCTCAACATGTTTCCTTTCACTTCCTCGAATGAGATATTATTTCTCCCATAAATCAGGGTTTCCCTGAAAGACTTATATGAAGGGGAAAAAGTACAATAATAGCATGGTCTGATCTTTATCATCAATCTGAACCTCAACATTCTTTGTGAGCCCTCATGGACTCATCTTCTTTCATACGGAATGTGTACAATCGTTGCTTTAGCACTAAACGGTTTTCTAAAGATTTTATCATATATAAAGATTCTAACTTTCTCCATAAGTCTGTTGTTGTTTTGTATGAAAGTACCTTTTGCAACATATTATTCGTGAGGCATAACTAAATTGCAGACAAGGTCTTCTCATCAAGCTCATCCTATTTTGACTGATCCAGGTTTTCGGGCTTTTTTTCCAATAATGACCTTTTTCAAGCTGTTCTGAACCAGAATTGTCATCATCCGAACTATCCATTAATCAAAATTTGTGTAGCTGTTGAACTTCTCGATATCGAACATTATTGCCATCTCTGATTGTGTCAATATGGGAATTCGAACCGAGCTTTGATACCCTTTGTTGGGGATCGACTTGTATAAACAACGAGAAAATAAAAATAAGAGTAGAGAATATCAAACACACAAATATTTATGTGGAAATTTTCCTCCAAAGAAGAGGACAAAAACCAGCGGCAAATGAGACTTCACTAAATGAGAAAAAATCGAAAGAGTATAATGTGAATATATGTAACGTCCCAAAATTTAAGTTTTGATTTGCTGGTTGTTATCATGTGATTTGGTGCAGTTGAATGGTTAAGAGGTTAGTGTATATGCTTAAGGTTTTATGTTCAGTCTTCGTATGCATAAGAAATATTTTTTTTTCTCATTCTCTAGCAAGTTGGTAGAGGAGTTTGGATTAAATTTAAACTCTAAGAAATAAATCTTATTAGTTGGGGGGATAGAATTTGGTATCGTTTTGAAAACAAAAATGTATGTAACATCCTGAATAGGGCCTATGCATTTCCAGTTTAATTGTATGAAATGATAAGTTTCAAGTACTATGAATAAATTCTTGATACTTTTGGAAACCTAGAAATGCATGGAAATGGAAATAAAAATGAAAATGGAAATGGAAATGGACATTTTGGAAACTTAGACATTTTGGAAACTTAGACATTTTGGAAACTTAGACGTTTTGGAAACTTAGACATTTTGGAAACCTAAACATTTTGGAAACACGAACATTTTGGAAACCCGAACATTTTGGAAACCCGAACATTTTGGAAACCTAAAACATTTTGGAAACCTAAACATGTTGGAAACCCGAAGATGTAAGGAAAATGGCAAGTTCTGAGCAGCATGAAAAATTTTAGGAAACTTAGAAATAAGGCCGGAATGACAAATTTTAAAGCCCAAAATAGGAGATAAGGGCAAGAGGGCCTTAAAAGAAAAAGTTGGTGAATTTTGTCATACAATCGAGCTTGGAAAAGTGGCCTGAGGTGTCACTTAGGGTTTATGGGAATGGCATGAGTTCGAGTCACTTGGAAAGCAATTTTTGAAGGTTTAATTTTGCTTCCCAAGGCTAGGGGTGGACGGCACTTGGTAGCTAAAAAGGAGAGAGTTTTATTTTTAATAAAACTGTTAAATTAAGTGATAAATAAAGGATTTATTCTTCTAAGATAAATGAGGAATTAAAGGATGGATTAAAGACTTTTAATTTAATTAAGTGATAATTAATAGAGATTAAATTATCACTTGGGAGAGA
This sequence comes from Gossypium rotundifolium, assembly GCA_025506655.1. Taxonomy (NCBI): domain Eukaryota; kingdom Viridiplantae; phylum Streptophyta; class Magnoliopsida; order Malvales; family Malvaceae; genus Gossypium; species Gossypium rotundifolium. The sequence continues at coordinate 32,706,795 of CP106728.1, forward strand.
AAAGTGGCCAAGTTTTGGACTCTTGGTCTAGCGCTTCAGTTAAAAGAGGAAAATAGAGACTTTTCTCCCATTCACTCTCTTTGCCGAAATTTTGCTTTCTCTTCTCCCTCTCATTGTCGAAATTCCCCTAAGCAAGGACTCCATCTTTCCTTTCCTTCCCCTTTGCCATTGCCTAGTCAAAACTTTTCTCTTCCAAATCTCGGTTAGATCTCTATAGCCGGATCTCAAGAACTCCAAGACAAGGAAACAAGTGATTAAAGGTTTCAAGGTAAGTTAAGCCATTCAATTTCCTTTCTTTCTAGTTGCCGAAAGTAAAAGGCCTAATTCCTATTCTCTTTGATCATGGCGAATATACAAGGGATCTCGGGTTTCCACAATCGTTGAACATAAAGATCAAGGATCCAAGGTAAGAACAATTGATTCTTGTTCTTTTAAATCGCTTAAATCAAGGCTTAAGAAAATAACCTCTCTTTTGTCTATGGTAGAATGTCGAGGAGGAGTTTTGGATTTCGATTCGAGGAAAATTAAGGTAAGACACATTCGGCTAAAGGCCAACTACCACTTATTAAAGTTAGATCAAATCTAACCTATGATCTTTAGGGATTTCGACAGATATTCAAGACAAAAAGGGAACTTTCGGGATTTGGAATCTCTAAGGTAGGCCTCTAAAATATTCGGCTAAGGGTTGTGTGAGTATCCCAGCCGCATTCATGGACATGATGAATCGGATTTTCCAACCCTACTTGGATAGATTCATTGTTGTGTTCATCGATGATATTTTGGTGTATTCAAAGTCGGAGGAGGAGCATGATGAGCATCTCCAAGTCGTGTTGGAAGTGCTAAGGGAGAAGAAGCTTTATGCCAAATTTAGCAAGTGCGAATTTTGGCTTAGGGAGGTGGCATTCTTAGGACATGTGGTATCCGCATGAAGGAATCGAGTGGACCCTAGGAAGATCAAGCGATATTGGATTGGAAACCACCTAGGTCTGTGGCTGAAATTGAAGTTTCTTAGGCTTGGCGGGCTATTACGAAGGTTCGTGGAAGGATTCTCGTCAATAGCCGCGCTTTAACCAAGTTACTAAGGAAGGAAGTACCTTGAATGGACTAATAAGTAGCAAGAGAGCTTTGAAAAGCTTAAGAAGGTCTTGACAGAGGCTCCAGTGTTAATTCAAAGGAGGCGGGAAAGGAATTTGTGGTGTCTTGTGATGCTTCATACACGGGTTAGGGCGTGTGTTAATGCAAGATGGCAAAGTGGTTGCTTATGCGTCTCGGCGCCTAAGACCTCATGAGCTTAACTACCCAACTCATGACTTAGAACTAGCATGGTGGTTTTCGCCCTTAAGGTTTGGAGGCACTACCTTTATGGAGAAAGGTCGATTATCTACAGGACCACAAGAGCCTTAAGTATTTATTAACTCAAAGGAGTTGAACTTGAGGCAACGAAGGTGGGTGGAATTGTTAAAGGACTACGACTTCAATAGAGTATCATCCGGGCAAGGCGAACGTAGTAGCCGATGCACTAAGTCGGAAGGTTGTATCGGTTTACGGGCTTTGTTCGCTCATATAAGTCTCAGATGATGATGGACGCCTGTTGGCGAGTTGCAAGTCGTGCCCACATGGCTAAAGGAAGTGAAGGAGGGACAGGTTGGTGATGATGACTTGAGTATTAAGTTGCGAAAGCACGAGAAGGGGATTAGAGGATTATGATGTCAACAATGAAGGAGTATTGTGCTACAAGGGTAAAGTCTGTATGCCGAAGAATAAGGAGTTGAGACAAAGGATTCTTTGGGAAGCGCATAATAGCCCTTGTGCAATGCATCCCGGAGGCATCAAGTCAGATAGAGACCTAAGGGAACAATTTTGGTGGCCTCGACACAGCGCGAAGTGACCGAATTTGTGGGGAAATGTTTGACGTGTCAGCAAGTTAAGGCTGAACACCAAGTCCCATCAGGATTGCTCCAACCAATCGAGATTCCCCAATGGAAGTGGGAAAGAATTACCATGGACTTCGTTAGTGGGCTTCCCCTTACGCCTACTAAGAAGGACTCGGTATGGGTGATAGTAGACCGTTTGACCAAGTCCGCACACTTTATCCCAGTCAGAATGGATTATTCCCTTCAGAGGTTGGCTAAGTTGTATGTGGCGGAAATTGTGAGGTTACATGGTGTACCAATGTCGATCATCTCTGATAGAGACCCAAGGTTTATGTCTCGATTTTGGAAAGCACTTCATCAAGCTTTAGGCACTAAGCTAGACTTCACTACGGCTTTTCATCCACAATCGACGGCGATCGAACGAGTTATACAAGTGTTGGAGGATATGTTGAGAGGTCGGTAATGGATTTTCGAGGAAGTTGGGAAGATTACTTGCCTTTAGTGAGTTCGCCACAACAATAGCTATCGTGCCAAGATTCGGATGGCACCATACGAGGCATTGTATGGAAGGAAGTGTAGAACACCTACTTGTTGGACCGAGTTAGGAGAACGCCGAGTTTTGGGTCCAGAGTTGGTGGCGTAAACCAAGAGAAGGTTGAGTTAATTAGACACAGTTGAAGGAAGCCTCGATAGGCAAAAGTCGTCGCAGACCTTAGCGAAAAGAAATAGAGTTTGAAGTGGGAGATCAAGTGTTCTTGAAAGTCTCACCTTGGAAGAAGGTTATGAGGTTCTAGTAAAGGGAAGCTAAGCCCAAGATTTATAGGGCCTTATCAAGCACGAAAGCGAAGTTGGGCGATGGCTTACCAACTAGAGTTGCCACCAGAATTGCAGCAGATGCATGACGTATTTCATGTGTCCATGTTACGTCGCTATCGATCGGATCCATCTCATGTGGTACCGGTTGAAGAGGTGGAACTAAGGCCAGACTTATCCTATGAGGAAGAACCGATTCGGATCTTGGAACGTGATGTGAAAGTACTACGAAAGAAGACAATTCCTCTAGTCAAAGTGCTATGGCGCAATCATGGAGCGGAAGAAGCTTCGTGGGAGCCAGAAGAGGCGATGAGACAGCAATACCCTCAACTATTTTAGTTAGAAAATTTCGGGGACGAAATTTTATTTAAGGGGGGTAGAACTGTAACATCCTGAATAGGGCCTATGCATTTCCAGTTTAATTGTATGAAATGATAAGTTTCAAGTACTATGAATAAATTCTTGATACTTTTGGAAACCTAGAAATGCATGGAAATGGAAATAAAATGAAAATGGAAATGGAAATGGACATTTTGGAAACTTAGACATTTTGGAAACTTAGACATTTTGGAAACTTAGACATTTTGGAAACTTAGACATTTTGGAAACCTAAACATTTTGGAAACCCGAACATTTTGGAAACCTAAACATTTTGGAAACCCGAACATTTTGGAAACCTAAAACATTTTGGAAACCTAAACATTTTGGAAACACAAGATGTAAGGAAAATGGCAAGTTCTGAGTCACATGAAAATTTTAGGAAACTTAGAAATAAGGCCGGAATGACAAATTTTAAAGCCCAAAATAGGAGATAAGGGCAAGAGGGCCTTAAAAGAAAAAGTTGGTGAATTTTGTCATACAATCGAGCTTGGAAAAGTGGCCTGAGGTGTCACTTAGGGTTTATGGGAATGGCATGAGTTCGAGTCACTTGAAAGCAATTTTGAAGGTTTAATTTTGCTTCCCAAGGCTAGGGGTGGACGGACTTGGTAGCTAAAAAGGAGAGAGTTTTATTTTAATAAAATCTGTTAAATTAAGTGATAAATAAAGGATTTATTCTTCTAAGATAAATGAGGAATTAAAGGATGGATTAAAGACTTTTAATTTAATTAAGTGATAATTAATAGAGATTAAATTATCACTTGGGAGAGTAGTGGCCAAGTTTTGGACTCTTGGTCTAGCAGTTTCAGTTAAAAGAGGAAAATAGAGACTTTTCTCCCATTCACTCTCTTTGCCAAAATTTTGCTTTCTCTTCTCCCTCTCATTGCCGAAATTCCCCTAAGCAAGGACTCCATCTTTCCTTTCCTTCCCCTTTGCCATTGCCTAGTCAAAACTTTTCTCTTCCAAATCTCTGTTAGATCTCTATAGCCGGATCTCAAGAACCCAAGACAAGGAAACAAGTGATTAAAGGTTTCAAGGTAAGTTAAGCCATTCAATTTCCTTTCTTTCTAGTTGCCGAAAGTAAAAGGCCTAATTCCTATTCTCTTTGATCATGGCCGAATATACAAGGGATCTCGGGTTTCCACAATCGTTGAACATAAAGATCAAGGATCCAAGGTAAGAACAATTGATTCTTGTTCTTTAAATCGTTTAAATCAAGGCTTAAGAAAATAACCTCTCTTTGTCTATGGTAGAATGTCGGAGGAGGAGTTTTCGGATTTGATTCGAGGAAAATTAAGGTAAGACACATTCGCTAAAGGCCAACTACCACTTATTAAAGTTAGATCAAATCTAACCTATGATCTTTAGGGATTTGACGGATATTCAAGACAAAAGGAACTTTCGGGATTTGGAATCTCTAAGGTAGGCCTCTAAAATATTCGGCTAAGGGTTGTGTGAGTATCTAAATCCATTCCTTAATTTTTGAAAAGCCGAAAAACTAACCATATTGAACTACAAGGTTGGCCGAATATCAAGTAGAGGAAAAACCAAACTTTCGGGATTTATATAATCACCAAATCGGCAAAGGTAAGTTTTTCCTTACAAATCCTACTAGGATTTAGTTTCGTTTTAAGCCAAAATAGGTTTATTAATGTGTTTATTTGGTGGGCCGAATATAGGAATTAATAGATCTAAAATTAGATCGGGATTTCCGAGATCTCAAGGAATCTATTGAGCGAAACAGGTGTGTACCCTTACTATCCTTCAATATTATATGGCTAAGTATTTAAATATATATGAATAATAATGTGAATGTGGCTATGTCCCACAAATGTGGCAAAAAGTACCCAGGTACGTTTCCTACTTCTGATAGGATTGTGAAAAATGTTATTTAATAACATGCGAATATATGAATATGACCATGAAATTAAGTTATGCAATATATATGTTTTGGGGCATTGGGATTTATGTGAAAGGGGAGAACAGTGTTGACTTGGTCTCACCAACGAAGGTGTTGACTTGGTCTCACCAACGAAAAATGTTGACTACGGTCACATTGCGAAATTTGGTAACCGGTTACAACGGTGTCAAATGACACAACGTATAAATTTGATTATAGTGTCTAATGACATAACGTGGAGAGTAGCGGATGGAGGGTTGACTTAGTAGTCCCCACGGTGTGAATGGCAGGTACGGGTGGAGAGTAGCGGATGGACCATTAGGATTGGGTTTGGGTTGCATCATAATTTTCATTATTATATGGACTTGATGATTTAAACATGAATGCCTGATTTATTGATTGATAGTATTGTGTGCACATTGAGTCTGTTGACTCACCCCATTGTGGGAATTATTTTTCAGGTGATGAGCAATGACGGACCGGGCCGGTGGACCAAGAGGAGGCCATGCTACATAAAGAAAATTTCATTTAGTTTGGACTTAAATTTTATTTTTAGTTGCTTTTATTCTATTTCGGGTTTTACTTGATGTAATAAGGCCTTAAGGCCCAGTGGATTATACTTTATGTTGGCTTATTGTTAAGTTTCATACTAAGAACTTTATTGGATGTATTTCATTAAATGGGCTTACAAAATCCAATAAATGGGTTTCCAATCTAAGCCCAACTGAAAATAATAGTTTTTCCTAAAATTTACAATTTTCTCTAAGTATCGAAAGTGATTTTGCAATCGGTTTACTTTAGGAACATACCGATCCGGTTCGTGCTCATTAAGTAGGGTGTGGTGTTTCGATTTGATATCGAGCCAGTTTTAAACTCTCGGCTTTGTGAGCTCGAGCCCAAAACGCTTTCAAAGCGAGCCAAATGATTTTCTTTGAACATAAGCAGGCTTTTGGCATGGCCCTAAGTCTCCGACCATGATCCACGGTAAGTACCCCTAACTATATGTGTGATTCTATGATTTATATAAGGGTAGAAAAGAACGTAGAATAGAATAATAGGAACTTGAACCCTAGGATTAGACTACTCAAACACGACACATAAGACTTAATGTCTTGAACAAACCTATGGCTAAGTCAATTGAGTTAGTGGTGTGGTAACCCTTATGCGCATGTCTAGGATTGGATCCAAGAGCTTGGTATTTAAGCGGTCCTAGTGACTCACCTCCTCTTGCAGAATCCTACAGTGCGTAGCTTCGGCTCACCATAACTCGAGAGGGCTCGGTGGTGTGGCAACCTCGGTGCGCATGTCTAGGAATGGTTTCGGTGGGAGCTTGGTATTTAAGCGATCCAGCGTGACTCACCTCCTCTCCACATGAATCCCGCACAGTGCGTAGCTTTGGTTCACCACGACCAAGAGGGCTCGGTCATAGGCTAAACATAATGACTAAAACCCGAAAGGGAACTAGCCATGTTTAAAAAAAAAAAGAGAGAACAAAACAACAAACCCTAGTTTTTCAAACCTTTAAAACTTCTCTTTTAAATCTGAGGAAATTATTTTTACAACATTCTCTGAAAAACTTTCGATTTGCATAAATTACAAAAATGCCCTTAGTAGTAAAATTACCAAAACGCCCCTAGTTTGTAAAATGTTCAACTACTCAACAATTTTACCAAAATTTCATGATTTCATAAACATTCAAAAACCCTAATTCGTAAAATATCAAAATACCTTGATTTTGGAAAAATTACAAAATTGCCCCTAACTTACAAAATTACCAAAGTGACCCTAATTTCCAAAATTTTTGCAACATCCCCATTTTTGAAGGAACAATTTTCGAAAAGAACCCTCAAAGTTTTACAACTTTTGAAATACCCCAAATTTATTAAATTGTACAAATTTACCCTGATTTGTGAAAAATTACCAAAATACCCCTGAGATCAAAATTACCGAAATACCCCAAATTTTAAAAATTTTTCCAAATTACCCCTAGACTTTGAAGTTTTCAAAATAATTTTTGACAAAATCACCAAGGAACCTTATTTTGACAAATTACGAAAATACCCTTGTAAGACGAAATTACGAAAATACCCCCGGGTAGTGGAAAACAACAACAAACAACAAAAACTACAACGTTTCTCTGAATGAACGGAAGTTCATATTTGTTTGATGGATGGATAAATGAATGGAAAAGACTGTGTGTTTGTATGATACGAAAGAACCACTCTAAAATCCCTTTACATAAAACTCCTTCGTTGATAAATAAGTGGAACAAATAACTAATCCATAAAATTTCTTAACCGATCCCACGCTAGAAAATGAGCTCTAGAGGACGTGGTCTTCGTGGTCGAGGAAGAGGAAGGATGACCGTGTTGGAACCCGTTAGGTCGGGTCAAGGGTCCGACAATGAGATGCCACCGCCACCACCACCCCCACCGTTAATGTTGAGCGGCGAGCTCGGACGGGGAAGAGGTCATGTCGCAGTCGTTCTGAGTTTTGGAATTGGTGGCGGTGCGGTGAAAATGGAGGAAATCGAAGTCGGTACTGAACGGCTCGAGCTAATGGAGCGAAATGTTTCGAGAGTATCAATGTGGCACCAGTCACAGTGAATCTTGGTTGGAAGCAACGGGCGATAATGGATGAGCTTGATTTGACTCGGAGGAGAAGTCGAAGGGATGGTGGCATTGTTACGTGATGAAGCGTATCAATGGTGGTTGACTGCTCGTGATGGTACCATAGTGAAAATCGACACAGGAATCATTAAAGAGGCCTTTCGTAAGAAGTATGTGGGAACCGGTATCTGAGATGAGCGAGGAAGGCTTTTCTAGGGTTAGTGCAAGGAGTAAGTCCGTCGCGGAATATGAGGCGGAATTTCGAGGTTGAGCCGCTATGCTCGAGGGTAGTGGCAACCGAACATGAATCTTGTGTCCGTTTGAGGACGGGCCGAGAGATGATTTAAGATCATTAATAGCACCGCATCGGAGCGGGAATTCTCTTTTGGTAGAAAAGGCCAAGGTGGCGAGGGATTAAGGATGCTACTAAGCGGACCGTGGATAAGAATAAGGTCAAAAGAGGGTTTGGGTCATCAGGAAAGGGTTACAAGAGGCCTCGGGTTGATGGGCCACGAAACCAACAGGTTGGTACAGGCGGCCAGATTCGTCCTTGTGAGTATTGTGGAAAGAGGCATCAAGGGGAGTGTTGGAAAAGATGGGAGCATGTCTTAGGTGTGGGTCCAAGGACCATATGTTTAAGGATTGCCCCAAACAATCAGACGAGAGCCGACCGGTAGTTCAAAATGTTAGCCAGACCGGAAGAGGTGGACAGCAGCCTCAACGGGGTCGTGGTTCGAGTAACCGTGGTAGTGGTACAGTGCGAGACCGTGGCACCCGGTACGAGGTACTAATGCTAATCTTGATGCAAGACAACCGGGTTTAGTTTATGCGGTTCGCCAAGGAGAAGATGGAGACGCTACGGACGTAATAACCGGTATGCGTTCTTTATTTTGACAAACCCTACTTTGCTTTGATTGATGTGGGCTCGACCCATTCCTATGTTGCAAGTAGTGTAGTGAAAACACTAGGCCTAGACTACGAACTCTCGATAGGCGATGACCGTAGTAAGCCCATTAGGCCAAACTATAGTGGTAGACAAGATCTTTCGAATGTACCCTAGAGATTCGAGGGAGTGAACTTTCGAAAGCGGACTTAATGGAGTTACCCTTCTGAGAGTTTGAGCTTATACTCGGAATGGATTGGTTAGTAGAACACCGAGCCGTGTTGGATTGTGCGGCTAAACGTATGGAACTAAGAACCCCGGAAGATGAAGTGGTAATAATGATCGGAGAAAGGAGAAACTATTTATCTAATGTAGTCTCGGCACTGAAGGCTGAGAAGATGGTTAAGAAGGGTTGCAAAGCGTTCTTAGCTTTTGTAAGTGCGATAGGTGGAAAGGAGGAAGGTGTTAATGGAGTTAGAACGGTAAAGGGACTTTGTGGATGTGTTTCGGAGGAGTTACTGGAATACCCCAGATAGGGAGGTGGAATTCGGATTGAATTGTTATGGGATAGCTCCCGTGTCAATCGCTCCATACCGAATGGCACCAAAGGAGTTAGTGGAGCTCAAGGCTCGACATCTGAGGCTGTTGGACCGTGGGTTCATCCGACCCAGTGTGTCTCCGTGGGAGCACCGGTCTTATTTGTAAAGAAGAAGGATGGAACTATGCGTATGTGCATAGACTACCGTCAGTTAAATAAGCTGACCATTAAGAACAAGTATCCCTTGCCAAGGATCGAGGACTTGTTCGATCAGTTGAAGGGAGCCGCAGTGTTTTCGAAGATCGATTTACGGTCGGGATACCATCAGTTGAAGGTGAAGGAGGCTGATATCCATAAGACCGCTTTTAGGACAAGATATGGTCACTTCGAGTTTGTGGTGATGCCGTTTGGGTTAACGAACGCCCCAGCCGCGTTCATGGACATGATGAATCAGATTTTCCAACCCTACTTGGATAGATTCGTTGTTGTGTTCATCGATGATATTTTGGTGTATTCAAAGTCGGAGGAGGAGCATGATGAGCATCTCCGAGTCGTGTTGGAAGTGCTAAGGGAGAAGAAGCTTTATGCCAAATTTAGCAAGTGCGAATTTTGGCTTAGGGAGGTGGCATTCTTAGGACATGTGGTATCCGCAGAAAGAATAAGAGTGGACCCTAGGAAGATCGAAGCGGTGTTGGATTGGAAACCACCTAGGTCTGTGGCTGAAATTGAAGTTTCTTAGGCTTGGCGGGGCTATTACTGAAGGTTCGTGGAAGGATTCTCGCCAATAGCCGCGCTTTTAACCAAGTTACTAAGGAAGGAAGTACCCTTGAATGGACTAATAAGCGACAAGAGAGCTTTGAAAAGCTTAAGAAGGTCTTGTGAGAGGCTCTAGTGTTAATTCAGCCGGAGGCAGGAAAGGAATTTGTGGTGTACTGTGATGCTTCGCATACGGGGTTAGGCTGTGTGTTAATGCAAGATGGCAAAGTGGTTGCTTATGCGTCTCGGCAGCTAAGACCTCATGAGCTTAACTACCCAACTCATGACTTAGAACTAGCCGCGGTGGTTTTCGCCCTTAAGGTTTGGAGGCACTACCTTTATGGAGAAAGGTCAGTTATCTACACAGACCACAAGAGCCTTAAGTATTTATTAACTCAAAAGGAGTTGAACTTGAGGCAACGAAGGTGGGTGGAATTGTTGAAGGACTACGACTGTTCAATAGAGTATCATCCGGGCAAGGCGAACGTAGTAGCCGATGCCCTAAGTCGAAGGTTGTATCGGTTTACGGCTTTGTTCGCTCATATAAGTCTCATGATGATGGAAGCCGGTTAGCGAGTTGCAAGTCGAGCCCACATGGCTAAAGGAAGTGAAGGAGGACAGTTGGTGATGATGACTTGAGTATTAAGTTGCGCAAGCAAGCAAGCAAGGGGATTAGAGGATTATGATGTCAACAATGAAGGAGTATTGTGCTACAAGGGTAAAGTCTCAGATGTCAAGAATAAGGAGTTGAGACAAAGGATTCTTCTAAGCGCATAATAGCCCTTGTGCAATGCATCCCGAGGCATCAAGTCATATAGAGACCTAAGGGAACAATTTTGGTGGCCTCGACCAAGCGAGAAGTGACTGAATTTGTGGGAAATGTTTGACGTGTCGCAAGTTAAGGTTGAACACCAAGTCCCATCGGATTGCTCCAACCAATCGAGATTCCCCAATGGAAATGGGAAAGAATTACCATGGACTTCGTTAGTGGGCTTCCTCACGCCTACTAAGAAGGACTCGGTATGGGTGATAGTAGACCGTTTGACCAAGTCCGCACACTTTATCCCAGTCAGAATGGATTATTCCCTTCAGAGGTTGGCTAAGTTGTATGTGGCGGAAATTGTGAGGTTACATGGTGTACCAATGTCGATCCTCTCTGATAGAGACCCAAGGTTTACGTCTCGATTTTGGAAAGCACTTCATCAAGCTTTAGGCACTAAGCTAGACTTCACTACGGCTTTTCATCCACAATCAGACGGGCAGTCTGAACGAGTTATACAAGTGTTGGAGGATATGTTGAGAGGCTATGTAATGGATTTTCGAGGAAGTTGGGAATATTACATGCCTTTAGCTGAGTTCGCCTACAACAATAGCTATCAGGCCAGCATTCGGATGGCACCATACGAGGCATTGTATGGAAGGAAGTGTAGAACACCTACTTGTTGGACCGAGTTAGGAGAACGCCGAGTTTTGGGTCCAGAGTTGGTGGCAGAAACCGAAGAGAAGGTTGAGTTAATTCGGGCACGGTTGAAGGAAGCCTCTGATAGGCAAAAGTCGTACGCAGACCTTAAGAGAAAAGAAATAGAGTTTGAAGTGGGAGATCAAGTGTTCTTGAAAGTCTCACCTTGGAAGAAGGTTATGAGGTTCGGCCGTAAAGGGAAGCTAAGCCCAAGATTTATAGGGCCTTATCAAGTACTGAAGCGAGTTGGGCCAGTGGCTTACCAACTAGAGTTGCCACCAGAATTGCAGCAGATGCATGACGTATTTCATGTGTCCATGTTACGTCGCTATCGATCGGATCCATCTCATGTGGTACCGGTTGAAGAGGTGGAACTAAGGCCAGACTTATCCTATGAGGAAGAACCGATTCGGATCTTGGAACGTGATGTGAAAGTACTATGAAAGAAGACAGTTCCTCTAGTCAAAGTGCTATGGCGCAATCATGGAACGGAAGAAGCTTCGTGGGAGCGTAAGAGGCGATGAGACAAAGAATACCTCAACTATTTTAGCTAGAAAATTTCGGGGACAAAATTTTGTTTAAGGGGTAGAATCGAACATCCCGAATAGGGCCTATGCATTTCAGTTTAATTGTATGAAATGATAAGTTTCAAGTACTATGAATAAATTCTTGATACTTTTGGAAACCTAGAAATGCATGGAAATGGAAATAAAATGAAAATGGAAATGGAAATGGACATTTTGGAAACTTAGACATTTTTGGAAACTTAGACGTTTTTGGAAACTTAGACATTTTGGAAACCTAAACATTTTGGAAACCTGAACATTTTGGAAACCTAAAACATTTTGGAAACCTAAACATTTTGGAAACCTGAAGATGTAAGGAAAATGGCAAGTTACAGAGCCGCGCGAAAATTTTAGGAAACTTAGAAATAAGGCCGGAATGACAAATTTTAAAGCCCAAAATAGGAGATAAGGGCAAGAGGGCCTTAAAAGAAAAAGTTGGTGAATTTTGTCATACAATCGAGCTTGGAAAAGTGGCCTGAGGTGTCACTTAGGGTTTATGGGAATGGCATGAGTTCGAGTCACTTGGAAAGCAATTTTTGAAGGTTTAATTTTGCTTCCCAAGGCTAGGGGTGGACGGCACTTGGTAGCTAAAAAGGAGAGAGTTTTATTTTTAATAAAACTGTTAAATTAAGTGATAAATAAAGGATTTATTCTTCTAAGATAAATGAGGATTTAAAGGATGGATTAAAGACTTTTAATTTAATTAAGTGATAATTAATAGAGATTAAATTATCACTTGGGAGAGTAGTGGCCAAGTTTTGGACTCTTGGTCTAGCAGCTTCAGTTAAAGAGGAAAATAGAGACTTTTCTCCCATTCACTCTCTTTGCCGAATTTTGCTTTCTCTTCTCCTCTCATTGTCGAAATTCCCTAAGCAAGGACTCCATCTTTCCTTTCCCTCCCTTTGCCATTGCCTAGTCAAAACTTTTCTCTTCCAAATCTCGGTTAGATCTCTATAGCCGGATCTCAAGAACTCCAAGACAAGGAAACAAGTGATTAAAGGTTTCAAGGTAAGTTAAGCCATTCAATTTCCTTTCTTTCCGCTTCTTAGAAAGTAAAGGCCTAATTCCTATTCTCTTTGATCATGGCGAATATACAAGGGATCTCGGTTTTCACAATCGTTGAACATAAAGATCAAGGATCCAAGGTAAGAACAATTGATTCTTGTTCTTTAAATCGTTTAAATCAAGGCTTAAGAAAATAACCTCTCTTTTGTCTATGGTCAATGTCGGAGGAGGAGTTTTCGGATTTGATTCGAGGAAAATTAAGGTAAGACACATTCGGCTAAAGGCCAACTACCACTTATTAAAGTTAGATCAAATCTAACCTATGATCTTTAGGGATTTCGACGGATATTCAAGACAAAAAGGAACTTTCGGATTTGGAATCTCTAAGGTAGGCCTCTAAAATATTGGCTAAGGGTTGTGTGAGTATCTAAAACCATTCCTTAATTTTTGAAAAGCGAAAAACTAACCATATTGAACTACATGGTTGGTCGAATATCAAGTAGAGGAAAACCAAACTTTCGGATTTATATAATCACCAAATCGGAAAAGGTAAGTTTTCCTTACAAATCCTACTAGGATTTGGTTTCGTTTTAAGCCAAAATAGGTTTATTAATGTGTTTATTTGGTGGGCGAATATAGGAATTAATAGATCTAAAATTAGATCGGGATTTTCGAGATCTCAAGGAATCTATTGAGCGAAACAGGTGTGTACCCTTACTATCCTTCAATATTATATGGCTAAGTATTTAAATATATATGAATAATAATGTGAATGTGGCTATGTACCACAAATGTGGCAAAAGTACCTGTGCGTTTCCTACTTGATAGGATTGTGAAAATGTTATTTAATAACATGCGAATATATGAATATGACCATGAAATTAAGTTATGCAATATATATGTTTTGGGGCATTCGGGATTTATGTGAAAGGGGAGAACAGTGTTGACTTGGTCTCACCAACGAAGGTGTTGACTTGGTCTCACCAACTAAAAATGTTGACTATGGTCACATTGCGAAATTTGGTAACTTCGTTACAACAAAGGTCAAATGACACAACGATAAATTTGATTATAGTGTCTAATGACACAACGTGGAGAGTAAGCGGATGGAGGTTGACTTAGTAGTCCCCACGGTGTGAATGGCGTGTACGGTGGAGAGTAGCGGATGGACCATTAGGATTGGGTTTGGGTTGCATCATAATTTTCATTATTATATGGACTTGATGATTTAAACATGAATGCCTCGATTTATTGATTGATAGTATTGTGTGCACATTGAGTCATTGACTCACCCCATTGTGGGAATTATTTTTCAGGTGATGAGCAATGACGGACCGGGCCGGTGGACCAAGAGGAGGCCATGCTACATGAAGAAAATTTCATTTAGTTTGGACTTAAATTTTATTTTTAGTTGCTTTTATTCTATTTCGGGTTTTACTTGATGTAATAAGGCCTTAAGGCCCAGTGGATTATACTTTATGTTGGCTTATTGTTAAGTTTCATACTAAGAACTTTATTGGATGTATTTCATTAAATGGGCTTACAAAATCCAATAAATGGGTTTCCAATCTAAGCCCAACTGAAAATAATAGTTTTTCCAAAATTTACAATTTTCTAAGTATCGAAAGTGATTTTGCAATCGGTTTACTTTAGGAACATACCAGATCCGGTTCAAAGCTCGTGGGCTGGGTGTGGGGTGTTTCAATGTATATCACCCAAAACAAACCTTCACGTTTGTTTTTCCCGTAATTCCCCATTTCACGCTACTATACTTCTCCCTGCTTTGAATTTTTTATATTTTGTTTTGATTTTTTTCCCGTCCATTCTTTTGGTCTGTTATTATGCCGTTCTTAATAAGTTTTTTTCCCAAATAATTTCTTTTCAATTTTGATTCTTCTTTCATCAATTGTCAAGCTGAACCCCTGTGCTTCAATTCCTTCTCTGCTATTACACTCTTATGTGGGTTCATGGTGTTGGGTAAGGTTTAAGTTCTATTGTTGGATTTGTCTATTGGGGTAAGGTTTAAGTTCTATTGTTCGATTTGTCTTTTGGGGGACGATTTGTTCTTTTCGATGTTTTTTTTATGAAAGTTGTAGTTGGAAACATAATTTTTACATGTATTATGAATAGGAGAGGACCATGTGACATTGGGTTCTCCGATGAACTGAGTTCAAGTTGCTGAGTGATAAGAGGTGAGTATTTTGCTATTGGGTAGGGTTTGTTTGTTTCAGTTATTGGGTCTGTATGTTGTAGGATTTATTAAGTCAATTGTTAGGTTGTTAATTTCCTGGTTATTAATTTATATTATTTGTTAATCTAGGTACTAGAATATTTGATTTTGAACGTGCATCAGATTTTTGACCAAGGTGTTTAACATGAAACTCGAAAACTAGCAAACGGTAAAAGCCAAAAAAATAGTGTTGTTGACGCCACACAGTCGTGTGCCAGGCCATGTAGTGGGTTGTGTGCGACATATAGGCATGTGATAGGTTGTATGTTGGATCGTGTGCAACATACATTCTAGGTTAACTGGGCCGCATGGACCACATGGGCTTGTGGGCCACACAAGCTAACCATTTCAGCTGTGTAGGTAACACGGGAGTGTGGGCCCAAAATTCTAAAATTTTCCCCAGGGCCGCACACATCATTTTAATCGATTGTGGGCCCGATCGTGGAGTAGTTATGTGGTCAAATAATCTATAAAATGTGGAATCCATTCATTTATTAGTATACTTTTGTTATATGTATGTGTATTTGAGATAACATATGATAAGTTAATCTTATAATAGGCTATCTGTTATGACATGTGTGTATAACTATAGCATGTATGATTTCTATTCTGATTATATCTACACCGGGGACGAGTTATATTATGTAGTGGAAGTGTTTCTATGAGAGGCGATGATAAAACATAAAAGTAACATATTTTAATCCCACATTTAGTCTGTTTTTGGATGATTTATCCCTAATTTATGTAAAAAGGTGCTCTTAATCCTTTCTTTTCACGTCTTATACTCAGGAAAGCACCTAAGGATAAAAAGAACGTAAAACGGGCTTAAAATGGACCAATTTGGGCCAAAGAGGAAATCAACACAGCCTGGACTTCAAGCCACACGGCCATGCCTCGTTAAATTACTTCACACGGCCATGCCACAATTTACACGACCGTGCCCCAATCGATAGAATTGAGACACGGCCTAAAGATGTTTTGCACGGGCATGTGCCATGGGCGTGCCCCTGCCACGGGAATGAGCAATTTCACTCGGATTTGGATGCTTGGAGCCAAAGAAACATACTTCTAAGTCTACTTAAACATCTTAATAGTAATTCAACTTGAAGGAGGTACTTAGGAGCCAAGTAAAGCATCTAAGGAGCCTATATAAACAACCCAAGGCAGCCGTTCTAAGGGAGAGTTTTGGGCAGAGTTTTCTGCCAGAGCTTTTATTTAGGGATTTACTCGAGGATAGCCAGTTGATTCATCTCAAGAAGCCGGAGTTCTACTCAAGACAGAGGATCTCCTCTTCAATTCCTTCAGAAGGTTTTAGGGATTTCTTATGTTTTGTTTTATCTTTTCTCTTGAGATGTTTTCTTATTTTGTTATGAACTAAGCCCTTCAAATTCCTAAAGGGGATGAAACCTATGATGGATTTTGTTATTTGATTTCTAAATTATATGATAAGTACTTAGTTTATTCTTAATTATGTTGCTTAATTTAATTTGATGTGCTTAGGTGGAGGAGGAATAGACCCTGCCTAAGAGTAGATCTAGCATAATTAAGCGGAGTTGATCGAGCACCTAGAGATAGGGTTACGAAATTTTGCTAGATTAGGGTGAAACCTAATATGGGAGTCCATTGATCGATTTATTGCTTCCTTAGGGGGTTATTATAAGAGAATGAGAGTTCCACTAATTAACCTAAGGTTAGACATTATTCCCCTCGAGAGAGGGTTTAATATAGGTTAGGGAGTCTCACGGATCAAGCTAAGTAAGGAAGTCATATGAATTAAAAGTTAGATAACAAGAGAAGTCATAGGTGGATTCTTCCTGAGGGTATCGTCTAAAATCAACTGAGTTTTTCCACAATCTTTTCCCAAAGTTTCATTCTTTTGTCTTTGCATCTAGTTTAGTTTTTCATTAGTGTAATAAACCAGTCACTCCATATTTTAGGCTAAATAATAGAAAGAAAGTGAGTAGTAGTACTTTTAGGTTCTTTTGGGTTCGATAAATAATCTTGCCTAAACTATACTATTGTTCGATAGGTGCATTTGCCTCAATCGTTGTCATAGTTAGTCTATAGGTTCGATCATTCTTTATAAATATTAAAACTTGACTGGTTGACACGATCAAGTTTTTGGCACCGTTGCCGGGGAACACTAAAATATTAAGAAAGCTCTATTCTATTACTCTAGCCATTATTTTATTATTATTTTTTTCGCAATTTACTTTTATTTTTATTAGGTTAAATTTTTATTTACACTAAATTTTTTTATTTCTTCTCCTAGCAGGTACCTCTAGTTTATGACTAGAAGGAACCCGAGAGGACCTTTAGTGTATGAAAGTGACATTGAAGCTATCGCTCACAGAAATTGCAAAGAAACTAGACGAGCTCTAGACTACCAAAGAGAAGAACACGACAGATCCACTCCTACTGAAGGGATGGATGAAAACAATCCACCGCCAAATGTGCAAGAACAGAATGCTCCGCGTACTATGTATGAGTATGCTAAACCTAATTTGACAGGAGCAGAATCTAGTATTGTCAGGCCTACTATAGCTGCTAACAATTTTGAATTAAAGCCTAATACAATACAAATGATTCAATAGTTTGTTCAATTTGATGGTTTGCAGGACGAAGACCCGAACACTCATATAGCTAATTTTTTAGAGTTCTGTGATACCTTCAAAATAAATGGCATTTTCGACGATGCCATACATCTTCAGTTATTTCCCTTTTCATTAAGGAATAAAGCCAAGCAGTGGTTGAACTCGTTACCACGAGGGTCAATCACCACATGGGATCAAATGACTGAAAAATTTATTTTAAAATACTTTCCACCAGCCAAAACGCCAAATTTAGGAATGACATATCTTCTTTTGTGTAGAATGACGCAGAAACATTATATGATGCATGGGAAAGATATAAGGATCTCCTAAGAAGATGTCCACACCACGGATTACCTTTATGGCTTCAAGTCCAAACTTTTTACAACGGTGTGAATTCTTCAACGAGGCAAATGATTGACTTATCAGCCGGTGGAACTTTGGATAATAAAACTCCTGAAGCGGCTTACGAAGAGATGTCGGTGAATACCTATCAATGGCAAATTACAAGAGCCAAACCGACAAAATCAGCTGGAGTTTTTAACATAGACGCAGTAACAATGCTGTCAACAAAAATGGAGATGATGAATAAAAACTTGATAATTTATGTTCTTCATAGATACACCCGATAATGTAATGTGAAGCGAGTGGGAATGTGGCGAATCCTGAGTACCCACCCTACCAACCAGGAGCAGAACATGAGCAGACAAACTATATAGGTAACAATTTCAGATCCAATAATAATCCTTATAGTAACACTTATAACGCAGGTTGGAGGAATCACCCAAATTTTTTGTAGGGAGGACAAGGAAATCAAGGAAATCAAAGGCAACAACCTCCTCTAAATTATCAAAATCAGCCATATCCACAAGAAAAGCAATCAAACCTCGAAGAGATGCTGACGAAATTCATGGCAGCCACAGATTCTTGTTTCCAAAAGACTGAAGCAGCACTTGATGAACAACAAAAATCAATCAAAGGGATCGAGAATAAAGTTGGAGAACTTACTAGGTCAGTGGGACATCTCACAAAGCTGATTTCTGAACGTCAACAAGGACGTTTACCAAGCAACACAGAAATAAACCCAAAAGAACAGATCTAAGCTATCACAGCTCAAGAGGTTACAAAGGAAGATGAGCCCACCACAGCATAAGAAACCAAGGAAGAAAAAGGTAAAATAGAGGTAGCACACGAAAAGCCAAAACCAATAATCAAAGAATACAAACCTCGCATACCTTATCCCAAGCATTGAAAGGAGATGATTCAGAGGAATGCTTCGTAAGTTTCTTAAACTTTTAAAGAAATTACATATTAACTTACCCTTCTTGAAGCTCTTTTCGGATGCCGACTTGAGGAAATTTTAAGACAACTCTTGACAAACAAACACAAAATAGACGAAGAGCACCACGTGGAACTAAACACAACATGCTCGGCAATGTTACAAAATAGACTACCGCAGAAACAAAAAGATCTAGGGAGTTTTACGATTCCATGCTTAGTTGGTAGTTTAACTATTGATAATGCGTTAGCTGATCTAGGGGCAAGTATAAATGTCATGCCTTATGCATTGTTTAAACGACTAGGTCTAGGGAAGCCCAAACAAACTAGGATGAGTATTCAACTAGCTGATAAAACTGTTAGAATTCCTAGGGCATTATTGAAGATGTGCTTGTAAAAATCGATAAATTTGTTTTCCCAGTAGATTTTGTTGTTTTAGACATGGATGAGGATAATTCAATCCCCTTAATTCTAGGAAGACCTTTCCTAGCAACTGCTAGAACTAAAATTGATGTTGCCACAATAGAACTCATACTTCGCGAAGGAGATGAATCGATTAAGCTTTAAGCTTTCGACTCGGCTAGAACAACAGATGATGAAGGTAAGAAAGTCACTTCAATAGATAATCAAATTGTTCAAATTTCATCGCAGGAAACAACACATAAGACAACCCTGAGCCGACTCATAAGTCCCAAAACAACAAAGAAAAATCCTACAAGGGACAAGACTTTAGGATTGACAAGTTTGAATAGCAAAGGACAGACGTCAAAGAAGAACCGCACGAAGTAAAACCAGAGGAACCACAAGAAGAGCTCGTAGGAACTTCAAACCACTACAAAATAGGAGACCAGGTACTGTTAGACAAAAGCAGATCCACATATCATTACAACAAACCTAAAACCAAAAGGAGAAATCCTTCTTAAAGTACACAATATCTTCCCACACGAAACAGTCGAGGTAAGCAACTCAACATTCGACACCTCCAAGATAAACGCTTCTCGACTTGAACTTTATCATGAAAATAGAACTATAAGCATGAGGGAAGATGTTCAAACCTTTAAACCTCCCTAAAATTTTTTCGAGAAGAGTCTAGCTTAAGACTATAAATGAGCACTTTTCGGGAGGCAACCCGAGTACTAACAATAATTTCTATTTTGTAGTTTTATTCTTATCTCTATTTTCTCTTTTAGAATTCAATAAAAAATACAGATTCCTAGACCACACGGTCTAGCACACGGCCGTGGCCATAGCTGTGTGGGTACTCCAAATACCGTACTGACATAGCAGATGCCGTGCGAATCCTGCCTCAACCAACTGTAGAAGTCACTGGCTCACCTACCCCACCACGACCGTGCGAGGCGGCCGTTGGTCAACACTGCCATTATAGAGACGGGTGTGGCATCAGAGAGAAACGGGCATGGCACTCTAACACGTCTAGAACACGGTCGTGTGACACGGCCTTGTGAAGATACTGACTTATCGACCACGGGCATAACTTATTGACCACGGGCGTTTAATCTCCAACGCACCTCCAAGCACGACCTTGCGATACAGCCGTTTAAATCAACACGCCCTAGATACACAGGCGTGGGACAGCGTCAGAAGCAAAAATCTATTTAAACCCCACAACCCTTCCCCTTTCCCCCATCTTCTTTCCTCCTTCCTTTTCTTTCAATTTTTCTGTCTTGCATTAGAAAAGGTGTTCAGACTCTTGAGCTACACTAAAATCATGTCGAAGAAGCATAAGAGGCCAATCACAATCTCCTAATGGGAGACCGATCTATATAAGTTCATGCCGACCGCTTTATTCAAACAACAAGCCAAGGGTCTTTGAGACCATATAGTTTTTATTTTCTTTTTCTCTTTTGCTTCAATTTCCTTCTGTTTAACAATCTTATGCTTAGTTTAGTTTACTTTAATTTAGTTTCTTGGTTTTAGGTTCTAAAGGCTGCTTGGGAATCATGCACCACAGCCTTAGAGGTCACACCCACCTCGCGAACCATCCAACAATAAGGACTCCTTAGTCCATTAGTCTTTTCTTTCAATTTCAGTTTTCTTCTTAGTCTCCTTCTCTTTATTCCTTTATCTTTAATTATAATATTAGTATATTATTAATGTTTCTTTGGATTTCTTGGCTATATCTTTACAGGCTACCCAATTTTTTTATCTAGCACAAAGATCATCGATAGACACCCCACCAGACTGGCCCCTCCAACTTATATTCCTCTGCCATCCTCCCAGAAATCACCCAAAATTCAGGAAGTTGCACTCTATCCCTCTCTTTTGATCTTATATTAATTGTTATTATCTATCTTTGTACATTGAGGGCAATGTACATCTTAAGTGTGGGGGGATAAAAGTGCCTAACTTTTTGCATAATTCTCAAATTAATGCCTAATTTTTCATTGTTCTCAAAAATCCTGAATTTTAAACTTGTTCGAAAGTATTTTTCTCATATTATTAATTAGGATGAAATTTCTAATGATTTATGATTTTTATTGATATGTTTTAGATTAAGTCAGTTAATTGTGCATTGATGATTGAATTTGAAGAATACTAGAGAATAAGGCATGATAAGTCTACTTTCTAAAAATTAAAATTAATAGGTTGTTGATCTGAATTTGAATATCACCTTGAAGTTCAAATTTTACAGGGATCGATGTCAAAAACCCATAATTTTTGTGAGATTTTGAGCCTTATAGAGCATTTATTCTTTTTCATGCTCACTTTATTGATTATGAGTGTGTCAACTTTGAATTGTTATTCTAGAACTTGCCTCGTTTATACATGTCGAGACTACACTTTTGATTTGATATACAGAGATGATAAAGGCACCTAGGATTTAACCCACTTACTCCATAAAAAGCCTACCTTCACAAATTAACCCCTAGTGAACCCGTTGAATCCTACCAACCTTTTTTTTAACTCACCCACTAATATTAACCTAAAATCCCTTTGTATTTCTTACCACCATTCTTTTGACTACCCTTTAATCGAGGTTTGATTTGATTGAGTTACCGAATTATATTAGTTCAGTAGTTACATTTATCATTTATGATGTAATATTTTAGGATTTTGTTTTTAAAAAAAACCCAAGTATGTTCAATATTAGTAGTATATAAAAGAGCCTAGAGCATTTAAATTCCAATTGTTGAAGAAAAAGCTCAGATTAAAGTATTATCAAATTTTAAGTGATGAAAATACTCTTTATTATAGAGTAATTATCAATAGTGGTATTATTAGTTTTCATTCAAGTAAATATTCATATTTAGTTCATTGTTTCTAGTTAGGTAATTTGTCAAGTCGGTCTTGATTCTAACCTCTAATCACTTGTATCCACACCCTTAACCTTAGCCCGTTACAACCTCGATAAAGACCTTTTGATCTGAGTATCATCTCATATCTGATGGTGGAGATTTGATTTTCAGGAAAGCCTATGGATTAACTTTTCAAGTTCGACTTATGAGTGCTTATTCTTGAACCTTAAACACTTTCAGTGATTTGAGTGAACCATCGGTGAGGATGTCAATCCTTGTCGGTTTTGAATTAAAGGTAATTATTCAGATAAGGGGAGACACCTATGTTTTCGCACTACAAAGGTATGACTTATCGTGAATGAATCTTTAGTACTCTTTGAGTTGAATTATCCATGTATAAATTATCTATGAATTATGATAAGACATTGTCGATAGGAATTATGAATTATGGAAAGTTCATTTTAATTTTAAGTTGAGAATTTTGCTTGAGGACAAGCAAAATCTTAAGTGTGGGGGTATTTGATAAACTGTAAAAGTAACATATTTTAATCCCACATTTAGTATGTTTTTGGATGATTTATCCCTGATTTATGTAAAAAGGTGCTCTTAATCCTTTCTTTTCATGTCTTATACTCAGGAAAGCACCTAAGGATAAAAAGAACGTAAAACGGGCTTAAAACGGACCAATTTGGGCCAAAGAGAAAATCGACACGGCCTGGACTTCAAGCCACACGGTTGTGCCTCATCAAATTACTTCACACGACTATGCCACGATTTACACGACCGTGTCCCAATCAATAGAATCGAGACATGGCCTAAAGACGATTTGCACGGGCGTGTGCCATGGACGTGCCCCTTCTACAGGAATGAGCAATTTCACTCGAATTTGGATGCTTGGAGCCAAAGAAACATACTCCTAAGTCTACTTAAACATCTTAATAGTAATTCTACTTGAAGGAGGTACTTAGAAGCCAAGTAAAGCATCTAAGGAGCCTATATAAACAACCCAAGGCAGCCGTTCTAAGGGAGAGTTATGGGCAGAGTTTTTTGCCAGAGCTCTTTTTTTAGGGATTTACTCGAGGATAGCTGTTGATTCATCTCAAGAAGCCAGAGTTCTACTCAAGATAGAGGATCTCCTCTTCAATTCCTTCAGGGGGTTTTAGGGATTTCTTATGTTTTGTTTTATCTTTTCTTTTGAGATGTTTTCTTATTTTGTTATGAACAAAACCCTTCAGATTCCTGAAGGGGATGAAACCTATGACAAATTTTGTTATTTGATTTCTAAATTATATGATAAGTACTTAGTTTGTTCTTAATTATGTTGCTTAATTTAATCTGATGTGCTTAGGTGGAGGAGGAATAGACCCTGCCTAAGAGTAGATCTAGCATAATTACGCGGTGTTGATCGAACGCCTAGATAGGGTTACAAGATTTTGTCGGATTAGGGTGAGACCCAATATGGGAGTCCATTGAACGATTTACTGCTTCCTTAGGGGGTTATTATAAGAGAACTAGAGTTCCACTAATTAACCTAAGGTTAGACGTTATTCACCTCGAGAGAGGGTTTAATATAGGTTAGGGAGTCTCACAGATAAGTAAAGAAATCATATGAATTAAAAGTTAGATAACAAGAGAAGTCATAAGTGGATTCTTCCTGAGGTTATTGTCTAAAATCAACTGAGTTTTTCCACAGTCTTTTCCCAAAGTTTCATTCTTTTGTCTTTGCATCTAGTTTAGTTTTTCATTAGTTTAATAAACCAATCACTCCATATTTTAGGCTAAATAATAGAAAGAAAGTGAGTAGTAGTACTTTTAGGTTCCTTTGGGTTCGATAAATAATCTTGCCCAAACTATACTATTGTTCGATAGGTGCACTTGCCTCAATCGTTGTCATAAATAGTCTACAGGTTCGATCATTTTTTATAAATATCAAAACTCGACTGTTTGACACGATCAGGCAATATCTCATCCATTATACTGGCAGCACAGCTGCAAATATTCTAAAAAGTGTCTTAATGGCACTAAGTGGTGTGCAGGGTTGGATGGGTGTTTCATACCCCATATGGTGTGCTGGGATGGTCAGAGATGGTCTGTAGCGGATGGGGGTAGGAAAGCATGTCTGTATCCGTTCTGCTTTAACATGATTTTGTTTCTGTAAAGTCTGTCTTATATAAATTAATTGTTAAGTTATTTGTTACACACTAAGTTTCGAAAACTCATATTTTGTTTGACTGATATTTTCAGGTAATCCTCAAACTTAGGCGGGTCATTGCAACGGGAGCTCAGTTATTAAAGTTTTATGTTCATTTTGAACTTTTTTTAATTTGGGATTTATGTGTTTTGTAAATTTTGGACTTTTGGAATGTTTTGGGTTTTGGACTTTATTTTTTCGTTTTTCGTATAATATTGTTTAAATGTTTTATCGACAACGATTATTTTCTGCGAAAACAATGGGTTTCAAATAACAAACTGTGTTTCCAAAAATACACCTTTCTAAGGGTTTTCGTTGCAAAATCATAAGTTTTAGAACATATAATCAAACATCGCTTTCAAGATACATGAACACCAAATTTTCAATCTTTTTGTGTAACAACTCCAGATTTGGCCATAACATCTAGGCCAAATTTGGGGTGTTACAAGATAATCTCAACAAATAACCCTAAATCTCAAAAAAAAAAACTTTAGTTAAAACCCAAAATTCCCCAAAACTCGATGAAGATTATTATTCTAGGTTACAACAACCCCTTTTATAGGCTAAATTCGTAGATTAAATATGACTAAAATAACCTAGACTAATCAAAATTTAATTGGGAAATAATAGCAAAGTTGAACTAGAATAAGAAAACCCAATTGAATTGTGGAACACGTTGCCACATCACAACATCACATGCACCTCGTCGAGATGCCATTCTTCACATCGTCGGGACATGGCCAATCTTCTTGTCAAGATGTCGTAGTCATTTCGTCACAATATTGGCTCTTCCTCATCAAAATGTCAGTTCATAAATACAAGGAACACTCCACAACTATATATATATTGTAAGAAAAGTGTAATTATGATACAAGCCTATATAAATAGTGCCGATCAAATCTCAATACATGTGCAATATTCAAAGAAAGCAATTGAAAGTACTTTTAGAAAAAATGTTTTAAAAAGTGCCATGAAAAAAAAGTGATTTGTTAATTTTAATTGTTCAACATTACTATTAAAACTACGGTTGAAAGTTAAAATGTTGATTTTAGATATAATATTGCAAAGTAAAAACATATATAATTACAATTGCTATTAGTTCAATAATAACAATTACTATTAAATTAGTTAAATGTAAATGATATTTAAGTAATTTAATGACTATTGACTTAGTTAATATAAAATATATTTATGTAATGTAAATGATATAATAACAATTGCCCGCTCTATGGGTATCAATATTTGACTGTAGGGCAGCCTGAAAACATGTGTAAAACAAATTTATATTATGCATAACTCATAACATATTCATTCTTAAACATCTTAAGATATTAAATTAGTACAACTAAAAAACCAAATGAACTCAAATAGTAGTCTATTGATCGTCTGAATTGTTGAGATTTAAAATTTATAAAGAGAATAATCAAACATGGAAACTAACTCTGACAACGACTTAAGGCAAGTGCACCTATCGAATAGTAGTATAGTTTAGGTAAGATCGGATTGTTGAACCAAAGGGAATTAAAAGTACTAATACTCACTTTCTTTCTATTATTTAGCCTAAATATGAAGTGATTGATTGATTAAACTAAAAACTAACCAATTACTAAACTAAGACGCAAAGACAAAAAGAATAAATTGAAGAAATAACTTTTAGAAAAACTCAGTTGATTACGACGATACCCTAGAAGGAATCCACCTAGACTTCACTTATTATCTAACACTAAACCAGACGATTTATTCACTTAGCTTGATCCGTAATACTCCCTAATTTATATTAAACCCTCTCTCGAGGCAAATAACGTCTAACCCTAGGTTGATTAATTAAAATCTCTTTCTAATTAAAACCCCTAGAATCGCATTAACTCGATCTATGGACTCCAATATTAGGTTTCACACAAATCTGGCAAAATCTTGTCACCATATCTCTAGGCGCACGATCAACTCCACTTAATTATGATAGATCTACTCTTAAGCAGGGACTTTTGCTCCACCACCTAAGTACATCATACTTGAATTAATATCCCGGAAATATCAACACAAGAATTAAGCCCACATATTTAAAAACAAACTAAGTATTTATCATATAGTTCAGAAAACAAAAATAAGATTCATCTGGGTTACATCCTCTTCAGGTATCTGAAGGGTTTAGTTCATAATGATAAGATAAAATATCTCAAGAGAAGAGATAAAACAAAAAATAAGAAATCCCTAAAACCCCCTGAAGGAATTGAAGGAGAGATCCACCTTCTTGAGTAGAATTTCGGCTTCTTGAGATGGATCAACTGGCTATCTTCGAGTGATTCGCTCGAATCTGGCCTTCTGGCTCAGCTCCTTGGCCTGGCTGATTGCCTAACCGATCGTCCTCTTTTAGGTTACACTTAAGGTCTTTATATAGGCTCTTGGAATGCTTTATTTGGCCCCTATGTATCCTAATTCAAGTATAATTCCTACTCGGGTATTTGAATAGGCTTTGGAATGTGTTTCTTTGCCTTCAAGCATCCAAATCCTAGTGAAACTCCTATTTTCCATGACAGGGGCATGGCCATGGCACACGCCCGAATGAATCGACTTCAGGCCGTTTTCGGGTCTGGTGATGGAGACACATCCTTGTAAATCATGGTTAGGCCGTGTTTTAGTTAATTGATGAGGCATGGCCGTGTGAATTGGAAGTTCAAACTGTGTCGATTTCCACTTTGGCCCACTTGGCCCGTTTTAGAACCGTTTCTCATTCTTTTCATCCCTAGATGCTTTCCTGAGTATAAAACATGAAAAGAAAGGATTAAGAGCACCTTTTTACACAATTTAGGGAATAAATCATCCAAAATTATGCTAAATGTGGGATTAAAATATGTTACTTTTACGGTTTATCAAATACCCCCACACTTAAGCTTTTGCTTGTCCTCAAGGAAAATTCTCTACTTACAATTAAAACGAACTTTCCACAATTCATAATTCTCATTAACAATGCCTCATCATAATTCATAGATAATTTAGACATGGATAATTTAACTCAAAGACTCTTAAAGATTCAAACAATTCTAAGTCATATATTTGTAGCTTGAAAACATAGGTGTCTCCCTTTATCTAAATAATTACCTCTGATTCAAAATCGACAAGGATCGAAATCCTCACTAAAGATTCACTCAAAGCACTCGAAGTGTTTAAGGTTTAGGAAAAAGCACTCATAAGTCAAACCTGAAAAGTTAATCCCATAGGCTTGCATGAAAATTAAATCTCCACCACTATAATATGAGATGATATACAAATCAAAAGCTCTTTAACAGGGTTGTGACGGGGCTAAGGTTAAAGGTATGGATAAAGGCTGAATTGTAAGGTTAAAATCAAGATTGACTTGACAAATTACCTAACTTTAGAAAAAAAATAAACTAATAACCTGGATAATTACATGAAAATTTAAAATACTAATAATACGAGCTTTTTTTCAATATGCTGAATTTAAACGTACAAGCTCTTAGAACATAGAACTAATAATGAATATACTTCATTTTTTTAAGAACAAGCCAATTTACATAAAAAAGAACTTTTATAACCGAAATAATATAATTGACCAACTTATCAAATCAAGTCTCGATAGAAGGGTAGTCAAAAGGAATGGTGATAACAAATACGAGCGGGGTTTTTGGGTTAATATTAGTGGGTGAATCAATAAAAAGGGTTGTTAGGATCAACGGGGTTCACTAGGGGTTAATTATGTGGGTAGGCTTTTTAGTGGAGTGAGTGGGTTAAAACCTAGTTGCCTTTATCATCTCAGTATATCAAATAAAAAATATGGTATTGACATGTATAATCGAGGCAAGTTCTAGAATAACAATTCAGTGTTGACACACTTATAATCAATAAAGTGAGCACGAAAAAGAATGTATGCTCTATAAGGCTCAAATCTCACAAAAATTATGGGTATTTTTTACATCAATCCCTGTAAATTTCAAACTTCAATGTAATATTCAAATTCAGTTCAACTACCTAAAAAATTTTTATTTCTGAAAAATAGACTTATCATGCTTGGTTCTCTAGTATCTTAAAGCTTAAATCATCAATGCACAATTAAATATGACTTACTCAAAAACATATCAATAAAAATCATAAATCATTAAAAATTTCACCCTAATTAGTAAAATGAGAAAAGTACTTAAGAACAAATTTAAAATTTAGGGATATGAGAATAATGCAAAAAGTTAGGTACTTTTACCCCCCACATTTCAGATATACATTGCCCTCAATGTACAAAGATAGATATATAATCATGAAATCAAAAGAGAAGGGGAGAAGTAACACTTCCTGAATTTTGGATGACTCCGGGAGTTTGGCAGTGGTCATGGTAAAAGATGAGTTGGAGGAGCAGTGGTGGTGTTTTCTATGGTCCTGGTGGGGTGGCTACCGACAATCTCTGTACTAGATGAAGAAATTGGGGAGCCTGTAAAGATATAGCCAAGAAATCTAAAGAAACATTAAAAATATATTAATAATATAATTAAAGACAAGGAAAATAAAGAGAAAGAGACTAAGAAGGAAACTGAAATTAAAAGAGAAGACTAATGGATTGAAAAGTTCTTATTGATAGATGGTTCGCAAGGTGGGGGTGATTTCTAAGGCTATGGTGCATGATTCCCTAGCAGCCTTTCGAACCTAAAAACTAAGAAACTAGAATAAAATAAACTAAATTAAGTAAAAGAGAAGTAAAGATAATGAAATTGAAGCAAAAGAGAAAAAAAAATAGAACTGAAAAGGTCTCGAAGACCCTTGGCATGTTGGAAGGTTGAAACGGCCGGCATGAACTTATGTGAATCGATCTCCTTTGAGGAGACTGTGGTTGGCCTCTTATGCTTCTTCGGCATGGCTTTGGTGTCTCAAGAGTTGTAAGAATGATAGGAGAAAAGGAGAGAAATCTAAGGGAAAGAAGGTAGGGATGAAGGTTAATGGGTGAAATAGGGAGGGGTGGGGAGGTTTAAATAGAGTTTTGGATCCTAGCACCATCCCACGCCCATGTACCATGGACGTGTCGAGGTATACGGCCACCTCGCACGACCGTGTTGTGGATCGTATCGCCCGTGTGTGATAAGTCAGTGTCGACCACAGCTGCACCGCACGATCGTGGTGTGGGGTATATCGTTTTTCCCAAGCCCATGTGTAGTTTACCACGACCGTGTATGAACTCTCAATGTCAGCCACGGCCGTATCGCACGACCGTGGCGTAGTGGTTGGGTCCATGACTTTAAAAAATTGATTCGTTCTGACTCGTACCATCCTTGCCATGTCAGTACGACAATTCATATTACCCATACGGCCATGGCCACAGCCGTGTGCTAGGCCGTGTGGTCTGGGAATCTGCACTTTTGTTTCATTAAAATTCTGGAGGAGAAAAATGAAAATAGAAAAGAAATAACTAAAAATAGAAATAAAGAGATAGTGTTAGTGCTCGAGTTGCCTCCCGAGAAGTGCTTGTTTAAAGTCTTAAGCTAGACTTTCCTCGTGTTCAAAAAATTAGGGTGGTTTAAATGTTTGGATATCCTTCCTCATGCTATCAGTTTTATTTTCATGATAAATTTTAAGTCGGGAAGCATTTACCTTAAGAGTGACGACTATGGGATTACTTACCTTGACTGTTTTGTATGGGAAGATATTTCGTACCTCAAGAGGGATTCTTCAGTTGTATTTGGGTCTGATGGGATGATTCGAGGATCTAATTTGTTCATCCATGCCTTATCTCCTATTTTGAAGTGATACGAGCTCTTTTGGGGCTCCTTCGATTTTACTTCGTGTGGTTCTAGTTCTTCTTTAAAGTGTGTTTTCCACTCGTCTGGTTCGTCGACCTTAAGGCTTCGTTCTTTATATAGTTATTCTTTATTTGCACGAGGTCTATGATCCGGCTCAGGTCTACAGATTTTTGGTGGATCCTGTGGTAAAAGGTGAACAAATTGGTTTTCAACTAAATTTACTTTCTCACCTTCATCATTCGATGTCCTGGCCGAGTCAAGAGCTTGTAATCTGACCGATTCATCACCTACACTGAGTATGTGTTCTCCTGCACCAACATCTATTTTATTTTTGGCAGTTGCTAAAAAGGGTCTTCCTAAAATTAAAGGAATCGAATTGTCCTCATCCATGTCTAAGACAACAAAATCTACTGGGAAAACGAATTTATCAATTTTTACAAGAACATCTTCGATAATACCTCTAGGAATTCTAACAGTTTTATCAGCCAATTGAATACTCATCCTAGTTTGTTTGGGTTTTCCTAGACCTAGTTGTTTAAACATTTTATAAGGTATGACATTTATGCTTGCCCCTAAATCAACTAATGCATTATCAACGGTTAGTCTACCAATTAAACATAGGATTGTAAAACTCCCTAGATCTTTTAGCTTTCATGGTAGTTTATTTTGCAACATTGAAGAGGATACTGCGTTTAGTTCTAGATGTGGTTCCTTGTCTAACTTACGCTTGTCTGTCAGGAGTTGTTTTAAAAATTTTCTCAAATCTGGCATCTGTGACAGAGCTTCAAAAAGTGGTAAGTTAATATGCATTTTTTTTAAAAGTTTAAGAAACTTACCGAATAGTTCCTCTGTATCGTCTCTCTTCAACCCTTCGGGATAAGGTATGTGAGGTTGGTACTCTTTGATTACCGGTTTTGGCTTTTCTTGTGTTACCTCAATTTTACCTTTTTTTACCTCACTTTCTTGTATTGAATTGGGTTCATCTATCACAACATTTTCCTGAGCTGTTATGGCTTGGATTTGCTCCTTTGGTTAATTTCAGTGTTGCTTGGTATACGCCCTTGCGGTCATTCAGACATTAACTTGGCAAGTTGTCCAACTGACTTTGTAACTTCCCCGACTGACTTAGTAAGTTCCACAACTTGGTTCTTGATCCCTTCCATCGATGTTTGCTAGTTTTTGAGTGTTGCCTCAGTGTCTTGGAGATGGTTTTCTGTGGCTGCCATGAATTTTGTCAGCATCTCTTCAAGGTTGGGCATCTTTTCCTGTGGATAGGGTTGATTTTGGAAATTTTGAGGAGGTTGTTGTCTTTGATTTCCTTGACCTCCCCACGAAAAATTTGGGTGGTTCCTCCAACTTGGATTATAGGTATTACTATAAGGATCATTATTAGATCTGAAATTATTATTTATATAATTCATCTGTTCACTCTCTGCGCCCGGTTGGTAGCGTGGTTACTCAGGATTCACCACAGTTCCACTTGCGTCGCACTGCATTACTGGATGTACCTGCGAAGCACACAAACTATGATAAACTGTAAAAGTAACATATTTTAGACCCACATTTAGTATGCTTTTGGATGATTTAGCCCTTAATTTATGTAAAAAGGTGCTTTTAATCCTTTCTTTTCATGTTTATACTCAGGAAAGCACCCGAGAACGAATAGAACAAGAAACGGGCTTAAAACGGGCCAATTTGGGCCAAAGAGGAAATTGACACGGCCTGGACACCAAGCCACACGGCCGTGCATCATCAAAATACTTCACACGACCTGACCCTCGATTTACACGGCCATGCCTCAAACAATAGAATCAAAACACGGCCCAACCATGATTTACACGGGCGTGTGCCCTGGCCGTGCCTCTGCCATGGGAGAGAGCAATTTCACTCGGATTTGGATACTTTGAGGCAAAGAAACACTTTCCAAAGCTTATTCAAACATTGAGTAGGAAGTATACTTAAATTAGGACTCTTAGAGACCAAGTAAAGCATTCTAAAAGTCTATATAAACACCCTAAGTGTATCTTGAAGGGGGCGTTCAGCAAGGCCAAAGAGCCGAATCTAGAGCAGTTCAATTCATGAAATTACTCGAAGATAGCCCGTTGATCCATCTCAAGGAGCCAGAATTCTATTCAAGACGGCGGATTTCTCCTTCAATTCCTTCAGGGGGGTTTTAGGGATTTTTTATGTTTTGTTTTATCTTTTCTCTTGAGATGTTTTCTTTATTTGTTTTGAACTAAACCCTTCAAATACCTGAAGCGGATGAAACCTAGATGAATCTTGTTATTGTTTTCTAAATTATATGATAAATACTTAGTTTGTTCTTAATTATGCATGCTTAATCCAAATCTGATCTGCTTAGGTGGAGGAGGAATAGACCCTGCTTAAGAGTAGATCTAGCATAATTAAGCGGAGTTGATCGTATGTCTAGAGATAGGGTGACGAGATTTTACCGGATTAGGGTGAAAACTAATATGGGAATCCATAGATCGAGTTAGTGCTATTCTAGGGGGTTATTATAAAAGAACGAGAGTTCCACTAATTAATTTAGGGTTAGACGTTATTCGCCTCGAGAGAGGGTATAATATACGTTAGGGAGTCTTATGAATCAAACTAAGTGAATAAATCGTATGATTCAGTGTTAAATAACAAGTGAAGTCTAGGTGGATTCTTTCTGAGGGTATCGCCATGATCAACCGAGTTTTCCTTCAAGTTATTTCCCAATTCGTTCTTTTTGTCTTTGTGTCTTTAGTTTAGTAGTCATTAATTTAGATTAAAAGCAACTTCACTTATTTTAGGCTAAATAATAAAAAGAAAGTTAGTATTAGTACTGTTAGTTC
This sequence comes from Gossypium rotundifolium, assembly GCA_025506655.1. NCBI lineage: Eukaryota > Viridiplantae > Streptophyta > Magnoliopsida > Malvales > Malvaceae > Gossypium > Gossypium rotundifolium. The sequence continues at coordinate 32,739,701 of CP106728.1, forward strand.
CTTTAGGTTCGACAATCTAGTCTTGCCTAAGCTATACTACTGTTCGATAGGTACACTTGGCTATAATCGTTTTCAGAATTAGTTTCCAGGTTTGATCATATTCTTTATAAATTTTAAAACTCGATAAAACAATGATCAAGTTTTTGGCGTCGTTGCCGGGGAACTAAAATATTAAGAAAACTCTATTTTTATTACTTTAGCCATTATCTTTATTTTAAATTGTGCAATTTATTTTATTTTACTTACTAAATTTTCTTTCTTTCTTTTCCTAGTAGCTACCTCTAGTTTATGGCTAGGAGGAACCTGAGAGGACCACTAGTATACAATAGCGAAATTGAAGCTACAGTTCGCAGGAACCACTGAGAAATTAGACAAGCCGTAAATTACACAAAGGAAGATCAAGAAGACAGATCCAATCCTACTGAAGGGATGGACGAGAATAACCCACTAGCACTTGATGTGCGAGAAAATAATGCTCCACGCACAATATTTGATTACGCTAAACCATATTTGACAGGAGCAGAATCGAGTATTGTTAGGCCTACTATAGCCGCTAATAATTTTGAATTAAAGCCTAACACAATACAAATGATTCAACAGTTTGTTTAATTTGATGGTTTCCAGGATGAAGATCCAAACACTCATATAGCTAATTTCTTAGAATTCTGTGATACCTTCAAAATAAATGGCATTTCTGATGATGCAATATGTCTTCGGTTATTTCCCTTTTCATTAAGAAATAAAGCCAAACAGTGGTTAAACTCGTTACCACGAGGGTCAATCACTACATGGGAGCAGATGACCGAAAAATTTTTATTAAAATATTTTCCACCGGCCAAAATGGCCAAATTAAGGAATGATATCTCTTCTTTTGTGCAGATGGATTTAGAAACATTATATGACACATGGGATAAATACAAGGATCTCTTGAGGAGGTGTCCACACCATGGTCTACCCTTGTGGCTACAAGTTCAAACTTTCTATAACGGTGTAAACCCCTCAACGAGGCAACTAATCAATTCAGACACCGGTGGAACCCTGAACAACAAAACTCCTGAAGCAGCCTACGAGTTCATTAAAGAGATGTCACTAAATAACTATCAGTGGCAAGTTATAAGGATAAAACCAAAAAATCAGCCGGAGTATACAACCTCGATGTAGTGACCATGCTATCAACACAGGTAGAGATGATGAATAAAAAGCTTGATAGTTTGTGTTCTTTGTAGGTACATCCAGTCATGCAGTGCAACACCAATGGAACTATGGCGAATCCTGAGTACCCACCCTACCAACCGGACGCAGAGAGCGAACAGATGAACTATATATGTAATAATTTCAGATCCAATAATAATCCTTACAGTAACAACTATAATCCAGGTTGGAAGAACCACCCAAATTTTTCATGAGGAGGCCAAGGAATTCAAGGAAATCAAAACAACAACCTCCTCCAAATTTCCAAAATCAACCATACCTGCAAGAGAAGAAGCCAAACCTCGAAGAGATGTTGACAAAATTCATGGCAAACACAAAAAATCGCTTTCAAGAAATTGAGAAAATAATTAAAAGCAACGAGAGCTGAATCGGGGAACTTACTAAGTTAGTCAAGGCAGCCACTAATGTAGTCGAACAGCTCACAAAGCTAATGTAAGAACAACCACAAGGACGACTACCAAGTAACACTGAGTTTAACCCGAAAGATCAGATCTAAGCCATCACAGCTGATGACAATAAAAGAGAAGATTAATCCAACTCAGTACAAGAAAATGAGGGAGACAAAGGTAAGATAGAGATAACACGAGAAAAGCCAAAACCGACAATCAAGGAGTATCAACCTCGCATACCTTATCCCAAAACGATGAAAAGAGATGATTGAGAGGAACAGTTCGGTAAGTTTCTTAAACTCTTAAAGAAATTACATATTAACTTACGTCTTCTTGAAGCTCTTTTTCAGATGCCAGACTCGAGGAAAATTTTAAGACAGATCTTAACTAACAAATTAAAATTAGACGAAAAGCACCACATGGAATTGAACGCAACATGCTTAGCAATGTTACAGAATAGACTACCACAAAAGCTAAAAGATCCAGGGAGTTTTACAATTCCTTGTTTAATTGGTAGTCTAACTATTAATAATGCGTTAGCTGATTTAGGGGCAAGCATAAATGTCATGCCGTATACATTATTTAAATGACTAGGTCTAGGGAAACCCAAACAAACTAGGATAAGTATACAATTAGCTGATAAAACTGTTAAAATTCTTAGGGGCATTATTGAAGATGTTCTTGTCAAAATCAATAAATTTGTTTTCCCAGTAGATTTTGTTGTCTTAGATATGGATGAGGATAATACAATCCCTTTAATTTTAGGAAGACCCTTATTAGCAACTACCAAGACTAAAATTGATGTTTCCACAGGAGAACTCATACTTTATGTAGGTGACAGATCAATCAGTCTTAAAGCTCTTAACTCGGCCAGGACAACAATCAATGAAGGTAATAAAGACAATTCAGTTGATAATCAATTTGTACAAATTTCACCTCAGGAAACACCACATGAAGACCAACCTGAGCCAAATCATAGAACCCAAACCGACAAAAAGAAGGATCAAATTCTTAAGGTCGACAAACTAGAAAAGTAGAAGACACACATCAAAGAAGAACCACACAAAGTGAAATCAGAGGAACCACCAGAAGACCTTGAAGTAACATCCAATCACTACAAAATAGGAGACCAGGTACTATTAGACAAAGTAGATCCGTACATCATCACAACAGAACTGAAGCCAAAGGGAGAAATTCTTCTTAAGGTACATAATATCTTTCCACACGGAACAGTTGAGGTAAGCAACCCAACATTTGACACCTCTAAGGTAAAAGCTTCTCGACTTGAACTTTGTCAAGAAAATAAAACTATAAGCATGATGGAAGATGTTCAAACCTTTAAACCTCCCTGATCTTTTTCAAATGTCAAGAAAAGTCTAGCTTAAGACTTTAAACGAGGGCTTCTCGGGAGGCAACCCGAAAACTAGCATAAATTTTTATTTAGTGGTTTTCATTTTCTTTTATTTTATTTTCTCTTTTAGAATTTCAATAAATTGAAAGTGCAGATTCCCAGACCACATAGCCTAGCACACGGCCATGGTCGTGACCGTGTGGGTACTCCAAATCACCGTACTGACATAGCAGAGACGGTACAAATCCTTTTCGAACCAACTTTCAAAAGTCACGGGCCTACCTACCCCACCATGGCGGTGCGTGGTGGCCGTGGGCCGATATTACCATTTCAGGAATGGGCGTGGCAATGGAGGAACGGGCATGGCAATGGAGGAATGGGCATGGCAATGGAGGAACGAGCGTGGCATACCAACACGCCTAGCACACAGCCGTGCGATGCGACCATGAGAAGACACTGACTTATCATCTACGGGTGGTAATATGAACACGGGCATTTAAAACACAACACACTGTTAAACACGATCGTGCGAGGCGACCGTTAAAATAACACGCCCTGAATACACGGGTGTGGGATGGTGCCGGAAACCAAAATTCTATTTAAACCCACTCTTTCCCCTTCTCACCCACCCTCATTCCCCATAGCTCTTCTCAATTCTCCCCATCTTCTTTCCTCCTTCTTTTTCGTTTAAAAAAAATTTCTCTTATTTCTTTAGAAAAGTGTTCAGACTCTTGAGCTACACCAAGAAAATGCCGAAGAAGCTTAAGAGGCCAACCACAGTCTCCTCAAAGGAGACCAATTCACATGAGTTCATGCCAGCAGCTTTAGCTAATCACCAAGCCAAGGGTCTTTTAGACCATTTAATTTTTTCTTTTATTTTCCCCTTTATCCTACTTATTTATACTTCTTTCTACTTAATATATTTTTCTCTTTTAGTTTCTTAGTGTCAGGTTCTAAAGGCTGATTAGAAATCACACACCACAGCCTTAGAGGTCACACCCACCTCGCGAACCATTCAACAATAAGGACTCCTTAGTCCATTAGTCTTTTCTTTTAATTTCAGTTTTCTTCTTAGTCTCCTTTTCTTTATTTTCTTTGTCTTTAATTATATTATTAGTATATTATTAATGTTTCTTTAGAATTTCTGACTATATCTTTGCAGGCTACCCAATTCTTTCATCTAGCATAAAGCTCATCGGTAGCCACCCCATTGGGCCCATAGAAAACGCCACCACTACCTCTGCCAACTCCCGGAGTCATCCAAAATTCAGGAAGTGTCACTTCTCCTCTTCTCTTTTGATTGCATTATTAGTTATCTATCTTTGTACATTGAGGGTAATGTACATCTTAAGTGTGGGGGGGATTAAGTGCCTAACTTTTTGCATGATTCTAAAAATCCTAAATTTAATCTTGTTTTTAAGTATTTTTCTCATATTATTAATTAGGATGAAATTTCTAATTATTTATGATTTTTATTGATATGTTTTGGATTAAGTCATTGATAATTGTGTATTGATGATTTAAACTTTAAGTTACTAGAGAATCAAGCATGATAAGTCTATTTTTCAAGAATCAAAATTTTTTTAGGTTGTTGAACTGAATTGAATATTACCTTGAAGTTTGAAATTTACAGGATTGATGTCAAATACCCATAGTTTTTGTGAGATTTTGAGGCTTATGGAGCATATATTCTTTTTCGTGCTCACTTTTTTTGATTATGAGTATGTCAACTTTGAACTGTTATTCTAGAACTTGCCTCGATTATACATATTAAGACCACATCTATGATTTGATATACTAAGATGATAAAGGCACCTAAATTTTAACCCATTCAGACCACTAAAAAGGCTACCCATAAAATTAACCCCTAGTGAACCCTTTTTAATCCTAACAACCTTTTTATTGATTTACCCGCTAATATTAACCCAAAAAGCCCTTTGAATTTGTTATCATTCTTGTGACTACCCTTCTATCGAGAATTGATTTGATCAGTTACCTAATTAGTTTATTTCAGTTGATAAAGTCTTTCTTTATTATGTATTTACTTTAGTTTATTCTTAAAAAAATGAAAAAATAAAAAAAAATCAAAGTATATTCAGTATTAGTAGTGTAGAAAGTGAGCTTGAACATTTAATTGTCAATTATCAAAGAAAAAGCTCGTATTAGTTTAAAGTTTCAATTGATGTAATCATTTATTTTCTAGTTCATTGTTTTTAGTTAGGTAATCTGTCAATTTGATATCTATTTTAACCTTTTAATTCAGCCTTTATCCACACCTTTAACCCAAGCCCTGTTACAACCCTAACAAAGACCTTTTGATTTGTATATCATCTCATATTATAGTGGTGGAGATTTGATTTTCAGGTAAGCCTATGGGATTAACTTTTCAGGTTTGACTGTTGAGGACATTAATTGTGAACCTTAAACACCTTTGAGTGATTTGAGTGAATCTTTAGTGAGGATGTCAATCCTTGTAGGTTTTGAATCAAAGGTAATTATTTAGAAGACGGGAGACACCTATGTTTTTCGTGCTACAAATTTATGACTTAAGATTGTTTGAATCTTTATGAGTCTTTAAGTTAAATTATCCATTTATGAATTATCTATGAATTATGATGAGGCATTGTTGATAAGAATTATGAATTATGGAAATTTTATTTTAATTATAAGTTGAGAATTTTGCTTGAGGACAAACAAAAGCTTAAGTGTGGGGGTATTTGATAAACCGTAAAAGTAACATATTTTAGACCCACATTTAGTATGCTTTTGGATGATTTAGCCCTTAATTTATGTAAAAAGGTGCTTTTAATCCTTTCTTTCCATGTTTATACTTAGGAAAGCACCTGAGAATGAAAAGAATAAGAAATGGGCTTAAAACGGGCCAATTTGGGCCAAAGAAGAAATTGACACGGCCTGGACATCAAGCCACACGGCCGTGCATCGTCAAAATACTTCACATGACCTGTCCCCAGATTTACATGGCCGTGCCTCAAACAATAGAATCGAACCACGACCTAACCATGATTTACACGGGCGTGTTCCCTAGTCGTGCCTCTGCCACAAGAGAGAGCAATTTCACTTAGATTTGGATACTTTAAGGCAAAAAAACACTTTCCAAAGCTTATTCAAACACCGAGTAGGAAGTATACTTAAATTAAGACACTTAGGGACCAAGTAAATCATTCTAAAAGTCTATATAAACACCCTAAGTGTATCCTGAAGGGGGCATTCAACGAGGCCAAAGAGTCGAAGCCAGAACAGTTCAATTCAGGAAATTACTTGAAGGTAGCCAGTTGATCCATCTCAAGGAGTTGGAATTCTAATCAAGACGGCAAATTTCCCCTTCAATTTCTTCAGGGGGTTTTAGGGGTTTCTTATGCTTTGTTTTATCTTTTCTCTTGAGATGTTTTCTTTATTTGTTATGAACTAAACCCTTCAGATACCTGAAGCGGATGAAACCTAGATGAATCTTGTTATTGTTTTCTAAATTATACGATAAATACTTAGTTTGTTCTTAATTATGCATGCTTAATCCAAATCTGATGTGCTTAGGTGGAGGAGGAATAGACCCTGCTTAAGAGTAGATCTAGCATAATTAAGCGGAGTTGATCGCACGCCTAGAGATAGGGTGACGAGATCTTGCCAGATTAGGGTGAAACCTAATATGAATCCATAGATCGATTTATTACTATTCTAGGGGATTATTATAAGAGAACGAGAGTTCCACTAATTAACCTAGGGATAGACGTTATTCGCCTCGAGAGAGGGTTTAATATACGTTAGAGAGTCTTACGAATCAAACTAAGTGAATAAATCGCATGGTTCAATGTTAAATAACAAGTGAAGTCTAGGTGGATTCTTCCTAAGGGTATCGTCGTGATCAACTGAGTTTTCCTTCAAGTTATTTCCCAATTCGTTCTTTTTGTCTTTGCGTCTTTAGTTTAGTAGTCGTTAATTTAGATTAAAAGCAACTTCACTTATTTTAGGCTAAATAATAAAAAAAAAGTATTAGTACTTTTAGTTCCTTTGGGTTCGACAATCTGGTCTTGTCTAAGCTATACTACTGTTCGATAGGTACACTTGCCTATAATAATTATCAGAGTTAGTTTCTAGGTTTGATCATATTCTTTATAAATTTTAAAACTCGACAAAACAACGATCAAACTATCAAGCTTTTTATTCATCATCTCTACCTGTGTTGATAGCATGGTTACTACGTCGAGGTTGAAAACTCCGACCGATTTCATGGTTTTGTCCTTGTAACTTGCCACTGATAGTTGTTCAGCTGACATCTATTCAATGAACTCGTAGGCTGCTTCAGGAGTTTTGTTATTTAGAGTTCCACCGGCGGCTGAATCTATTAGTTGTCTCATTGAGGGATTTACACCATTGTAAAAAGTTTGGATTGTAGCCACAAAGGTAATCCGTGGTGTGGACATCTCCTCAAGAGATCCTTGTATCTCTCCCATGCGTCGTATATTATCTCTAAATCCATCTACACAAAAGAAGAAATATCATTCTGTAATTTGGTCATTTTGGCCGGTGGAAAATATTTTAATAAGAATTTCTCGGTCATTTGATCCCATGTGGTTATTGACTCTCATGGTAACGAGTTTAACCATTGTTTAGCTTTATTCCTTAATGAAAAGGGAAATAACCGAAGACTTATGGCATCATCAGAAACGCCATTTATTTTGAAGGTATCACAGAACTCTAAAAAATTAGCTATATGAGTATTCAAGTCTTCGTCCTGCAAACCATCAAATTGAACAAATTGTTGAATCATTTGTATAGTGTTAGGCTTTAATTCAAAATTATTAGCAGCTATAGCAGGCCTAACAATACTAGATTCTTCTCCTGTTAAATTAGGTTTAGCATAATCATACATAGTACGCGAAGCATCTGCCACATCTCGTGGTGGATTGTTTTCATCCATCCCTTCAGTAGGACTGGATTCGCCTTGTTGCTGTTCTTCTTGGTAATTTAAGGCTCGCCTAATTTCTCTGTAATTCCTGCGAGCGGTAGCTTCAATATCACTATCGTATATTAGAGGTCCTGTCGGGGTCCTTCTAGTCATAAACCAGAGGTACCTACTAGGGAAAGAAAGAAATAAAATTAGCAAAAACAATAAAATAAATTATAAAATTAGCAAAAATAATAAAATAAATTATGAAAATAAAAATAAAAAAATAATGGCTAAAGTAATAAAAATAGAGTTTTCTTAATACTTTAATTCCCCGGCAATGGCGCCAAAAATTTGATCGTCTGAATTACCGAGTTTTAAAATTTATAAAGAGAATGATCGAACCGGAAACTAACTCTGACAACGACTTAAGGCAAGTGCACCTATCGAACAGTAGTATAGTTTAGGCAAGACTGGATTGTCGAACCCAAGGGAATTAATAGTACTAATACTCACTTTCTTTCTATTATTTAGTCTAAGTATGAAGTAATTGATTGATTAAACTAAAAACTAACCAATTACTAAACTAAGACGCAAAGACAAAAAAAAAACAAATTGAACAAAATAACTTTTAGAAAAACTCAGTTGATTACGACGATACCCTAGAAGAAATCCACCTAGATTTCATTTGTTATCAACACTGAACCAGACAATTTATTCACTTAGCTTGATCCGTAATACTCCCTAATTTATATTAAACCCTCTCTCGAGTCGAATAACATCTAACCCTAGGTTGATTAATTGAAATCTCTTTCTAATTAAAATCCCCAGAATCGCATTAACTCGATCTACGGACTCCCATATTAGGTTTCACCCTAATCCGGCAAAATCTCGTCACCCTATCTCTAGGTGCGCGATCAACTCCGCTTAATTATGATAGATCTACTCTTAAGCAGGGACTTTTACTCTACCACCTAAGCACATCATACTTGAATTAATATCTCAGAAATATCAACACAAGAATTAAGCACACATAATTAAGAACAAACTAAGTATTTATCATATAGTTCAGAAAACGATAACAAGATTCATCTAGGTTTCATCCCCTTCAGGTATCTGAAGGGTTTAGTTCATAATGATAAGATAAAACATCTTAAGAGAAAAGATAAAACAAAACATAAGAAATCCCTAAAACCCCCTGATGGAATTGAAGAGAGATCCGCCGTCTTGAGTAGAATTCGGCTTTATGAGATGGATCAACTGGCCATCTTCGAGTGGTTCCCACGAATCTGGCCTTCTGGCTCGGCTCCTTGGCCTAGCTGACTGCCTAACTAACTGCCCTCTTTCAGGTTACACTTAGGGTCTTTATATAGGCTCTTGGAATGCTTTATTTTGCCCCTAAGTATCCTAATTCAAGTATAATTCCTACTCGGGTGTTTGAATAGGCTTTTGAATGTGTTTCCTTACCTTCAAGTATCCAAATCCGAGTAAAACTCCTCTTTTCCATGACAGGGGCATGGCCATGGCACACGCCCGTGTAAATCGACTTCAGGCCGTGTTCAGGTCTGGTGATGGAGGCACGGCCGTGTAAATTATGGTTAGGCCGTGTTCTAGTTAATTAACTAGGCACGGCCGTGTGACTTGAAGTCCAAACCGTGTCAATTTCCACTTTGGCCCAAATTGGCCTATTTTAGGCCTGTTTCTCTTTATTTTCGTCCCTAGGTGCTTTCCTGAGTATAAAACATGAAAAGAAAGGTTTAAGAGCACCTTTTTACACAATTTAGGGAATAAATCATCCAAAAGTATGCTAAATGTGGGATTAAAATATGTTACTTTTACGGTTAATCATCTATAATTAATATAATAAACTATATAGTTTAACATAATGCCATCCACTAAATTAATAATGGCCTAATTGTATCATAAAGCCTCCAAATTATAAAGACAACAACAATTAGGCACTTTCTTATTTAACCATCAAATTTTTATTTTACGCGATTAAGCCCTTTTATTTAATCGGATACTTAAACGACAAAATTAAAACATGAAAATTTCACACAAGCAAATTCACACATAATAAACACATAAAATCATTTTAAAATATTTTTCAGACTGAGATTCATGGTCCCGGAACCATTGTTCCGATTAGGGCCAAAATTAGACTATTACACAACCGCACCTGCTTTTATATTTGAGTTTTATTTCCAATAAGTTTAATTTGGGAATTTTGTTTTTGTAATAAGGCCTCTTTAAGTTTAACTTTAATTTTGGGATTTTACTTATTTTAATTCACACCTGAGTAGTAGTAGGATGCGGTTTTTCAAAAGATAATTATTTTTCAAAACACCATGTTTTCGTAACATACTATAAGAGCTTCCGCATCAAACATTGTTTTAAAGTATAGTAACAAACTAATATGATAAACGTTCTACTAAAAACAACTTGCATTTTAAAAGAACAAGATACCCTAAATTTTTTTCTTAAGATCATATACGGGATTTAATAATAGAATGGATTTTCCAAAGAAACTATGTTTTCGAAAACACTTCAATGTGATACCACCAGATTCAGCCATAACGTCTAGGCCGGGTTTGGGGTGTTACATTTAGTGGTATCAAAACCTGATTTCAAAACTCGGGTGTGGATTTTGGGTTTCTTCTAAAACTTGGAATTTTTAAAAAAGAACTATTCCAAACGATTTGGAAAGTATTTTGAAATATTTTTACTGATGTGTGGTACACCGAATCTCCGGTGCCGATCTGGTAAGTCCTCTAAAACTTTTGTTTGTTTGAAGTGAATTACTGAGACTACTATAGGTAGTAGATTATACTGAAATATTCTGGTTAGGTAAACCTAAAACTGTAGTAAGACTGCGTTCTGTGAAAACAAACTTTTAAATACTGATATTGCTTTCCATAAGATATCTGCTAGTCAACACTGGAACTGTAAACTGATGCACAAAATTGTTAAAAAATAGATAATACACAAAGTTATAATGAGCACCAGAGGTCATGGAAGGGCTACAAGAGGCCGTGGCAGAGGCAATAGAGGTGCTCGGGCTGGGTCTTCGTCATCGGGCCACATGCCTAACACTGAAGCTGGAGAGGCATCGGCTTCACCTGTGACTGAGACTGGGTCTCATGATTGAATGGCTAGGGACGACACATTGTCCAAAGCTCTGTTGTGAATTTTGGAGAGAGTCATTGAGCCCAATACTGGTACTGTGGGCTGTGGGTCATTCACAGAACAACTCCAGTCAAATGGGGCTGAGATTTTTAGGGGTATTACTGGAGTTGCCCCTAACGTGGCTGAATATTAGATTGAGGCCACAGAGAGGATCATGGATGACCTCGACTACACCCCCGAACAGAAACTAAAAGGAGTTGTGTCATTGTTATGAGACTAAGCCTATCAGTGGTGGCTTACAGTTAAAGAGGGTACTCAGGCTGACCGATTGACATGGGAATTCTTCAATACTACTTTCCAAGGGAAGTACGTGGGCGCTAGTTTTGTGGATGCCCAGAGGAGGGAGTTTTTAAATCTGACTCTAGGGGATAAATCAGTGGCTGAATATGAAGTTGAATTTTACAATTTAGCTGCTATGCACCTGGGATGGTGGCAACTGAATATGAGCAATGTGTTCATTTCAAGGACGGCCTCAATGATAGTCTTAGAGTTTTGATAGCTCCACAGAGGGAGCAAGCTTTTGCTACACTAGTAGATAAGGTGAAGATTGCCGAGGAGGGGAAGCGTACTGAGCGTCAGAACCGAGAAAAGGGTAGGAATAAGAGGGATTCAGAGCCCTCAAGTTTTGTTTAGAGGCCGAAGAAAAAGGCCAAAGTGGATGGGCCAGTCAGAGTTAGGGCCCCGAATACTGCTACTGGACCGTAGCCATGTGTTGACAGTGGTAGACGCCATTAGGGCGAGTGCTGGAAAAGGATTGGGGCATGTTTGAGGTGCGAATCGTTAGAGCATCATATCAAAGATTGTCCACGGAGGCTCGATCAGATGCAAGTTACTGGCTGGGGTACTGTTTAGCCGCAAAGAGGTGTTCAGCAGCCACTAAGAGGCCGTGGTTAGGCCAGAGATGGAAATGGTATGAACCATGGTCGTGGAGCACTAGGCAGAGGTGCTGGTCATGGTGGGGTGAGGTAGCCAATTCTGGTTTATACTGCACGTCACCGAGAGGATAGAGACGCCCAAAATGTTATTAATGGTACATTTTTTATCTATAATGTACCTTATACTGCACTGATTGATATTGTGTCTACGCATTCGTATATAGCATGCTCAGTGTTTGAGACTTTGGGTATAATGGTTGAAACCACTGCGAGTAAGGTTACTGTGTTGAGTCCTTTAGGGCAGTCATTTAAGGTAAATAAATTTTTCAGAAATGTACCTTTGGATGTTCAAGGAACCATCTTTTTGGCGGATTTGATGGAACTTTCTTTTGGAGAGTTTGGCTTAATACTGGGCATGATTGGCTGGTTAAGCATCAAGTGAATTTGGATGGTGCTGCTAAACTCGTCGTACTGAAAACTATGGAGGGTGATGAGGTGGTGGTAATAGGGGAGCGTCGAAATTTTTTTCAAACGTGATTTCTGTCCTGAAGGCCGATAAGTTGGTTCGTAAGGGTTGTGAGGCTTATATAGGCTACATCGGTGTTGTTGATTCTGAGATTTCGTCTGTTAAAGATATCAAAACAGTCAAAGATTTTTTGGATGTTTTTCCTGACGAACTACCTGGACTACCTCCAAATCGTGAAGTTGAATTTGGGATTGAGCTCCTACCGGGCATAGCTCTGGTGTCCATCACTCCCTATAGAATGGCACTGAAGGAGCTAGTGGAGCTTAAGGCTTAGATTCAAGAGTTACTGGATCGAGGGTTCATTTGCCCTAGTGTGTCTCCATGGGGAGCACCAGTGTTATTTGTGAAAAAGAAGGATGGATCCATGCGTATGTGCATCGACTACTGGCAATTGAATAAATTGACTATTGAGAATAAGTACACCTGCTGAGGATTAAGGATATATTCAACTAGTTTCGAGGAGCTTCAGTCTTCTCTAAGATTGATCTCCGATCCGGGTACCATCAATTGAGAGTCAAAGAGGCTGATGTTTACAAAACATCGTTTAGGACTCATTACGGTCATTATGAGTTCTTGGTGATGCCGTTTGGATTGACGAATGCACCAACAGCTTTTATGGATATGATGAATCAAGTTTTCTAGCCTTATTTGGATCGGTTAGTAGTGGTTTTTATAGATGACGTCTTGGTATATTTGAGAACTGAGGTCGATCATGACGCACATCTTCGAGTTGTTCTATAGATTTTGAGGGAGAAACAATTATACGCTAAGTTCAGCAAGTGTGAATTCTGGCTATGAGAGGTAATATTTTTGGCCCATGTGGTATTTACTGAAGGGATTAGAGTTGATCCTCAGAAAATTGAGGTGATTTTGGATTGGTAGCTGCCTAAGATGATTTCTGAGATTCAAAGTTTTCTGGGTCTGGCAGGGTATTATAGACATCTTGTTGAGGGCTTTTCGTTGATTACTGCACCTCTGACTAAATTATTACGTAAAGAGTGCCATTTTTCTAGACTAATAAACAACAAGAGAGTTTTGAAAAGCTTCAGAAGGTTCTAACGGAGGCCCTATCTTAATACAACCAGAGTCTAGGAAAGAATTCACTGTCTACAGCGATGCATCACATGTCAGTTTGGGATGAGTGTTAATACAAGAGGGTAAGGTAGTGGCAAATGCGCCTCAGCAGCTTAAGTCTCAAGAGGTGAATTATCCAACGCATGACTTGGAGTTGGCCACGGTGGTCTTCACACTGAAAATCTAGAGGCATTACCTGTATGGTGAAAAGTGTATCATTTACACAGATCACAAGAGCCTCAAATACCTCCTCACTTAGAAGGAGCTAAATCTTAGGCAGTATAGATGGATTCAGCTGCTTAAGGATTATGATTGTTCAATTAAGTACCATCCTGGTATGGCCAATATAGTGGCTGACGCACTGAGCCATAGGACTATGACGGATCTGAGGGCGATGTTTGCTCGTATCAATTTATTTGATGATAGTAGTTTGTTGGCCGAACTTCAAGTTAAACCGTCATGGATTGAACAGATTAAGGGTAAACAGATGGAAGATGGGTCTTTGGGTCCTCTATTTCGACAGATTGAGAGTGGGGAAACTTTAGATTTTGGACTAAATAGCGAAGGGGTATTGTGTTTCTGAGGTAGAGTCTATGTACCAAGGGATACTGATTTGAGGTAGTCTACACTGCTAGAGGTGCATAGTAGTCCTTATTCTATGCATCCCAGCAGGAATAAAATGAACCGAGACCTTTGTGAGTTATATTGGTGGCTAGGTCTTAAGCATGACGTTACCGACTTTATGAGTAAGTGTCTGACTTGCCAACAGATTAAGGCTGAATGTCAATTACCTTCAAGGTTGCTTCAGCCAGGTAAAATTCCACTCTGGAAGTGGGAGAGAGCAACCATGGACTTCATTAGTGGGCTACCCTTAAGGCCTACTAAGAAGGATGCAGTGTGGGTCATTGTAGATCGGTTGACCAAGTCAGCCTATTTCATACCAGTTCGTACTAATTACTCTTTGTAGAAGCTGGCTAAACTGTATGTGGCTGAGATAGTGAGACTGCATGAGGTACAGGTTTCCATCATATCTTAGCCGTGTGAGACCATAACCTAAGACAGCTGATCGTGTCAAACAGTCAAGTTTTAATATTTATAAAAAAGTGATCAAACCTGTAGACTAACTGTGACAACGATAGAGGCAAGTGCACCTATCGAACAGTAGTATAGCTTAGGCAAGAATATCTTATCGAACCCAAGGGAACCTAAAAGTACTACTACTCACTTTTTTCATATTATTTAACCTAAAATATGAAGTGATTGAATTATTAAACTAATGAAATACTTAGACTAAATGCAAAGACAAAAGAATGAATGGGAGAAAGACTTTAGGAAAACTTAGTTGATAAAGACGATACCCTCAAGAAGAATCCACCTATGACTTCACTTATTATTTATTCCCCAAACCATATGATTTCTTTACTTAGCTTGATCCGTGAGACTCCCTAACCTATATTAAACCCTCTCTCGAGGTGAATAACGTCTAACCTTAGGTTAATTAGTGGAACTCTCGTTCTCTTATAATAAACCCCTAAGGAAGCAGTAAATTGATCAATGGATTCCCATATTAGGTTTCACCCTAATCCGGTAAAATCTCGTAACCCTATCTCTATGCGTGCGATCAACTCCGCTCAATTATGCTAGATCTACTCTTAGGCAGAGTCTATTCCTCCTCCACCTAAGCACATCAGATTAAATTAAGAAACATAATTAAGAACAAACTAAGTACTTATCATATAATTTAGAAATCAAATAACAAAATCCATCATAGGTTTCATCCCATTCAGGTATCTAAGGGGTTTAGTTCATAACTAAATACAAAAACATCTCAAGAGAAAAGAATAAACAAAACATAAGAAATCCCTAAAACCTCCTGAAGGAATTAAAGGAGAGATCCTCCGTCTTGAATGGAGCTCCGACTTCTTGAGATGGATCAACTGGCTATCTTCAAGTGACTCCCTAAAAGATGAATGCTTCGGCAAAAGCCTCTGCCCAAAAAGCTCCCCTTTTATGTCTGCCTTGGGTTGTTTATATAGGCCTTGGGATGATATACTTGGCTTCTAAGTACCTTCTTCAAGTAGAATTACTATTAGGGTGTTGGAGTAGACTTAGAAGTATGTTTCTTTGGCTTCAAGCATCCAAATCCAAGTGAAATTGCTCTCTCCCGTGGCAGGGGCACAGCCATGGCACACTCTTGTGTAATTCGTGGTTGGGCCGTGTCTCGATTCTGTCGTTTTGGGCATGATCGTGTAAGCCAGGATCCAGGCGGTGCTTCAGGTCTGTCGATTTGGGCACGGCCATGTAGATCACCAGGCACGTCCATGTGATAAATGGATGCTGCACGGCCGTGTGTCACGAAGTTGAGGCCGTGCTCTAGGTAATTGGCGAGGCACCATCGTGTGGGATTTGCGTCAGGCCGTGTTGATTGCTTGTTAAGGCCCAATAGTGATGTATGATAATCGAATAACTTCATACCAATGAGGTAAGTTATCTTAGTATATGAAACTTATAATTATGATATGCAAATCTTTTATCTTTGAGCTTGTTTCAAAATGAATAAATGGTATGTGATCATTCGGTCTTTGTGACTTTTAAGGGTATTAATAATTGAATGGTGATAAGTTAAGCATATTTGTGTTTTTGAATTAGTTAATGATTGTATTTGGGTTGATTAAATTGCATAGTGAATAGTTGTATATCTTTTCCGTTGCTTAAAACTTACTAAGTTATATAAGCTTACCCTATGTGTTATTTTACTATTTTATAGATCTTAAAGTTGAAGCTCGAGCTCGGGGATTCATCGTCAAAGTCAACCACACTATCAACTATTTTTGGTACTATTTTGATGAGTTAAACTTTGAGAACTATGGCATGTATAGGCTAAACTACTCTCTTGAGCTTATATTTTGAATTTGATGTATATAATGCCATGCGAAAATGGCTTCACTTCTATCCTTGAATTGAGTGAATATGTTTGAGTTGATATATATATGTTTGTGAAATTTTGGTTTTGAATGTAGCTTGATTTGGATAGGGATGTTTCATGAGATTATGTATGACATATTACTATGTGATATGTTGGTTTAAAATTACCAAGCTTGATTATAATGCTTAGGTATGTACGGTTTTATGGTAAGCACTTTTGGAAATTTTATACCTTGATAATATATATATATATATATATGTGGCATGTACGAATGCATGTTTATGATTTAGAGTAATGCATATAGTATATTAAGATAATTGGATGAACATTTGTACAATTATATGTATGTACCGTATGTCAAGTTTATGAAAATGAAATATTTGGCCATGACCTGATCTAGTTTGGAGTCTAAATTTTCTATTGAGTATTATGGTATATTCGTTCATGGGAAATGAGTTCTAAGGTGTGCCTATAATGATATATATGTATAAGCATGTAATGACCATTGCTGAATGTGATAAGCAACTATGAGAGAAATGAGTTGGTTTGATATTTATATTTATGGTATACTTGAATGTGGATTAAGTAAATTGGTCAATGGTATAATCGTATGCGATAATGAAAGGAGAAATGTACATAATCGAAACTGAGGCATATGTTCAGAAATGGTATATAATTGAATATAATGTTGATTATAGAAATGAAATAAATTAATAATTACCATATACATATTCGGTCTTTGTTTTTGAATGACCAAATGAATAGTGATTTACTAGTTGATGTTAATGATATTATTCGTGATATGTAAGTTAATGTTTTGATTTTAGATGGGATATACCTATTCAATCGTAATGGTATGATTTGGTACACATATATCAAAGTATTTGTTTTTATAAAAGTGCATTGATTTGTGTTTGGTCGAGTAATGCCTCGTAACCCTAATTTGGTGACGGATACCGGTTAGGGGTGTTACATATTCGGATTTGAAACTTAAAGACATTGAATTCCAGACCGGCGGCAGAGTGTTTCTGAAAGTATCATCGTGGAAGAAGATTCTTCGATTCGGTTGCAAACAAAAATTGAGTCCGCATTTCATCAGGCCATATGAGACTATCGAGAGGATAGGGCCAGTAGCATATCGGCTAGCTTTACCATCAGAACTTTAAAAGATTCATAATCTGCTTCATGTATCAATGTTATGGCGATATAGATTAGACCCTTGGCATATAATTTCTCCAACAGAGGTTCAGATTCAACCTGTTATGTCGTATAACGAAGAACCGATCAAAATCTTAGCTCGAGAGATCAAAGAGTTAAGAAATAAAAGAATAGCATTAGTAAAAGTTCTTTGGCAATGTCACAGCATTGAAGAAGCTACGTGCGTTCCCGAGAAAGCTATAAGAAAATAGTACCCTAACCTATTTTTCGGTAAGATTTTTAGGGACAAAAATTCCTAAGGGGGAGAGTTGTAACAGCCTATTTTTTGTGAAATCAAAATAGTGGTTTCAGAACCACAAATTTGAGGTCAAAATATTTATTTTAATATTATTTTAAGGTCAACAGTATGATAGTATGTTTGCATAAAAATTTCATTAAGAAATTTTATCATTTGTATGCTTAATTTGTGAAAAAAGACTAAATTGCATAAAGTGTAAAAGTTGTGTTCTATTAGCTAAAGGTGTCAAACAGCCAAAGAACCTTAAAGTGGAGGTTTTTTGTGGTAATTAGACCATTGTTAAAGTTAGTGGAGAAAGATGGACATTAAATAGGTGAATTATAAGTTATTAATTAATGGTTAATAATATAATTTAATAAATAAAAGAAAATAAAGTCAAATTCAAATTCCTTTCTTCATTCATCTTTTTGCATCGAAAATTAGAGAAGAAAAACTCCATGGAAGGAGCTTGAGGTTCGGCTATGTATTAACCTTGCATATAAGTGCATTCTGACTCGGTTTCTAAAGATTTTTATGGCTTTGAGGTCGTTGTTGTAACACCCCAAACCCAACCTAAACGGTACAGCCGAATCTGGTATGCCACATGAGAAGATTGTGTTGAAATTTTAAAGAAACTTTGCAATTTTTAAACCTTTCGTTTTGTGTTTTCATCTTTAACAAACAAATTCAGTTTCAAGTTACTAGCTTACCATTAAAAGAGTGTAATAGTCAAAAACAAGCTTTGTGCTACGTGAACCAAAATTAGGGAATTTTATAAATGTGACATTTAGAAACCGTTTGTATGATTTTAGAAGAATTTCAAATTTAATCATTTATTAAGCTTGTTATCCTTTTGTTAACATTTTGGAAAATGATTGTTTATATATATATTTAGAAAAACTTTAAAAAACTCCACATTTAACATTTCATAATATATGTAATAACAGCATTAAATAGAAACCCAAATTAAAGTTGTGGAGGCCTTATTACAAAATAAAATCCCAAATTAAAAGTAAGTTTAAAAGAAGGAAACGAAATTTACGAAAGAAGTAATACATGGTGATAAATAGTAAAAGTAACATATTTTAACCCCATATTTAGTATGCTTTTGGATGATTTAGCCCTTGATTTAAGTAAAAAGGTGCTTTTAATCCTTTCTTTTCATGTTTATACTTAGGAAAGCACCCGAGGATGAAAAGAACGAGAAATGGGCTTAAAATGGGCCAATTTGGGCCAAATAGGAAATCGACACGGCCTGAACTTCAAGCCACATGGCCGTGCCTCGTCAAATTACTTCACACGGCTATGCCATGATTTACACAGTCGTGCCCCAATCAATAGAATTGAGACACGGCCTAAAGATGACTTACACGGGCGTGTGCCATGGGCGTGCCCATGCCACGGGAATGAGCAATTTCACTCGGATTTGGATGGTTGGAGGCAATGAAACAAATTCCTAAGTCTACTTAAACATCCTAGAAGGAATTCTACTTGAATTAGGATACTTAGGAGCCAAGTAAAGCATCTCAAAGCCTATATAAACACCCAAGGTAGCAACTAAAAAGGGAGTTCGGCAGAAGTTTAAACAGGAGTTTTAGGTAGAGTTTTACGCGAGCTTTTATTCGTGGAATTACTCAAAGATAGCAGTTGATCCATCTCAAGAAGCGGAGTTCTACTCAAGACGAGAGGATCTTCTCTTCAATTCCTTGAGGGTTTTACTGGATTTCTTATGTTTTGTTTTATCTTTTCTCTTGAGATGTTTTCTTATTTTGTTATGAACTAAACCCTTGAGATACTTGAAGGGATGAAACCTATGATGGATTTTGTTAATTGATTTCTAAATTATAATAAGTACTTAGTTTGTTCTTAATTATGTTGTTTAATTTAATCGATGTGCTTAGGTGGAGGAGGAATAGACCACCCTAAGAGTAGATCTAGCATAATTAAGCGGA
Organism: Gossypium rotundifolium; assembly: GCA_025506655.1. Taxonomy (NCBI): domain Eukaryota; kingdom Viridiplantae; phylum Streptophyta; class Magnoliopsida; order Malvales; family Malvaceae; genus Gossypium; species Gossypium rotundifolium. The sequence goes on from CP106728.1 coordinate 32,759,530, forward strand.
GTTGATCGCATGCGCTTTGAGATAGGGTGGCGAGATTTTGCCGATTAGGGTGAAACCTAATGTGGGAATCCATTGATCGATTTACTGCTTCCTTAAGGGGTTATTATAAGAGAACGAGAGTTCCACTAATTAACCTAAGGTTAGACGTTATTTGCCTCGAGAGAGGGTTTAATATAGGTTAGGGAGTCTCACGGATCAATCTAAGCAAAGAAGTCATATGAATTAAAAGTTAGATAACAAGAGAAGTCATAGGTGGATTCTTACTGAGGGAATCGCCTAAAATCAATTGAGTTTTTCCACAGTCTTTTCCAAAAGTTTCATTCGTTTGTCTTTGCATCTAGTTTAGTTATTTATTAGTTTTAGATTAATAAACCAATCACTCCATATTTTAGGCTAAATAATAGAAAGAAAGTGAGTAGTAGTACTTTAAGGTTCCTTTGGGTTCGATAAAATAATTGATAAACTGTAAAAGTAACAAATTTTAACCCCATATTTAGTATGCTTTTGGATGATTTAGCCCTTGATTTATGTAAAAAGGTGCTTTTAATCCTTTCTTTTCATGATTATACTCAGGAAAGCACCCGAGGATAAAAAGAACACAAAACGGGCTTAAAATTGAGTAATTGGGCCTTAGCAAGCAATCAACATGGCCTGGCCCAAAGCCCACATGACCGTGCCTCGCCAATTACCTAGAGCACGACCTCAACTCGGTGACACACGGCCGTGCAGTATACATTTATCATACGGACGTGCCTGGTGATCTACACGGCCGTGCCCAAAATGACAGAATCGAGACACGGCCCAACCACGAGTTAGACGGGCATGTGCCATGGCCATGCCCCTGCCGCGGGAGAGAGCAATTTCACTTGGATTTGGATGCTTGAAGCCAAAGAAACATACTCCTAAGTCTACTCCAACACCCTAATAGTAATTCTACTTGAAGGAGGTACTTAGGAGCCAAGTATAGCATCTCAAAGCCTATATAAACAACCCAAGGCAGACATTAAAGGGGAGCTTTTGGGCAGAGGTGATCGTTGCAAAATAGTCTAGTTTTAATATTTATAAAAGAGTGATCGAACCTGTAGACTGACTGGGACAATGGTAGAGGCAAGTGCACCTATCGAACAGTAGTATGGCTCAGGCAAGAATATCTTATCGAACCCAAGGACCCTAAAAGTACTATTACTCACTTTCTTTCTATTATTTAGCCTTAAATATGGAGTGATTGGTTTAATCTAAAAAAAATAGATGAAATACTTTAAATTAAATGTAAAGACAAAAGAATAAAACTTCGCGAAAAGACTTTAAAGAACACTCAATTGATAGAGACGATACCCTCGGGAAGAATCCACCTATGACTTCACTCATTATCTAACTTTCAATTCATATGATTTCTTTTACTTAGCTTGATCCGTAGGACTCCCTAACTATATTAAACCTTCTCTCAAAGTGGATAACGTCTAACCTTAGGTTAATTAGTGAAACTCTCGTTCTCTTATAATAACCCCCTAAGGAAGCAGTAAATCGATCAATGGACTCCCATATTAGGTTTTACCCTAATCTGGCAAAATCTTGTAACCCTATCTCTAGGCGCCCGATCAACTCTGCTTAATTATGCTAGATCTACTCTTAGGCAGGGTCTATTCCTCCTCCACCTAAGCACATCAGATAAAATTAAGCAGCATAATTAAGAACAAACTAAGTATTTATCATATAAACTGAAAGAATTAAATAAAAAAACCTATCATAGGTTTCATCCCCTTCAGGTATCTGAGGGGTTTAGTTCATATCTAGATAAGAAAACATCTCAAGAGAAAAGATAAAACAAAACATAAGAAATCCCTAAAACCCCCTGAAGGAATTGAAGGAGAGATCCTCCGTCTTGAGTAGAATTCTGACTCTTCGAGATGGATCAACTGGCTTTCTTCGAGTAATTCCCTAAACGAGTAAAGCTCTGGAAGAAAACTCTGCTAAAACCTGACGACTTTAAATTGCTACCTTGGATTGTTTATATAGACGTTTGGGATGCTTTACTTGGCTCCTAAGTACTCATAATTCAAGTGAAATTCGTCCTAAGTGTTTGAGTTGACTTAGGATTGCATTTCTTAGGCTCCAAGCATCCAATTTCGAGTGAAATTACTCTTTCCCACAGTAGGGGCACGGCCTTGACACGCCCGTGTAAATCCTGGTCCAGCCTGTGTCTCCATTCTGTTGATTTAGGCATGGCTTTGACACGCCCATGCAATATCTGGGTAGAGGCCGTGCTTCGGGTCTGCCAATTGGGGCACGGCCGTGTACATCAGGGTCCAGGCCATGTTGGGCTTTTTGTCGACAAGGCACAGTCGTGTAAATTAAGGTGTGACCGTGTGCAATCTAAATATTGGGGCACGGCCGTGTGGCATGAAGTCCAGGCCGTGCCGACTTCTTGGGTTGGCCCACTTTGGTCCGTTTTAAACCCGTTTTGCGTCCTTTTTAACCTTGGGTGCTTTCCTGAGTATAAGACATAAAAAGAAAGGATTAAGAGTACCTTTTTACATAAATTAAGGATAAATTCATCCAAAAGCATACTAAATGTGGGATTAAAATATGTTACTTTTACGGTTTATCAAATACCCCCACACTTAAGCTTTTCCTTGTCCTCAAGCAAAATTCTCAATTTACAATTAAAACGAACTTTCCAAAATTCATAATTCCCATTGACAATGCCTCATCATAATTCATAGATAATTTATACATGGATCATTTAGCTTGAAGTGCCCTAAAGATTCAAACGAGATAAGTCATGATTTTGTAGCATGACAACATAGGTGTCTCCCCTTATTTAAATAATTACCTTTGATTCAAAATCGACAAGGATTGACATCCTCACTAAAGATTCACTTAAAGCACTCAAAGTGTTTACAGATCAAGAAAAAGCGCTCAAAAGTCGAACCTGAAAAGTTAATCCTATAGGCTTGCCTAAAAATCAAATCTCCACCACTGTATATGAGATAATAAACAAATCAAAAGGTCTTTATTAGGGTTGTAATGGGGCTTGGGTTAAAAGGTGTGGATAAAGGCTGAATTAGAGGGTTAAAATCGAGATTGAATTGACTAATTACCTAATATAAAAATAATGAACTAAATATGAATATTTATATCGAATGAAAAGTAATAATAACACTATTGATAATTACTCTATTATAAAGAGTATTTTCTTCACTTTAAAATTTGATAATACTTTAATCTGAGCTTTTTCTTCAACAATTGGAGTTTAATTGCTCTAAGCTCTTTTATTGAATAAACTTGGATTTTTTATTTTTTTATTTTTTAAGAACAAACTAAGTAAAATTTAATAGAAGGAACTTTGATAATTGAAATAACCTAATTTGGCAATTGATCAAGTCAATTCTCGATAGAGGGGTAGTCAAAAGAATATTGATAACAAATACAAAGGGATTTTGGGTTAATATTAGTGGGTGAGTCAATAAAAAGGTTGCTATGATTCAACGGGGTTCACTAGGGGTTAATTTGTATGTGTAGGCTTTTTAGTGGGGTGAATGGGTTAAAACCTAGGTGCCTTTATCATCTCAGTATATCAAATCATTAATGTGGTCTCGACATGTATAAACGAGATAAGTTCTAGAATAACAGTTCAAGGTTGACACACTCATAATCAATTAAAGTGAGCACGAAAAAGGGTATATGCTCTATAAGGCTCAAAATCTCACAAAAAATTATGGGTGTTTTGACATCAATCCTTATAAATTTTGAACTTCAAGGTGATACTCAAATTAGGTTCCACTACCTATCAATTTTTATTTTTAGAAAGTAGACTTATCTTGCTTGATTCTCTAGTATTCTTCAAATTTAATCATCAATGCACAATTAACTATGTCTCAATCCAAAACATATCAATAAAAATCATGAATTGACAGAAATTTCATCCTAATTAATAATATGAAAAAAATACTTAAAAATAAGACTAAATTCAGGGATTTTGAGAATTATGCAAAAAGTTAGGCACTATTACCCCCACACTTAAGATGTACATTGCCCTCAATGTACAAAGATAGATAATGAAATTTATGTATAAATTAAAAGAGAAGGGGGAAAGTGATACTTTCCTGAAGTTTTGGAGGGCTCCGGTATTTAGCATTGGTGATTTTTGAGAGTCTCTTAATGCTATGTAGGTTGAGTGTGTGTTTTTAACTTTGAAGTCGTTATTGAAATAACTTAGGGCTGCCATGAAATGTAGATTAGGCATACTCGAAGATTAGATAACCAATTTAAGATAATATAAAGAGCAATTTTAATTTAAAACATAAAAATATGTCTAAAAAATATAAATAAAAATAAGAACAAAACGAAATGGTGAATAAATGTTAAATGTTTTGTACTAAGAGGAACTCAAAGGTCCTCATCGGTAGCCGGATCTTGTGGTGGTGCTGGTGGAGATATGTGAAAGTGATGGCAGATTTGTTGCAGGGTAGCCTCTATCCTATCAAAGTGTCGAGTAGTGTCGGTGAACTGGTGGGTATAGTACTACTCGAATTGAGTGAGGCGTGTGGAGATATCAGCCAATAAAGTTGCTGAAGATGGTGGTTGCTGGCTCGAAACTGATGGGACATCATCAGTAATGTCCCCGGGTATCTCCTCCTCTGTTGATAGTCTGTATTGAGGGGGTCCATCCCTCGACGATGCTTGATCATCTTCATGTGTACCATCGTCTGGATTCCTTGAGGTGTCATATGTCCGATTAGTGTAAGTGAGGACCTCTGATGATCGGTGTTGAGGAGTCCAAAGTGCTGTGCCAATCGCTTACGTACGGCCCCATTGATAGGATTCCCTTTCTATACGCCTCCGTCTGGTGTTGAATTGCACATGCAATAAAATAGGCCTCAACGAAAACATGTCCTTTGGACATGCATGATAAGAAGTAGACGTCTTGTTTATTAACGACGCCGGTGCTCTCTTTACAACCTGTAATTGTATGAGCAAGTATAGCATGTATGTACCTGAGGGCTGGGGAAAGGGCGGTTGCCTTAGAACAACTGGGATTATAGGTGTTTGTCGTGGGTTGAAGTTTTCACCAACATTTGTGTGGTTCACAGTGGAGCTCTCGGTTTAAATCGTCCAATGGGTTTTCTTCTATGAATTTGGGCGTGTAAACTCCGAGTGCCGCTCCGAATTGAGGTACGCTTAGTTGGCAAATTGATCCTCCCAGGCGAAATTGGATGGCGTTGGCATCGTTGAAGTGCGTCATCACTATCTGAAGTGTGAATATAGCACAGAATTCAAGGGTAAGTTCCAAAAAGGTGGGTTCGTCGATGGCGAAGAAGTTTTCCCAAGGGTCGATTGAGAGAAGTGCCTGAATATCAGCTTCGAGTTTGACTTGCCTTACCGCATTCCAGTCAATGCGTCTACCAGTGCCTATTGGTCTTTTCTGGATCTTTATATAGCGCTCTTCTTGTGTTGCGTGTGGGAATCTGAGAAAAGGATGTCAAAGTTCATTAGAAGCACTTGCGGAAGACGATCCAGGTGCTTTTCTCTTGTTGCTTGGAACGGCTCTCTTTATACGTGATGACGACATAATTCCTGCAACATAATCAAAGGATATACATAGCCATGAATTTTCTAATAATAATTAAAGTTAATAGCCATACATAGATGCTTCTTTTAAGAACAAAATTGAATCATATCCTCATTATTCATTTAGAACAATTTTTAACTAAAACCATGGTTAAGTACTGAATTCATTAACAAATGTAACTACATTTAGCAATGGAATATCAAGTTTGTAATGACCATAATAGAAAACTAATGTTAACATAGAGAATATATGAAGAAGAATTAAAATAAAACCATTAATCAATCAATCGAGAAAGATGAAAGTAAAAAAAATACTAGAAAACTAAACAAAATGCATCAGATTTTTGAGTAGAATCAAATAGAACCCTTAAATAAAGAGGAAATAATTGAAAATATGTAGGAAAAGGAACCAGGGATTTGTTGGATGCGACGAACACGGGTGGAGCATGGCGGTGGCAGTGGCGTTGCGTGAGGTAGCACGGTTGTGTTGCGGGTGTGTGACTTGGTTTTGGTTGGTTATGCCTTGGAATGTTAGGGCAAGATAGTTTTGGGTGGTGGAGGATGTGGGTATGGTGGAAATTTTTGGGAAGGAGGCTGAGAATTGTGTCTAGGGTTTAAAATAGGGGTTTTTCTGGTTAATTATCTTATATAAGGGAGTGGAACACGACCACCTGACATGGCCGTGTGACTTTTGAATTGCCCGTGCTTTTCGTGATTGCTTAGAATTGGGCGCGATTCGGGGTTTTAGCACGCCCGTGTGATAATTTGACACGCCCGTTCTCGATAAGTCAAATGTTCACACGGTTATTTGGCACGCCCGTGGTCCAGCCATGCTCGATATGTCAGTAGCCTCACATAGTTATGAGGCACGGTTGTGCAATGCCCGTGTTCGACAAGTTAGTGTCTTCACAAGGTCATGAGGCACGGCCGTGTCTTTTTGTCGCAGCTCGTGTTAAAGAAGAGAGGTTTTCCCTGTTTGTACATAGTCATCGGCACGTCTGTGTTACAGGCCGTGTTAAGTATCCTGCATTTTTGTTAGACTTCTACAAAACAATGTTAATGCGGTTACTGTTTGGGTTGCCTCCCAAAAAGCGCTTGTTTATAGTCTTAAGCTAGACTCTCCCTGTTTTTAGTTCTAAAGGAAGGTTCATGGAGCATAAACTCCTCTCTCATATCTCCAAAATCTGCATCATTATAAATTTTAAGTCGATGACCATTTACCTTGAACGTGCCTTTAGTGGGGTGAGTTACCTCAATGGTTCCATATAGAAATATTGTTTTGATCATGAATGGTCCTGACCATCTGGATTTTAGCTTCCCAGGGAATAGTTTAAGCCTTGAATTGTATAGTAGGACTAGGTCCCCTACCTCAAAATGTTTTGATCTCTTGAGGCGAGCATCGTGACGTCGTTTTGTTGCTTCCTTGTATAGCTTTGAGTTCTCATAGGCTTCCATTCTCCATTCATCCATCTCATTTATCTACATCATTCGTTTCTTTCCTGCAAGTTTGAGGTTAGTATTTAAAAATTTTGTTGCCCAGGAAGCTTTGTGTTCTAGCTCGAATGGTGGATGACAACTTTTTTCGTATACGAGCTTGTAGGGGGATGTTCCTAGAGGTGTTTTGAATGCTGTTCTATAAGCCCATAAGGCATCATCTACTTTAGCTGCCCAATCTTTTCTATTTGATTCCACCGTTTTTTCTAAAATATGCTTAAGCTCTCGGTTTGCTACCTCAACTTGCCCACTAGCTTGAGGATGGTATGGGGTGGCTATTTTGTGGTATATTCCATATTTCTTTAGAACTTTTTCAAACTGTGTATTACAAAAATGAGTACCCCTATCACTGATGATGGCTCTGGGTGTTCCGAATCTGGAAAATAATTTCTTGAGAAACTTAACTACTACCCTAGCATCATTGGTAGGTAAGGCTTCCGCTTCTACCCATTTTGACATGTAATCAACTGCTACTAAGATGTATTTATGTCCAAAGGAACTAGGGAATGGTCCCATAAAATCTATACCCCATACATCAAATATTTCACATGACAGCATATATGTTTGAGGCATTTCATCACGTTTAGAAATATTACCTGTTCTTTGGCATTTGTACACGAGGTAACATACTTATTGGCATCTTTAAATAGAGTGGGCCAGTAAAAACCTAATTCGAGTATTTTGTGTGCTGTCTTAATCCCACTGTAGTGTCCTCCTGATGGTCCTGAATGACAATGTTCCAGGATTTTGCTTGCCTCTGTCCTTGTAACGCATCTTCGAATTACCTGATCTGCACATATGCGGAAAAGAAAGGGGTCTTCCCAAAAATAAATTTTCACATCAGCAAAGAATCACTTCTTTTGGTGATGTGTAAATTTTTTTGGTAGGATGTTAGCTGCAAACCAAGGTACTTCAGTATGTGTTATACAAAAGAGCTGTTCTTTGGGAAACGAATCATTTATTTCATGTTCATCAAGTTCTTTGGTATGTGGATTTTTGAGTCTCGAAAGATGATATGTCGCGAGATTCTCAACTCCCCTCTTATCCTGTATTTCTAAGTCAAATTCCTGTAGGAGTAAAGTCTATCGTATTAGTCTAGGTTTTGCATCAGGTTTGTTTAAAAGATATCGAAGAGCTGAATGATCAGTGTAAAAAACAACTTTAGATAATATTAGATATTGTCTAAATTTGTCAAAAGCAAAAACTACAGCCAGCAATTCCTTCTCTGTCGTGGTGTAATTTTCTTGTGCGGTGTTAATGTTCTACTAATGTAGTAGATTGGCTGAAAATGCTTGTCTCTCCGTTGTCCCAAGTCTGCGCCTACTGCAAAGTCACTTGCATCACACATTAATTCGAAGGGTAAGTTCCAATTAGGTGCAATTATAATTGGTGCGTTTACTAATTTATCCTTAAGGACATTGAATGCATCTAAACATTCCTAATTGAAATTAAAAGAAACATCTTTTTCTAGTAATTTTGTCAAAGGCTTGGATATTTTAGAAAAATCCTTAATAAATCTTCTATAAGACCCTGCGTGTCCTAAAAAACTTCTAATAGCCTTGACTGCGCTAGGGGGAGGTAATTTTTCTATGGTTTCAACTTTTGCTTTATCTACCTCAATTCCCTTACTAGAAATCTTATGTCCTAATACAATCCCTTCTCTAACCATAAAATGGCATTTCTCCCAATTTAAAACAAGGTTTGTTTCTTCACATCTCGTTACAACTCATTTTAAATTTCTAAGGCAAAGATGGAAAGAATTACCGAATACCGAGAAATCATCCATAAATACCTCCATGATGTCCTCCACGAGTTCGTCGAAGATTGCCAACATGCAACGCTAAAAAGTAGCAGGAGCATTACATAATCCAAAAGGCATTCTACGATAAGCAAACGTATCGTATGGGCATGTAAATGTTGTTTTTTCTTGATCTTCAGGAGCTATGGGGATTTGAAAGTAGCCGGAGAGTCCATCCAGGAAGCGGTAATACATATGCCCGAATAATCTTTCTAGCATTTGATCTATGAAAGGTAACGGAAAATGATCTTTTCTGGTGGCATCATTCAACTTTTTATGGTCTATGCAGACTCTCCATCCTGTAACTGTTCTTGTAGGAATTAACTCATTTTTTTTCATTGGGTACTACCGTCATTCCTCCTTTCTTTGGGACTACCTGCACAGGACTTACCCAAGTGCTATCAGAAATAGGGTAAATTATTCTTGCATCTAGAAGTTTAATTACCTCGGCTTTGACCACTTCTTTCATGTTAGGGTTTAAACGTCTCTGCGGTTGCACACATGGTTTATATTCTTCTTCCATCAAAATCTTGTGGGTGCAGAACGTGGGCTTATTCCCTTGGTATCAAAAATTTTCCAAGCTATGGCTTTCTTGTGTTCTGTTAGTACTTTTATCAGTTCCTTTTTTTCTTTGGATTCTAATTCTGAGGAAATGATTACTGGTAGTGTAGAATTGTCCCAAAGGAATGCGTATTCAAGGTGTTTTGGTAACTGTTTGAATTCCAATTTGGGTGGCTCTATGATGGAGGGTTTTAGTTTAATTTCATTATCATTCTCGATGCTTTCTTCATTTTGTTTTTCATATGATGATATTTTCAGATTCAACTCATTGTCTTCATCCTTTTCCCCCTTTTTCTGAGCTTGGCACAATTCCAATGTGTCACCTTGTATAATTTCCTGTAATGAATTCTCTATAATATGATCAGTAGTGTCGAAAAAATAACAGGAATCATCTTGTTCTTTAGAATATCGCATGGCATCACAGAGTTGAAAGATAATTTCTTCATCACCTATTCTTAGAGCTAGTTTACCATTGCCTACATCAATGATAGCTCTAATAGTGGCTAAAAAAGGATGCCCTAAGATTAAAGGAACATTAATGTCTTCATCCATGTCTAACACAATGAAATCAACAGGAAAAATAAATTTATCTATTTTTACCAAGACATCTTCAATAATTCCCCTAGGATATTTAATAGATCTATCGGCTAATTGAATGCTCATCCTAGTGGGATTTGGTTCCCCAAGATTTAGCCATTTAAATAATTTGTAAGGCATTATATTAATACTAGCACCTAGGTCTGCTAATGCTTTCTTGATGTTTAAACTACCGATTAAGTAAGGAATAGTGAAACTCCCTGGATCTTTTAACTTCCATGGAAGTCTATTTTGGAGAAGGGCTGAACATTCTTCGTTAAGCTCCACCATGGATACCTCCTCAAGCTTCCTTTTGTTTGTAAGAAGTTCCTTTAAAAATTTTACATATTTCGGCATCTGTGAAATAGCTTCAACGAAAGGTAAGTTAATATGTATTTGTTTAAAAAGTTTGAGGAACTTACCATATTGAGCATCCAATTGTTCTTTCTTCAATTTTGCTGGATATGGAAATTGTGGTTTATTCTCTGTAGGCAATGAATTATCGTTCTCCTCTTCTACACTCTTTTTCTTAGTAATTTCATGTGGTGTCTTCCTTTGTGGTTCAATTAACTCTTTGCCACTCCTTAGTGTAACTACTTTTACCTGCTGTGCGTCTTTTGATAAAATCTCTGTCCTTATTTCAAATAATGTCTCAATAAGTAGTCCAACCGTCATGATGATTTCTCGTACCTGAATCTTGATTCCCTCGATTGACCTTTGTTGTTTATCGAGTGTTTCTTCAGCCTTTTGAAGGTGAGAGTTTATAGCTGTCACCAATTTTGTCATAATCTCTTCAAGGTTGGATTCCTTTTCCTGTGGATAAGGTTGTTGAAAATTTGGAGGAAAATCCTGTCTTTGATCATTCCATGAGAGATCGGGATGGTACCCCCATCCTGCATTATAAGTGTCACTATAAAAATTATTTTTACATCTAGAGTAGTTCCCTATATAGTGGGCATGTTCGTTTTTCATGCCGTATCCATAGGGTGGGTATTCAGGATTTGTCACGCTTATTAGATTCGAGTTATATTGCATTTCTGAATGTACCTGCGAGAGATTATTCAAACAATCAATCTTTTTATTCATTATTTCAAGCTGATCAGATAACCTGGTGACCACGTCGAGGTTGAAAATATTGGTCGTTTCAGTAGGAATTGTCCCCATGCCTTGCCACTGATAATTATTCAGTGCCATTCCATTGAAAAACTAAAATTATCTGTCAAAAATAAAAGAAAAGTTAGCAAAGTAAAAATAATAATAATGAATAATAATAAAAAAAATAATAATGGCTAAAGTAATAAAAATTGAGCTTTCGTAATATTTTAGAAGTCCCCGGCAACGGCGCCAAAAACTTGATCAACGCAAAAGCAGTCTAGTTTTAATATTTATAAAGAGTGATCGAACACATGGTATTGTGACAACGATAGAGGAAGTGCACCTATCGAACAGTAGTATAGCTCAGGCAAGAAGATCTTATCAAACCCAAGGACCCTAAAAGTACTATTACTCACTTTCTTTCTATTATTTAGCCTTAAATATGGAGTGATTGGTTTAATCTAAAAAAAACAGACAAAATACTTTAACTTAAATGTAAAGACAAAAGAACAAAACTTCGAGAAAAGATTTTAAAGAAAACTCAATTGATAAAGACGATACCCTCGAAAAGAATCCACCTATGACTTCACTCATTATCTAACTTTCAATTCATATGATTTCTTTTACTTAGCTTGATCCGTGAGACTCCCTAACCTATATTAAACCTTCTCTCGAAGTGGATAATGTCTAACCTTAGGTTAATTAGTGGAACTCTTGTTCTCTTATAATAACCCCCAAAGGAAGAAGTAAATCAATCAATGGACTCCCATATTAGGTTTCACCCTAATTCGGCAAAATCTCGTAACCCTATCTCTAGGCGCCCGATCAACTCCACTTAATTATGCTAGATCTACTCTTAGGCAGGGTCTATTCCTCCTCCACCTAAGCACATCAGATAAAATTAAGCAGTATAATTAAGAACAAACTAAGTATTTATCATATAAACCGAAAGAATTAAATAACAAAATCCATCATAGGTTTCATCCCCCTCAGGTATCTGAAGGGTTTAGCTCATATCTAGATAAGAAAACATCTCAAGAGAAAAGATAAAACAAAACATAAGAAATCCCTAAAACCTCCTGAAGGAATTGAAGGAGAGATCCTCCGTCTTGAATAGAATTCCGACTCTTTGAGATGGATCAACTAGCTATCTTTGAGTAATTCCCTAAACGAGTAAAGCTCTGGCAGAAAACTCTGCTAAAACTTGACGACTTTGAATTGCTGCCTTGGATGGTTAATATAGACATTTGGGATGCTTTACTTCGCTCCTAAGTACTCATAATTCAAGTGAAATTTGTCCTAAGTGTTTGAGTGGACTTAGGATTGCGTTTCTTGGGCTCCAAGCATCCAATTTCGAGTGAAATTGCTCTTTCCCGCGGTAGGGGCACGGCCTTGACACGCCCGTGTAAATCATGGTCCAGCCCGTGTCTCCATTCTCTTGATTTAGGCATGGCTTTGACACGCCCGTGCAATATCTGGGTAGAGGCCGTGCTTCGGGTCTGCCAATTGGGGCATGGCCGTGTACATCGGGGTCCAGGCTGTGTTGGGCTTTTTGTCGACAAGGCACGGCTGTGTAAATTAGGGTGTGACCGTGTGCAATATAAATATTAGGGCACGACTGTATGGCATGAAGTCCAGGCCGTGCTGACTTCTTGGGTTGGCCTACTTTGGTCCGTTTTAAACCCGTTTTGCGTCCTTTTTAAACTTGGGTGCTTTCCTGAGTATAAGACATGAAAAGAACGGATTAAGAGCACCTTTTTACATAAATTAAGGATTAATTCATCCAAAAGCATACTAAATGTGGGATTAAAATATGTTACTTTTACGGTTTATCAAGAGGCTTTTGCCAAGCATTCATCTTTTAGGGAGTCACTTGAAGATAGCCAGTTGATCCATCTCAAGAAGCCAGAGCTCCATTCAAGACGGAGGATCTCTCCTTTAATTCCTTCAGGGGGTTTTAGGGATTTCTTATGTTTTGCTTATTCTTTACTCTTGAGATGTTTTCGTATTTAGTTATAGATCAACCCTTGAGATACGAAGGGATGAAACCTATGATGGATTTTGTTATTTGATTTCTAAATTATATGATAAGTACTTAGTTTGTTCTTAATTATGTTGCTTAATTTAATCTGATGTGCTTAGGTGGAGGAGGAATAGACCTCACCAAAGAGTAGATCTAGCATAATTGAGCGGAGTTGATCGGGCTCCAAAAGATAGGGTTACGAGATTTTTCCGAATTAGGGTGAAACCTAATATGGGAACCCATTGATCGATTTACTGCTTCCTTAGGGGGTTATTATAAGAGAACGAGAGTTCCACTAATTAACCTAAGGTTAGACATTATTTTCCTCGAGAGAGGGTTTAATATAGGTTAGGGACTCTCACGTATCAAGCTAAGTAAAGAAATCATATGGTTTGAGGAATAAATAATAAGTGAAGTCATAGGTGGATTCTTCTTGAGGTTATCGTCTTTATCAACTGAGTTTTCCTAAAGCCTTTCTCCAATTCAATCTTTTGTCTTTGCATTTAGTTTAAGTATTTCATTAGTTTAATAATTCAATCACTCCATATTTCAGGCTAAATAATAGAAAGAAAGTGAGTAGTAGTACTTTTAGGTTCCCTTGGGTTCGATAAGATATTCTTGCCTGAGCTATACTACTATTTGATAGGTGCACTTGCCTCTATCGTTGTAGCAGTTAGTCTACAGGTTCGATCACTCTTTTATAAATATTAAAACTCGACTGTTTGACACGATCAAGTTTTTGGTGCCGTTGCCGGGGAACATCTAAAATATTAAGAAAGCTCTATTTCTATTACTTTATCCATTATTTTTATTTTTAAATTTCTCTTATACATATATTTTTGTTTTTCTAAATTTCTTTCTTTCTTTTCATAGCAAGTACCTCTAGTTTATGACTAGAAGAAATCCAAGAGGACCATTAGAATACGAGAGTGACACTGAAGCTATCGCTCATAGAAATCGCGGAGAAATTAGACGAGCCCTAGACTATCAAAGAGAAGAACATCAAAGATCCAATCCTATTGAAGGGATGGACGAGAACAACCCACCAAATGTGCAAGAACAGAATGCTCCGCGTACTATGTACGATTATGCTAAACCTAATCTGACAGGAGCAGAATCTAGTATTGTTAGGCCCGCTATAGCCTCTAATAATTTTGAATTAAAGCTAACACAATACAAATGATTCAACAATTTGTTCAATTTGATGGTTTGTAGGAAGAAGATCCAAACACTCAGATATCTAATTGTTTAGAATTCTGTGATACCTTCAAAATAAATGGCGTTTCTGACGAAGCCATACATCTTCGGTTATTTCCTTTTTCATTAAGGAATAAAGCAAAGCAGTGGTTGAACTCGTTACCATGAGAGTCAATCACCACATGGGATCAAATGACCGAAAAATTTCTTTTAAAATATTTTCCACTAGCCAAAACGGCTAAATTTAGGAATGACATATCTTCTTTTGTGCAGAATGATGTAGAAACATTATATGATTCATGGGAAAGATACAAGGGTCTCCTAAGAAGATGCCCACACCACGGATTACCTTTGTGGCTTCAAGTCCAAACTTTTTATAATGGTATGAATTCTCTAACTAGGCAGATGATTGATTCATCAGCCGGTTATACTTTGAATAATAAAACTCTTGAAGCAGCTTACGATTTTCTTGAGGAGATGTCATTGAACACCTATCAATGGCAAATTATAAGAGCTAAACTGACAAAATCAGCCGGAGTTTTTAACATAGACGCACTGACAATGCCGTCAACATAGGTGGAGTTAATGAATAAAAAACTTGACAATTTATGTTCTTCACAGGTACATCCAGTCATGTAATGCGAAGCAAGCGAGAATATGGTGAATTCTGAGTACCCACCCTACCAACCAGGAGCAGAAAACGAGCAGACAAACTATATAGGTAACAATTTCCGACTTAATAATAATCCTTATAGTAACACTTATAATGCAGGTTGTAGGAACCACCCAAATTCTTCACGGGGAGGACAAGGAAATCAAGGAAATCAAAGGCAGCAACCTACTTCAAATTACCAAAATCAGCCCTATCCATAGGAAAAGAAATCAAACCTTGAAGAAATGCTGACAAAATTCATGGCAGCTACAGATTCTCGTCTCCAAATGATGGAAGCAACACTTGATGAATAGCAAATCTTACTCAAGGGAATCAAGACTCAGGTGGAAGAGCTTATTACGTCAGTTGGAATACTTAATGGAGTAGTATGTTAAATAAGGGCAGAAAATTTTTCCAAAGACACAGAGCAAGTAAGGGTAGTTACACTAAGGAGTGGCAAAGAGCTAGTTGAACCACAAAAAAAGACACCACATGATGTTATCAAGGAAAAAAATGTAAAAGTTGAGAATGACAATACATTGCCTAAAGAGAATAGAACACGAATTCCATATCCAGAAAAATTGAAGAAAGAAAAGCTGGATGCTCAATATGGTAAGTTCCTTGAACTATTTAAACAAATACATATTAACTTACCTTTTGTTGAAGCTATTTCCCAAATGCCCAAGTATTCAAAATTCTTGAAGGAACTTCTCACAAACAGAAGGATGCTTGAGGAAGTATCAAAGGTGGAGCTTAATGAAGAGTGTTCAGCCCTTCTCCAAAATAGACTACCACGAAAGTTAAAAGATCCAGGGAGTTTCACTATTCCTTTCTTAATTGGTAGTTTAGACATCACGAAAGCATTAGCAGACCTAGGCGCTGGTATCAACTTAATGCCTTATCGATTGTTTAAACGGCTAGACCTTGGGGAACAAAAACCTACTAGGATGAGCATTCAATTAGCTGATAGATCTATTAAATATCCTAAAGGAGTTATTGAAGATGTCTTGGTAAAAATTGATAAATTTATTTTCCCCGTTGATTTCGTTGTGTTAGACATGGATGAGGACATCAATGTTCCTTTAATCTTAGGGCATCCTTTTTTAGCCACTGCTAGAGCTATTATTGATGTAGGTGACGACAAGCTAGCACTAAGGATAGGTGATGAAGAAATTATTTTCCAAATTTATGATGCCATGCGATATTCTAAAAAGCAAGATGATTCTTGTTATTTTGTTGACACTACTAATCATATTATTAAAAATTCATTAAAGGAAATCCTGCAAGATGACACGATGGAACTGTATCTGCCTCAAGGAGAGGGGGAAGAGGATGAAGGTAATGAGATTAGTTTAAATACATCATCATTCAGACAAATGAAAGAAGAAAACATTGAAAAAGATGACGTATTAAAACATAAACCCTCCATCGAAGAGCCGCCCAAATTGGAATTAAAACAATTACCAAAACAATTAGAATATGCATTCCTCAGGGACAATTCTACGTTACCAGTAATCATCTCTTCAGAACTAGAACCCAAGGAAAAGAAGGAGCTGATAAAGGTACTAAGAGAACACAAGAAAGCCATAGCTTGGAAAATCTCCGACATCAAGGGAATAAGCCCCGCGTTTTGCACCCATAAAATTTTAATGGAAGAAGAATATAGACCATGTGTGCAACCTCAGAGATGATTAAACCCCAACAAGAAAGAAGTGGTCAAAGCTGAGGTAATTAAACTTCTTGATGTAGGAATAATTTATCCTATTTCTGATAGCACTTGGGTAAGTCCTGTGCAGGTGGTTCCAAAGAATGGAGGAATGACGGTAGTGCCCAACGAAAAGAATAAGTTAATTCCCACAAGAACACTTACAGGTTGGAGAGTCTGTATCGACTATAGGAAGCTGAATGATGCCACCAGAAAAGATCACTTTCCTCTACCCTTCATTGATCAAATGTTAGAAAGACTATCCGGGCATATGTACTATCGCTTCTGGACGGACTCTCCTGCTACTTCAAATCCCACGACTCACGAAGACCAAGAGAAGATGACATTTACATGCCCATATGGTACATTTGCTTATCGTAGAATGCCTTTTGGATTATGTAATGCTCCTACCACTTTTCAGATTGTATGTTGGCAATATTTGATGGACTTGTAGAGGACATCATGGAGGTATTCATGGATGATTTCTCGGTATTCGGTAATTCTTTCCAGCTTTGTCTTAAAAATCTAAAACGAGTTCTAATTAGATGTGAAGAAACAAACCTTGTTCTGAATTGGGAAAAGTGCCACTTTATGGTTAAAGAAGGGATTGTTTTAGGACATAAGATTTCTAGAAAAGGGATTGAGGTAGATAAAGCAAAAGTTGAAACCATAGAGAAATTACCTCTTCCTAGTTCAGTGAAGGCTATTAGAAGCTTTTTAGGACATGCAGGCTTTTATAGAAGATTAATTAAAGACTTTTCTAAAATAGCTAAGCATTTGACAAAATTACTAGAAAAAGATGTTCCTTTTAATTTCAATCAGGAATGTTTAGATGCATTCAATATCCTTAAAGATAAATTAATAAATGCACCAATTATAATCGCACCTGATTGGAATTTACCCTTTGAACTAATGTGTGATGCAAGTGACTTTGCAGTAGGCGTAGTTTTGGGACAACGAAGAGACAAGCATTTTCAGCCAATCTACTACGCTAGCCGAACATTAACATCCGCGCAAGAAAATTACACCACGACTGAGAAAGAACTGGTAGCTGTAGTTTTTGCTTTTGACAAATTTAGACAATATCTAATATTATTGAAAGTTGTCATTTACACTGACCATTCAACTCTGCGTTATCTTTTAACCAAACCTGATGAAAAACCTAGACTCGTACGATGGATTTTACTCTTACAGGAATTTGATCTGGAAATACATGATAAGAAGGGAGCTGATAATCTGGCGACAAATCACCTCTCAAGACTCAAAAATCTACACACCAAAAAGCTTGATGAACAAGAAATAAATGATTCATTTCCCGAAGAACAACTCTTTTCTTTAACGTATTCTAAAGTACCATGGTTTGCAAATATTGCGAATTATTTAGCATCTAACGTCTTGTCAAGAAAATTAACACATCACCAAAAGAAGCGACTATTCACTGATGTGAAAAATTATTTTTAGGAAGATCCATTTCTTTTCCGCATATGTGCAGATCAAGTAATTCAAAGATGCATTGCAAAGAGAAAAGCAAGCAAAATCCTAGAACATTGTCATTTAGGACCATCAGGAGGACATTACAGTGGTATTAAGACAACACACAAATTACTTGAATCAGGTTATTACTGGCCCACTCTATTTAAAGATGCCAACAGGTATGTTACCGCGTGTGATAAATGCCAAAGAACAGGTAATATTTCTAAATGTGATGAAATGTCTCAAACATATATGTTGTCATGTGAAATATTTGATAAATGGGGTATTGATTTTATAGGACCTTTCCCTAGCTCATTTGGAAATAAATACATCCTAGTAGAAGTTGATTACATGTCAAATGGGTAGAAGCAAAGCCTTACCTACCAATGATGCTAGGGTAGTAGTTAAATTTCTCAAGAAACTATTCTCCCTGTAACACCCCTATCCCGTGTTCGATTATCGAATTAGGGTTAGAAGTGTTACTAGACAGTTCAAAAAACTTTACAGAATTATCACATAGTCATTTATCAATCTCAAACATAAAGTCCCTTAAGAAGGTCATCGAGACCTTAATCATGCTTATAAACCAAGTCAGGACTAAACTGAAACACATACGAGATTTCATGAAAATTTAAAACTTTTCTAAAATACAGGGGGCACACGGTAGGGGGTAGGCCGTGCATCTCCCACGGTTTCTTGACACACCCGTGTGTCTTCCCCGTGGCTATATACTGCCAAAACCAACACGGTCACTAAGCATGACCGTGTGCTAAGGTCGTGTACAATAGTTCACATACTGCCATTTCCCACACGGCCACCGAGCACACCCGTGTCTAGGCTGTGTACAATATAAGGCACATTTTTCCAATTTACCCACGGTCTTAGGCACGCCCGTGTGCCTCAACCGTGTGACATTATAGGCCATTTTACAAGGCCAATATGCCACCCATTTTGGGTCTCACCTACAAGCAATACATACCAAAACATAAAATGCATATATGGCAACCAAAACATATCAAATGGTTCATATCATCCATACATCCAATACCAAATCCATCCATACCAATTTGCAAACTAAATCCTACCTCATTTCAAATATGTATCATCCATTTGCTTAACCAAAACTTAACCATTACTTATGCATCAAGACATACTAAATATATTCTTCATAACTCATTCATTCAAACATTTATCAACTCAAAAGCTTGCCAATACACATGGCCATGCTCACTTCATAAACATATACACCTATCTAGCCTATACATGCCATAATTAGCCATATACATGTTCAAAAAGGGTACCAAAATAAGTTTTTGTAGTGTGATGATGATTCTTGACAATCCCGAGCCTTTAGTAGCTTCGACGACCTATCAAACAAAGAAAACAAACAGACAGAGTAAGCTTTCCAAATGCTTAGTAAGTCATATACAAATAAATACATTGGCACGTATATATATATATATATATATCAATTACTTACCAACTATCACATACATATCTTGGTTCATAAACTTATGGCCACATTTGTCACATTCAACATTTTAAGTTTCACATTCTCATTTTCAATCATGCTCTTCTTCATATCAAAGTCATATAGGTACTTACCTTTTATACACACTTAATGTGCATACAACGTCCCTGAAACGGATAATCACTCATTTATTGATCAAAGCTCAGATATACCATTCGTATTGCAGACTTGCCCATTGAACCAATAGGAACCTAGTAGGATAATCAAAAAGCTCGAAATAGTTGTACATTGCCAGTGTCCCAGACGAGATCTTACATGCACTCGGATATCAATGCCAATGTCCCAGACAGGGTCTTATACGAATCAATACGTTGCCGATGACCCAGATACGGTCTTACTCGTACAGATCATAACGATGCCAACGTCCCAGACGTGGTCTTACACGAGTCAATATGATGCCAATGTCCCAGACATGGTCTTACTCATAAAGTTCATATTGATGCCTACGTCCCAGACGAGGTCTTACACAAAATTTCAAATCAATGCCAACGTCCCAGACGTGGTCTTACATGTTAAAATAGAACGGATACCTATATAAAGACGTAGCTAATCCTATCTATTCCTAGGTTCACATGGTACTTCTCAGCTTTATCACTATATCGAACTTATTTCAGAATTCACACACTTAGCATCTCATACTCATTCATTTTCATCGATAGACATATGAATACATAAATATTCAATTCAACACAGATAAGTTTATTTACATAGTGACTTACCTCGGATTCGATATATCAGAATGAAAATGGCTACTCGTTAACTTTCACTTTCCCGCGATCTAAGTCTGTTTTCCTCGATTCTTGATCTTAAATTTAGGTCAAACTTAGCCGAATGTTTGAAGAGTTCAAACCCTTTCTTTTCTCTATGAATTTCTTTGGTGGATGGATAGAAATGGCCATTTTAATGCTTTATTTTTGTTATAAAATAACTTAATAACAAATTTCCAAATTTAACCTTCAAAACAAAACTTATAAAACATATTATATAAGGTCATTATTGACCATTTCCATCCACTAACTCCACTTTTGGTCAAATTTCTACATAAGACCTTTTCATGTAAAAGCCACAACAAATAGACACTTTTACACATATCATAGTAGTTTTGCATTTAATGCATTTTAATCATTTTGTCAATTTAAGCACGCAAACAGACAAATTCACTTACGGAAATTTACCACATGCTAATTCACATATCAATGGCACAGAAAATAATATTAAAATATTATACAGACTCAGATTTGTGGTCTCGAAACCACTGTTCCGACTAGGGTATAAACCGGACTATTACAATTCTCCTCGCCCTTAGGGATTTTCGTCCCCGAAAATCTTACCGTTAAACAGAATAGGATATTGCTGTCTCATTGAGTCTTCAGGCTCCTACGTAGCCTTTTCTAATCCGCGTCAATTCCACAATACTTTCACTAATGGAATTTTCTTGTTTCTCAACTCTTTCACTTCATGAGCTAAGATACGGATCGGTTCCTCTTCATATGTCATATCAGATCGGATTTCAATTTCAAATGGGGCAATCACGTGTGATGGATCAGACTGATATCTACGGAGCATCGAAACGTGAAATACATTGTGAATCTTTTCTAGTTTAGAGGGTAATTTAAATCTATATGCAACAGGCCCAACACGTTCAATGATCTCATACGGTCCAATGAATCTCGGACTTAACTTGCCTTTACGTCTGAATCAGAGCACTTTCTTCCACGGAGACACTTTCAAAAATACTTTGTCGCCGATCTCAAATTCTATATCTTTTCATTTTAAGTCTGCATAGGACTTCTGATGATCAGATGCTGCTTTCAAATAATCTCGAATCAGTTTCACTTTCTATTCGGTATCTTTTATCAAATCTACCCTGTGTAAGTTATTCTCACTGAGTTCAGTCCAATACAGAGGTGTACGACATTTACATCCGTACAAAGCTTCATATGGTGCCATTTTGATACTCGTCAGAAAACTATTATTATACACAAATTCAATCAATGACAAATACTGTTCCCACGAACCATTAAACTCAAGTATACAGCATCTTAACATATCCTCTAAAATCTGAATGATCCGCTCGGATTGGCCATTGGTTTGCAAATGAAAAGCTGTACTAAAATGGAGTTTTGTGCCCAAAGCTTCTTGCAATTTCTTCCAGAACCGCGATGTGAATCTCGGATCTCTATCTGACATAATAGATAGTGGCACTCCGTGCAATTTCACAATCTCAGAAATATAAAGCTCAGCTAATCTTTCAAGCGAGTAGTCAGATCTTATCGGAATAAAGTGAGTTGATTTAGTTAATCGGTCAACTACAACCCAAATCACATCTTTCTTTCTCGGAGTTAGAGGCAATCCAGAAACAAAATCCATTGTTATTCTATCCCATTTCCACTCCGGAATCAGAATCGGCTGTAACAATTCAGAAGAAACTTGATGTTCTGCTTTTACTTGTTGGCAGACTAAACATTTCGAAACAAAGTCAAAAATATCTCATTTCATACCAGACCACCAGTAGTGTTGCTTCAAATCATGGTACATCTTTGTACTTCCCGGATGGACAGATAGATAACTGTTATGTGCTTCACCTAAAATCAATTGAATCAGCTCCGGATTTCTTGGAACACAGATTCGATCTCAGAATCTCAAACAATCATCAACAACTCGAAATTCAAATTCAGAATTCAATTCACACTGAGATCATTTCAACAACAATTCATTATCAACCTTCTGAGCATCACATATTTGCTGTACAAACAAAGGGTTTCGCTCTCAATTCAGCTATCACAAAATTATCATCCGATAAATCTAACTGAGCATTCAAAGCTAGTAGTGCAAACAATGATTTTCTACTCAACGTATCAGCAACCACGTTTGCTTTCCCCGGATGATAATCTATCACCAGCTCATAATCTTTCAATAACTCTAGCCATCTTCTCTGTCGCAAGTTCAAATATTTATGAGTCATCAGATATTTCAAACTTTTATGATCTGAAAATACGTGACATTTTTCACCGTACAGATATTGACGCCAAATTTTAAGTGGAAATACAATTGCAGCTAATTCAAGGTCGTGAGTCGGATAATTCTTTTCATGAGGCTTCAACTGTCTCGAGGCATAAGCTATAACTTTGCCTTCTTGTATCAAAACACATCCCAGACCGTTTAGCGAAGCATCACTATATAAAACAAATTCTTTACTCGATTCTGGCTGTACTAACACTGAGGCTTCTGTTAACAAAGTTTTTAACTGATCAAAACTTTTTTGACATTTATCCGACCATTCAAATCTGACATCTTTCTGAAGTAATCTAGTCAACGGAGTAGCTATAGTCGAGAAGCCTTTAACAAATCTGCGGTAATAACCAGCTAAATCTAGAAAACTACGAACTTCGGACACGTTCTTCAGAGGGTTCCAATTCAGAATAGCAGAAATCTTGCTCGGATCAACACGAATCCCAGAAGCTGACACAATATGCCCCAGAAAACGGACCTCATTCAACCAGAATTCACATTTACTGAATTTTGCGTATAATTGCTTCTCTCGCAGAGTATGCAACACAATATTCAAATGTTTAGCATGCACATTTTCATTCCATGAATAAATCAATATATCATCTATGAATACTACAAAAAATTGATCTAAGTACGGTCTAAAAATTCTGTTCATCATAAAAACAGCAGGAGCATTTGTTAGTCCAAATGGCGTAACTAAAAACTCGTAATGTTCGTACCTCGTTCTGAAAGCAATTTTTTGAATATCTGAATCTTTAACTCTCAACTGGTAGTATCCCGATCTCAGATCAATCTTTGAAAATACAGTAGCTCCTTTTAACTTATCGAATAAGTCATCAATCCTAGCAAAGGATATTTGTTCTTTATGGTCACCTTATTCAACTGACGATAATCAATGCACATTCTCATCGTGCCATCTTTCTTTTTCACAAACAAAACAGGTGCACCCCAAGGCGAAAAACTCGGTCTAGCCAACCCTCTGTCGGTCAACTCTTGCAACTGCGACTTTAACTCTTTCAACTCTATTGGTGCCATTTTATACGGAGCTATCGAAATAGGTGTAGTACCAGGCAACAAATGAATACCAAACTCAACTTCACGAATCGGAGGTAAGCCCGGTAACTCTTCCGGGAACACATCAAAAAATTCACAGACAATGGGCACTGATTCAACTTTCTTCTCGGATACTTTTGAATCAATTACATAAGCAAAATATACCTCGTAACCCTTTTTCACATAATTCTAAGCTTTCAAAATAGATACATAGTAGGCAATCCATTCAAATCATCAGACTCAATCCGTACAATCTCATCGTTCGGACTTCTCAAATCAATAGATTTTCTTTTACAGGTCACAACAATAACATGCATAAACAACCAATCCATACCCAGAATAATATCAAATTCATCAAATGGCAAAAGCATCAGATCAACAGCGAAATAGATATCTCGAAACATTCACGGATAGTTCTTGCATACTTTGTCAACAATGACACTTTTACCTAAGGGGTTCGATACTTTTATAATAAACTCAGTAGACTCTACAGGCAAAGTCTTGCTGAATACTAAATTCCTGCATATATATGAATATGTAGAACCAGGGTCTATCAAAGCAATCACAGAAGTATCATAAAGAGTAAAAGTACTAGTTATCACATCAGGTGATGAAGCTTTCTCATGAGCTCAGATAGCATAAGCTCTGACAGGTGCTCTAGCTTCAGACTTGATAACATTCTCTCTCGTAGTTCTCTGACTGCCATTGATATTTCTTGTATTCTTTGAAGGTCTACCCCTCCAAGATGCATTTTCAAGTCTCAGATTCTGAACAGTCTCTAGCTCAGCAGACTCAGGACAATCACGGATAAAATGATCAAGCGATCCACATCTGAAACAAGCTTTACATTTAATCCGCAGCTTCCCAGATGCCTCTTTCCGTAATGTTTACATTCAGTTCTCTCAGATCGAACATTACCAACACTAGCCACTGAAGTTGCTGGGTTTTTGGAACTCATTTGCGATCTAGCTCTATTTTTGTTCAAATGTCCCGCATTTTCTTGGGAACGACTTTGATCCTCTCTGTATCTTTTGAAGCAGACTGAAATGATTTATTCTGAAATCTCTTTCTTATATCTCGAGCTTCACACTCAGCTCTTCTTTTATCTTTCCTGAGTGCCTCAGCTTTGCATGCTCGATCAATGAGTGTAACAAACTTTTTTATTTCTAATATCCCGACTAGCAAATGAATATCTTTATTCAGACCATCTTCGAATCTTTTATACATTATAGCTTCAAAAGATACACATTCACGAGCGTCTTCGACTTAACGACAAAATTCGTTCATATTCTCGTAATACCATACGACCTTGCTTTAGTTACAGAAATTCTTTTGTTTCGATCGATTTAATCTTTCACTGATATATTTCTTCCAGAACTCGGTCTGAAAGAAATCCCATGTGACTCGTTCTTTTGGAACGACAGAAATCAGAGTTTTCCATCATTGATATGCTGCATCTCGAAGTAACGATACAACACACTTTATGCATTCTTTCGGAGTCAGAGACATCTCATCAAAAACTCGAATAGTATTTTCAATCAAGAACTCAGCCTTTTTAGCATCATCATCATTAGTAGCCCGAAATTCTTCAGCCCCATACTTACTGATCTTGTCAACCGGAGGCTTACTCAACAGGTTTAGATTTTCTGTCGGATGTATATTGGATGTCTAAGGGGAATTAACCGGGGACGGGGGTTGCGAAACAGTCAAGTTATTCTTTACGAACTGAGTGAACCACTCACTCATCATCTGGAAGAAAGCTTGTTTAGTTGCTCCCTCCTGACCAATCGTAGCTGGTCTCGAATCAAAAGGCTCTATCCCTTGCGCGGGAGCTGGCGCATTACTTTCTATGTCATCAGCTACGGCTCTTTCAGAATCCATTGCTATACAAAAATCACATTTTACACATAAGGATTCATCACACTATCACAGTTCAAATTATGGAATGTATAGCTAGACTCTGACACACTACGTTAGTCCGAGAAATGACTAAACCGTAGTTCTGTTACCAATCAAATGTAACACCCCTATTCTGTGTCTGATTATTGGATTAGGGTTAGAAGTGTTACCAGACAGATCAAAAACATTTACAGAATTATCACATAGTAATTTATCAATCTCAAACATAAAGTCCCTTAAGAAGGTCATCGAGACCTTAATCATGCTTATAAACTGAGTCGGGACTAAACCGAAACACATACGAGATTTCATGAAAATTTAAAACTTTTCTAAAATACAGGGGACACACGGCCGTGGGGGGGTAGGCTGTGCCTCTCCCATGGCTTCTTGACACACCCGTGTGTCTTCCCCATGGCTATATACTGCCAAAACCAACACGGCCACCAAGCACGATCGTGTGCTAAGGCCGTGTACAATAGTTCACATACTGCCATTTCCCACACGGCCACCAAGTACACCCGTGTCTAGGCCATGTACAATATAA
Source organism: Gossypium rotundifolium (assembly GCA_025506655.1). Lineage (NCBI taxonomy): Eukaryota > Viridiplantae > Streptophyta > Magnoliopsida > Malvales > Malvaceae > Gossypium > Gossypium rotundifolium. The sequence continues at coordinate 32,785,714 of CP106728.1, forward strand.
GGCACATTCTGCCAATTTACCCACGGTCTTAGGCATGCCCATGTGCCTCAACCGTGTGACATTATAGGCTATTTTACAAGGCCAATATGCCACCTATTTTGGGTCTCACCTACAAGCAATACATACCAAAACATAAAATGCATATATGGCAACCAAAACATATCAAATGGTTCACTTCATCTATACATCCAATACCAAATCCATCCATACCAATTTGCAAACTAAATCCTACCTCATTTCAAACATATATCATCCATTTGCTTAACCAAAACTTAGCCATTCCATATGTATCAAGACATACTAACTATATTCTTCATAACTCATTCATTCAAAACCAAAACATATCAAATGGTTCACTTCATCCATACATCCAATACCAAATCCATCCATACCAATTTGCAAACTAAATCCTACCTCATTTCAAACATGTGTCATCCATTTGCTTAACCAAAACTTAACCATTCCATATGCATCAAGACATACTAAATATATTCTTCATAACTCATTCATTCAAACATTTATCAACTCAAAAGCTTGCCAATACACATGGCCATGCTCACTTCATAAACATATACACCTATCTAGCCTATACATGCCATAATTAGCCATATACACTTTCAAAAAGGGTACCAAAATAAGTTTTTGTAGTGTGATGATGATTCTTGACAATCCCGAGCCTTCAGTAGCTTCGACGACCTATCAAATAGAGAAAACACACAAACAGAGTAAGCTTTCCAAATGCTTAGTAAGTCATATACAAATAAATACATTTGTACACACACATATATATATATCAATCACTTAGTAACTATCACATACATATCTTGGTTCATAAACTTATGGCCACATTTGTCACATTCAACATTTTAAGTTTCACATTCTCATTTTCAATCATGCTTTTCTTCATATCAAAGTCATATAGGTACTTACCTTTTATACGCACTTAATGTGCATACAACGTACCTGAAACGGATAATCACTCACTTATTGATCAAAGCTCAGATATATCATTCGTATTGCAGACTTGCCCGTCGAACCAATAGGAACCTAGTAGGATAATTAGAAAGCTCAGAATAGTTGTACAATGCCAGTGTCCCAGACGAGGTCTTACATGCACTCAGATATCAATCCTATTGTCCCAGACAGGGTCTTATACGAATCAATACGTTGCTGATGTCCCAGACATGGTCTTACTCGTACAGATCATAACGATGCCAACGTCTCAGATGTGGTCTTACACGAGTCAATATGATGCCAATGTCCCAGACATGGTCTTACTCATAAAGTTCATATTAATGCCTACGTCCTATACGAGGTCTTACACGAAATTTCAAATCAATGCCAACGTCTCGGACGTGGTCTTACATGTTAAAATAGAACGGCTACCTATATAAAAATATAGCTAATCCTATCTATTCTTAGGTTCATACGGGACTTCTCAGCTTTATCACTATATCAAACTTATTTCAAAATTCACAAACATAACATCTCATACTCATTCATTTTCATCGATAAACATATGAATACCTATATATTCAATTCAACACAGATAAGTTTATTTACATAGTGACTTACCTCAGATTCGATATATCGGAATGAAAATGGCTACTCGTTAACTTTCACTTTCCCACGATCTAAGTTCGTTTTCCTCGGTTCTTGATCTTAAATTTGGATCAAACTTAGTCGAATGTTTGAAGAGTCTAAACCCTTTCTTTTCTTTATGAATTTCGGTGGTGGATGGATAGAAATGGCCATTTTAATGCTTTATTTTTGTTATAAAATAACTTAATAACAAATTTCCAAATTTAACCTTCAAAACAAAAATTATAAAACACATTATGTAAGGTCATTATTGACCATTTCCATCCACTAACTCCACTTTTGGCCAAATTTCTACATAAGACCTTCTCATTTAAAAGCCACAACAAATAGACACTTTTACACATATCATACTAGTTTTGCATTTAATGCATTTTAATTATTTTGTCAATTTAAGCATGCAAACAGACAAATTCACTTATAGAAATTTACCACATGATAATTCACATGTCAACAGCACAGAAAATAATATTAAAATATTATACGAACTCAGATTTGTGGTCTCAAAACCACTGTTCTGACTAGGGTATAAATTAGACTGTTAAACTCTTGATTTGGGACACATAGAGCCATCATTAGTGATAGAGGTACCCATTTCTGTAATACACAATTTGAAAAAGTTCTAAAGAAATATGGAGTATGCCATAGAACAGCCACCCCATATCATTATCAAACTAGCGGGCAAGTTGAGGTAGCAAACCGAGAGCTTAAGCGCATCCTAGAAAAAACGGTTGAATCAAATAGAAAGATTGGGCAGTTAAGGTAGATGATGCTTTATGGGCCTACAGAACAGCATTCAAAACACCTCTAGGAACATCCCCATACAAACTTGTATAAGGGGAAAAGCTGTCATCTACCATTTGAGCTAGAACACAAATCTTTTTGGGCAATAAAATTTTTTAATACTGACCTCATAATTGCAGGAAAGAGAAGAATGATGCAGATGAACGAGCTGGATGAATGGAGAACAGAAGCCTATGAAAACTCAAAACTGTACAAGGAAGCAACAAAACGATACCACGATACTTGTCTCAAGCGATCAAAATAATTCGAAGTAGGAGACCTGGTCCTACTATACAATTCAAGGCTTAAACTATTCCCGGAAAACTGAAGTCAAGATGGTTAGGTCTATTCATGATCAAAACAATCTTTCCATACGGCACCATTGAGGTAACTCATCCCACAAAAGGCACATTCAAGGTAAATGGTCACCGACTTAAAATTTATAATGGTGCAGATTCTGGAGATATTAGAGAGGAGTTTCTGCTCCACGAACCCTCCTTTAGAATCGAAAATGGGGAAAGTCTAGCTTAAGACTATAAACAAGAGCTTCTCGGAAGGCAACCCAAGTGCTAACACACTAACATTGACTTGGTCTTTCTGAAATTTTTCTAAAATGATCTAATAGAAATGCAGGACTATTAACACAGCCTTGAACACAGGCGTGCCAACGACCGTGTACAAGGCAGGGGACACACCACAGACGTGGTGGGATCCGTGCACAAATAGGGAAAAATTCTTTTCAACAAACACGGGCTGTGATATAAGACACGCCCGTGCCTTTCACCCTTGCGAGGTTACTGACTTATCAAGCACATGCTAGACATGGCCGTGCCCCACAACCGTGTGAAGCTACTGACTTATTGATCACGGCTAGAACACAGCCGTGCCCATGACCGTGCGAACATACTTACTTATAAAGCACGGGCTACACACGCCCGTTCGACCCAACCGTGTGAATCAAAACACAGGCATGGCCATGTAAACATGGCCGTGGCAAACCAATCTAAACGCGCCTAAAACCCAAAATCATGAAATGCACGGGCAAGTTTAAAATGACACGGGAGTGTATAAAGACCGTGCCTCAAACCCTATATATAAAAATAATCATCCTCTTCCCCAAACCCAAACCCTAAAATCAGATTCCAACCCCCTTCTTCAATCCGGCCACCAAATCATCCCCCTCCCTCCAACCCACCTCCTTCTGAACATTCTTCTCAAAATACCAACAAAAACCAACCACAAGCCCACCATACACGCCTTACTTAAACGCCATCATTTGAAGAAACCAAAGACCAGTGCAGTGCACTCCACCCGTGCTCGTTAAGCACCACCGTGCCTGGTTCCTTTTTTCTTCACATTTTTGCATATTTTGTCTTTATTTAAAGTTTTGTTTGATTTTAGATTTAATTCGTATTGTTTAAGTTTATTTTAATTCTTGTCCAAGTCTTTATTAAAACATGATTTTTTTATTTTATTATTCTTCTTGGTTGTTTTATTTTTTTTGTTGCTTTAATCTATTTTCTTATTGATTTCCATTATTTAATGCATTGTGCTTTACTATTAATACATGTTAGATTATATTGCCTCACCTCATTGAAGAATTGATGTTCTAATGCAAATCATAGTTAGCCTTTAAAATCATGATTTTTATGCAACATGTTTGGTTCCATGAGCCCTTTGTATAGCTTTATTATTTTTTTTAGTATTAGCCATGATTTTAGTTTGGAATTATTCTAATGAATAATGAGATTGTGGTTTGCTGATTTTAGTATTTGTTCTTGAAGAAATATTTATATTGGCTATTGATTTTGATTATTTTTAGAAAAATTCTGCTTATATAAAGGAAGTGTTTTTCAAGTATTATGTCGTCATCACGTATTAAACGAGCCGTCCCGAGCATGAAAAGGAAGGGACCCAGATCATCATCCAGAACTGCCTCCACTGAACTCGGACACCCTTTCCTCTAATTTCCTCAACCTACCCAAGAAGAGCGTTACAAGGTATTCCGAGAACAGCCCTTAGGCACCGGAAGGTGCATTGACTGGAACGCCGTTGAACAAATAGGACTAGCAAATGACATTCAGGCACTTATTTCAACCGAACCATGGGAGTAGTTCTTCTCAATAATCGAGCCCACATGCCTGGAGCTAACACTAGAGTTTTACACAACTTTTACTTTGCAAACAGTGATGGCACAGTTTGACGAGCCAGGAATAGTGCAATTTCGGTTAGGGGGTATGTTACGTCAATTAAGCATTCCCCAATTCGGCATAGCTCTCGGACTTTATAAAGCTTAATTTCGAGAGGAAAATAACCTCTCAAGTTAGACCAAGAACTCCCTCGCGACCCCCTTCACTGTTGGCGCCGCTTAGCACCCACTACGAATTCTTACAACCCTAGTCGATCGAAGGCAACAGCCCTTGGCCCATCCCTAAGATATATCAACGCCATCCTAGCCTACACTATCACAGGTCGACGCGAAAGCACCGGAGTGGTAAACAAGCACGATATCTACTACTTATCGTGCATGTCAGAGGGGGACGTTTTCGATTTGGCATATTTCATCGCTTGTGCTATCCAGCACCAAATAGAGCAATACAGAAAAGGGATTCTATCAATGAGGCCATACATCACTAGGCTGGCTCGACATTTCAACCTGCTGAACACAGACGATCAGATAACCTCCCTCACACTGATGGGTAACATGGTACCTCAAGGCATCCAGATGATGCTACATATGGGGATGATTAAACATCATCGAGGGACCGTTCCCCCCAATACAGACTAGCCATAAACTAAGAGGTGCCTGAAGACATTACTAACGATGTCCCACCAGTCCCAAGCCAGTAGCCATCCTATCCAGCAGCTTCGATGGTAGATATCTCTGCACGCTTAACACAGTTCGAGCAGTACTGCACCTAGTAGTTTACTAACACTGCTCGATGTTTTGATGGGATCGAGGCTACCCTTCAGCAAATCTGCCATCATTTTCATATATCCCTACCAACACCTCCACAGGATCCAGTTGATGATGAGGACCTCTGAATCCTCACTTTCATATATCTGTCATTTACTTCCTTTATTTTAAAACTCTTTATTTAATGTTGCATTTAAATTTGAACTTTTACTAGTATTACATTTTTTTCTCTTTCTTCTCATTTACCATTGGCTATCTAATTTCCTAAGAATCCCTAACCAATTATATACTACAAGATCATTAAGAAAGTGACTTTGTAGAATTACACACCTCACATACACAAACTCCGGGGTCATCCAAATTTCAGGGAGTATTACTTTCCTCGCTTATCTCTTTGATTTTACATTTAATTATCATTATCTATCTTTGTACATTGAGGGCAATGTAAATCTTAAGTGTGGGGGTAATAGTGCCTAACTTTTTTCATAATTCTCAAAACCCTAAAATTAGTCTTGATCTTAAGTATTTTTCTCATATTATTAATTAGGGTGAAATTTCTAATGATTTATGATTTTTATTGATATGTTTTAGAATAAGTCTTAGGTAATTGTGCATTAATGATTAAATTTGAAGAATACTAGAGAATCGAGCATGATAAGTCTACTTTCTAAAAATTAAAATTGATAGGTTGTTGAACAAAATTTGAGTATCACTTTGAAGTTCAAAATTTATAAGGATTGATGTCAAAACACCCATAATTTTTTGTGAGATTTTGAGCCTTATAGAGCATATACCCTTTTTTGTGCTCACTTTAATTAATTATGAGTGTGTCAACTTTGAACTGTTATTCTAGAACTTGCCTCGTTTATGCATGTCGAGACCACATTAATGATTTGATACACTAAGATGATAAAGGCACCTAGGTTTTAACCCGTTCACTCCACTAAAAAGCCTACCCATACAAATTAACCCCTAGTGAACCCCATTGAATCCTAACAACCTTTTTATTGACTCACCCACTAATATTAACCCAAAATCCTTTTGTATTTGTTATCAACATTCCTTTGACTACCCCTCTATCTCAACTCAAAATCCTTTGGCATCCAAACCTTTCCATGAAAGCACAATACTCCATCACTGTTCCGACCAAAATCTTCTATCTCACTTCCTTCCACTTGCTGAAGTTGAGAACTTAACATTTCGTCTGACAACTTCATAAGCCGTAAAAGTAACATATTTTAATCCCACATTTAGTATGCTTTTGGATGAATTTATCCTTAATTTATGTAAAAAGGTGCTTTTAATCCTTTCTTTTCATATCTTATACTCAGGAAAGTACCTAAGGATAAAAAGAACATAAAACAAGCTTAATACGGACCAAATTGGGCCAACCCAAGAAGTCAGCACGACCTGGACTTCATGCCACACGGTCGTGCCCCAATATTTAGATTGCAAACGGTCAAACCCTGATTTATACGATCGTGCCTCGTCGACAAAAAGCCTAACACGGCCTGTTCTTGATTTGCATGGCCGTGCCCCAATCGACAGACCCGAAGCACGGCCTGAACCTCGACTAGCACGGACGTACCATGGTCGTGCCTCAATCAACAAAATCAAGACACGAGTTGGACCACGACTTACACGGGCGTGCCTTGACCGTGCCCTTGCCGCAAGAAAGAGTAATTTCATTTGGGAAAGGATACTTGGAGGTAAAGAAACACATTCTAAAGCCTATTCAAACACCCCATTAGGAATTAGACTTAAATTAGGATACTTAGGGGCCAAGTAAGGCATCAAAAAGTCTATATAAACACCTTAGGAGCCAACTTGGAAGGGGAGTTCGGCAGAAGCCAAAACAGGGCGTCAGGTTTTAGCAGAGTTTTCTGCCATAGCTTTACTCGTTTAGGGAATTACTCAAAGATAACCAATTGATCCATCTCGAAGAGTCAGAATTCTACTCAAGATAGAGGATCTCCTCTTCAATTCCTTCAGGGGTTTTTAAGGATTTCCTATGTTTTGTTTTATCTTTTCTCTTGAGATGATTTCTTGTTTAATTACGAACTAAACCCCTCAGATACCTGAAGGGGATGAAACCAATGATGGATTTTGTTATTTAATTTTTTCGATTTATATGATAAATACTTAGTTTGTTCTTAATTAGGCTGCTTAAATTTATCTGATGCGCTTAGGTGGAGGAGGAATAGACCCTGCCTAAGAGTAGATCTAGCATAATTAAGTGAAGTTGATAGGGCGCCTAGAGATAGGGTTACGAGATTTTACTGGATTAGGGTGAAACCTAATATGGGAGTCCATTGAACGATTTACTACTTCCTTAGGGGGTTATTATAAGAGAACGAGAGTTCCACTAATTAACCTAAGGTTAGACATTATTCACTTCGAGAGAAGGTTTAATATAGGTTAGGGAGTCTCACAGATTAAGCTAAGTAAAAGAAATCATATGAATTGGAAGTTAGATAATAAGTGAAGTCATAGGTGGATTCTTCCCGAAGGTATCATCTTTATCAATTAAGTTTTCTTCAAAGTCTTTTTCCAAAGTTTATTCTTTTGCTTTGCATTTAAAGTTTAAGTTTTTCATTTGTTTTAGTTTAATAAACCAATCACTCCATATTTAGGCTAAATAATAGAAAGAAAGTGAGTAATAGTACTTTTAGGTTCCTTGGGTTTGATAAGATATTCTTGCTCGAGCTATACTCTTCGTTCGATAGGTGCACTTGCCTCTATCGTTGTCGATCGATCTCATGAGTTCGATCACTCTTTTATAAATATTAAAACTAGACTGTTTTGCAGCGATCAAGTTTTTGGCACCGCTGCTTGCCGGGGAATAACTAAAATATTAAGAAAGCTCTATTTCTATTACTTTAGCAAATTTTTTTTTTTACTTTGCTAATTTTTCCCTCTATTTTACTTTTGATAGAAAATTTTAGTCTACAGAAAAGATGGCACTGAATAATTATCAGTGGCAAGGCATGGGGACAATTCCTACTGAAGCAACCAGTATTTTCAACCTCAACGTGGTCACCAGGTTATCTAATCAGTTCGAAATAATGAATAAAAAGATTGATAATTGGTATAGTCCCTCGCAGGTACAACCAAAAATACAATATGATTCAAACCTAGGAGGCGGGACAAATCTTGAGTACCCACCCTACAGATATGGCATGGAAAACGAGCAAGCTCACTATACTGGTAACTATTTTAGATATCAAAATAATTTTTATAGTGACACTTATAATGTAGGTTGGAAGTACCATCCCAATTTATCGTGGGATGATTAAAATAGCCAAAGACCGAAACTTCCTCCAGATTTTCAACAACCACCTCACTAACAAGAAGAGGAGTCAAACCTCGAGGAGATGCTAACAAAGTTTATCGCGGAGACAGAAACTCGTCTCAAAAAAACCTATACAACACTTGATAACCAATAAATATCAATCAAAGAGATCAAGGACCGAGTCAGGGAAATCACTAAGTCGATTGGACAACTCGCATAGCTGATGTCCAAAATACCACAAGGTCTCTTACCAAGCAACACTGAAACTAACCCAAGAGAGCAAAATCAAGCAATTTATGATAGTGAAGGGTTAGACGAATCAAACTTAAGGGAAGAACCTGTGGTAAGTGACAGTAAGGTTGAGGTAAGCCAGGATGTACCAAACCCGATAATTACAGAGTACCAAGCTCGTGCGCCATACCCCAATGTGGCAAAGAAAGACCACACAGAGGAAGAATTCGGTAAGTTTCTTAACATTCCAAAGAAATTTCATATTAACTTGCCTTTTCTTGAAGCTCTTTCGCAGATGCCAGATCATAAACCTCGTGCCAATAAAGAAGAATTACATGAGGAACGCAGCTTTAAGGTCGACAAACTAGAAGAGTGGAAGACACACTTTAAAGAGGAACTAGAACCACAAGAAATGAAACCAAAGGAAACTCCAGACGAGCTGATAGGAACAAATCACTTAAAAATAGGGGATCAGGTATTGTTGAATAAGGAAGACCCTCGAATCACCAATTCAGGCCTCACACAAACAAAGAAATCACTTTTTGGGTACTTAATATCTTTATTTACGGCACAGTCGAGGTAAGCAATCCTAAATTCAACACTTTTGAGGAAAACACTACCCGACTTAAACTTTATGTCAAAAATCGAGTTGATTGCATGAGAAAGGATTTTCACCTCCTCAAACCACCATGACCATACAAATAAAAGGTAAAGTCTAGCTCAAGACTTTAAACGAGTGCTTTTTGGAAGGCAACCCGACCACTAACCCTACTAATTAGTTTTATTTTATTTCTTTTCATATTTAGGCACATGTTTCTAAACCCACACGGCCTTGCAGTGGTAGTGGCCGTGGTCAATGTGAGGATAGTAACTTATCGACCACAGTGTGGCATCCAAAAACAAAGTGGGTGAACCAAATTACCTAGACACACGGCCGTGCGATGTGGCCGTGTAAAACGACACACCCTCGGTACACGGCCGTAGGATGTTTCTCTATTTAAACCCCTTCCTTCTATTTATTTTCCCTTTCTTTCTTTTCCAATTTCATTTTCCATTATTTACTTTTATTTTTATTTTTATTTTTATTTTTATTTTTATTTTTATTTTATTTTCCTTTATTATTTTCTTTTTATTCTTTATGATATTTAGATTTAGCTTAGGATTGAATAAAATTAGACCGGCTACTTTGAGGATTCAATTTCAAAATTGTTCGAGGCACTCCCCACGCTTCTTTTCAACACCATCCAAAATTCAGGAAGTTCTGCCTCTCCCTCTCTCTCCTAAATTTCATATATATCTTTGTACATTGAAGGCAATGTACATCTTAAGTGTGGGGGTAACAATGTCAAACTTTTTGCATTATTCCAAAACCCTGAATTTAGTCTTGTTCGAAAATAAATTCCTCATATTACTAATTAGGATGAAATTTTAGATGATTTATGATTTTTATTGATATGTTTTAGAGTAAGTCATAGTTAATTGTGCATTGATGATTAAATTTGAAGGATACTAGAGAATCGAGCATGTTAAGTCTACTTTCTAAAATTAAAAATTTTTTGATGGGTCGTTGAACTGAATTTGAGTATCACCTTGAAGTTCAAAATTTATAAGGATTGATGTCAAAACACCCATAATTTTTGTGAGATTTTGAGCCTTGTAGAGCATATATTATTTTTCATGCTCACTTTTATTGATTATGAGTGTGTCAACTTTGAACTGTTATTCTAGAACTTGCCTCGTTTATGCATGTCGAGACCACATTAATGATTTGATATACTGAGATGATAAAGGCACATAGGTTTTAACCTGATTCACTCCACTAAAAAGCCTACCCATACAAATTAACCCCTAGTGAACCCCACTGAATCTTATCAACCTTTTTATTCACTCACCCACTAATATTAACCCAAAATTTCTTTGTATTTGTTATCAACATTCCTTTGACTACCCCTATAACACCCCAAACTCGGCATATGCATTAAGCCCGGATTTCGGCATGCCTCTAGAAGAATCATTCGCCTCAAATTCGAATCCTCGGGCATACAAACCCTTTCACAAAAACACAGGACACCTTCTTTGTTCAAACCAAAATCTCCTATTACACCACTTTCAGATTGTTGTATTAAAGGACCCAACTTTTCATCAGATAATTGCTTTTCCATGATTTGTTCCAACCACAGAGGCTTCACCTGAAGTTTCGCTAACAAACTGTCATCCTCATACAAACTAAGATGAGCAAACATTGCTCTTAACTCTGATACAACCTTTCGACTCAACGCGTTTGCCACAATGTTAGCCTTTCCAGGATTATACTCGATTGAGAAATCATAATCCTTTAACAACTCCACCCATCTCCGTTGTCTTAAATTCAACTCCTTTTGGGTAAGGAGATACTTAAGACTCTTATGGTCTGTATAAATGATTGACTTCTCACCGTATAGATAATGCCTCCAAATCTTTAATGCAAACACTACCGCAGCTAACTCCAAATCATGAGTAGGATAATTGACTTCGTGCGGCCTCAACTGTCGAGAAACATAAGATACCACTTTTCCACTTTGCATCAGTACACATCTTAATCCCTTGTGTGACGCATCACAGTAAACGGTAAACTCTTTTTCTACTCTGGTTGAATCGATCTTGCACTTAGTTAGAATCTTCTTCGTTTCTCAAAACTTTTTGTTGTTTATCGGTCCATACATACGATACTTCCTTCCGTAACAACTTAGTTAGGGGTGCAGCAATCAACGAAAACCCCTCAACAAAGCATCTATAATAACCAGTAAAACCCAAGAAACTTCGGATCTCAGCTACTGACTTTGGCGGTTTCCAATCCAACACAGCCTCTGTCTTTCGAGGATCAACTCTTATTCCTTCAGCTGACACTATATGACCCAAGAAAGTCACTTCCTTCAACCAAAATTCACACTTACTAAATTTGGCATAAAGTTGCTTATCTCGCAAAATTTGCAACACAGTGCGCAAATGAAAGTCATGCTCTTCTTCATTCCTCGAATATACCAAGATGTCATCTATGAACACTACTACAAACTGGTCTAAATAGGGCTGAAAGACTCGGTTCATCATGTCCATAAATGTAGCTGGTGCATTAGTCAAACCAAACGGCATTACTAAAAACTCATAATGTCCATAACGAGTTTGAAATGTCGTCTTATGAATATCTGCGTCCTTCACCTTGAGTTGATGATAACCCGATCTCAAATCAATCTTGGAAAAGATTGAAGCTCCTCTTAATTGATCAAACAGGTCATCGATTCTCAGTAATGGATACTTATTCTTAATCGTTAATTTATTCAACTGCCTATAATCAATGCACATACGCATCGACCCATCCTTCTTCTTGACGAACAAAACCGGTGCTCCCCACGGAGACACACTTGGTCGAATAAATCCCCGATCTAGCAGTTCTTAAATTTGAGCTTTAAGCTCGCTAACTCCTTCGGTGTCATTCTATAAGGAGCAATGGACATCGGAGTAGTTCTGGGTAAAAGCTTAATGCCAAATTCTACTTCTCGATCTGGAGGTAGACCCGGAAGTTCTTTGGGAAAGACATTTGGAAATTCTTTCACCGTTCTTACACTTTCTTGTAACAACCTGATAATTAGGGGTTATGCATTTTCTACTTAACTGAATGATGTTGCATGCTTAATTATTATTGAGTGTATTTTGGATGTTATTTGAGCTTTATTAATTAAGTGAATGCTTAGTGAAACTTTTAATTTCTAATAATTAAGAGAGAGCTAAGCAAGTTAGGCTTTAAGAATTAATGACAAGAGGTTTCTAGCATAAGTTGAGTAATTGGCAAAGTGGTTAGGATGCATGGATGTGTGCTTGAGGAGAGAGGTTCGAATCTCCTAGTTAGCATTAGGGAGGATTTTATTTTTGTTTCCTTCCCTTTAGTGTCGGCCAAGAATGTTCTAGAGTGGATGAGTATTCTCTTAATTTTGGCTATTTGACCATGTGAAAAAGGAAGCTAGGAACTTATGGTATGGAATCATAAGTTGATGATAAGATGAGGGGGGCAAAAGGCATAATATTGGGCAATGTTTTGGGAGTTTGTTCATGGTCATTTGACCATGAACCTAGACGGCATGAAGGGCTAAGGGAGTGATTGATTGTCTTGGAAATTTTAGATATGATGGGGAAGAAACAAGGAGGAAAAAGGGGGATGATGTTAGCTAAGGTTGACCAAAAATTTAGTGTAGCCATTAGGGTGCTAGTTGGCCAAAAATCCTAGCAAATTGTCCATCTTTTCTCTTTTCTCCAAAATCTTTCTTCCAAACCGAAATTATCTTTTGCATTAGGTGAAAACTTTGTTTTGTTTTGGTTATCATATTTGGCCAAATTGGTACACTTTTTCTTCTTTTCCTCTCAAGATTTTCTCTCTTTTTGGTACCAAAATATTACCACTTTTGAAGGCATTTTCTTTCATCTTTTCTCACTTGACCATTACCAAAAACTTTTCTTTGTTCAATTTCTTCCATAACCGAAACCCATTTACTCTCTTTGATCATTTCTCCTTTTCTTTTTCTTTTTCATCCTATTTCTCTCTTCTTTTTCCCTCTTTGCCAAAACTACAAAGGTTCAAGAACCACTTTTCTTCAATTTTTACCCCTTGGTCGAATGTGCATAGGTTCCAAAACCAATCTCTTTTCTTTTGAGAATCAACATCATTCTCATCTCTTTTGTCAACCGAATCAATTTCCATTTCGATTTTCTTTTCTCCTTTTTATTTCTTTGAAAACCGAAACTATTTATGCTAAAAATCAATATCTTTTCCTTTATCTTTTGTTAAAGCGAATCATCAATCCTTCTTTTCTTCTTATTCAAGGCCGAATCCTGAAGAACTCAAAGTAAGGTTTTGTCAAGCATTTTCATTATTTCTTTTTACTTTGGCAAATTTAGAATTATGATCTTTTATTTTCTCTCCTAGGCCGAATCATTTGAAAAGATTTTTCAAAGATCTTTGTTGTAGACAACTCTTAAGAAGTGACCATTCAAAATCATCAAGGTAAGGTTATTAATTTAGATCATATCGATTTCTTTAGTTAGACTACTAATCGATCGTATTTTTAGGGGCGATTTAAGACCAACAAGATAGGTAAGAAAAGAGCCGTACGGAGTGTTTGGAAGAGAGGAGGTATTCCTTTACCATCAAACTTCAAACGAAGGGCAGTATTGGCGGTTAGAGACTTTCCACCGGGTTGTGGACCCTCTGCTAACGAGGATCGATTATTTGAAGTAGTGCGGACAACCGAACCACTTTACGTTGGTGGAATATCAGCGGGTTTTGATCTATTTAGTGGAGAAAAACCACAAATAACTGTCGTTCGAGAATTTGAAGGTAAGGATTTAGATCCCTCATCAATAAGTACAAGTTTATTAGCAATAGTGTATACTAACCAAGTGTGTTAATCAATTAGGTGTTGACGAGCGAGAGGGTATTGTTCTCACTATCACTAGGTGTGTAACCTTACACTAAAAATCTCATAAAATTTACATATATTTAAATGTGACTATATAACCATATATATGATTGTGATTTTGGATACCATTCGGTGGTATACGATATTCGAATATGTTTACCCCAATATTTTGTTCATTTTGCTATATGCATAAAAGTGAAATAAGCATGACTATATTATGATTTGTGGGGTAAATAGCATGAAAATCGATTTGATATGTATGTGCATGGGCATATGGGTATACTTGATAAAGGAGGAAGTATTCGGTGGTTTTACCACATTTTGGTGACTTGGTCACATATTTGACTCCAGTGACTTCGGTCACATATTTGGCTCGTGACTTGGTCACATATTTGAAATCCGGTGACTTGATCACATATGTGAATCTGGTGACTTGGTCACGTATTTGAAATTGGACTTGATCGGTGACTTGGTCACATCTGTTTGGTGGCTTTGCCACAATATTATAAGGCGATGTTCATGTTGATCGCAAAGAATTGCCTTCGATGGTGTGTAGCGGATGGAGGGTCGATTTAGTAATCCCACGGTGTGTTGGTTGGTACGGGTGGTGTGTAGCGGATGGATATTTAGGTGGGCCGGGCTTGCATTTCATTTCATGTACATAACCATGTAATATTGAATGATTATTATTCGATCTGCCATGATATGGGCTTTTGAGCCAAATATGACTTAAATGGGCCTATGGCCATATGTGTAATTAATGGGCTTAAAGGCTTAATCAAATGGGCTTTTTGATGTATGTGTTGCACATTGAGTTTATAACTCACCCATTTTTTTTATGGGATAACTTTTCAGATAATTCGTAAAGCGATGGATCGGGTTAGCAAGGATTTCGAGGTGGCCAATGCTCAAATAATGAAGTTTGGAAATTTTCCTACTTAAATTTATTAAGTTAATTATTATTTAGACTTTATTATGGGTTTGCCAATTTTATGTAATAAGGCCACTATAAACTATCTTTAATTTTGTGTTTGGATTTTCTTTTATTTTGCCATGAACAATAACTATTAAATAACTAAATGGTTTTCGATAAATAATAATTAAAAATGTTTTGTCAACTAATATATATATATATATATGTTTTAAAGTAATTTCCTTAAATGTGGTTTTCTTTTGACTTATCAATTCCTCCTACAAATAATGTTTTTAAAAGATATAAATTTTACTTTACAAATTTGTTTTCAACCTAAAATGTTAAGTTACTCTGTTTTCAACAAAATCATCAAGTTTTTCTTAAAAACGATAATTTGCTATAGTTTTACTCGAGGAACATACCAAATTCGGTTAGGCTTTTTAGGCCGGGTTTGGGGTGTTTCAGCTTGGTATCAGAGCCCAGTTTTAAACTCTCGACCTTGGGTTTTGAAGCCCATAACATTTTCAAAATTTGGCCCAAATATTTTTTTTTTGAAAGTTTTCTTAAGTTAAATGGTTTTATAAGAGCATGGCACTCGAGTTCTCAGCCCAGATCCATCAGGTATGTACTTTATCGATATGTGATATGTATGATAGTTTAAGCATAAACTACACTTTAGAGACATGGACCTTAGGTGTTTGTGTGCTACTACGGAAAAACTACTGAATATCTATTTCATAAAACTTTCCTTTAATAAGAAGTGAAAAGACTCTAATACATAAGACTTTTTCGTAAAAATAGATAATCTGCGTAGTAGACATGAATTCTAGGGGCGTGGTCATCGTGGACGTGGAAGAGGAAGAATGATCTGCTTGAACCGATTCGATCTGGTCAAGGTTCCGAGAATGAAGCTCCGCCACCGACTGTTGGGGTGGATTTTCAAGAGCAAAATGATGGAGGTGACGCAGATCACAAGTCGTCTCTTGAGTTTTGGAACAGTAGTAGAAGCTAGTTCGAAATGGGTCTCGAAAGTCGATGAGTCGAGAGATTTAGATCAAATGGAGCTAAGGTTTTCGGAGGAGTATCTGGAGTAGCTCTAATGTAGCTGAATATTGGTTGGAGGCGGTCGAGAGGATCATGGACGATATAGACTTGCCGATGAAGAGAAATTGAAAGGTGCTATTTCACTTCTCCGTGATGAAGCCTACCAAAGGTGGCTCACTATCAAGGAGAGTACCCACGTGGATCGTCTGGATTGGGGTATTTTAAAGTGAAATTGAAGGAAAGTATGTTGGAGCTAGCTACATCGACTCCCGGAGGAAGACATTTCGAATTTGGTCCAAGGAAATAAGTCGATAGTGAATATAAAGCGAATTTTTACGACTTAGCCGTTATGCGGAGGATAATGGCTACTAATATGAACGTGTATCGATTTGAGGATGGACTTAGAGATGAATTGCGAGTGATGATTGCTCCACACCGTGAAAGAGATTTTGCAATCTTAGTGGAAAGGGCAAGAATTGCCAAAAAGGCTAAACGGACTGAGAGATAGAACCGGGACAGAGGCCAGAGCAAAAATAAGAGAAGCTTTGGGTCTTCAGGGTCGTCCAGGAATTTCCAAAAGAAACCAAGAAATGATGGACCGCGAGGTCAACAGATTACTACGAGTGGACAAAATCGTACTTGTTCTCAATGTGGGAAAATACACTCGGGAGAATGTTGGAAAAAGACCGTGGATGTTTCAAGTGCGGTTCAAGGATCACATGATCAAAGATTGCTCGATGAATTGGAGAAGAACCGTCCAGAAGTCGAGGTGCTAATCGGTGACAAAAGTGGACAATGACCGATGATAAGAGGCCGTGGTCCAAATGGAAGGGCAATGGTTCCATGAGGTCGCGAACTTCGAGCAAAGGCGTTGGTAGCTTTGAGGCGAGACAACCGAGTTTGGCGTGTGCGATTAAATCAGAGAGAAGACGAAGGATGCACCTAATGTTATCACGCATGCGTTTACGATTTACAGGTTGCCCTTTATTGCTTTGATAGATATAGGGTCAACTCATTCCTATATCGCTAGTGAAGTATCCGGGACTTTGCATGTGACTTCAAATCGTACCTAGGAAGATGATCGTACTTAGTCCTTTAGGATGAGCGAGTTGTAGACAAACTTTTTAAGGAAGTGCCTTTAGAAGTTCAAGGGATACAATTTTCGGCTGATTTAATGGAGTTACAATTCGGAGAATTCGACCTAATCTTAGGCATGGACTGGCTTGTGAAGTACCGTGCAAATGTGGATTGTGCTGCTAAGAGAATGTCCTTAAGAACTTTTGATGGCAAGGAAGTTGTAGTGTTGGGCGAGAGACGGAACTACTTATCTAATGTAGTATCCGCTCTTAAGGCGGAAAAGATGGTTAGAAAGGGATGTGAAGCCTTCCTGATGTTAGTGAATGCTTTGGAGGCTAAGGAGACAACTGCTAATGAAGTCAGGACAGTGAAGGAATTTATAGATGTTTTTTCGGAAGAACTTCCAGGTTTGCCTCCGGATCGTGAGGTAGAATTCGGGATTGATTTATTGCCTGGAACGACGCCAGTTTCTATTGCTCCATATAGAATGGCACCGAAGGAGTTGGTTGAGCTTAAGGCTCAAATTCAGGAGTTGCTTGACCATAGATTTATTTGACCTAGTGTGTCTCCATGGGGAGCACCGGTCCTATTCGTGAAGAAGAAGGACGGATCGATGAGGATGTGCATAGACTACGGCGGTTGAATAAGTCGACCATCAAGAACAAGTATCCTTTGCCAAGGATCGATGACTTGTTCGATCGACTTAAAGGAGTCGGTATTCTCAAAGATTGATCTAAGGTCGGGTATCATCGACTTAAAGTGAAAGAAGTGGATATCCATAAGACGGCTTTTCAACTAGATATGGGCATTATGAATTTACGGTAATGCCATTCGATTGATTTAATGCCCTAATTGCGTTCATGGATATGATGAACCGAATTTTTAGCCCTACTTGGATCAATTCGTCATGGTATTCATAGACGACATCCTGGTGTATTCTAAGTCCAAGATGGAACAAGATGAGCATCTCCGAATTGTGTTACGAGTTTTAAGGGAAAAGAAGCTGTATGCCAAATTCAGCAAGTGTGAATTTTGGCTGAAAGAAGTTGCATTTTTAGGCCATGTGGTGTCGGCAGAAGGGATAAGGGTGGATCTTCGGAAGATTGAGGCTGTGCTAGATTGGAAACCACCTAAGTCCGTAACGGAGGTTCGCAGTTTCTTGGGATTAGCAGGATACTACAGAAGATTCGTTGAAGGATTCTCATCGATAGCTGCACCTTTAACGAAATTGCTGAGAAAGGAAGTACCTTTCGTGTGGACTAATAAGCAGCAAGAGAGTTTTGAGAAGCTCAAGAAAGTTTTGACTGAAGCTTCGATTTTGATCCAGCCTGAGGCAGGGAAGGATTTCATCGTGTATTGTGACGCTTCTCACACCGGATTAGGATGTGTTCTGATGCAAGATGGAAAGGTAGTTGCATATGCGTCTCGGCAGTTGAGACCGCACGAGATTAATTACCCGACGCATGACTTGGAGTTGGCAGCTGTAGTCTTTACCCTTAAGGTTTGGAGACATTACTTATATGGAGAAAAGTCAGTGATATACACGGACCACAAAAGTCTGAAATATCTACTGACTCAGAAAGAACTAAATTTGAGGCAACGAAGGTGGATAGAGTTGTTGAAAGACTACGACTGTTCTATCGAGTACCACCCGGGCAAAGCGAATGTGGTGACAGACGCTTTAAGTCAAAAAGTGGTGTTAGATTTGAGAGTAATGTTTGCACATCTTAGTCTTTACGATGATGGAAGCTTGTTGGCAGAACTTCAAGTTAAGCCGACATGGTTAAGTCAAGTGAAAGAGAGGCAATTGGTAGATGAAGATCTGAGTGAAAAGCTTCGACAGGTGCAGAGTGGGAAAGTGGAAGATTTTGGTATTAATGATGGAGGTATTGTGTTTTAAAGGTAAAGTCGTATGCCAAGGGATCGGGAGTTGAGGCAAAAGATACTTGAGAATCGCATGGTAGCCCCTATGCTATGCATCCCGAAGGAAGTAAATTATCTGATTTGCGAGATCAATTTTGGTGGCACGGACTTAGCGAAAATTCTGAAATTCATGGGAAAGTGTTTAACGTGTTAGCAAGTTAAGGCTGAACATCAAGTACCTTTGGGATTGCTTCAACCGATAAAGATTCCACAGTGGAAGTGGGAGAGAATCACCATGGACTTTGTTAGTGGGCTTCCTCTTACGCCTACTAAGAAAGACTCTGTATGGGTGATAGTGGACCGATTGACGAAATCTGCACATTTTATCCCAGTTCGGATTGATTACTCTTTGCAGAAATTAGCGAAGTTATATGTAGCTAAGATTGTGAGATTGCATGGAGTGCCGTTGTTGATTATTTCGGATAGAGATTCGAGGTTTACGTCGCGATTTTGGAAAGCATTGCATCAGGCTTTGGGCACCAGATTGGACTTCAGTACGGCATTTCATCCTCAGTCTGACGGTCAGTCTGAAAGAGTAATCCAAATCTTTGAAGATATGTTAAGGGGATGTGTGATAGATTTCAAGGGAAGTTGGGAGGAATTCTTACCGTTGGTAGAATTTGCGTACAATAATAGTTTTCAATCCAGTATTCGGATGGCACCATATGAAGCACTATATGGACGAAAGTGTCGCACTCCTACGTGTTGGACAGAATTAGGGGAACGTCAGATTTTGGGTCCAGAAATAGTGACTGAATCTAAAGAAAAGGTTAAGGTAATCCGGGCTCGGTTAAAGGAAGCATCTAACAGACAAAAATCGTACGCAGATCTTAAGCGGAAAGAAATAGAATTTGCTGTGGGGGACCAAGTTTTCCTAAAGGTTTCACCTTGGAAAAAGGTGATGAGATTTGGACGCAAAGGGAAGCTAAGTCCCAGGTTCATTGGACCTTATCGGATTGTGAAGTGGGTCAGATCTGTGGCATATCAGTTAAATTTGCCTTCGGAATTGAAACAAATGCATGATGTGTTCCATGTTTCAATGTTACGCCGTTACCGGTCGAATCCATCTCATATAGTGCCAGTTGAAGAGGTAGAATTAAGATCAGATTTGTCATATGAAGAGGAGCCAATTCAAATTCTGGAGCGAGATGTAAAGGTTTTACGGAGAAAGTCGGTTCCTCTCGTCAAGGTATTATGGCGTAATCATGGATCAGAAGAAGCTTCGTGGGAACCGGAGGAAGCGATGCGACAACAATACCCTCACTTATTCCAGCCAGGTAATTTCGAGGACGAAATTATTTTAAGGGGTAGAACCGTAACTTCACGATAATTAGGGGTTATGCATTTTCTACTTAATCGAATGATGTTGCATGCTTAATTATTATTGAGTGTATTTTGGAAGTTATTTGAGCTTCATTAATTAAGTGAATGCTTAGTGAAACTTTTAATTTCTAATAATTAAGAGAGAGCTAAGCAAGTTAGGCTTTAAAATTAATGACAAGAGGTTTCTAGCATAAGTTGAGTAATTGGCAAAGTGGTTAGGATGCATGGATGTGTGCTTGAGGAGTGAGGTTCAATCTCTAGTTAGCATTAGGGAGGATTTTATTTTGTTTCCTTCCCTTTAGTGTCGGCCAAGAATGTTCTAAAGTGGATGAGTATTCTCTTAATTTTGGTTATTTGACCATGTGAAAAAGGAAGCTAGGAACTTATGGTATGGAATCATAAGATGATGATAAGATGAGGGGGGCAAAAGGCATGATATTGGGCAATGTTTTGGGAGTTTGTTCATGGTCATTTGACCATGAACCTAGACGGCATGAAGGGCTAAGGGAGTGATTGATTGTCTTGGAAATTTTGGATATGATGGGGAAGAAACAAGGAGGAAAAAGGGGGATGATGTTGGCTAAGGTTGACTGAAAATTTAGTGTAGCCATTAGGGTGCTAGTTGGCCAAAAATCCTAGCAAATTGTCCATCTTTTCTCTTTTTTCCAAAATCTTTCTTCCAAACCGAAATTATCTTTTGCATTAGGTGAAAACTTTGTTTTGTTTTGGCTATCATATTTGGCCAAATTGGTACTCTTTTCTTCTTTTCCTCTCAAGATTTTCTCTCTTTTGGTACCAAAATATTACCACTTTTGAAGGCATTTTCTTTCATCTTTTCTCACTTGACCATTACCAAAAACTTTTCTTTGTTCAATTTCTTCCATAACCAAAACCCATTTACTCTCTTTGATCATTTCTCCTTTTCTTTTCTTTTCATCCTATTTCTCTCTCTCTTTCCCTCTTTGCCAAAACTACAAAGGTTCAAGAACCACTTTTCTTCAATTTTACCCTTGGTCGAATGTGCATAGGTTCCAAAACCAATCTCTTTTCTTTTGAGAATCAACATCATTCTCATCTCTTTTGTCAACCGAATCAATTTCCATTTCGATTTTCTTTTCTCCTTTTTATTTCTTTGAAAACCAAACTATTTATGCTAAAAATCAATATCTTTTCCTTTATCTTTTGTTAAAGCCAATCATCAATCCTTCTTTTCTTCTTATTCAAGGCGAATCTGAAGAACTCAAAGTAAGGTTTTGTCAAGCATTTTCATCATTTCTTTTTACTTTGGCAAATTTAGAATTATGATCTTTTATTTTCTCTCTAGGCGAATCATTTGAAAAGATTTTTCAAAGATCTTTGTTGTAGACAACTCTTAAGAAGTGACCATTCAAATCATCAAGGTAAGGTTATTAATTTAGATCATATCGATTTCTTTAGTTAGACTACTAATCGATCGTATTTTTAGGGGCGATTTAAGACCAACAAGATAGGTAAGAAAAGAGCCATACGGAGTGTTTGGAAGAGAGGAGGTATTCCTTTACCATAAAACTTCAAACAAACGGCAGTATCGGCGATTAGAGACTTTCCCGGGTTGTGGACCCTCTGCTAACGAGGATCGATTATTTGAAGTAGTGCGGACAACCTAACCACTTTACGTTGGTGGAATATCAGCGGGTTTTGATCCATCTAGTGGAGAAAAACCACAAATAACTATCGTTCGAGAATCCGAAGGTAAGGATTTAGATCCCTCATCAATAAGTACAAGTTTATTAGCAATAGTGTATACTAACCAAGTGTGTTAATCAATTAGGTGTTGACGAGCGAGAGGATATTGTTCTCACTATCACTAGGTGTGTAACCTTACACTAAAAATCTCATAAAATTTACATATATTTAAATGTGACTATATAACCATGTATATGATTGTGATTTTGGATACCATTCAGTGGTATACGATATTCAGGTATGTTTACCCCAATATTTTGTTCATTTTGCTATATGCATAAAAGTGAAATAAGCATGACTATATTATGATTTGTGGGGTAAATAGCATGAAAATCTGATTTGATATGTATGTGCATGGGCATATGGGTATACTTGATAAAGGAGGAAGTATTCTGGTGGTTTTACCACATTTTTGGTGACTTCGGTCACATATTTGACTCCGGTGACTTCGGTCACATATTTGGCTCCGGTGACTTCGGTCACATATTTGAAATCCGGTGACTTTGGTCACATATGTGAATATGGTGACTTCGGTCACGTATTTGAAATTTGGACTTCGATCAGGTGACTTCGGTCACATCTGTTTGGTGGCTTTGCCACAATATTATAAGGGCGATGTGCATGTTGATCGCAAAGAATCGCCTTCGATGGTGTGTAGCGGATGGAGGTCGATTTAGTAATCCCACGGTGTGTTGGTTGGTACGGTGGTGTGTAGCGGATGGATATTTAGGTGGGCCAGCTTGCATTTCATTTCATGTACATAACCATGTAATATTGAATGATTATTATTCGATCTGCCATGATATGGGCTTTTGAGCCAAATATGACTTAAATGGGCCTATGGCCATATGTGTAATTAATGGGCTTAAAGGCTTAATCAAATGGGCTTTTTGATGTATGTGTTGCACATTGAGTTTATAACTCACCCATTTTTTTAGGGGATAACTTTTCAGATAATTCGTAAAGCGATGGATCGAGTCAGCAAGGATTTCGAGGTGGCCAATGCTCAAATAATGAAGTTTGGAAATTTTCCTACTTAAATTTATTAAGTTAATTATTATTATTTAGACTTTATTATGGGTTTGCCAATTTTATGTAATAAGGCCACTATAAACTATCTTTAATTTTGTGTTTGGTTTTTCTTTTATTTTGCCATGAACAATAACTATTAAATAACTAAATGGTTTTCGATAAATAATAATTCAAAATGTTTTGTCAACTAATATATATATATATATATTTTAAAGTAATTTCCTTAAATGTGGTTTTCTTTTGACTTATCAATTCCTCCTACAAATAATGTTTTTAAAAGATATAAATTTTACTTTTCAAATTTGTTTTCAACCTAAAATGTTAAGTTACTGCTTTTTCAACAAAATCATCAAGTTTTTCTTAAAACGATAATTTGCTATAGTTTTACTCGAGGAACATACCAAATCCGGTTAGGCTTTTTAGGGGTTTGGGGTGTTTCATTCTCTTGATAAATCCTTGGCATCCAAAGCAGCGATGAATGCTAGAATGCTCTATTCCCTTTCACACAAACTTTTACGCCTTCAAAGCAGATACCACATTTGCCAAAAGTTTCTTCGCTCGCCTATCATTATTATCTCTTTATCATCCACAGTCCTAATTGACATCCACTTTTCGGCACAATCAATTGCGCCCGATGCTTCACCAACCAATCCATGCCCAAAATAAGACCAAATTCACCGAAAGGTAATTCCATCAAGTCTGCTAGAAATACCTCTCTTTGAATCTCCAAGGGCACATCTCTGAATAATTTATTCACTATTACCGACTATCTTAAAGGACTAATTACTGCCATCTCTCTATCGGTAATCTCAGATCTAATGCTTAGGTTTACAAATATAGCACTAGCAACATACGAGTGGGTAGATCCAATATCTATCAAAGCAGTAACAGGTACATCAGAGATGAAGAATGTACCAGTTATCACATCAGGTGCATCGTCGTCCTCACGACGCCTGACAGCATAGACCAATCCTGGCTGTATTGCCTCCGTGTTACCTCTAACACCATTACCTTGACCTGATGCACCTTGTCCACATCCGTTACCATCACCACCACGACCGGTCCACGACCTCTTAGTAGCTGCTAAGTACCTCTAGCTGGCTGAGCCTCAGGGTTACGAGCTTCCTGAGTCGTTTCAGTCCGTCGAGGACAATTCTTAAACCGATGATCCATAGATCCACATTTAAAATAGGCTTTAGTTTTCCTCCAACATTCTCCGAGATGTCGTCTACCACAGTCGGCACATTCTCAAATTTGATTGGTAGTCACAGGTGCCCTAACTTGAACTGCCTCATCATTCCGTGGCCTCTTTTGAAACCTTTTAGAAGAACCAGAATACTTAAAATCCCTCTTGCCTCTTACTTTTTCCCGATTCTGGCGTTTTGAAATCTTAGCCTCTTCGGCTATCTTAGCTTTCTCTACTAGCGAGGTAAAAGTCCGCACTTGTTGTGGGGCTATCAGTACCCGCAACTCATCATTCAGTCCATCCTCAAAGCGTACACAGCGCTCATGATTAGTCTGCACTATAGTACGAGCATAACAACTCAAACGAAGAAATTCTGCCTCGTAAGCTGCTACAGTCTTACTTCCTTGAACCAAATTTAGGAATTCCTTCCTCCGGGCATCTACATAACTTGTCCCGACGTACTTCCCTTGGAAAGTAGCTTTAAAGAAACCCCATTTAACCAATGCAACCTCGGTGCCTTCTCAGACAGTAAGCCACCATTGATACGCCTCGTCTCTTAACAAAGACACGGCTCTTCTCAGTTTCTGCTCGACGGTGCATTCCAAATCATCCATAATTCATTCTACAGCCTCAAGCCAATATTCTGCCACATTCGGGGCTACACCAGAGACACCTCTTAAAACTTCTGCACCACTAGACTTGAGTCGTTTCGATATTGATCTGCGAATTACTGGCCCAGTTCTGGCTCCAGCTACTCTTTCTAAGACTCGCAACATTGCTTGAGTCAAAGCATTATCCTCATTGGCATGATCATGAGATCTAGTTTCGCTCTCAAATGATGCAGGTGCATCCATTTCCGGTATATGACCTGGTGCTTTAGACGCAACACCTCGGCCTCTACCACGGCTACGTCTACCGCGTCTACGACCACATCCTCTAGAGCTCATATTGACTAATTCGCTTTAATCTGATTACAAGTTTTATGAATCAGAATATTATTTCAGTGTTTATTAACGATATTTTATGAGATATAAGAGATAGAGTTGTTTTCGCTCGTATCCTATAGTCTCGGTCTCTATCATTTTCAACACCTAAAACTAGAAGTTCTAGAGTGTACCTTAGGTCTCATCACAAAAATAAACAAATACTTACTGAACATACTTACTTGACTTGGTGTCGGATGCTCGTGGTGCCATACTACCTTTAAAACACAAAGTCTAGAAATTTAAGTGGTTTTTAAACAAAATCATTTGTTGAACCCAAACCACAGCCGAGTTTTGAAACTGTGCTCTGAGACCATAAAATGTAACACCCCAAACCCGGCTTATGCATTAAGCCCGGATTTCGGCATGCCACACAATTTTAACGAACATTCAAAACAATTAACGAAGTAAAAATCAAATTGCAAAACGATTAAGAACATTACTTTATCGAAAAATCGAGGTTTATTCGAAATGCTTGATTTAAAACACAAGAATTTGTCGTTTGATATATATAAAGTAGTAATCGATAAAAACTTTAGATTTATTAAATCGAAATATTTCATCAAAAAGTTTTAAAAGAATTTTCTAAGTTTCTAGATAAGAAAAACTTTTATTTGAAATGAGAGTTATAGAAAATCATTTACGAAAAACAAAATCAATCCAACTTAAATAAACTAAAACATAAATAAATCCATCTACACAATAAAATCCATAATTAAAAAGGCCTTATTACATCGCCATTAATAATACTTAATAGAAATTATAAAAGAAGTCTCAAAGTTTTATGAACCACCATTTGTAGTATAGCCACCCCACGAAGTCATCTCCGAACCAAGTCTCCATCAATTGTTATTACCTGAGAGGGGTAAAAAAATGGGATGAGTTACTTAGAACTCAGTGTGCAACTCACTTACCATAGTCCACTGGGCCAAGACCATTTAAACATTTATTTGGGCCTAAGCCCATTTCAAAATATAATAATTTAGTATTTAAAAATAATAATGCAATGATATGCAATTCCCAAAACCAAACCTAGATTTCCATCCGGTACACACCCCCGTACCCAACCAGCACACCTATGGGGAGCTTTAGTCACCCACCCCGCCATCACACCGAAGTAGGCTTTGAACCCAATATCATATTTGTGGCAATGGCCATTTAAATAATTGTGGTAGAACCACCGATCTAGATTTCGGGCAACAGACATTGTGACAGAGTCACCTATCTAGAATTCTGGCATTAAGCCTTTCTTCTCATCATCATTGATACCAACCCATGCAATCATGTTTATGCATTTCAAAATATTCGTAGAGTATATCATATTATAGTTTATAAATTTCAGCCCATTAAAACACATTTCATATATAACCCATTTATCAATTATCATAAATGGCCCAATTATAAATTTTCACTTAAGGCCCATTTATCGATTATCACATGTGGCCCAAATTCTCAATTATCACATATGGCCCAATTTCTCAAATAACACATATGGCCCAAATTTGCCAAATAACACATATGGCATATATGGCCCAAATTTAACACATATGCCAAATAACACATATGGCCCAAATTTACCAAATAACACATATGGCCCAAATTTTCCAAATATCACATATGGCCCAATTGCCAAATAACATATATTAAATTTGCCAAATAACACATATGGCCCAAATTTGCCAAATAACACATATATTTAAATTTACCAAATAACACATATGGCCCAAATTTGCCAAATACCACATATGGCCCAAATTTACCAAACAACACATATGGCCCAAATTTACCAAATAACACATATGGCCCAATTTATCAAATATCACATATGGCCCAAATTTGCCAAATATCACATATGGCCCAAATTTACCAAGTAAAACATATGGCCCAAATTTATCACTTATTATCGTTTTAACCATTAAGGGCGATTTTCAAAATTTCACGATCTTACTACCGATTTCGAGATTTTAACACTAAGTGTCAATAATGTCATATTTTCTGATTTCACCAACTTTGCGATTTTTAATCCAACTTTAACCATTGTATAGTCATCTAACCCATGAGATATAGTGTGAGATTGCACACCTGATTACGGTGAGAACTATACTCTCCCATTCGTCGATATCTAAACACACATTACGAAGGATTAGAACACTAAAATTTGATATTAAACTATTCTAATATTGAACGATCTAAATCTTACCCTAGGAATCTCGAATAACCAGTATTTACGATTTCTCTCCAACCAAAGGTTCTATACCCCGAGTAAACAGTGGTTCGGGAGTACGTACGACTTCGAATATTTGATTTTTGCCGGATGAAGGTCCACAACCCGGTGGAAAATCTTGGATTCTCGAAACAGTCCTTCTCTTAAACTTAGGGGGATTAATAGAACCACCCCTCTTCCGAGTACTATTTACTACCCTTTTCGTCCATATTTTGATTGCCTCTAATGACAAAAGATCATTAGTCTTAATAATAATGTAACACCCTTATTATTCAATATACTTCATCCTATTTTAAAACAACCGAATTTGATACATGTCTAGATACATACTTCACAAGCAACTAACTCAAATTCATATTCATATCAATTTCAAAAAAAAAAAAATTGAAATTGCCTAACATCTCTCTTTACTAATCTATCACATATATGTATGATTAAAATTCTATTCGATATAATCATCAATGAATACAGAATGATCAATCAATATACATTTCTTTAATAATATACCACAAAACAAATACAAACACCTACTTAGCACCACCACCTTCGCATTCATTTCATGCAACCATACCTCATGTACAATCTTGTTTCGAACCAATGCACATCAAAACTTTATAGTTAGAACTATTAATAAGCATCATATGGTTACATGCATATGTCACCTGATTGCACACTTATAAACTAAGAAACAGTATACCTTGTACAAATACATATAACAGAATGCGCATCATCTTAACTTTTAATACCATAATCACAAATTAACTTTGCATGTTATATGCATATGATCAAAGACCGAATGTACTAACTAAACTTCCACAATACATGAAATCTATGTCACGAATTTGTACACTATTGACCATTCATAAACATAGATCTCAAACTAAATTAACATAGAAATATAAGTATATTTAATCACGCCTGGACCAAACCTTCCATACCACTTTTCCATATAATTTATAACTACCTATACTTATGATTAACAAATGAATATAACAACTCAACTTACATATACAAATTTTCATTATGAGATCATTATCATCACCTAACCGTAACAACCATATTTAACATTCAATATCCCAAGTTAAGATTTTACAACTAAATACATAACACTCATATCACCTACCACATTTCCAATAATATCTAAACTTCAACCGAATACAAACATTCATTAATATCATGAGCAAGCCATTTCATCCAAGCATATTGATGAAGTTTAACCCAAAATAAGTAGCCATTTTCGCAAGGCTATAATTATATACACGATTAAGTATCATTAGTAATACAGCTTAGTCTAACCTATACATGCCTTTTGAATCAAAAACTAAGTTTATCAGTACCAAAAGAGAGTGGATAGTGTGGTTGACTTCTTTGAAGATCCTTCGAGTCCGTAGCTTGAATCAAAATCTATAAAACAGAGGTAGACAAGAACACACACACAGTAAGCTTGCTAGCTTAGTAAGTCTCAATCAAATATAAATGTAATGAACATACATTTAAACATGTTAATATCCAAGCTTATAGATGGAACATAAATATTTCAATATGTAAAATGTACATAGCTGAATACTAGCAACACTCTTGATTTAAATATCGTTGCTATGTCATCATGAACATGTACATTATCAAATCACATGAATATCATCTTATATCGCATATTTCGAATCACATGAACCAATCTAGGCATCGATCTTCTATTTTTACTTATACACATAAGCAAACACTTTTGTCTTATTCATCACTGATCTTTCCATTTTATAAACGAATTTTCACTGTAACATACATGTATATAACCTGAGTTTACATATAAGAAATGTTCATACACATTAATGATAAGCTCAACATCATAAAATAAAATAATTATTGAATTGTCCATTTCATCACATCATATTTAACTAAAACAATAAGAATTTAGCTCACTTCATTCCTTACTAATATAGTAGGCTAATTCTTACCAGAGCTTTTAGCACATAGAACTATATATGTGTCTCACCATGTTTGATTCTCAAAATCTCCATTTATAGCATATCACCGGCATAAAGCCTACTAGGCATTAAAGCCGAAATAAATCACCAAGACGAAGCTCGCTAGGCGAGAAGCTCTGAAATAGATCACCAAGACAAGGCACGCTAGGCACAAAGCCTAAAATATAACACCCAAGCACAAAGCACGCTGAGCATTAAAGCTCGATAAGTAACACCAAGACAAGGCACGCTAGGCATTAAAGCACGATAAGTAACACCACAAGGCACGCTAGGCTAATAGCCGAGATATCAGCATTTTCAACATTCCAATGCACACTTCAATAATACCGTAACCAATTTAATCACTTACATCGATTGTATACTCAGTATATCATATCAATTATACACCTTTACAGAGTGTTAACAAAACATATCTAACTCAATATAATACCTATACATTCAGCTATCACATAAAAATATGCCCAAATTTATCAAACATTGTCATTAAACACATTCATAATTCATTCTTTAATATAATCTATCTTAAGGACTTACCTCGGCTGTCGATAGACCGTGCAAATTGGCTATTCGAGAACCTTCGTCTTTCCCCGATCTAAATCCGTTTTTCTTTGCTCTTGATCTAAAACACATTAAAATTTAGCTCATTCAAGTACATTTCATCTCAATTTAGTCCCTAAGCAGATAAATGGCAATTTACTATTTTACCCCTACTATTTCAAATTTTTACAATTTAGTCCTATTTGCCTAAAACACAAAATACGCCAAATTTCTCAATACTCCTTAAGGGCCGAATATGTATAGGGACTATACAAGTCCTTTTCTTTCAATTATTTAGCAAATAAGCCCCTCTAAAATTTCATTTTTACAATTTGGCCCTAAAAACAAAAATTCATCAAAATTTCCAATACATAATATACTAATTTTTTTAACTTATCTTTTATCTAACATCATCAAACATCAAAAACCATATAAACCTATCAATAGCCGAACTTCAAACATGCTTAGATTCAAAATTTTTAACATGGGTCAGCTACGGTTTGAAGCAACGATCTCAAAACGTAAAATTAACAAAAATAAATTCAAACTAACCTTGAAATCAAGCCTCCAAGTGCCGAAAATCAAAGAACAAAACCCCTTTTTCTTTCTCAATATTCGCCATGAGAGAATGATAAAGATGGTGGCTTTTGTTTATGTTATTTTAACATATTATAAAAGTAATTATTTAATTACTAATTTAACCTTTAATATAAAATAAAACTAACATATAACTTAAGGGTATTCTTGACATAAGCCACCCACTAACTCAAAAATGGGTTATTTACCCTTTTAATGCTCCACTTTAAAAAGCCATCATCAAATAGGCACTTTACACTATAGTTTGAGACTTTTAAAATTTATGCGATTAAGTCCTTTTTGTCAAATTAAGCACCCAAACAATGAAATTTTTCTACGAAACTTTCACACATTTTAATTCACACATATTGAACACAAAATAAAATATTAAATTATTTCTCGGACTCGAATTCGTGGTCCCGAAACCACCGTTCCGATTAGGGTCAAATTCGGTCTGTTACAAATAAACTATCGAAATTTGACTAAAAATTTTAAAGAATGGGATTAACTTACCACAAATGCCCTCGTTCCACAATATGTCAATCGAGCGATAACTTCTCCTAAAATGAAATCGATTAATAAACCATTCATAACCATATGTCAAACAATATAAAAATCCTTAATAATCCCTTACCTTAATACCTTAAATCCGATTTCAACGATCCATGATCTTTACGAATACTTGAGTTTCGACCCTCTACTAAGTTTCGATTGATTAAAGTTTGAGTAGAAGAAAAGAAAAAAATAGATGCTTATGGAGAATAGAAGATTCGGTTATGCAAAAACAAAGGAGAGGAAGAATTAATTCGGCTATGGTGAATGGTAACCAATATTCGGCCATGAAGGAAAAAAGAATAAGAAGGAGAGAAAATAATAAAGATAAAACAAAAGAACTTTAAGATCAAAAGTGTAATCGGCAATGATGAGGGAAAAGAGAAGAAAAGAAATGGTCTAAAATAGCTATATGGTTTCTAACACAAAGAAGAGAGAAAAGAATTGATGATAATAATCAAACTAAGACCAAAATGGTTAAAAAGGGAGAAATGGTAAAAAGATGCAATTGTTTCCTCAAGGCTTAAGGTATATTCGACTAGGAAGAGAGCAAATTTTGAAAGAAAATTTGATAAGAAAACACCAATTGACCAAAAAGAAAAATGCTCATCCAACACCCAAACCTACCAAGCCAACAACAAAAATCCTGCCATCCCCCCTAGCCCCCTATGCCGTCCACATACATGGTCAATAGGCCATTAAAAAGTTTCAAAAGCATCTTACCTTAATCCAAGCTTTATGTCCTCTTATCATACCAAAATTTCTTGATTCCATACCTTAAGTTAGTACTTACCTTATTCCCTTAGTCTACTTTCCATAAATGAAAAAGTCCATCCTTACCATAAGTATTGGTTGACCGACACTTGCCAAACAAGTGCAAAAAAATAAAAATCATCTAATTACTATCCAAGGGATTCTGTAACACCCCTAACCCGTATCCGTCGCCGGAGTAGGGTTACGAGGCATTACTCGTCAAACCACAGTCAACGCATTCAAACAAATACTATTACATTAATTAATAGTAATTAATTCATGCTATCACAATCAAACATGTACTTTCATTTCAAAAATTATAATGCTAACAAGTGTATTACAAATAATATCTTTACTATCTTATAAAATAAAACAAGTTTCAATCAAATAGTAAAAAGACTATTCCTTTGGTCATTTTTGAATACGTTAGCCGAATATGTACATCCACCCTTATTCAATATATATACCAATCAAGTGCATTATTATTTAGGACAAATATACCTACATGACAAAGCTTTACTAATTACCATTATCATCCATCTACATTATCAGTTAATTCGTTATAGACGACATGATAGAATTTCGCAAAACCAAACTCATACAAGCTTAATCATATCCTTTTCAAATGTACTTAACTCAGGAATATATCTATAATATTATTAATACAAATCATATAACTATATTTACATAGTCTCATGCGCCTATCACTAAATGTTCACCAAAATAATTTAACCATTCTAACTTCATGTCCAAATGCATATAAATATCAAATAAAAATATAAACTCCAAACTAAACCAATGCCATGGCGAATATTACAAGTAAGTGTACAATAATTTGATCAAGAATATTTCACACATAACATAATATGAAATGAACTTTCTTGATATATTCAAACATGATAAATTAATAACAACATCAACAAGCATTACTAAACCATTTACAAATATATATATATATATAACCTATTAACTTGCTAACATATTACATGCTTTAAATCATCTAGCATCCAACATTTATCCTTATTATCTAAATGCATATCCCAATATTACACCATATATATATATATATCATATGATCATTTTCCGTGTATGATTTAAAGCATGACCACAGGCACATATCTAATGGTATTTTAATGCAAGCTACCATATCAAAATATGAAACCCAAACTTAACCAAAAGCAACAGCCTTATTCGCAAGGCTATATTTATATTTACAATCCGACATCATTCATTATTTATCAAAACAAAGCCTATACATGCCTTTGATTCAAAAGTTTACAAAACATAACTATACCAAAGAGAGTGATAGTGTGGTCGACTGTCTTGATGATCCCCTGAGCCCGTAGTTGATTTATTGATCTATAAAATAGAGCACAAACAAAAACAGAGTAAGCTCACTAGCTTAGTAAGTCTTAAGCAGCTTTACAACTCAACTAGGTATTCAATTAGATTGAATAGAATAACATTATTAACATTTATGAACTGACAAAACACATATATACTACCATGGCCGATTATCAATGTTCACACCCAGTGAAATAATATTCAACGTACACTTAAAATATGAAACTTATCAATGGTACCTAGATTGCTAATCAATACATATATTTTCACTTCAACCGAATAATACTTTCTGTGTACATTTAAAATAAGGGTACATAATTGAATATATACATTTATCTATATGTATAGCTCATGGCCGAACCTATATAGGTATAATTTCTCATATCAATATAATAAACTCAAGTAAGCAAGTAAACATATCAACTCAATGTCTTTTCTAATCACATATCTTAAGTACCGAATATATAAACACATTTCTATCAACTTGATTATTCAAGAAGCATCACATATATCATAAACTTGATTTGATACATAACTTTTGGTCGAACACTATAGTAATAAACCTTGGCTTATTCAAATACCATCATAACTAGACCATTTCATTCATAAGTATAAGCTCGTATTAAAAATCACTGGTATAAAAACTACTAGACCAAAGGTCCGAGATTTAAACACCGGCACGAAGCTTGCTAGGCATTAAAGCCCGAAATAAATCACCGGCACAAAGCCTGCTAGGCATTAAAGCCCAAAATAAATCACCGCAGACGAAGCACGCTAGCATCAAAGCTCGATATGTAACAACGGCACAAGGCACGCTGAGCATCAAAGCCCGATAAATAACACCAAGACGAGGCCTGCTAGGCTCAAAGCCCGATTAATAACACCGACACGAGGCCTGCTAGGCTCCAAGCCCGATTCTCAACCCAATCAACATTCCCATACACATTACTTAATGCTACAATCACATCAATCTCGTATACTTTATTTTACAATTTCATGTTAAACCGAACATAATTATCCACATCACATTCAATAAACAATTTTACTACAATTTCATACCCCACATTCGACCTATATATATTTTCATGCCTTAAATACCAAACTTTATCATGTACTACTTTCGTAAATAATTTCTCGATTTAAATTTGCTTAAGGACTTACCTCGGTTGTCGATAGACCGTGCAAATCAGCTATTCGAGAACCTTCGTCTTTCCCCGATCTAAATCCGTTTTTCTTTGTTCTTGTTCTAAAACACATTAAAATTTAGCTCATTCAAGTACATTTCATCTCAATTTAGTCCCTAAGAACATAAATAGGCAAATTACCATTTCACCCCTAGGGTTTCACCTTTTACAATTTTGTCCAAATTACATAAAATGCAAAATACACAAAATTTCCTACAACACTCAAGGGCGAATGTTTATAGAGATTATACAAGTCTATATTTTCATTTATTTCATGTTTTAGCCCTTTAAGAATTTATTCTTCTCAAATTAGTCCCTAACATTTAATTTCACCAAAACTTCTAATTCAAAAATGATGATCTAACACATACAATTCATAATCTACTATCAAACATTACATGCCATGAATATACCACCATAGCGAATCTTGATGTGCTAAAATCTCAAAAATTGATACATGGGTTATATAGTATTCAAAGTAACAATTTCAAAAATGTAAAAATTATAAAATACTAAGCAAAGTACATACCTAATTGAAGCCCCCAAGTTGCCGAAATTAAGCTCCAACAATGGAGTTTTTCACCCTCCACATTTGGCCAAGAGAAGAAGAATAAGGTATGTTCTCTTTCTTCCCACTTTCTTTCATTATTTTATGCCTTAAAATTAAAGGTAATATTATTTATTCATTACCTAAAATAAAACATATAATTATAAAACAAAATTTTGTTTTTATTTCTCATATATGCCGTCCACTATCTAAAGGAATGGGCTAATTGTCCTTTTAGGACATCCACTTTAAAAGCCACAATCAAAAAGGTACATTTCACTTTAGCATGCCACTTTTATTCTTTATGCGATTAAGTCTTTTTATCAAATTGAGCACTTAAATAATAAAATTTTTCTACGAAAATTTCACACATTTTAATTCACACATAATAAGTACAAAATAAAATATTAAAATATTTCTCGGTCTCGATTTGTGGTCCCGAAACCACCGTTTCGATTACGATCAAATTCGGTCTGTTACAACTCTCCCCCCTTAAGGATTTTCGTCCCCAAAAATCTTACCATTAAACAACGTCGGATATTGTTGCCTCATTGAATCTTGAGTTCCACATAGCCTCTTCAACTCCGTGCCTTTTCCACAAGACTTTCACTAATGGAATTTTCTTGTTTCTTAACTCTTTCTCTTCCGAGCTAAAATACGGATCGGTTCTTCCTCATACGTCATATCGGGTTGTATCTCAATCTCGACGGAGCAATCACATGTGACGGATCGATCAGATCTACGAGCATAAAAACGTGAAATACATCGTGTATCTTTTCTAATTGTAGAGGTAGCCTCAACCTATAAGCAACAGCCCAATCGTTCAATGATTTCATACGGTCCAATGAACCTCGGGCTCAACTTGCCTTTCCGGCCAAAACGAAGCACTTTCTTCCACGGAGAAACCTTTAAAAATACTCGTTCTCCAACCTGAAATTCAATGTCTTTATGTTTCAAATCAACATAAGACTTTTGACGATCTGAAGCAGCTTTCAAATTGTCTCTAATAATAGCTACTTTCAATTCAGTTTCTTTAATCAAATCAACCTCGTGTATCTTATTCTCGCTGAGCTCAGTCCAGTATAATGGTGTTCGACACTTTCGCCCGTACAAGGCTTCATAAGGCGCCATCTTGATACTAGATTAAAAACTGTTATTATAAGCAAATTCAATCAAAGGTAGGTATCGTTCCCACGTAACTTCAAACTCGAGAACGCAACATCTCAACATGTCCTCAAGTATCCGAATAGTTCGCTCGAATCGACCACTTTATCTGTGGATGAAAAGTCGTACTAAAATGTAGTTTAGTACCTAAGGCATCTTGCAACTTCTTCCAAAATCGCGATGTAAATCTCGGTCTCATGCTCAAACAATGGAACTCGGTACACCATACAATCTCACAATTTGCGATACATACAATTCAGCAAGTTTATCGAGTGAAAAGTCTATACGAACCGGCACAAAATGAGCTGAGTTAGTCAGTCTATCAACTATAACCCAGACGGCATCTTTCTTACTTAGTGTCATAGGAAGACCGGATACAAAATCCATTGTAATTCTATCCCATTTCCATTCAGGTATCATGATTGGCTGAAGTAATCCGGATGGCACTTGATGTTCAGCTTTTACTTGCTGACAAACTAAGCATTTCAAAACAAATTCAGATATATCTCGTTTCATGCCCGGCCACTAATAGAACTGTTTCAAATCATTATACATCTTTGTGCTACCGGATGTATTGATAATTGACCACTATGGGCCTCACTCAGAATCACCTGTATCAAATCTGAGTTTTTCGGAACACACATTCGGCTTTTAAAATTCAAACAGTCATTTACATCAATCTGAAAATCTGACTCTGCACCTTTTTCACACTGAAGTTGTCTAGCAATCAAATCCTTGTCAACTTTCTGTGCATCACAAATTTGCTGAATAAACATCGGTCTTGCTTGTAACTCGGCTATGATCAAACCATCACCAGACATAGCTATATGTGCATTCATTGCACGAAGAGTAAACAACGATTTTTGACTTAACGCATCTGCAACGACGTTAGCTTTTCCCGGATGGTAGTCAATCACCAACTCATAATCTTTCAACAATTCTAACCATTTGCGTTGTCTCAAATTTAGATCCTTCTAAGTCATTAAATACTTTAGACTTTTATGATCTGAATAAATGTGACATTTCTTGCCAAATAAATAGTGACGCCAAATTTTCAATGCGAAAATAATGGCTGCAAGTTCTAAGTCATGCTTCGGGTAATTTCTCTCATGCGACTTCAATTGTCTTGAAGCGTAGGCTACAACTTTGCCTTCCTGCATCAAAACGCAGCCCAAACCATTTAAAGAAGCATCAGAATAAACAACAAATTCTTTACCCGATTTAAATTTGAACTAACACCGAGCTTCACAAAAGCGCTTTCAATGATCAAAACTTTTCGACACTTTTCGACCACTCGAACCTGACATCTTTCTGCAATAACTTTGTCAACGGGGTAGCTATCATAGAAAAATCTTTCACAAATCGTCGATAGTAACCCGCAAGTCCCAGAAAACTTCAAATCTCGAAAACATTTTTCGGTGGCTTCCAATCAAGTATAGCCGATATTTTGTTCGGATCAACTCGAATGCCTGATGCTGAAACAACATGTCCCAAAAAGTTGACCTCTTTCATCCAGAACTCACACTTACTAAACTTCGCATACAACTGCTGATTTCGCAAAGTTTGTAGCACTAATCTCAAATGCTCAGCA
The DNA here is from genome assembly GCA_025506655.1 of Gossypium rotundifolium. Lineage (NCBI taxonomy): Eukaryota > Viridiplantae > Streptophyta > Magnoliopsida > Malvales > Malvaceae > Gossypium > Gossypium rotundifolium. Next base: position 32,823,643 of record CP106728.1, read on the forward strand.
TGCTCAATTTCATCTTTGGAGTAAATCAATATATCATCAATAAACACTACCACAAATTGATCCAAAAACTGTCTAAAAACCCGATTCATCAAATCCATAAAAACAACAGGTGCATTAGTAAGCCCAAAAGGCATAACCAAAAACTCAAAATGTCCGTACCTCGTCCGAATGCAGTCTTTGGCACATCTGTATCTCTGACTCGCAACTGATAATAACCCGATCTCAAATCTATCTTCAAAAATACTAAAGCCCCTTTCAACTGATCAAACAAATCATCAATCCGAGGTAACGGGTACTTATTCTTTATAGTTACCTTATTCAGTTGCCGATAATCAATACACATTCGCATCGTTCCATCTTTCTTTCTCACAAAAGAACTGGTGCACCCAAGGAGAGAAACTTGGTCGCATAAAGCCCCTATCTGTTAACTCTTGCAACTGTGCTTTCAACTCTTTTAGCTCAGTAGGTGCCATCCGATATGGAGCTATTGAGATCGGAGTCGTTCCCGGAGCTAATTCAATGCCAAACTCAATCTCTCGTCTTGAGGGTAAACCCGATAGTTCTTGAGAAACACATCCGAGTATTCACATACAATCAGATGCAGATTCAATCTATTTCTCAATCCACATAAGCCAAATAAGCTTCGCACCTTTTCTCACATACTTTCGGGCTAACATCGAGGAAATAATCGAGGAAACCCACCTAAATCATTGGATTCAATTCTAATGATCTCACCGCTCGGTGTCTCAAATCAATAAGCTTTCTTTTGCAATTCACCACGCATCATGCGGTTAACTACCCATTCCCAAAATTATATCAAACTCATCGAAAGGCAACAACATTAAATCAACGGGAAGCAAAAATCTCGAATCATCAATGGGCAACTTTTACACACTTTATTAACAAACACACATCTACCTAAAGGGTTGGATACGCTGAATCACAAATTCAAGAGACTCAATGGCGAGTCTTCTTGAATACTAGAGTTTCACATACATATGAATGGGTCGAACCAGGATCAATCAATGCAATCACAGTAGTATCATAAAGGGTAAAAGTACTGGTAATGACATCTGGAGAAGCAGCATCCTCCCTAGCTCGAGTAACATAAGCTCTAGCTAGAGCTCTAGCCTCAGATCGAACTGCTGTGTTCTTCGTCCCTCTCTGACTACCACCTACATTGCCAGAATGCTTGGGTGGTCTGCTTCGTGCTAATGCACTGCTCGGTTTAGAGTTCTGCGCCGTATTCTGCTCAGCTAACATCGAGTACTCTCGAATAAAATGGTATGAGGATCCACATTTAAAATAGGACCGATCACGAACTCTACAACTCCCAGAATGCCATTTTCCACAATGTTTGCATTCAACTTGATTCTGTGGAACGTTATCAACACTGGCCATCGAGGTAGCTTGGGAGCCCACGAAAGGTCGATCATGTCTAGGTGAATCTGAAGTAGCTTTATGTCGGCTGAAGTCATCTCTAAACTTCTTAGATGTGGAATGGAAATTCTTACTCGACGGTCTTTTACGAGTGTCTCTAGCTTCTGTCTCAGCCTTTCTTTTCTCTTTCCCAAGCTCTTCAGCTTTGCAAGCTCGCTCAACTAGTGTCACAAACTCTTTGATCTCAAGAATGCCAACTAGCAACTTTAAATCTTCATTCAAACCGTCTTCAAACCTTTTGCACATAATGGCTTTAGTTGATACACACTCCGAGCATATCGGCTCAATCGACAAATTTTCGCTCGATTCATCACAGTCATTTTCCCTGTTTGATTCAAGAAATTCTTTTCGTTTACGGTCGATGAACCTCGATGATATATTTCTTGTAGAATTCATTCGGAAGAAATCCCATGTCACTTTTCTCTTGGAACCACCGATACTAGTGTATTCCACCGGTGATAGGCAGTGTCCTGAAGTAAAGATATAGCACATTTCAAACATCCGTGCAGAGTGCGGGATAGCTTATCAAGTACCGAAAAGTGTTATCAAGCCACATTTCAGCTCGCTCTGCATCATCATTATCATTAGCCTTGAATTCCTCGGCCCCAAATTTCCTGATTTTATCAACAGGAGGCCTTGTAACATCCTAAAAAGGGCCTATACATTTTCAGTTTAATTGTATGAAATGACAAGTTTAAGCACTAAGAATAAATTTTTGATATTTTTGGAAACCTGGAAATGCATGAAAATAGAAACCTGAACATTTTGGAAACCTGAACATTTTGGAAACCTAAACATTTTGGAAACTTGAACATGTAAGAAAAATGGCAAGTTACAGAGCCGATCGAAAATTTTAGGAAACTTAGAAATGATCGAGAAATGTCAAAATTTAAAGTTCAAAATAGGAAATAAGGGCAAGAGGGCCTTAAAAGAAATAGTTGGTGAAATTTGACACACAAACAGGCTTGGAAAAGTGGCTTGAAGGTGTCACTTAAGGCCTATGGAAATGGTGCCATGTGCAAGAGGAATGGGCCTGAGTTCGAGTCACTTGGGAAGCAAATAATGAAAGTTTTAATTTTGCTTCCAGAAGGCTGAGGTGGACGGCACCTAATTCTAGAAAGGGAGGAGTTTTATTTCTGTTAAAACTTGATAAATTAAGTGATAAATAAAGGATTTTAATTGAGGAGATAAAGGATGGATTAAATACTTTTAATTTAAATAATGTGATAATTAAAAAGATAATATTATCACTTATGAGGATTGGTGGCCAAGACAAGGACTCTTGGCCAAGCAATTTCGGCTAAAGAGGGAGAACTAAAGGCTTTTCCCTCATCCTTTCCTAAGTGTGCCAAAATTTTCCTAGCTCTCTCCCCCTCTCTGCCGAATTTTCTTTAAGCAAAATCCATCTTATCTTCTTCTATTTTTCTTCTCTGTTTCTACTGTCAAAGCCGAATCTTTGTTGATTCTAAGTAAAGGAGCAATCAACTACAACATCAAAAGGGTAAGATCTGTGGTCAATCAATTTCTATTCCTTTTCTTTTTACCAAAATCAGGGTACTAATCCCTATTCTTGTTCATGGCCGAATCTACAAGGATCTCTCAGGTTTCTACAATTACCAAATATAAGGATCAAGGAATCTAAGGTAGGAACAATTAATTCTTGTTCTTCTAATTCTTTTGATCAAGATCTAAGAATAACCCCTTTTATGTCTCTTGGCCAATATCAAAGGAAGAATTTCGAGATTTGATTCAAGGAATTTAAGGTGAGGTACATTCTGCCAAAGGCTAAATACTATTTATTAAAGTTGGATCAAATCTAACTTATGAATTTTAGGAATTTCAACATCACTAAGGGTGCAAGGAATCGATTTTGGGAATCTCATCGTAAGGTAAGTGGTTATAATCGGCCAAGGTTCTCTCTTAAATGTCTAGATCTATTTGTTATAATCAAGAGACTAATCAAATCAATGGATTTAAGGGTTAGCCGATTTCAAGAGAGAAGAACACAAATCTTCGGGATTTGATCATCAATCAAATTGGCAAGCAAGGTAAGTATTAGTAATACCATTCCTATTAGGATTTGGTTTTAAAAGCAAAAGACTATTAATGTGTTTTTGTATGATGGGCCGAATATAGGATCTAAAGTTAGATCGAGATTTTCGGGATCTCAAAGAGTCTATTAAGCGAATCAGGTGTGTACCCATACTAACCTTCAATACGTTATATGGCAAATATTAACTATATGATTACACATAAAATGTGAATATGGCTAAGTACCCTAATGTGGTACAAAAAGTACTCAGGTATGTTTCCTACTTCGATAGGATTATGAAATATGTTATTTTATAACATGTGAAAATATGTATATGAATGTGGAAATAAGTATGTTGTGCATGATATATAATTTATGAGGCATACGGGATCTATGTGAAAGGGAAGAAGGTGTTGACTTGGTCTCACTAATCGGAATATGGTGACTACGGTCACAACATTTTGAATATGGTAACTCGGTTACACTATCTCGAATTTGGTAACTTCGGTTACATTATTTGAATATGGTGTCTAATGACACAAATTATATGGGCGATGAGCACGTCATTGCAATGACGCCTTCGATGGTGTGTAGCGGATGGAGGTTGACTTAGTAGTCCCACGGTGTGACCGGCGAGTACGGTGGTGTGTAGCGGATGGACCATTAGTCTTGGGTTTGGGTTGCATCATCATTTATTTTTATATATGAATATGAATTTGATATGAACATGTATGCCTAATTTGTTGAATGTTAGTACTGTGTGCACATTGAGTCTGTTGACTCACCCCGTTGTGGGAAATATTTTCAGGTGGTGAACAAGGTGATGCATCGGACGGTGACCTTGAGGTGGCCATGTTTCATTTGAAGATTTCATTTGATTTGGACTTTATTATTTTTTTTTGGGTTTTACTTGATGTAATAAGGCCATAAGGACCAGTGGATTTTTCTTATTCTGCTTTACTTTAAATTGTTATGTTACGAACTATTATGACTAAAGTTAAGTGATTTTTTTTAAACCTTAAAAATTATTTTGTCACCTTAATAAAAATTGGATTTACAAGATTAATTTAATGGGTTTCCAATCTAAACCCAATCCACAACAACATTTTTCCAAAAATTTTACAAATTTTCTCTAAGTAACAAAAATCTTTGAAATCGGTTTACTTTAGGAACATACCAGATCCAGTTCAGGCTCGTGGGCCAGGTGTGAGGTGTTTCAATTTGGTATCAGAGCCCAGTTTTAAACTCTTGGCCTGTGGGCTAATGCCCAAAATGTTTTCAAAGCGAGCCAAATGATTATCTTTGAAAAATAAGCAGGCTTTTGGCATGGCCCCTAAGTCTCCGACCCGCAGTCCACCAGGTTAGTACCCCTAACTATATATGTGATTCTGTGAACTGTTTAAGGGTAGAAAAGGCATGGAACGTAGAATAGAATGATAGGAACTTGAACCCTAGGATTAGACTACTCAAACACAAAGCCACATAAGACTTAATGCACTGAACAAACCCTATGGCTAAGTCACTGAGTTAGTGGTGTGGTAACCCCTGTACGCATGTCTAGGATTGGATTCGGAAGAGCTTGTTATTTAAGCAGTCCTAGTGACTCACCTCCTCTTCAGAATCCTACACGTGTGTAGTTTGGTTCACCCTAACTCGGAGGGCTCGGTGGTGTGGCAACCTCTGCATGCATGTCTAGGAATGGTTTCGATGGGAGCTTGGTATTTAAGCAATCCGCGTGACTCACCTCCTCTCCACACGAATCCTGCCTGGTGCGTAGCTTTGGTTCACCCTGACCAAGAGGGCTCGACCATAGCCTAAACATAATGACTAAAACCCGAAAGGGAACTAGCCATGTTTTTTTAAAAAAAAAAAGAAGAGAGAACAAAAGAACAAACCCTAGTTTTTCAAATTTTTAAAACTTTCATTTAAATCTAAGAAAATTATTTTTACAACATTTTCTGAAAAACTCCTGATTTGCAAAAATTACAAAAATGCCCTTAGGGGTGAAATTACCAAAACGCCCTTGGTTTATAAAATGTTCAACTACTCAACAGCTTTACCAAAATTTGATTATTTTGTAAACATTCAAAAACCCTAATTTGTAAAATATCAAAATACCTTAATTTTAAAAAATTACAAAATTACCCCTAACTTACAAAATTTCCAAAATGACCTTAATTTCTAAAATTTTTGCAACATCCCCATTTTTGAAGGAATAATTTTTGAAAAGAACCCTCAAAGTTTTATAACTTTCGAAATACCCCTAATTTATTAAATTTACAAATTTACTCTGATTTGTGAAAAATTACCAAAATACCCCTGAGGTTAAAAATTACCAAAATACCCCCCCGAATTTCAAAATTTTTCCAAATTACCTTGAGACTTTGAAATTTTCAAAATAAATTTTGACAAAAACACCAAGGAACATTTTTCTTCTGAAAAATTATGAAAATGCCCCTGTAAGACAAAATTACGAAAATACCCCTAGGTAGTGGAAAACAACAACAACGAAAACTACAACGTTTCTCTGAATGAACGAAAGTTCATACTTGTTTGATGGATGAATGAATGAATGAAAAAGACTGTGTGTTTGTATGAATACAAAAGAACCACTCTTAAATCCCTTTTCATAAAACTCCTTCACTGGTAAATAAGTGGAACAATGACTAATCCATAAAATTTCTTAATCAGATCTCGATGCTAGAAAATGAGCTCTAGAGGACGTGGTCGTCGTGGTTGAGGTAGAGGAAGGATGACCGTGTCGAAACCCGTTAGGTCAGGTCAAGGGTCCGACAATGAAATGCCACCGCCACCACCACCCCACCGTTAATGTTGAGCGGCGAGGCTCGAGACGGAGGAAGATCTTTGTGTCGCAGTCAGTCTTACAAGTTTTGGAATTGGTGGCGGTGCGGGAAGAAATTCGAAAATCGAAAGTCAGACTGAATCGCTCCTAGCTAATGGAGTGAAATGTTCCGAGGAGTAGCTAATGTGGCACCTAGACAAATTGAGTCTTGGTTGGAAGCAACGGAGCGTATCATGGATGAGCTCGATCGACTCAGAGGAAAAGTTAAAAGGATGGTGGCGTTATTCTGCGATGAAGCGTATCGATGGTGGTTAATCGTTGGGATGGTGCCACAGTTGAAAATTTGACACAGGGAGTATGTTAGAGAGGCATTTCGGAAGAAGTATGTGGGAACCGGTATACTGATGAACAAAGGAAGGTTTTTCTAGGGTTGGTACAAGGGAGTAAGTCATCACAGAATATGAGGCGAATTCACGAGGTTGAGCCGCTATGCTCGAGGGTAGTGGCAATCGAGCATGAACGCTGTGTCCATTTGAGGACGATGAGGGACGATCTGAGGCTGTTGATAGCACCGCATCGTGAGCGAGAATTCTCTCATTTGGTGGAAAAGGCCAAGGTGGCCGAGGGATTAAGGACGCTACTAAGCGGGCACGTGGATAGGAATAAGGCCAAAAGAGGCCTATCCGGAAAGGTTGAAGAGGCCTAGGTTGAAGCCACGTAATCAGCAGCTAGTACGGGTGGCGATGTCGCTCTTGTGAGCATTGTGGAAAGAAGCACATAGGAGAGTGTTGGAAAAAGCTGGGAGGATGTTTCAAGTGTGGGTCCAAGGACCATATGCTTAAGGATTGTCCCAAGCATCTAGATGAGAGCCGATCGGCGTCGTAATGCTAACCGATGGTAGAGGCGGCAGAATTCAAACGGGTCGTGGTTCGGTAACCGAGGTAGTGGTGCTAGCAGAGGCCGTGGAACACAGGGCCGAGGTACTACTAATACTGATGCAAGGCAACTGGGTTTGGTTTATGCGGTTCACCGAAGGGAAGATGGTGATGCACCGGATGTAATAACTGGTACGTTCTTTATTTTTGACAAACCCTATTTTGCTCTGATTGATGTGGGCTCGACCCATTTCTATGTTGCATGTAGTGTAGTGGAAACACTAGGCCTAGACTCTGAACTCTCTGATAGACAGATGACTGTAGTAAGCCCATTAGGCCAAACTGTTGTGGTAGACAAGATCTTTCGAAATGTGCCCTTAGAGATTCAAGGAGTGAACTTTCGGGCAAACTTGATGGAGTTACCCTTCAGAGAGTTTAAACTTATACTCGGAATGGATTGGCTAGTAAAACACCGAGCCGTGTTGGATTGTGTGGCTAAACATATGAAACTAAGAACCCCGGAGGATGAAGTGGTAGTAATGATCGGAGAAAGGAGGAACTACTTGTCTAACGTAGTTTCAGCACTGAAGGATAAGAAGATGGTTAAGAAAGGTTGCAAGGCATTCCTAGCCTTCATAAGTGCGATAGGTGGAAAGGAAGAAGGTATTAATAGAGTTAGGATGGTAAGGGACTTCGTGGATGTGTTTCCAGAGGAATTACCGGGAATACCCCCAGATAGGGAGGTAGAATTTGGAATTGATTTGCTACGGAACAGCCTCCTCACGTGTCGATCGCTCCATACCGAATGGCGCCAAAGGAGTTAGTGGAGCTCAAGGCTCAAATCCAAGAACTGTTGGATCGTGGGTTCATCAAACCCAGTGTGTCTCCGTGGGGAGCATCGGTCCTATTTGTGAAGAAGAAGGACGAAACCATGTGTATGTGCATAGATTACCGTCAGTTGAATAAGCTGACCATTAAGAACAAGTATCCCTTGCCAAGGATTGATGACTTGTTTGATCAGCTGAAGGGGGCCACAGTATTTTTAAAGATCGACTTAAGGTCGGGATATCATCAGTTGAAGGTGAAGGAGGCTGACATCCATAAGACCGCTTTTAGGACAAGATATGGCCACTTCGAGTTTGTAGTGATGCCGTTTGGGTTGACGAATGCTCAGCCGCGTTCATGGATATGATGAATCGGGTTTTCCAACCCTACTTGGATAGGTTCGTCGTTGTGTTCATCAACGATATTTTGGTGTACTCGAAGTCGGGGGAGGAGCATGATGAGCATCTACGAGTTGTGTTGGAAGTGTTAAGGAGAAAAAGCTCATGCCAAATTCACAAGTGCGAATTTTGGCTTAAGGAGGTGGCATTCCTAGGACATGTGGTATCCGCAGAAGGAATAAGAGTGGATCCTAGGAAGATCGAAGCAGTGTTGGATTGGAAACCACCTAGGTCCGTGGCTGAAATTGAAGTTTCTTAGGCTTCGGGCTATTCTGAAGGTTTGTGGAAGGATTCTCGTCAATAGCAGCTCCTTTAACCAAGTTGCTAAGAAAGAAGTACCCTTTGAATGGACTAATAAGCGGCAGGAGAGCTTTGAAAAGCTTAAGAAGGTGTTGTGGAAGCTCAGTGTTAATTCAAATTGGGCGGGAAAAGATTTTGTGGTGTCTTGTGGCGCTTGCGCATCACGAGGTTAGGTCGTGTGCTAATGCAAGATAGCAAAGTAGTCACTTATGCGTCTCGGCAGTTAAGGCCTCATGAGGTTAACTACCCAACCCATGATTTAGAGCTAGCAGCAGTGGTTTTCGCCCTTAAAGTTTGGAGGCACTACCTTTATGGAGAAAGGTCGGTTATCTACACAGACCACAAGAGCCTTAAGTATTTATTGACTCAGAAGGAGTTGAACTTGAGGCAACGAAGATGGGTGGAATTGCTAAAGGACTACGACTGTTCGATAGAATATCATCTGGGCAAGGCGAATGTGGTAGCCGATGCCCTGAGTAGGAAGGTTGTGTCAGATCTACGGGCTTTGTTCACTCACTTAAGTCTGTATGACGATGGAAGCCTATTGGCAGAGTTACAAGTCAAGCCCACATGGCTGAAGGAGGTGAAAGAGGGACAGTTGGCAGATAAGGACCTAAGTACTAAGTTACAGCAAGTACATCAATGTGGATTAAAGGACTATGGCATCAATGATGAAGGAGTATTGTGCTACAAGGGAAAGGTCTGTATGCCGAAAGATAAGGAGTTGAGACAAAGGATTCTTCGAAAAGAGCATGGTAGCCCTTATGCTATGCATCCCGGAGGCATCAAGCTATATAGAGATCTAAGGGAACAATTTTGGTGGTCTGATCTGAAATGAGAGGTGACTGAATTTGTGGGGAAATGTTGGACGTGTCAGCAAGTTAAGGCTGAACAACAAGTCCCATCAGGATTGCTTCAACCAATCGAAGTTCCCCAATGGAAGTGGGAAAGAATTACCATGGACTTCGTTAGTGGGCTTCCCCTTACGCCTACTAAGAAGGACTCGGTATGGGTGATTGTGGACCGTTTGACCAAGTCCGCACACTTTATCCCAGTAAGAATGGATTATTCTCTTCAGAAGTTGGCTAAGTTATATGTGGTAGAGATCGTGAGGTTACATGGAGTACCAAAGTCGATCATCTCTGATAGAGACCCAAGGTTTACGTCTTGATTTTGGAAGGCACTTCATCAAGCTTTAGACACTAAGTTAGACTTCACTACGGCTTTTCATCCACAATCGAATGAGGCGATCGAATAGGTTACAAAGTGTTGGAGGATATGTTGAGAGGCTGTGTAATGGATTTCCGAGGAAGTTGGGAAAATTACTTGCCTTTAGTTGAGTTCGCCTACAATAATAGCTATCAAGCTAGCATTCGGATGGCACCATACGAAGCATTGTATGGAAGGAAGTGTAGAACACCTATTTGTTGGACCGAGTTAGGAGAACGCCGAGTTTTGGGTCCAAAACTGGTGGCAGAAACTGAAGAGAAGGTTGAGTTAATTCGAGGCACGGTTGAAGGAAGCCTCTGATAGGCAGAAATCATACGCAGACCTTAAACGGAAGGAAATAGAGTTTGAAGTGGGAGACCAAGTATTCCTGAAAGTGTCGCCTTGGAAAAAGGTAATGAGGTTCGGTCAAAAAGGGAAATTAAGCCCAAGGTTTATAGGGCCTTATCAAGTACTGAAACGAGTTGGGCCAGTGGCATACAAATTAGAGTTGCCACCAGAATTGCAGCAGATGCACGACATATTTCATGTATCCATGCTACGTCGCTACCGATCGAATCCGTCGCATGTGGTTTCCGTTGAAGAAATGGAGCTAAGGCCAGACTTATCCTATGAGGAAGAACCGATTCAGATTTTGGAACGAGATGTGAAGGTACTACGAAGGAAGACAGTGCCTCTAGTCAAAGTTTTATGGCGCAATCATGGATCGGAAGAAGCTTAGTGGAGTCGAAGAGACCATGTGACAAAGAATACCTCAACTATTTTAGTTAGGAAATTTGGGGATGAAATTTTGTTTAAGGGGTAGAATCGTAACATCCTGAAAAGGGCCTATGCATTTTCAGTTTAATTGTATGAAATGACAAGTTTAAGCACTAAGAATAAATTTTTGATATTTTTGGAAACCTGAAAATGCATGAAAATGGAAACCTGAACATTTTGGAAACCTGAACATTTTGGAAACCTGAACATTTTAGAAACCTGAACATTTTGGAAACTTGAACATTTTGGAAACTTGAACATTTTGGAAACCTAAACATTTTGGAAACTTGAACATGTAAGAAAAATGGCAAGTTATAGAGCCGATCGAAAATTTTAGGAAACTTAGAAATGATCGAGAAATGTCAAAATTTAAAGTTCAAAATAGGAAATAAGGGCAAGAGGGCCTTAAAAGAAAAAGTTGGTGAAATTTGACACACAAACAGGCTTGGAAAAGTGGCTTGAAGGTGTCACTTAAGGCCTATGGAAATGGCGCCATGTGCAAGAGGAATGGGCACGAGTTCGAGTCACTTGGGAAGCAAATAATGAAAGTTTTAATTTTGCTTCCGTAGGCTAAGGTGGACGACACCTAATTCTAGAAAGGAGGAGTTTTATTTACATTAAAACTTGATAAATTAAGTGATAAATAAAGGATTTTAATTGAGGAGATAAAGGATGGATTAAATACTTTTAATTTAAATAAGGTGATAATTAAAAGAGATAATATTATCACTTATGAGGATTGGTGGCCAAGACAAGGACTCTTGGCCTAGCAATTTCGGCTAAGAGGAGAACTAAAGGCTTTTCCTCATCCTTTCCTAAGTGTGCCAAATTTTCCTAGCTCTCTCCCCTCTCTGCCGAATTTTCTTTAAGCAAAATCCATCCTCTCTTCTTCTATTTTTCTTCTCTGTTTCTACTGTCAAAGCCGAATCTTTGTTGATTCTAAGTAAAGGAGCAATCAACTACAACATCAAAAGGGTAAGATCTGTGGTCAATCAATTTCTATTCCTTTTCTTTTACCAAAATCGGGTATTAATCCTATTCTTGTTCATGGCGAATCTACAAGGATCTCTCGGTTTCTACAATTACCAAATATAAGGATCAAGGAATCTAAGGTAGGAACAATTAATTCTTGTTCTTCTAATTCTTTTGATCAAGATCTAAGAATAACCCTTTTATGTCTCTTGGTGAATATTAAAGGAAGAATTTGGGATTTTAGATTCAAGGAATTTAAGGTGAGGTACATTCGGCCAAAGGCTAAATACTATTTATTAAAGTTGGATCAAATCTAACTTATGAATTTTAGGAATTTCGACATCACTAAGGGTGCAAGGAATCGATTTTGGGAATCTCATCGTAAGGTAAGTGGTTATAATCGGCCAAGGTTCTCTCTTAAATGTCTAGATCTATTTGTTATAATTAAGAGACTAATCAAATCAATGGATTTAAGGGTTAGCCGATTTCAAGGGAGAAGAACACAAATCTTCGGGATTTGACAATCAAATTGGAAAGCAAGGTAAGTATTAGTAATACCATTCCTATTAGGATTTGGTTTTAAAAGCGAAAAGACTATTAATGTGTTTTTGTATGATGAGCCGAATATAGGATCTAAAGTTAGATCGAGATTTTCAGGATCTCAAAGAGTCTATTAAGCGAATCAGGTGTGTACCCATACTAACCTTCAATACGTTATATGGCAAATATTAACTATATGATTACACATAAAAATGTGAATATGGCTAAGTACCCTAATGTGGTACAAAAAGTACTCAGGTACGTTTCCTACTTCTGATAGGATTATGAAATATGTTATTTTATAACATGTGAAAATATGTATATGAATGTGGAAATAAGTATGTTGTGCATGATATATAATTTATGAGGCATACGGGATCTATGTGAAAGGGGAAGAAGGTGTTGACTTCGGTCTCACCAACGGAATATGGTGACTACGGTCACAACATTTTGAATATGGTAACTCCGGTTACACTATCTAAATTTGGTAACTTCGGTTACATTATTTGAATATGGTGTCTAATGACACAAATTATATGGGCGATGAGCACGTCGACTGCAGTGACTGCCTTCGATGGTGTGTAGCGGATGGAGGGTTGACTTAGTAGTCCCCACGGTGTGACTTGCAGGTATGGGTGGTGTGTAGCGGATGGACCATTAGGCTTGGGTTTGGGTTGCATCATCATTTATTTTTATATATGAATATGAATTTGATATGAACATGTATGCCTGATTTGTTGAATGTTAGTACTGTGTGCACATCGAGTCTGTTGACTCACCCCGTTGTGGGAAATATTTTTAGGTGGTGAACAGTGACAGACCGGGATGGTAGACCTTGAGGTGGCCATGTTTCATTTGAAGATTTCATCCGATTTGGACTTTATTATTTTTTTTTGGGTTTTACTTGATGTAATAAGGCCATAAGGCCCAGTGGATTTTTCTTATTCTGCTTTACTTTAAATTGTTATGTTACGAACTATTATGATTAAAGTTAAGTGATTTTTTTTAAACCTTAAAAATTATTTTGTCACCTTAATAAAAATTGGATTTACAAGATTAATTTAATGGGTTTCCAATCTAAACCCAATCCACAACAACATTTTTCCAAAAATTTTATAAATTTTCTCTAAGTAACGAAAATCTTTGAAACCGGTTTACTTTAGGAACATACCAGATCCGGTACAGGCTCGTGGGCCGGGTGTGGGGTGTTTCAGGCCTACTAGATGTCATTGGATCTATCATCGAGGGTGCTGAAGGTACTGGAGTTGGATTATTCGAGGGGTGGAGGTTGTTGTACAGCCGGATTATTCTGAACAAATTGGCTAAACCATTCATTCATCATTTGGTAGAAGGCTTGTTTAGCCTCTCCCTCGTGGTTACCCGTAACTGGTTGAGAGTCTAATGGCGCTGATCCATGTGCGAGACCAGGCGCAACACTCTCCACATCATCAGCTATAGCTCTATCGGGATCGGAATCCATTTACTATATAAAATACAATTGAAATTGTCAGAAGTCACCACACTATCACATATAAAATTCAAAGGCATGTATAGCTAGACTCTTACGTACTACGGTAGTCCTAGAATCGACTAAACCGTAGCTCTGATACCAATAAAATGTAACACCCCTAACCCATATCCGTCGCCGGAGTAGGGTTACGAGGCATTACTCGTCAAACCACAGTCAACGCATTCATACAAATACTATTACATTAATTAATAGTAATTAATTCATGCTATCACAATCAAACATGTACTTTCATTTCAAAAATTATAATGCTAACAAGTTTATTACAAATAATATCTTTACTATCTTATAAAATAAAACAAGTTTTAATCAAATAGTAAAAAGACTAATCCTTTGGTAATTTTTGAATACATTAGCCGAATATGTACATCCACCCTTATTCAATATATATACCAATCAAGTGCATTATTATTTAGGACAAATATACCTACATGACAAAGCTTTACTAATTACCATTATCATCCATCTACATTATCAGTTAATTCGTTATAGACGACATGATCGAATTTCGCAAAACCCAGCTCATACAAACTTAATCATATCCTTTTCAAATGTACTTAACTCAGGAATATATCTATAATATTATTAATACAAATCATATAACTATATTTACATAGTCTCATGCTCCCTATCACTAAATGTTCACCAAAAATAATTTAACCATTCTAACTTCATGTCCAAATGCATATAAATATCAAATAAAATATAAACTCCAAACTAAACCAATGCCATGGCGAATACTACAAGTAAGTGTACAATAATTTGATCAAGAATATTTCACACATAACATAATATGAAATGAACTTTCTTGATATATTCGAACATGATAAATTAATAACAACATCAACAAGCATTACTAAACCATTTACAAATATATATATATATATATATATATATAGCAACCTATTAACTTGCTAACATATTACATGCTTTAAATCATCTAGCATCCAACATTTATCCTTATTATCTAAATGCATATCCCAATATTACACCATATATATATATATCATATGATCATTTTCCGTGTATGATTTAAAGCATGACCGCAGGTACATATCTAATGGTATTTTAATGCAAGCTATCATATCAAAATATGAAACCCAAACTTAACCAAAAGCAACAGCCTTATTCATAAGGCTATATTTATATTTACAATCTGACACCATTCATTATTTAGCAAAACAAAGCCTACACATGCCTTTGATTCAAAAGTTTACAAAACATAACTATACCAAAGAGAGTGATAGTGTGGCCGACTGTCTTGATGATCCCCTGAGCCCGTAGTTGATTTATTGATCTATAAAATAGAGCACAAACATAAATAGAGTAAGCTCACTGGCTTAGTAAGCCTTAAGCAACTTTACAACTCAACTAGGTATTCAATTAGATTGAATAGAATAACATTATTAACATTTATGAACCGACAAAACACATATATACTACCATGGCCGATTATCAATGTTCACACCAAAGGAAATAATATTCAACGTACACTTAAAATATGAAACTTATCAATGGTACCCAGTTGCTAATCAATACATATATATTTTCACTTCAACCAATAATACTTTACGTGTACATTTAAAATAAGGGTACATAATTGAATATATACATTTATCTATATGTATAGCTCATGGCCAAACCTATATAGGTATAATTTCTCATATCAATATAATAAACTCAAGTAAGCAAGTAACCATATCAACTCAATGTCTTTTCTAATCACATATCTTAAGTAATCAATATATAAACACATTTCTATCAACTTGATTATTCAAGAAGCATCACATATATCATAAACTTGATTCGATACATAACTTTTGGTCGAACACTATAGTAATAAACCTTGGCTTATTCAAATACCATCATAACTAGACCATTTCATTCATAAGCATAAGCTCGTATTAAAAATCACTGGTATAAAAACTACTAGACCAAAGGTTCGAGATTTAAACACCGGCACGAAGCCTGCTAGGCATTAAAGCCCGAAATAAATCATCGGCACGAAGCCTGCTAGGCATTAAAGCCCGAAATAAATCACCGGCACGAAGCCTGCTAGGCATCAAAGCCCGATATGTAACACCGGCACAAGGCCTGCTAGGCATCAAAGCCCGATAAATAACACCGGCACGAGGCCTGCTAGGCTCAAAGCCCGATTAATAACACCGGCACGAGGCCTACTAGGCTCAAAGCCTGATTCTCAACCCAATCAACATTCCCATACACATTACTTAATGCTACAATCACATCCATCTCGTATACTTTATTTTACAATTTCATGTTAAACCGAACATAATTATCCACATCACATTCAACAAACAATTTTACTACAATTTCATACCCCACATTCGGCCTATATATATTTTCATGCCTTAAATACCAAACTTTATCATGTACTACTTTCGTAAATAATTTCTCGATATAAATTTGTAAGGACTTACCTCGGTTGTCGATAGACCGTGCAAATCGACTATTCGAGAACCTTCGCTCTTTCCCAGATCTAAATCTGCTTTTTCTTTGTTCTTGATCAAAAACACATTAAAATTTAGCTCATTCAAGTACATTTCATCTCAATTTAGTCCCTAAGCACATAAATAGGCAAATTACCATTTTACCCCTAGGGTTTCACCTTTTACAATTTAGTCCATATAACATAAAATGCAAAATACACAAAATTTCCTACAACACTCAAGGGCGAATGTTTATAGAGATTATACAAGTCTATATTTTCATTTATTTCATGTTTTAGTCCTTTAAGAATTTATTCTTCTCAAATTAGTCCCTAACATTTAATTTCACCAAAACTTCTAATTCAAAAATGATGATCTAACACATACAATTCATAATCTACTATCAAACATTACATGCCATGAATATACCACCATAGCGAATCTTGATGTGCCAAAATCTCAAAAATTGATACATGGGTTATATAGTATTCAAAGTAACAATTTCAAAAATGTAAAATTATAAAATACTAAGCAAAGTACATACCCTAATTGAAGCCCCCAAGTTGCCGAAATTAAGCTCCAACAATGGAGTTTTTCACCCTCCACATTTGGCCAAGAGAAGAAGAACAAGGTATGTTCTCTTTCTTCCCACTTTCTTTCATTATTTTATGTTTATTCATTACCTAAAATAAAACATATAATTATAAAACAAAATTTTGTTTTTATTTCTCATATATGCCGTCCACTATCTAAAGGAAAGGGCTAATTGTCTTTTTAGGACATCCACTTTAAAAGCCACAATTAAAAAGGTACAATTCACTTTAGCATGCCACTTTTACTCTTTATGCGATTAAGTCCTTTTTATCAAATTGAGCACTTAAACAATAAAATTTTTCTACGAAACTTTCACACATTTTAATTCACACATAATAAGCACAAAATAAAATATTAAAATATTTCTCGGTCTCGAATTCGTGGTCCCGAAACCACCGTTCGATTAGGGTCAAATTCGGTCTGTTACAGATTCGAACATCTCCCCTTATGCAATTACTCATGCGCCAACACCACCTTGCCAATTACTCATCTTATGCTAATTTTTAGACACTTAAATTAACTTAAGTATTAGGGTCACTTGATCCACTTCAATAAATTCCCAATACTAAAAATTATTCAATACCCGAATAATTCTATGCCCTTTTCAAAGCTATAATAAACACAAAAAAGAAGGAAAGAAAATTTTCATTCATAAGATAAACATCAAAACATACAATATATCAATACTCGTATTTTTAGGGTGTTACAACCGCTTTATCGAGAATTGATTTGATCAATTGCCAAATTAGGTTATCTCAATCACCAAAGTTCCTTCTATTATGTTGATTTTGGTTTGTT
This sequence comes from Gossypium rotundifolium, assembly GCA_025506655.1. Taxonomy (NCBI): domain Eukaryota; kingdom Viridiplantae; phylum Streptophyta; class Magnoliopsida; order Malvales; family Malvaceae; genus Gossypium; species Gossypium rotundifolium. Next base: position 32,841,184 of record CP106728.1, read on the forward strand.
CTTAAAAAAAATCCAAGTATATTCGATATTAGTAGTATATAAAAGAGCTTAGAGTATTTAAACTCCAATTGTTAAAGAAAAAGCTCGTGTTAAAGTAGTATCAAAATACTCATTATTATGGAGTAATTATCAAAAGTGATATTATTAGTTTTCATTCGAAGTAAATATTCATATTTAGTTCAGTGTTTCCAGTTAGGCAATTTGTCAAGTCAATATCGATTCTAAACCTCTAATTTAGCCTATATCCACACCTCTTGAAACACCCCACACCCGGCCCACGAGCCTGAACCGGATCTGGTATGTTCCTAAAGTAAACCGATTCCAAATCATTTTCGATACTTAGAGAAAATTGTAAATTTTCAGAAAAACTATTTTTTTGAGCTGGGCTTAGGTTGGAAACCCATTCATTTAATCTTGTAAGCCCATTTAATTAGATACATCCAATATAGTTCTTAGCATGAAACTTAACAGTAAACAAACGTAAAGAATAATCCACTGGGCCTAAAGGCCTTATTACATCAAGAAAAATCCAAAATAGAACAAACGTAACTAAAACTAAAATTTAAGTCCAAGCTAAATGAAATTTTCGCATGGCCACCTCATGGTCCACCGGCCCGGTCCGTCACTGCTCATCACCTGAAAAATAATTCCCACAATGGGGTGAGTCAACAGACTCAATGTGCACACAATACTATCATTCCATAAATCAGGCATTCATGTTCAAATCATCAAGTCCATATAATAATGAAATTATGATGCAACCCAAACCCAATCCTAATGGTCCATCCGCTACACACCACCCGTACCTGCCATTTACACCGTGGGGACTACTAAGTCAACCCTCCATCCGCTACTCTCCATCGAAGGCATTCGCCCATATACGTTGTGTCATTAGACACTATAATCAAATTATCGTTGTGTCATTAGACACTATTGTAACGAAGTTACCAAAATTTCATAATGTGACCGTAGTCAACATATTTCATTGGTGAGACCAAGTCAACACCTTCGTTGGTGAGACCAAGTCAACACCTATTCTCCCCCTTTCACATAAATCCCGAATGCCCCAAAATTATATATTATGCATAACTTAATTTCATGTTCATACACATATATTCGCATGTTATTAAATAACATATTTCACAATCCTATCAGAAGTAGGAAACGTGCACTGGTACTTTTTGCCACATTTGTGGTACATAGCCACATTCACATTCTTATTCATAAACATATATTAAAATATTTAGCCATAAAATATCGAAGGATAGTAGGGGTACACACCTGTTTCGCTTAATAGATTTCTTGAGACCTCGAGAATCCCGATCTAGTTTTAGATCTATTAATTCCTATATTCGCCCACCAAATAAAACACATTAATAAACCCTTTTGGCCTAAAACAAAACCAAATCCTAGTAGGATTTATAAGGAAAACTCACCTTGCCGATTTGGTGTTTATACAAATCCAAAGTTTGGTTTTTCCTCTACCGATATTCTACCAACCTTGTAGTTCAATATGGTTAGTTTTTCGACTTTTCAAAAATTAAGGAATTGATTTAGATACTCTCACAACCATTGGCCGAATATTTTAGAGGCTTACCTTATAGATTCCGAATCCCGAAAGTTCCCTTTTTGTCTTGATTATCTGTCGAAAATCCTAAAATTCATATGTTAGATCTGATCTAACTTTAGTAAGTTGTAATTGGCCTTTGGCCGAATGTGTCTTACCATAATTTTCCTCGAATCAGAAATCCCGAAACTCCTCCTCTGACATTCGACCATAGACATAAGAGAGGTTATTTTCTTAAGCCTTGATTAAACGAATCGGAAGAACAAGAATTAATTGTTCTTACCTTAAATCCTTGATCTTTGTGTTCTAGAGTTGTGGAAACTTGAGATCCCTTGTATATTCGGCCATGATCAAGAATAGGATTAGACTCTTTTACTTTCGGCAACTAGAAAGAAAGGAAATTGAATGGCTTAACTTACCTTGAAGCCTTTAATCACTTGCTTCCTTGTCTTGAGTTCTTGAGATCCCATTATGGAGAATTAACCGTGATTGAAAGAGAAGGTTTTGACTAAGCAATGGCAAAGGGAGGAAAAGAAAAGATGGAGTCCTTGCTTAGGGAAATTTCGGCAAAGAGAGGGGAAGAGAGAGCAAAATTTGGCAAGGTAAAGTGAATGAGAGAAAAGTCTCAATTTTCCTCTTTAACTGAAATTACTAGACCAAGAGTCCAAAACTTGGCCACTACTCTCCCAAGTGATAATTTAATCTCCATTAATTATCACCTAATTAAATAAAAAGTCTTTAATCCATCCTTTAATTCCTCATTTATCTTAGTAGAGAAAATCCTTTATTTATCACTTTAATTTGACAAGTTTTAATAAAAATAAAACTCTCCCCTTTTTAGCAAATAGGTGCCGTCCACCCCTAGCCTTGGGAAGCAAAATTAAACCTTCAATAATTGGTTTCCAAGTGACTCAAACTCAGGCCATTTCCATAAACCTTAAGTGACACCTTCAACCACTTTTCCAAGCCCGATTGTGTGTCAAAATTCACCAACTTTTTCTTTTAAGGCCCTTTTGCCCTTATCTCCTATTTTTGGCTTTAAAATTTGTCATTTCGGCCTTATTTCTAGGTTTCCTAAAATTTTTGCGCGGCTCTGTAACTTGCCATTTTCCTTACATCTTCAGGTTTCCAAAATGTTCAGGCTTCCAAAATGTTCAGGTTTCCAAAATGTTTAGGTTTCCAAAATGTTTAGGTTTCCAAAAATGTCTTAGTTTCCAAAAATGTCTAAGTTTCCAAAATGTCCATTTCCATTTCCATTTCCATTTTCATTTCCATCTCCATTTTCATTTCCATTTTCATGCATTTCTAGGTTTCCAAAAGTATCAAAATTTATTCATAGTACTTGAAACTTGTCATTTCATACAATTGAACTGAAATGCATAGGCCCTATTCAGATGTTACGCTTCTACCCCTTAAACAAAATTTCGTCCCCAAAATTTCCTAACTAAAATAGTTGAGGGTATTCTTTGTCTCATTGCCTCTTCCTGCTCCCACGAAGCTTCTTCCATTCCATGATTGTGCCATAGCACTTTGACTAGAGGAACTATCTTCTTTCGTAGTACTTTCACATCACGTTCCAAGATCCGAATCGGTTCTTCCTTATAGGATAAGTCTGGCCTTAGTTCCACCTCTTCAACCGGTACCACATGAGATGGATCCGATCGATAGCGACGTAGCATGGACACATGGAATACGTCGTGCATCTGCTTCAATTCTGGTGGCAACTCTAATTGGTATGCCATTGGTCCGACGCGCTTCAGTACTTGATAAGGCCCTATAAATCTTGGGCTTAGCTTCCCTTTGCGGCCAAACCTCATTACCTTCTTCCAAGGTGAGACTTTTAGGAACACTTGATCTCCCACTTCAAACTCTATTTCCTTCCGCTTAAGGTCTGCGTCGACTTTTGCCTATCGAGGCTTCCTTCAACTGCGTCTCAATTATCTCAACCTTCTCTTGGTTTACGCCACCAACTCGGACCCAAAACTCTGCGTTCTCCTAACTCGGTCCAACAAGTAGGTGTTCTACACTTCCTTCCATACAATGCCTCGTATGGTGCCATCCGAATCTTGGCTTGATAGTCATTGTTATAGGCGAATTCAGCTAAAGGCAAGTAATCTTCCCAACTTCCTCGAAAATCCATTACACGCCTCTCAACATATCCTCCAACACTTGTATAACCCATTCAATGCGCCTGTCGATTATGGATGAAAAGTCAGTGAAGTCTAGCTTAGTGCCTAAAGCTTGATGAAGTGCTTTCCAAAATCGAGACGTAAACCTTGGGTCTCTATCGAGATGATCGACATTGGTACTCCATGTAATCTCACAATTTTCGCCACACACAACTTAGCCAACTTCAAGAGAATAATCCATTCTGACTGGGATAAAGTGTGCGGACTTGGTCAAACGGTCCACTATCACCCATACCAAGTCCTTCTTAGTAGGCGTAAGGGGAAGCCCACTAACGAAGTCCATGGTAATTCTTTCCCACTTCCATTGGGGAAACTCGATTAGTTGGAGCAATCCTGATGGGACTTGGTGTTTAGCCTTAACTTGCTGACATGTCAAACATTTCCCCACAAATTCAGTCACTTCTCGCTTCAGGTCGGACCACCAAAATTGTTCCTTAGATCTCTATACTGACTTGATGCCTCCGGATGCATAGCACAAGGGCTACCATGAGCTTCCCAAGAATCCTTTATCTCAACTCCTTATTCTTGACATCTACGACTTTACCCTTGTAGCACAATACTCCTTCATTGTTGACATCATAATCCTCTAATCCCCTTGTTGTACTTGCGCAACTTAGTACTTAAGTCATTATCACCAACCGTCCCTCCTTCACTTCCTTTAGCCAAGTGGGCTCGACTTGCAACTCGCCAACAAAGCTTCCATCATCATCTGAGACTTATATGAGCGAACAAAGCCCGTAGATCCGATACAAACTTCCGACTTAGGGCATCGGCTACTACATTCGCCTTGCGGATGATACTCTATTGAACAATCGTAGTCCTTCAAAGAATTCCACCCACCTTCGTTGCCTCAAGTTCAACTCCTTCGAGTTAATAAATACTTAAGGCTCTTGTGGTGCATGTAGATAATCGACCTTTCTCCATAAAGGTAGTGCCTCCAAACTTTAAGGGCGAAAACCACTGCTGCTAGCTCTAAGTCATGAGTTGGGTAATTAAGCTCATGAGGCCTTAGCTGCCATGATGCATAAGCAACCACTTTGCCCTCTTGCATTAACACACAACCTAACCCCGTATGCGAAGCGTCACAGTACACCACAAATTCTTTTCCTGCCTCCGGCTGAATTAACACTGGGGCTTCTATCAACACCTTCTTAAGCTTTTCAAAGCTCTCTTGCTGCTTGTTAGTCCATTCGAAGGGTACTTCCTTCCTTAGTAACTTGGTTAAAGGCGCGGCTATTGACGAGAATCCTTCCACAAACCTTCTGTAATAGCCTGCCAAGCCTAAGAAACTTTGGATTTTAGTCATGGACCTAGGTGGTTTCCAATCCAACACTGCTTCGATCTTCCTAGGGTCCACTCTTATTCCTTCTGCGGATACCACATGCCCTAAGAATGCCACCTCCTTAAGCTAAAATTCGCACTTGTTGAATTTGGCATAGAGCTTCTTTTCCCTTAACACTTTCAACATGGCTCGGAGATGCTCATCATGCTCCTCCTCCGACTTCGAATACACCAAAATGTCATCGATCCTTGGCAAGGGATACTTGTTCTTAATGGTCAGCTTATTTAACTGACGGTAGTCTATGCACATACGCATAGTTTTGTCCTTCTTCTTTACAAATAAGAAGGGTGCTCCCACGGAGACACACTGGCCTGATGAACCCACGGTCCAACAGTTCTTGTATCTCGAGCCTTGAGCTCCACTAACTCCTTTGGTGCCATACGGTATGGAGCGATTGACACAGGAGCTATCCCCAGTAACAAGTCAATCCCAAATTCCACCTCCCTATCTGGGGGTATTCCCGGTAACTCTTCTGGAAACACATCTACGAGGTCCCTTACCATCCTAACTCCATTAACACCTTCCTCCTTTCCACCTATCGCACTTACAAAAGCTAAGAACGCTTTGCAACCTTTCTTAACCATCTTCTCCGCCTTCAGTGCCGAAACTACATTAGATAAATAGTTCCTCCTTTCTCCGATCATTATTGCCACTTCATCTTCCGGTTCTTAGTTCCATACATTTAGCCAAGACAATCCAACACGGCTGGTGTTCTACTAACCAATCCATTTCGAGTATAAGCTCAAACTCTCCAAGGGTAACTCCATTAAGTCCGCCGAAAGTTCACTCCACGAATCTCTAGGGGTACATTCAAAGATCTTGTCTACCACTATAGTTTGGCCTAATGGGCTTACTACGGTCATCGCCTATCGAGAGTTCGAGTCTAGGCCTAGTGTTTTACTACACTACTTGCAACATAGGAATGGGTCGAATCCACATCAATCAAAGCAAAGTAGGGTTTGTCAAAATAAAGAACGTCTGGGTTATAACATCCGACGCTGTCTCCATCTTCCCTTCGGTGAACCGCATAAACCAAACCGGTTGTCTTGCATCGGTATTAGTATTACCTCGTACATGTGTACCTGACCTCCTGCACTACCACTACCACGGTTACTCGAACCACGACCCCGCTGAGGTCGCCGTCGTCGCTCTCTCGGCCTCAGCTAACATTCGAACTACCGGCGGCTCTCGTCGATTGTTTGGGGCAATCCTTAAACATATGGTCATTGGACCCACACCTAAGACATGCTCCTATCTTTTTCCAACACTCCCCTAGATGCCTCTTTCCACAATACTCACAAGGACGAATCGCCTCACTGCATCACCGACTTGTTGATTCCGTGGCCCATCAACCCTAGGCCTTTTGTAACCCTTTCCAAATGGCCCAAACCCTCTTTTGGCCTTATTCTTATCCGCGATCTACTTAGTAGCATCCTTAATCCCCTCAGCCACCTTGGCCTTTTCTACCAAAACAGAGAATTCCCGCTCGATGCGGTATTATTAATGATCTTAAATCATCTCTCAGCCCGTCCTTAAAACGGACACAGCGTTCATGCTCAATTGCCACTACCCCTCGAGCATAGCGGCTCAACCTCAGAAATTCTGCCTCATATTCTGCGACGGACTTACTCCCTTGTACTAACCCTAGAAAAGCCTTCCTCTACTCATCCGTATACCCGGTTCCCACATACTTCTTCTGAAAGGCCTCTTTAACATACTCCTGTGTCAAATTTTCAAATTGTGGTACCATCACGAACAAATAACCACCATCGATCGCTTCATCGCAGAGCAACGCCACCATCCCTTTCAACTTTTCCTCCGAGTCAAATCAAGATCATCCATGATACGCTCGTTGCTTCTAACCAAGACTCACCAGATCTTTGGGTGCCACATTGATACTCCTCAAACATTTCCACTCTATTAGCTCTGAGCCGCTCAGTACCGACTTTCGATTTCCTCCATTTCCACCGCACCACCACCAATTCCAATACTGCAGAGCGACTGCGACATGACCTCTTCCCCGTCGAGCTGTCTGCTCAACATTAACAAATGGGGGTGGTGGTGGCGATGGCATCTCATTGTCGGACCTTGCCCCCGACCTAACGGATTCGACACGGTCATCCTTTCTCTTCCTCGACTACACGACGACCACGTCCTCTAGAGCTCATTTTCTAACGTCGAGATCGATTAAGAAATTTTATGGATTAGTCAATGTTCCACTTATTTATCAAATGAAGGAGTTTTATGAGAAGGATTTTAGAGTGGTTCTTTCAGATCCTACAAACACACGCCTTCTTTCCATTCTTCCATTCATTCATCAAACAAGTATGAACTTTCGTTCATTTAGAGAAATGTTGTAGTTTTTGTTGTTTGTTGTTGTTTTCCACTACTCGGGGGTATTTTCGTAATTTTGTCCTACTGGGTATTTTCGTAATTTTTTTCAAAATAGGGTTCCTTGGTGATTTTGTCAAAAAGTATTTTTTTCAAAATCTCGAGGTAATTTGGAAGAATTTTGAAGTCCGAGGGTATTTCGATAATTTTTGACCTCAGGGGTATTTTGGTAATTTTCACAAATCAGGGTAAATTTGTAAAATTTAATAAATTTTGGGTATTTCAAAAGTTGTAAAACTTTGAGGGTTCTTTTCGAAAATTGTTCCTTCAAAGATGGGGATGTTGCAAAAATTTGGAAATTAGGGTCATTTTGGTAATTTTGTAAGTTAGGGGCAATTTTGTAATTTTTTCTAAAATCACGGTATTTTGGTATTTTACAAATTAGGGTTTTTTGAATGTTTATGAAATGTTGAAGTTTTGGTAAAGCTGTTGAGTAGTTGAATATTTTATAAACCAAGGGCATTTTGGTAATTTTACCCCTAAGGGCATTTTTGTAACTTTCGCAAATTAGGAGTTTTTTCAGAGAATGTTGTAAAAATAATTTTCTCAGATTTAAAAGAAAAGTTTTAAAGGTTTGAAAAACTAGGGTTTGTTGTTTTGTTCTCTCTTCTCTTTCTTTTTTTTTTTAAAAACATGGCTAGTTCTCTTCTAGTTTTAATCATTATGTTTAGCCTATGACCGAGCCCTCTTGGTCGTGGTGAACCAAAGCTACGCACTGTGCGGGATTCGTGTGGAGAGGAGGTGAGTCACGTGGATCTGCTTAAATACCAAGCTCCCACCAAACCATTCCTAGACATGCGCATGAGGTTGCCACACCACCGAGCCCTCCGAGTTATGGTGAACCGGCTACGCACTGTGGGATTCTGCGAAGAGGAGGTGAGTCACTAGGACCGCTTAAATACCAAGCTCTTCCTGATCCAATCCTAGACATGCGTCTGTGGGTTACCACACCACTAGCTCAATGACTTAGCCATAGGTTGATTCAGAGTATTAAGTCTTATGTACCGTGTTTGAGTAGACTAATCCTAGGGTTCAAGTTCCTATCATTCTATTCTACGCTCCATGCCTTTTCTACCCTTATATAAATCATGTAATCACACATATAGTTAGGGGTACTTACCGGTGGACTTGGCCTGAGACTTGGGGCCATGCCAAAAGCACTGCTTATTTTCAAAGAAAATCATTTGGGCTCAATTCAAAACGTTTTGGGCCTTAGCCCACAGGCCGAGAGCTTAAAACTGGACTCTGATACCAAGCTGAAACACCCCACACCCGGCCCACGAGCCTGAACCGGATCTGGTATGTTCCTAAAGTAAACCGATTCCAAATCATTTTCGATACTTAGAGAAAATTGTAAATTTTCAGAAAAACTATTATTTTGAGCTGGGCTTAGATTGGAAACCCATTTATTTAATCTTGTAAGCCCATTTAATTAGATACATCCAATATAGTTCTTAGCATGAAACTTAATAGTAAACAAACGTAAAGAATAATCCACTGGGCCTAAAGGCCTTATTACATCAAGAAAAATCCAAAATAGAATAAACGTAACTAAAAATAAAATTTAAGTCCAAGCTAAATGAAGTTTTCGCATGGCCACCTCATGGTCCACCGGCCCGGTCCGTCACTGCTCATCACCTGAAAAATAATTCCCACAATGGGGTGAGTCAATGCACTCAATGTGCACACAATACTATCATTCAATAAATCGCATTCATGTTCAAATCATCAAGTCCATATAATAATGAAATTATGATGCAACCCAAACCCAATCCTAATGGTCCATCCGCTACACACCACCCGTTCACGCCATTTACACCGTGGGACTACTAAGTCAACCCTCCATCCGCTACTCTCCATCGAAGGCATTCGCCCATATACGTTGTGTCATTAGACACTATAATCAAATTTATACGTTGTGTCATTAGACACTATTGTAACCGAAGTTACCAAAATTTCGTAATGTAACCGTAGTCAACATATTTCGTTGGTGAGACCGAAGTCAACACCTTCGTTGGCGAGACCAAAGTCAACACCTATTCTCCCCCTTTCACATAAATCCCGAATGCCCCAAATTTATATATTATGCATAACTTAATTTCTTGGTCATACACATATATTCGCATGTTATTAAATAACATATTTCACAATCCTATCAGAAGTAGGAAACGTACCTGGGTACTTTTTGCCACATTTGTGGTACATAGCCACATTCACATTCTTATTCATAAACATATATTAAAATATTTAGTCATAAAATATCGAAGGATAGTAGGGGTACACACCTGTCTCGCTTAATAGATTTCTTGAGACCTCGAGAATCCCGATCTAGTTTTTAGATCTATTAATTCCTATATTCGGCCCACCAAATAAAACACATTAATAAACCCTTTTGGCCTAAAACAAAACCAAATCCTAGTAGGATTTGTAAGGAAAAACTCACCTTTGCCGATTTGGTGTTTATACAAATCCCGAAAGTTTGGTTTTTCCTCTACCTGATATTCGGCCAACCTTGTAGTTCAATATGGTTAGTTTTTCGGCTTTTCAAAAATTAAGGAATTGATTTAGATACTCTCACAACCATTGGCCGAATATTTTAGAGGCTTACCTTATAGATTCCGAATCCCGAAAGTTCCCTTTTTGTCTTGATTATCTATCGAAAATCCTAAAATTCATATGTTAGATCTGATCTAACTTTAGTAAGTTGTAATTGGCCTTTGGCCGAATGTGTCTTACCTTAATTTTCCTCGAATCTGAAATCCCGAAACTCCTCCTCTGACATTCGGCCATAGACATAAGAGAGGTTATTTTCTTAAGCCTTGATTAAACGAATCAGAAGAACAAGAATTAATTGTTCTTACCTTAAATCCTTGATCTTTGTGTTCTAGAGTTGTGGAAACTTGAGATCCCTTGTATATTCGGCCATGATCAAGAATAGGATTAGACTCTTTTACTTTCGACAACTAGAAAGAAAGGAAATTGAATGGCTTAACTTACCTTGAAGCCTTTAATCACTTGCTTCCTTGTCTTGAGTTACCGAGATCCGCTATGGAGAGTTAACCGTGATTGAAAGAGAAAGGTTTTGACTAAGCAATGGCAAAGGGAGGAAAAGAAAAGATGGAGTCCTTGCTTAGGGAAATTTCACAAAGAGAGGGGAAGAGAGAGCAAAATTTGACAGGTAGAGTGAATGAGAGAAAAGTCTCAATTTTCCTCTTTAACTGAAATTGCTAGACAAAGAGTCCAAAACTTGGCCACTACTCTCCCAAGTGATAATTTAATCTCCATTAATTATCACCTAATTAAATAAAAAGTCTTTAATACATCCTTTAATTCCTCATTTATCTTAGTAGAGAAAATCCTTTATTTATCACTTTAATTTGACAAGTTTTAATAAAATGAAACTCTCCCTTTTTAGCAAATAGGTGCCGTCCACCCCTAGCTTTGGGAAGCAAAATTAAACCTTCAATAATTGCTTTCCAAGTGACTCGAACTCGTGCCATTTCCATAAACCTTAAGTGACACCTTCACCACTTTTCCAAGCCCGATTGTGTGTCAAAATTCACCAACTTTTTCTTTTAAGGCCCTCTTGCCCTTATCTCCTATTTTGGGCTTTAAAATTTTCATTCCTACCTTATTTCTAGGTTTCCTAAAATTTTCACATGCTCAGAATCTTGCCATTTTCCTTACATCTTCGTGTTTCCAAAATGTTCGTTTCCAAAATATTGTTTCCAAAATGTTTAGGTTTCCAAAATGTTTAGGTTTCCAAAATGTTTAGGTTTCCAAAAATGTCTTAGTTTCCAAAAATGTCTAAGTTTCCAAAAATGTCCATTTCCATTTCCATTTCCATTTTCATTTCCATTTTCATGCATTTCTAGGTTTCCAAAAGTATCAAAAATTTATTCATAGTACTTGAAACTTGTCATTTCATACAATTGAACTGGAAATGCATAGGCCCTATTCAGGATGTTACACCTCTAACCCTAGCCCCATTACAACCTTGATTAAAGACCTTTTGATCTATGTATCAACTCATATACAGTGATGGAGATTTGATTTCCAGGCAAGTCTATGGGATTAACTTTTCAGGTTCGACTTAGAGTGTTTATTCTTGAACCTTAAACACCTTTGAGTGATTTGAGTGAATCTTTTGTGAGGATGTTAATCCTTGTCGGCTTTGAATTAAAGGTAATTACTTAGATAAGGGGAGACACCTATGTTTTCGTACTACAAAGGTATGACTTTTCGTAATTGAATCTTTAGGACTCTTTGAGTTGAATTATCCAGGTATAAATTATCTATGAATTATGATGAGACAATGTCGATAGGAATTATGAATTATGGAAAGTTCGTTTTAATTGAAAATTGAGAATTTTGCTTGAGGACAAGCAAAAGCTTAAGTGTGGAGGTATTTGATAAACCGTAAAAGTAACATATTTTAATCCCACATTTAGTATGCTTTTGGATGAATTTATCCTTAATTTATGTAAAAAGGTGCTCTTAATCCTTTCTTTTCATATCTTATACTCAGGAAAGTACATAAGGATAAAAAGAACATAAAACGGGCTTAATACGGACCAAATTGGGCCAACCCAAGAAGTCGGCAGGGCCTGGACTTCATGCCACACGGCCGTGCCCCAATATTTAGATTGTACACGGTCACACCCTGATTTACACGACTGTGCCTCATCAACAAAAAGCCCAACACGGCCTGTTCCCGATTTGCATGGTCGTGCCCCAATCGATGTAATTCAAGTACGGCTGAACCTCGACTAGCACGGCGTGCCACACGACTGTGCCTTAATCAATGTAATCAAGACACGGTTGGACCATGACTTACACGGCGTATTTTGACCGTGCCTCTGCCGCAAGAAAGAGTAATTTCATTCGGGAAAGGATACTTGGAGGCAAAGAAACACATTCTAAAGCCTATTCAAACACCCCATTAGGAATTAAACTTAAATTAGGATACTTAGGGGCCAAGTAAGGCATCACAAAGTCTATATAAACACCTTAGGAGGCAACTTGGAAGGGGAGTTCGGCAGAAGCTAAAACAGGGCATCAGGTTTTAGCAGAGTTTTCTACCAGAGCTTTACTCGTTTAGGGAATCACTCGAAGATAGCCAATTGATCCATCTCGAAGAGTCAAAATTCTACTCAAACGGAGGATCTCATCTTCAATTCCTTCAGGGGTTTTTAAGGATTTCCTATGTTTTGTTTTATCTTTTCTCTTGAGATGATTTCTTGTTTAATTATGAACTAAACCCTCGATACAAGGGATGAAACCTATGATGGATTTTGTTATTTAATTCTTTCGGTTTATATGATAAATAATTAGTTTGTTCTTAACTATGTTACTTAAATTTATCTGATGTGCTTAGGTGGAGGAGGAATAGACCCTGCCTAAGAGTACATCTAGCATAATTAAGCGGAGTTGATCGGGCGCCTAGAGAAAGGGTTACGAGATTTTGCTGGATTAGGGTGAAACCTAATATGGGAGTCCATTGATCGATTTATTGCTTCTTTAGGGTGTTATTATAAGAGAACGAGAGTTCCACTAATTAACCTAAGGTTAGACGTTATTCACTTCGAGAGAAGGTTTAATATAGGTTAGGGAGTCTCACGAATCAAGCTAAGTAAAAGAAATCATATGAATTGAAAGTTAGATAATAAGTGAAGTCATAGGTGGATTCTTCCCGAAGGTATCGTCTTTATCAATTGAGTTTTCTTCAAAGTCTTTTTCCAAAGTTTATTCTTTTGCCTTTGCATTTAAAGTTTAAGTATTTCATTTGTTTTAGTTTAATAAACCAATCACTCCATATTTAGGCTAAATAATAGAAAGAAAGTGAGTAATAATACTTTTAGGTTTCTTGGGTTCGATAAGATATTCTTGCCTGAGATATACTACTGTTCGATGGGTGCACTTGCCTCTATTGTTGTCGCAGTCAGTCTACAGGTTCAATCACTCTTTTATAAATATTAAAACTAGACTGTTTTGCAGCGATCACAACTGTCTCTCTTTAATCTGACTTACCCATGAAGGCTTCACTTGAAGTTCGGCCAACAAGTTTCCATCTTTATACAAATTGAGATAAGCAAACATTGCCCTCAAATTTGATATTACGTTACGGCTCAACGCATCCGCCACTACGTTAGCTTTACCCTGGTTATACTAATCGAGTAGTCATGTCTTTCAACAATTCAATCCACCTCCGCTACCTTAAATTCAACTCCTTCTGGGTAAGGAGATATGCCAGGCTCTTATGATCGGTGTAGATAATCGACTTCTCTCCATACAAGTAGTGTCTCCATGTCTTCAGAGCAAACACTACCGCAGCTAACTCCAAATCATGAGTGGGATAATTCACTTCATGCGGTCTTAATTGTCGAGATGCATATGCTATCACTTTTCCCCCTTGCATCAACACACATCCTAATCCTATGTGCGGCGCATCACAATAGACGACAAACTCCTTTCCAGCCTTAGGCTCAATCAACACTGGTGCTTCTGTCAAAATCTTCTTCAACTTCTCAAAGCTTTCCTACTGTTTATCTGCCCATACAAACGATATCCCTTTCTATAAGAGCTTGGTTAATGGTACAGTGATCAACGAGAATCCCTCAACGAATCTTCTGTAGTACCCAACTAACCCAAGGAAACTTCAAATTTTTGCTATTGACTTAGATGGTTTCCAATCCAAAATAGCTTCGAGTTTTTTAGGATCAACCCTAATCCCCTCAGCAGACAAAACATGCCCCAAAAAGGTAACTTCCCTCAACCAAAATTCACACTTGCTGAATTTGGCATCTGCAGCACTATCTAAAGATGCAAAACATGCTCCTCTTCCATCCTTGAATATACCAAGATATCGTCTATGAATACTACGACAAACCAATCCAGGTAGGGTTGGAATACCCTGTTCATCATATCCGTAAATGCAGTTGGTTCATTCGTCAACCCAAATGGTATCATTAAGAACTTATAATGACCATTAGTCTTATAAATATCCGCCTCTTTGACCTTAAGCTGATGATACCCTGACCTCAAGTCTATTTTTGAGAAGACAAAAGTGCCTCACAGCTGATTGAACAGGTCGTCAATCCTTGGCAACAGTATTTGTTCTTAATCGTCAGCTTGTTCAATTGCCTATAGTCAATACACATCCGCATCGACCTATCCTTTTTTTTAACGAACAACACCGACGCTCCCCACAGAGACACACTTGGTCAGATAAAACCACGATCCAAAAATCTTGAATCTGAGCTGTAAGTTCCACCAACTCCTTCGGCGCCATCCTATATGGGACGACGGACATCGGAGCTGTTCTCGGAAGTAGATCAATGTCGAATTCCACCTCGCGATTCGAGGTAACCCTCGAAGCTCTTTTGGGAAGACATCCGAGAACTCTTTCACCGTTCTAACATCTCCTACATAAAATTCTTTGGCCTCCAAAGCACTGATTAAAGCTAAGAATGCCTCACACCCTTTTCGCACCATGCTTTCAGCCTTTAATGCAGACACCATATTGGACAGGTAACTCTTTCTCTCACCTATCACTGGTACCTCCTTATCCTCGATAGTCTTCAATATCATGTGCTTAGCAGCACAATCCAAGTTTGCTCGATACCTAACTAACAGTCCATGCCTAAAATCAAGTCAAACTCGTCGAACGGTAATTCCATCAAATCAACCAGGAAAACAATCCCTTGCACTTCTAAAAGACACTCCTAAACAATTTGTTCACCACTACAAATTGTCCTAAAGTGCTAATCATCATCATTTCTCTAGAAGCAACCTCAGATTCTATATTCAAAATTCCAGATACAGTACTAGCAACATATGAATGTGTAAGCCCAGCATCTATCAAAGC
This sequence comes from Gossypium rotundifolium, assembly GCA_025506655.1. NCBI lineage: Eukaryota > Viridiplantae > Streptophyta > Magnoliopsida > Malvales > Malvaceae > Gossypium > Gossypium rotundifolium. Next base: position 32,856,540 of record CP106728.1, read on the forward strand.
TATAAAGGGTACACCAAGAATAAGAAACGTACCGGTTATGACGTCTGGTGCATCGCCATCCTCTCGACGTCTAGCTGCATAAACCAACCCAGGCTGTCTTGCATTTGTACTCCCAGCACCTCTACCCGATGCTCCATGCCCTCGACCAAATCCATTTCCTCTTCTGGCGGGACCACGACCTCTCGGTGGTTGCTGCCCACTTTTCCGAACTGTGCATATCCCTGACCTACTGGTCGTGCCCTGTCTAGCTCTTGTGGATAGTCCTTTACCCGATGATCCACAGATCCACACCTGAAGCATCCTCTATTTCTTGCCCAACAATCCCCTGAATAAAAATTCCCACATCTAGCACATGGTTGAGATCGACCAACAATAACAGGCTTCGTAACTTGACCCGGCCCATCAAACCTAGGCCTCTTTTGGAAACCCCCAGTAGATCCTAACGACCCGAATTTCTTTTTATTCCTACCCCTATCCTTATCCTAATTCTGCCTCTCCGACCGTTTCACCTCTTCGGCTATTTTCACCTTTTCAACTAGAATGACAAACTCTCTTTTCCGTTGGGGAGCTATCAGTACTCGCAACTCGTCTCTCAGACCATCCTCAAAATGAACACAATGCTTGTAATCAATTACGACGATACCCCGAGCATAGTGACTTAAATGCAGGAACTCTGCCTCATACTCAGCCACTGTCTTATTCCCCTAGACCAAGTTTAAAAATGCCTTCCTCTGAGCGTCCACATAAGTTGCGCCAACATACTTTCCTTGGAACACTGTCTTAAAGAAGTATCAGGTAATCCAGTTCACTGATGTACCATCCCTTACCATGAGCCACCACTAGTATGCCTCATCTCAAAGGAGGGACATGATCGTGCACTTGCCTCATCTCGAAGGAGGGACATGATCGTGTCAAACAGGCTAAATAATAAAAAGAATGATTGAACCTATAGACTAACTATGACAACAATAGAGGCAAGTGCACCTATCGAATAGTAGTATAGTTTAGGCAATAGTATCATATCTAACCCAAGGAAACCTAAAAGTACTACTACTCACTTTTTTTCTATTATTTAGCCTGAAATATGGAGTGATTGGTTTATGAAACTAATGAAAAACTAAACTGGATGCAAAGACAAAAGAATAAACTAGAGAAAGACTTTAGGAAAACTCAGTTGATGAAAACTAAACTAGATGCAAAGACAAAAGAATAAATTGGAGAAAGACTTTAGGAAAACTCAGTTGATGAAGACGATACCCTCAGGAAGAATCCACCTATGACTTCCCTTATTATTCATCCCTAAACCATATGATTTCTTTACTTAGCTTGATCCGTGAGACTCCCTAACCTATATTAAACCCTCTCTCGAGGTGAATAACATCTAACCTTAGGTTAATTAGTGGAACTCTCGTTCTCTTATAATAACCCCTTAAGGAAGCAGAAAATCGATCAATGGATTCCCATATTAGGTTTCACCCTAATCCGAAAAAATCTCGTAACCCTATCTCTAGGCGCCCGATCAAATCCGCTCAATTATGCTAGATCTACTCTTAGGTAGGGTCTATTCATCCTCCACCTAAGCACATCAGATTAAATTAAGCAACATAATTAAGAAAAAACTAAGTATTTATCATATAATTTAGAAATCAAATAACAAAATCCATCATAGGTTTCATCCCCTTCAGGTATCTGAAGGGTTTAGTTCATAACAAAATAAGAAAACATCTCAAGAGAAAAGATAAAACAAAACATAAGAAATCCCTAAAACTCCCTAAAGAAATTGAAGGAGAGATTCTCCGTCTTGAATAGAGTTTCGGCTTCTTGAGATGAATCAACTGGTTATCTTCAAGTGATTTCCTAAAAGATGAAAGCTTAGACAAAAGCCTCTTCCAAAAAAATTGTCCTGTTTCAGCTTCTGTCGAACTCCCCTTTTTAGTTAGTACCTTGGGTGTTTTATATAGGCTTTGAGATGCTTTACATGGCTCCTAAGTATCCTAATTCACGTAAAATTACTCCTAATGTGTTAAAGTAGACTTAGGAATTTGTTTCTTTGCCTCCAAGCATCCAAATCCGAGTGAAATTGCTCTTTCCCGCGGCAGGGGCATGCCCATGGCACACGCCCATGTAGATCGTCTTCAGGCCGTGTCTCGGTTCTGTTGATTAGGGCACGATCGTGTAAATCGTGTCATGGCCGTGTGAAGTAATTTGACGAGGCACGACCATGTGGCTTGATGTCCAGGCCGTGTCGATTTCCTCTTTGGCCCAAATTGGTCTATTTTAAGCCCATTTTACATTCATTTTATCCTTAGGTGCTTTTCTGAGTATAAGACATGAAAAGAAAGGATTAATAGAACCTTTTTACATAAATCAGGGATAAATCATTTAAAAGCAAACTAAATGTGGGATTAAAATATGTTACTTTTACAGTTTATCAAATGCCCCCACACTTAAGCTTTTGCTTGTCTTCAAGTAAAATTCTCAACTTACAATTAAAACGAACTTTCCATAATTCATAATTCCTATCGACAATGTCTCATCATAATTCATAGATAATTTGTACATGGATAATTCAACTCAAAGAGTCCTAAAGATTTAATCACGATAAGTCGTACCTTTGTAGTACGAAAACATAGGTGTCTCCCCTTATCTGAATAATTACCTTTAATTCAAAACCAACAAGGATTGACATCCTCACTGAAGGTTCACTCAAATCATTCAAAGTGTTTAAGGTTCAAGAATAAGCATTCATAAGTCGGACCTGAAAAGTTAATCCCATAGGCTTGCCTGAAAATCAAATCTCCACCACTGTATATGAGATGATAAACAGATCAAAAGGTCTTTATCAGGGTTGCAACGAGGCTAAGGTTAAGGGTGTGGATACAGGCTGAATTAAAGGGTTAGAATCGAGATCGATTTGACAAATTACCTAACTAGAAACAATGAACTAAATATGAATATTTACATCGAATGAAAACTAATAATAATACAAGCTTTTTCTTTAATAATTGAAAATTAAATGCACAAGCTCACTTCTCATACTAATACTAATTATACTTTGATTTTTTGAATTTTTTCAGAACAAACTTAAGTAAATACATAATAAAGAATGATAATAGATTCAAAGGGTTTTTGGGTTAATATTAGCGGGTAAATCATTAAAAAGGGTTGTTAGGATAAAAAAGGGTTCACTAGGGGTTAATTATGTAGGTAGGTTTTTAGTGGTGTGAATGGGTTAAAACATAGGTGCCTTTATCATCTCAGTATATCAAATCATAGATGTGGTCTCAACATGTATAAACGAGGCAAGTTCTAGAATAGCAGTTCAAATTTGACACACTCATAATCAATAAAGTGAGCACGAAAAAGAATATATGCTCTATAATGCTCAAAATCTCACAAAAGTTATGGGTGTTTTTGACATCAATCCCTGTATATTTCAAACTTCAAAGTAATACTAAAATTCAGTTCAATGACCTATTAATTTTAATTTTTAGAAAGTAGACTTAACATGTCTGATTCTCTAGTATCCTTCAAATTTAATCATCAATGCACAATTGACTATGAATTACTCTAAAACATATCAATACAAATCATAAATCAACAGAATTTCACCCTAATTAGTAATATGAAAAAATTTCTTATGGACAAGACTAAAATTCAAGATTTGAGAATAATGCAAAAAGTTAGTGAAACACCCCAAACCCTACCACGAGAATGGATCGGATCTGTATGTTCCTCAAGTAACCCGATTCAAATTCATGCAAACTGCTTTTGAAAACTATGAGTTTTGGAAGATAGCCCGTTGTGGGTTGGGCTTGAGTTCAAAACAAATTTATTTTTATAACAAAACCCATTTGCTTTAAGTGACAAAATATTTAAACTTGTTTCATACTAAGTGGGCTTACTTTTTACAAAGCCCTAAACTCATAACATAGTAATTATAGTAGAAATAAAAATTAAATCCACGGTGGCCTTATTACATAAAATGAAACCCAAAATAATAAATTGTACAGTATTTTAAAATAAAATAAATATTCAAATTAAACTGAACTTCAAGTCGATCATGGCCACCACAAGTTCTGCCAGTCCTTCCATTACCGCTCATCACCAAACATATTCCCACAACGGGTGAGTCGATAGACTCGATGTGTAACCAACACTAAACATAATAGAAATAGGCACACCATAAAATCATATGCATATAACAATTTCAAGATCATGATGCAAACCCGAACCCAAACCTATATGCCATCCGCTACACTCCACCGTACCAACCTTGTACAACCGTGGGACTACTAAGTCAACCCTCCTTCCGCTACACTCCATCGAAGGCGTTCATTGCAATCGACGTGCTCATCGCCCATCGATAATATTGTGGCATAGCCACCATCAGAATGTAACCGGTTACCACTTAGTGAGACCAAGTCATCACATTCACTTAGTGAGACCAAGTCATCACTTTCACTTAGTGAGACCAAGTCATCACTTTCACTTATAACGTTGGTGAGACCGTAGTCAACACCTTCTTCCCTTTCACATAAATCCCTAATGCCCCAAATTACAATTAACATGCATAACATATTTTTAATTTACTTTCACATCACTTTTCACTTGTATAACATTTATTTCGAAATCCTAGTAGAAGTAGGAAAACGTACCTTAGCACTTTGTACCATAATATGGCACTTTAGCCACTTTCATTCACTTTCACATTAGCATATATAGCATATTTAAACCATAAAACTATTAAGAATAGTGTGGAATACACACCTGATTTGTTTAGCGATTCCTTGAGATTTCGAAAGCAAGATCTAGCGTTTAGATCCTAATTCCTACATTTGGTTTGTCAAATATTACTTAACATAAATTCTATTTTGGGCTATAGTATCCAAATCCTAGTAGGATTTGTAAAGAGGCTTACCTTTGATGCCGATTTGATGTTTATTCAAATCCCGGAATCTTTGTTTTCCTTCCTTTGATATTCGGCCAACCTTGAAACCTCATCATAAATTAGTTTTCGGCTTTTAATAATTTCATATCTAATCTTAGTAATCACAAAACTTTGGCCGAATACCTTTTGGGGACTTACCTTATGGATTCTTAAAATCCCGAAACTTCACCTCCTCTTTCCTTGTAATCGGCCAACCTAGATTTTTGAATAGGTTAGCTTTTTGATCAATCTGATCTAATTGACTAATGGTTTGGCCTTGGCCGAATGTCTTACTTACCTTTAAATCCCGAAGTCGATTTGATTCCTGTCGAAATCACTTGTTAGATTTGAACTATTATTTAACTATGGAAAGAACCTTTTAGCCGAATGTATGGTGATGTTCTTACCTCGTTTTCGAATCCCGGATGATCTCTTTTAATATTCGGCTATGGCTCTATTTGGGATCTCAAAGCTTTGGCTTTGTGGAGGAACAAGAGAAGAAAAGAAAAAGAAAGGAAAAGAGATGGAGAGACCTTGACAAGGAGGATTCGCTAAGAAAAGAAAAGAAATAAATTGTTGTTGCTTTGATTAGGAGGTTTGGCAAGAATGATGAAGAGAAGAGAATGGCTTTTACTTTTCTCTTTTAGCAGAATCTATTAGTCTTAGAGTCCCTATTTCACCAATTCTTCACTTGTGATAAGGTTTAGTCTTATCAATATGAAACTCCATCAACTCTCCTAATTAGTCAAGAGTTTTATTGAATGGAAACTCCTCCCCTTGTGCCGTCCCAACCTCCTCTCATGGAGACAAAATTTTATTTCTTTTATTTGTTTCTTAGATGACTCAAACTCAGGCCCAAAAACCTCTTGCATTTGGGCCATTTCCTAGGGCCTTAGGTGGCATCTTCAGGCCACATTTCCAAGTTCGTTATTGGGTCAAAGTTTATGTTCTTTATATTTTTAGGGTCACTTGGCCCTAAGCTCCCTTTGGGCTCTTCAATTCGGCATTCCGGTCATTTTAAGTTTCCTAAAATTTTCATGCATCAGATTTTCCTAGTTTCCAAAATGTTTAGTTTCCTATTTTGGCTTGGTTTCAAAATGTTTAGTTTCCTATTTTGGTTTGGTTTCCAAAATGTTTAGTTTCTATTTTGGTTTGGTTTCCAAAATGTCTAAGTTTCCAAAATGTTCATTTCCATTTCCATTTCCATTTCCATTTTCATTTCCATTTCCATTTCCATTTCCATTTCCATTTCCATTTCCATTTTCATTTCCATTTCCATTTCCATTTTCATTTCCATTTCCATTTTCATTTCCATTTTCATTTCCATTTTCATGCATTTCTAGGTTTCCAAAAGTATCAAAATTTTATTCATAGTGCTTGAAACTTGTCATTTCATACAATTAAGCTAGAAATGCATAGGCCCTTTTAGGATGTTACGCTTCTATTTCTTAAACAAAATTTCGTCCTCGAAATTTTCTAACTAAACAATTGAGGGTATTGTTGTCTCATGGTCTCCTCTGACTCCCACGAAGCTTCTTTCGATCCATGATTGCGCCATAATACTTTAACTAGAGGGACGGACTTCCTTCGTAGTACTTTCACGTCACGTTCCAGAATCTGAATCGGCTCTTCCTCGTAGGTTAAGTCCGGCCTTAGCTCTACTTCTTCCATCGGTACTATGTGAGAGGGATCCGATCGGTACGACGTAGCATGGACACGTGGAACACGCCATGCATTTGTTGCAACTCCGTGGCAACTCTAGCTGGTATGCCACTTGGTCCCACTCGCTTTAGTACCCGATAGGGCTGATGAATCTTGGGCTTAACTTCCCTTTCCGACCAAACCTCATCACTTTCTTCCATGGTGAGACTTTTAGAAACATTTGGTCTCCTACTTCAAATTCTATTTCCTTCCGCTTGAGGTCGGCATAAGACTTACGTCTATCTCGAGGCTTCTTTCAACCGTGTTTGAATTATTTCAACCTTCTCCTCTGCTTCGCCACTATCTCGGTCCCAAAACTCGACGTTCTCCTAACTCACCCAACAAGTAGGAGTACGACACCTTCGACCGCACAATGCTTCATATGGTGCCATTCAATGCTAGCCCGATAACTGTTGTTGTAGGCGAACTCGCTAAAGGTAAGTAGTCCTCCCAACTTCCTAAATCCATCACACATCCTCTCAACATATCCTCCAACACTTGTATTACTCGCTCAGACCGCCTCGTCCGATTGTGGATGAAAGGTCGTAGTGAAATCCAACTTGGTGCCTAAAGCTTGATGAAGTGCCTTCCAAAATCGAGACGTAAACCTCGGATCTCTATCGAGATGATCGACATTGGTACTCCATGTAACCTCACAATTTCGCCACATATAACTTGGCTAGCTTTTGAAGAGGATAGTCTATTCTCACCGGGATAAAATGTGCGGACTTAGTCAAACGGTCTACTATAACCCATACCGAGTCCTTCTTAGTAGGCGTAAGGGAAGCCCACTAACGAAGTCCATGGTAATTCTTTCCCACTTCCATTGTGGAACTGGATTGGTTGAAGCAATCGATGGAACTTGGTGTTCAACCTTAACTTGTCGACACGCTCGACATCTTCCCACAAATTCAGAACTTCTCTTTAAGATCCGCCACCAAAATTGTTCTCTTAAGTCTCAGATAGCTTAATGCCTCCGGATGCATAGCATAAGGGCTACTATCGCTTCTCAAGGATCTTCATCTTAACTCCTTGTCTCTTGGCATACATACTTTCCTCCAGAGCATAATACTCCTTCATCGTTAATCTCATAGTCCTCCAACTCTCCGCTCTGTGCTTTTTGTAGCTTAACATTCAAATCTTCATCAACCAACTGCCCTCTTTTACTTCCTTCAACCATGTTGGCTTGACTTGCAACTCAACCAACAAACTTCCATCCTCATATAAGCTTAAATGAGCGAACATTGCTCTTAAGTCTGCACCACCTTCCTACTTAAGGCATCGCCTACTACATTCGCTTTGCGGATGATATTCTATCGAATAGTCATAGTCTTTTAGTAATTCCACCCACCTTCGCGCCTCAAGTTTAACTCCTTTTGAGTCAATGAGATACTTGAGGCTCTTGTGGTCTGTAGATCACCGATCTTTCTCCATACGAATAATGCCTCCACACCTTGAGAGCGAAAACCATCACGCCAATTCCAAGTCATGGGTTGGGTAGTTCACTTATGCGGCCTTAATCGCCGGGACGCATAAGCGACTACCTTGCCATCTTGCATAAGAACACATCCTAACCCCAGTCGACGACGATCACAAGATACCACAAAATCCTTTCCTCGCCTCAAAGTTGAATCAACACCGAGCTTCATTAATACCTTTTAAGTTTTTCAAAACTCTCTTGTTGCTTATCCGTCCACACGAAGGGTATTTCCTTCCTCAACAATTTTGTTAATGGCGCGCTATCGACGAGAATCCTTCCACGAACCTTCTGTAATAGCCGCCAACCCTAAGAAACTACGAATCTCGCCACCGACTTAGGTGGTTTCCATTCCAACACCGCTCGATTTTCTTAGGATCCACCCTTATTCCTCGGCGGACACCACGTGTCCTAAGAAAGCAACTTCTTTAAGCCAAAATTCACACTTGCTGAATTTGGCATAAAGCTTCTTCTCCTTAATACTTGTAACACAATTCGAGATGCTCATCATGCTCCTCTTCCGACTTAGAGTATACCAAGATATCATCGATGAATACCACAACAAACCCGTCTAAGTAAGGTTGGAACACTCGATTCATCATATCCATGAACGCTACCGAGCGCTTTGTCAACCCAAACGGCATTACCACAAACTCAAAGTGACCATATCTTGTCCTAAAAGCGGTCTTATGGATATCGGCCTCCTTCACCTTCAATCGATGGTATCCCGACCAGTAATCGATCTTCAAAACATCATGGCTCCTTCAAATGATCGAACAAGTCATCGATCCTTGGCAAGGGATACTTGTTCTTGATGGTCGACTTATTTAGTTGACGATAGTCTATGCACATACGCATAGTTCCGTCCTTCTTCTTCACAAACAAGACCAAGCGCTCCCCATGGAGACACACTGGGCCGAATAAACCCTCGATCCAATAATTCCTGGATTTGAGCCTTAAGCTCCACTAACTCCTTTGGCGCCATTCGGTATGGAGCAATCGACACAGGCGCTGTTCCTGGTAGTAAGTCTATTCCAAATTCAACTTCTCTATCTGGGGGTATTCCTGGTAATTCCTCTGGAAACACATCCTCAAAGTCCTTTACTGTTCTGACTACTTTGACACCCTCCTCATTTCCATCCAATGCACTTACAAAGGCTAAGAACGCCTCGCACTTTTACGCACCATCCTTTCCGCCTTAAGCACCAAACTACATTAGTCAAATAGTTCCTTCTTTCTCCTATCATAATGACCACCTCATCCTCAGGGGTTCTTAGTTCCATTCGCTTAGCCGCACAATCCAACACGGCTCGATGTTCTACTAACCAATCCATACCAAGTATAAGGTCAAATTCCCAAAGGTAATTCCATTAAGTCACCAAAGCTCACCCCCAATTTCTAGGGGTATATTCCAAAGATCTTATTTACCACTATAGTTTGACCTAATGGGCTTACTACCGCCATCTCTTTATCCGAAAGTTCGAGTCTAGGCCTAGTGTCTCAACTACACTACAGCAACATAAGAATGGGTCGAGCCCACATCAATTAAAGCATAATAGGGTTTACCATGAATGAGGAACGTCTGCTATGACGTCCGCGCATCTTCATCCTCCTTCTACGAACCGCATAAACCAAACCCTACTGTCTTGCCTCAAGATTGGTGGCACCTACGCCACGTCCTCTGCCAAAGATTATTAACTCGGTTATTCAACCTCGACCTCGTTGAGGTTCATCTCCTCCCCACCGCCTCGATTAGCATTCGTGTTGTCGGGTCATGCATCATCCGATATCTTTGGACAATCCTTGAGCATATGATCCTTAGACCCACATTTAAGACATGCTCCTATCTTTTTCCAACACTACCGAGTGCTTCCTTCCACAATAATCACAAGAACGACATCGCCTCGGTATCAACTTGTCAACCCTTTGACCCCTCGCCTACGGGCCTTTTCGCACATTTCCGATGATCCATAACCTCTCTTGGGTCTATTCTGCCGAATTACGCCTAGTCGCGTCCTTGATTCCTTCACTACCTTAGCCTTTTCAACCAACGTGGAGAACTCCCTCTCGATGTGGAGCTATCAAGAACCTTAGGTCATCCCTTAATCCGTCCTCAAACGGACACGGCGTTCATGTTCGGTCGCGACTACTCCTCGAGCATATCGACTTAACCTCGTAAATTCAAATCATATGCCGCCAATCGATTTGTTCCCGAACTAGTCCTAGAAAAGCTTTTCACGCTCATCAATATACCGAAAGTCTTGACATACTTCTTTCGATATGCCTCTTTAGCATATTCCCACGCCGATCCTCTGCCGTGGCACCATCACGAAACAGCTTAGCCACCATTGGTATGCTTCATCACGTAGGTGGCTACCATTCCTTTCAACTTCTCCTCGGGGTCAGTCGAGTTCATCCATAATACGCCGCTGCTTCCATCCAATACTCGGCAGATTGGGTGCCACACCGACACTCCACGAAACACCTCGGCCCGTTGGCTCGAGTCGCCGGCATGCAGACTTTCGAGCTCTCGAATTTCCACCCGCCACCCACCATTTCCAATACTGCAACATGGCTCATGACACGCCTCATCCCCCGTCCGAGCCTCTTTGCCGACATTAACAAATTGGGGTGGTGGTGGCGGTGGTAACTCATTGTCGTAACCTTGACTGATCTAACGGGTTCGACACGCTTATTCTTCCTCTCATCACGACCTTGGCGACCACGCCCTCTAGAACTCATTTCCTAGTGTCGAGATCGATTAAGAAATTTTATGGATTAGTCTTTGTTCCACTTATTTATCGTGAAGAAGTTTTATGGAAAGGTATTTAAGAGGGTTCTTTCGTATTCATACAAACACACGCCTTTTCCATTCATTCGCTCATCCATCAAACAAGTATGAACTTTCGCTCATTCGTAGAAATGTTGTAGTTTTGTTGTTGTTGTTGTTTTCCTCTACCCGGGGTATTTTCGTAATTTTGTCCTCTGAGGCATTTTCGTAATTTTTCGGAAGAAACACGTTCCTTGGTGTTTTTGTCAAAATTATTTTTAAAAATTTTGAAGTCTAGGTAATTTGGAAAAAGTTTTAAATCTGGGGTTATTTGGTAGTTTATAACCTCGTGGTATTTTGGTAATTTTTCACAAATCGGGGTAAATTTGTAAAATTTAATATATCGATGGTATTTCAAAAGTTTGTAAACTCGAGGGTTCTTTTCAAAATTGTTTCTTCAAAATGGGAATGTTGCAAAAATTTTGAAAATCGTATCATTTTGGTAATTTTGTAAGTCGAGGTAATTTTGTAATTTTCCAAAATCAAGATATTTTTGATAGTTTGCAAGTTAGGGTTTTTGGAATGTTTATAAAATAATAAAATTTTGATAAAACTATTGAGTAGTTAAATCATTTTATAAACCAAGGGCACTTTGGTAATTTTACCACTAGGGGCATTTTTGTAAATTTGTATGGATCAAAAATTTTTCGAGAATAATTGTGTAAGAGATAGTTTTCGTGAATTGAGGATAAGAGAAAAAAAAGTGATTTAAGGATTTTAATATTAAGTGTTAAGAAAAATGGCTAATTCCCTTTCGGGTTTTAGTTATTGAGTTTAGCCTATGACCGAGCCTTCTTGGTCGTGGTGAACCAAAGCTACGCACTGAGGCGGGATTCGAGTGGAGAGGAGGTGAGTCACGGATTGCTTAAATACCAAGCTCCCACCGAAACCATTCCTAGACATGCGTGCGGGGTTGCCACACCCACTAAGTCCTCTAGGTTGGGTGAACCGAAGCTACGCACTGTAGGATTCAAGAAGAGGAGGTGAGTCACTAGGACCGCTTAAATACCAAGCTCTTGAGATCCACTCCTGACATGCGTACCATGGTTGCCACACCCTAGCTTAATTGACTTAGTCATAGGTTGGTTTAGTGCCTTAAATCTTATGTGTTTGTGTTTGAGTAGTCTAATCCTGGGGTTCAAGTTCCTATCATGCTATTCTACGCTCCATGCCCTTTCTACCCTTATATAAATCATGTAATCACACATAGAGTTGTGGTACTTACCGAGGATCATGGCCTGGAGACTTAGGGGCCATGTCTTTGTACTGCCTATTTGTAAAATACTTTCATAAAACTCATTTGGCCTTATTTTAAAAACGTTTTGGGCCTCAGGCCACAGTAGAGAGTTTGAACTGGCTCGATACCAAATTGAAACACCCCAAACCCTACCCACGAGAATGGATGGATCTCGTATGTTCCTCAAGTAACCCGATTCAAATTCATGCAAACTGCTTTTGAAAACTATGAGTTTTGGAAGATAGCCTGTGGGTTGGGCTTGAGTTCAAAACAAATTTATTTTATAACAAAACCCATTTGCTTTAAGTGACAAAAATATTTAAACTTGTTTCATACTAAGTGGGCTTACTTTTTACAAAGCCCTAAACTCATAACATAGTAATTATAGTAGAAATAAAAATTCGTCACGGTGGCCTTATTACATAAAATGAAACCCAAAATAATAAATTGTACAAGATTTTAAAATAAAATAAATATTCAAATTAAACTGAACTTCAAGTCGATCATGGCCACCACAAGTTCTGCCGTCCCGGTCCATTACTGCTCATCACCTGAAACATATTCCCACAACGGGGTGAGTCGATAGACTCAGTGTGTAACCAACACTAAACATAATAGAAATAGGCACACCATAAAATCATATGCATATAACAATTTCAAGATCATGATGCAAACCCAACCCAAACCTATATGCCATCCGCTACACTCCACCCGCATTCAACCTCAGATAATCGTGGGGACTACTAAGTCAACCTCCTTCCGCTACACTCCATCGAAGGCGATCATTGCAATGACGTGCTCATCGCCCATCGATAATATTGTGGCATAGCCACCATCGTAATGTAACCGGTTACCACTTAGTGAGACCAAGTCATCACATTCACTTAGTGAGACCAAGTCATCACTTTCACTTAGTGAGACCAAGTCATCACTTTCACTTATAACGCTGGTGAGACCGTAGTCAACACCTTCTTCCCTTTCACATAAATCCAGAATGCCCCAAATTACAATTAACATGCATAACATATTTTTAATTTACTTTCACATCACTTTTCACTTGTATAACATTTATTTCAAATCCTAGTAGAAGTAGGAAAACGCATTTAGCACTTTGTACCATAATATGGCACTTTAGCCACTTTCATTCACTTTCACATTAGCATATATAGCATATTTAAACCATAAAACTATTAAGAATAGTGTGGAATACACACCGATTTGTTTAGCGATTCCTTGAGATTTCAAAGCAAGATCTAGCGTTTAGATCCTAATTCCTACATTTGGTTTGTCAAATATTACTTAACATAAATTCTATTTTGGGCTATAGTATCCAAATCCTAGTAGGATTTGTAAAGAGGCTTACCTTTGATGCCGATTTGATGTTTATTCAAATCCCTAATCTTTGTTTTCCTTCCTTTGATATTCGCCAACCTTGAAACCTCATCATAAATTAGTTTTCGCTTTTAATAATTTCATATCTAATCTTAGTAATCACAAAACTTTGGCGAAATACCTTTTGGGGACTTACCTTATGGATTCTTAAAATCCGAAACTTCACCTCCTCTTTCCTTGTAATCGGCCAACCTAGATTTTTGAATAGGTTAGCTTTTGATCAATCTGATCTAATTGACTAATGGTTTGGCCTTGGCGAATGTCTTACTTACCTTTAAATCCTCAAGTCGATTTGATTCCTGTCGAAATCACTTGTTAGATTTGAACTATTATTTAACTATGGAAAGAACCTTTTAGCGAATGTATGGTGATGTTCTTACCTCGCTTTGAATCCTTGATGATCTCTTTTAATATTCGGCTATGGCTCTATTTGGGATCTCAAAGCTTTGGCTTTTGTGGAGGAACAAGAGAAGAAAAGAAAAAGAAAGGAAAAGAGATGGAGAGACCTTGACAAGGAGGATTCTTACTAAGAAAAGAAAAGAAATAAATTGTTGTTGCTTTGATTAGGAGGTTTCGGCAAGAATGATGAAGAGAAGAGAATGGCTTTTACTTTTCTCTCTTTAGCCGAATCTATTAGTCTTAGAGTCCCTATTTCAGCCAATTCTTCACTTGTGATAAGGTTTAGTCTTATCAATATGAAACTCCATCAACTCTCCTAATTAGTCAAGAGTTTTTATTGAATGGAAACTCCTCCCCCTTGTGCCGTCCAACCCTCCTCTCATGGAGACAAAATTTTATTTCTTTTATTTGTTTCTTAGATGACTCAAACTCAGGCCCAAAAACCTCTTGCATTTGGGCCATTTCCTAGGGCCTTAGGTGGCATCTTCAGGCCACATTTCCAAGTTCGTTATTGGGTCAAAGTTTATGTTCTTTATATTTTAGGGTCACTTGGCCCTAAGCTCCCTTTGGGCTCTTCAATTGGCATTCCGGGTCATTTTAAGTTTCCTAAAATTTTCATGCCATTCAGATTTTCCTAGTTTCCAAAATGTTTAGTTTCCTATTTTGGCTTGGTTTCCAAAATGTTTAGTTTCCTATTTTGGTTTGGTTTCCAAAATGTTTAGTTTCCTATTTTGGTTTGGTTTCCAAAATGTCTAAGTTTCCGAAAATGTTCATTTCATTTCCATTTCCATTTCCATTTTCATTTCCATTTCCATTTCCATTTCCATTTCCATTTCCATTTCCATTTTCATTTCCATTTCCATTTCCATTTTCATTTCCATTTCCATTTTCATTTCCATTTTCATTTCCATTTTCATGCATTTCTAGGTTTCCAAAAGTATCAAAATTTTATTCATAGTGCTTGAAACTTGTCATTTCATACAATTAAGCTAGAAATGCATAGGCCCTTTTTAGGATGTTACGCTTAGGTACTTTTACCCCCACACTTAATTTGTACATTGTCCTTAATGTATAAAGATAGACAAATAGTTATGTACTAAAAAAATCAAAAGAGAAGGGGAGAAGTAACACTTCCTGAATTTTTGGATGAAGTCTATGAAGAGAAACCGGATAAGATTAGAGGTGAACGTGGGGAAGCGTCTTGAACCGTTTGAAATTGAATCCTCAAAGTAGCCAGCTTGGTTTTATTGTATCCTAAGCTAAATCAAAATGCCATTGAGAAAAGGAGAAAATGATAAAGGAAGTAAAAATAAAAATAAAAATAAAAATAAAAATATGAATAAAAGTAAATTATTAAATAGAGATAAGGTTCACGCTCATGTGCCTCGTCGTGGTGTCCACACGACCACGGCCATGGCCGTGTGCAAGGCCATGTGGGTATGGAAATCTATGCTTAAATACGAAAAGAAATAAAACCAAACTAATTAGTACGGTTAGTACTCGGGTTGTCTCCCGAGAAGCGCTCGTTTAAAGTCTTGAGCTAGACTTACCTACTGTATGCACAATCATGGTGGTTTGAGGAGGTGGAAATCCTTTCTCATGCGATCAACTCGATCATGGATATAAAGTTTAAGTCGAGTAATGTTTACCTCAAAAGTGTTGAATTTAGGATTGCTTACCTCGACTGTGCCATATAGGAAGACATTAAGTACCTCAAAAGTGATTTCTTCGTTTGCCTTGAGTTCTGAATTGGTGATTTGAGGGTCTTCTTTATTCAAAAATACCTGATCCTCTATTTTGATGTGGTTTGTTGTTCCTATCAGCTCGTTTGGGGTTTCCTTCGGTTTCACTTCGTGTGGTTCTGGTTCCTCATGTAATTCTTCTTTATTAGCACGAGGTCTATGATCCGGCTCAGGTTTGTAGCTTTGTGGTGTTTCCTGCAATGAAGGTTGAACAAGTATGTTATCAACTGAATTTACTTTCTCATGTTTATCACTTGATGTTCTGGCCGAGTCAAGAGCATAAAGAGTGACTTTCTCATCGCCTACACGAAGTATGAGTTCTCCTGCATAGATATCAATTTTAGCTCTGGCAATTGCTAGAAAGGGTCTTCCTAAAATTAAGGGGATCGTGTTATCCTCATCCATGTCTAAAATGACAAAGTCTACTGGGAATACGAATTTATCAATTTTGATTAGAACATTTTCTATTATACCCTTAGGAATTCTTATAGTTTTATCAGTTAATTGAATGCTCATCCTAGTTTGTCTGGATTTCCCTAGACCTAATTGTTTAAACGTTTTGTAAGGCATAACATTGATGCTTGCCCCTAAATCTGCTAATGCATTATCAATAGATAAACTACCAATTAAACATGGAATTGTAAAACTCCCTGGACCTTTTAATTTCCGTGGCAGTTTATTTTGTAGAATTGTTGAGCATATTACGTTTAGCTCCACGTGGTGCTCTTCGTCTAATTTGCGTTTGTTGGTCAAGAGCTATCTTAAAAATTTCCTCGAGTCTGGTATCTGAAAAAGAGCTTCAAGAAGAAGAAAGTTAATATGTAATTTCTTTAAGAGTTTAAGAAACTTACCAAACTATTCCTCTGAATCGTCTCTTTTCATTGCTTCGGGATAAGGTATGCGAGGTTTGTATTCTTCGATTATTGGTTTTGGCTTTTTGTGTGCTACCTCTATTTTACCTTTTTCTTTATTGGATTCTTGTACCATGGTGGGCTCGTCTACCTTTGTACCCTCTTGAGCTGTGATGGCTTAGATCTATTATTTTGGGTTTATTTCTGTGTTGCTTGGTAGACGTCCTTGTTGACATTTAGAAATCAACTTTGTGAGATGTCCCACTGACCCAGTAAGTTCTCCAACTTGATTCTCGATCCCTTTGATCGATTTTTGTTGTTCATCAAGTGCTGCTTCAGTCTTTTGGAAACGAGAATTTGTGGCTGCCATGAAATTCGTCAGTATCTCTTCAAGATTTGGCTTCTTTTCTTGTTGGTGAGGTGGTTGTTGAAAATCTAGAGGAAGTTCCGATCTTTGGCTATTTCGATAATCCCACGAGAAATTGGAATGGTACTTCCAACCTGCATTATAAGTGTCACTATAAAAATTATTTTGATATCTAGAATAGTTACCTGTATAGTGAGCTTGCTCGTTTTCCATGCCATATCCGTAGGGTGGGTACTCAGGATTCGCTATGCCTCCTAGATTTAAATCATATTGTATTTCTGGATGTACCTGTGAGGGACTATACCATTCATCAATCTTTTTATTCATTATCTCTAACTGATTAGATAACCTGGTGACCACGTCGAGGTTGAAGATACTGTCTATTTTAGTAGGAATTGTCCTCATGACTTGCCACTGATAATTATTCAGTGCCATCTTTCCATAGACTAAAATTTTCTACCAAAAGAAAAATAGAGGAAAATTTAGCAAAGTAAAAAAAATAATAAAAAAATAATTGTAATAAAAAAATTGGCTAAAGTAATAGAAATTAAGCTTTCTTAATATTTTAGGTTCCCCGGCAGCGGCGCCAAAAACTTGATCGTGTCAAACAGTCGAGTTTTAATATTTATAAAAGGAATGATCGAACCTGTAGACTAACTATGAGAATGATAGAGGTAAGTGCACCTATCGAACAGTAGTATAGTTTAGGCAAGAGTATCTTATCGAACCCAAGGGAACCTAAAAGTACTACTACTCACTTTCTTTCTATTATTTATCCTGAAATATGGAGTGATTGGTTTATGAAACTAACGAAAAACTAAACTAGATGCAAAGACAAAAGAATGAACTGGAGAAAGACATTAGGAAAACTCAGTTGATGAAGACAATATCCTCAGGAAGAATCCACCTATGACTTCACTTATTATTTATCCCTAAACCATATGATTTCTTTACTTAGCTTGATCCGTGAGACTCCCTAACCTATATTAAACCCTCTCTCGAGGTGAATAACGTCTAACCTTAGGTTAATTAGTGGAACTCTCGTTCTCTTATAATAACCCCCTAAGGAAGCAGTAAATCGATCAATGGATTCCCATATTAGGTTTCACCCTGATCTGGCAAAATCTCGTAACCCTATCTCTTGGTGCCCGATCAACTCCGCTCAATTATGCTAGATAGGGTCTATTCCTCCTCCACCTAAGCACATCAGATTAAATTAAGCAACATAATTAAGAACAAACTAAGTACTTATCATATAATTTAGAAATCAAATAACAAAATCCATCATAGGTTTCATCCCCTTCAGGTATCTAAAGGGTTTAGTTCATAACAAAATAAGAAAACATCTCAAGAGAAAAGATAAAACAAAACATAAGAAATCCCTAAAACTCCCTGAAGGAATTGAAGGAGAGATCCTCCATCTTGAATAGAGTTCTGGCCTCTTGAGATGGATCAACTGGCTATCTTCAAGTGATTCCCTAAAAGATGAAAGCTTCGACAAAAGCCTCTGCCAAAAAAACCATCCTGTTTCGGCTTCTGCTGAACTCCCCTTTTTAGTTGCTACTATAGGTGTTTATAAAGGCTTTGAGATGCCTTACATGGCTCCTAAGTATCCTAATTCAAGTAAAATTACTCCTAAGGTGTTTAAATAGACTTAGGAATGTGTTTCTTTGCCTCCAAGCATCCAAATCCGAGTGAAATCGCTCTTTCCCACGGCAAGCGCACGCCCATGGCACACACCCATGTAAATCATCTTCAGGCCGTGTCTCGATTCTGTCGATTGGGGCATGGCCGTGTAAATTGTGGCATGGCTGTGTGAAGTAATTTGACGAGGTACGACCCTGTGCTTGATGTCCAGGCCGTGTCGATTTCCTCTTTGGCCCAAATTGGTCCGTTTTAAGCCCATTTTACGTTCTTTTTATCCTTAGGTGCTTTCCTGAGTATAAGACATGAAAAGAAAGGATTAAGAGAACCTTTTTACATAAATCAGGGATAAATCATCCAAAAGCATACTAAATGTGGGATTAAAATATGTTACTTTTACGGTTTATCAGGACACTACTCCTTTCAACTTTTCCTCTGCGGTACATTCAAGATCGTCCATGATTCGATCAACCGCTTAGGAGCCACACCAGAAATACCCCTAAATATCTCGGCCCCATTTGCTCAAAGTCGCTCAAGAATATATTTCCAAGCTACTGATCCCATGCTTGTTCCAGCAACCTACTCTAGAACATGCAGCATAGCTTGGGACAAAGCATCGTCCCCTTCAGATCGGTCCTGAAATCCCGCTTCTGCTACTTGTGATGCTGGCACTTCATCTTTCGGCCCATGCCCTGTTTCTGAGGGTTCAGCCTGAACACCCCAGCCTCTACCACGGCCGTGCATACCACATCCACGTCTTCTAGCACTCATGACTACGGAATCGACTTAATATGATTAAAATTTTATGAATTAGTATATCTTTCGCTATTTATTACCAGATAGTCTTATGAAAATAGATTTAGAAGTAGTTTTTCGTAAAACATGTTTCCAAAGGTCTCAATCTCTAAAATTGAATCTCTAAAAACTATCAATCACAACATAATATAATCTTTTCATAAGAAATCAAGCAGTAATTAGAAGACTTATAGTACGAATTAGTGCCGGAGACTCAGGTGCCATACTTCCAGAAAACATGTATTTTTCTAAACCATATTTCAAACCAACTTTGAAAAACATTTTTGAACCCACTCTACAGCCGAGTTTTGCAAACCTGGCTTTGATACCAAAATTGTAACACCCCAAACTCGGCCTAAACGTTACGGCTGAATCTGGTATGCCACATGAGAAGATTGTGTTGAAATTTTAAAGAAACTTCACAATTTTTTAAACCTTTCGTTTTGTGTTTTCATCTTTAACAAACAAATTCAGTTTCAAGTTACTAGATTATCATTAAAAGAATGTGATAGTAAAAAATAGGCTTTGTGCTACGAAAACCGAAATTAGGGAATTTTATAAACGTGACATTTAGAAATCGTTTGTATAACTTTAGAAGAATTTCAAATTTAATCATTTATTCGCTTGCTATCCTTTTGTTAACATTTTGGAAAAATGATTGTTTATATATATATTTTTTAGAAAAACTCTAAAAAAACTCCACATTTAACATTTCATAATATATGTAATAACAGCATTAAATCAAAACCCAAATTAAAGTTATGGAGGCCTTATTACAAAATAAAATCCCAAATTAAAAGTAAGTTTAAAAGAAGGAAACAAAATTTACAAAAGAAGTAATGCATGGCCACCTCAAAGTCCACCTTGGCTCTAAATCCGCAGCTAGGGGTTACCTGTAAAATTAAGTTGAGGGTTGAGCCACCAAGACTCAGTTTGTAATTCCCTTTACGAATGCAATCCGACCTTAGGCCCACAAATGCACATTGGGCCTTAGCCCTCACAATATGGCATATTAAAAAGTGTATGCAATGCAACCCAGCCCAACCTAGTATTCCATCCTCTACATCACCTGAACCATCCAAACACCTGTGGCACCAAGCCACTGTGGTACCAAACCACTGTGACAGAGTCACGATAAATATAAATGTATATGTGGTGCCAAACCATTGTGGTACTAAACCACTGTGACAAAAGTCACTGAATCACACTTCCTCTTTCAATCATATCCCAAAGTCCACGCAAACATATCAACAACTTGTGATGAATGCAATCATATTTCCAATATACAGCAGATAATCAAATCATACATATTCTTAGACTATGTGATTCGAAAGACAGAATCTTAAAGGTACTTACCTGGTGTCTCCAACCTTACCCACAAGGGTATCTCAACTGTTTATACAATCATTTTGGCTTTCAGCCAACACAGTTATTAATGCAAAAATAATAAAGGAAAGTGTGAGCATTACACACCTGATTACGCGTAAAACTAAACACTCTAGATCGTCGACACTCTCATTAGCAAGAATAACCGCGATTTGTCTATCCCAAGGAGATGTCGGCTCCCTACCACAACCCGACATAAAGTCTTAAACCGCTGACACAACACGTCGTTTAAAATTAGGAGCAGAGATTACGGGTTCACTCTCCTTAGGCTCCTTTAACGATACCCCCTTAGAATGACTAGCGCTCGCATCCATGAAGAGAACCTTGATCAGTACTCAAAGAGAAACGTAGGTTGTCTAACAAGGAAATTTGATTAAGGCAGATGAACACATAAAAGAAATTAATAGTCAAGAAACCGAAAAGATGATTCCTTACCTTAATCAAAGGAAGACCGAACACCAGAAGATTTGGCTTACGAAACCAGATGAGGCCCTAAATAACACGAGGGATTAGGACCGATGTCAAAAATAAGAATAAAAGAAACGACCTTTCGGCCAAATTGAAAAGTGAAAGAGCCCCCCAACCATTCGGTCAACGTCAACACTTACCAAAAACTTCCCGAATGAAGCCTAAATGAAGAAGAGAACGTAAGGTTAATCCTCTCTACAATCGGCCAATGCCTAAAAAGAAGTGAGGTTAAAATATTCAGTTTTACCATGACAACGAGAGAAGAGCAACGAACGAAAAGAAATAGATAACAAGAAAGTTCCAAATGGGAAGCGAGATTCGGCCCTCAGCAAGATCCCAGAACTATTCGGCTATGGAGGAAAACTAACCAAGAGTCACAAAAAGTAGGGGTTTCAATTTAAAGGACAATGTAGAGAAGAAAAGAAGAAGTATGAAGGTTCGGGTATGGTGGAAATCAAAATAGAAAGGTTCGCCAATGAGGGGCTTCAAGAGAAGTCAGCTTGTGGTGAAGAAGGAAAGTAGGAAAAAAGAAAAGACAAGAAGAAATGGAAGGTTAAAGTTTCAACTATAAAACTTGTGGGAGAAGAGAAAAAGAATTGGAAAGTACAGAGGATAGTCACTTACAGTTTTGGTAAAGAAAAGAGAGCAGAAGAGAGGTACAAAAAGTTTCAGCCAACACGAAGTTGAAGAGAAGAGAAGAAAAGTAGCTAAGTATTTTGGCACTAGCAATAAAGAGTTGACAAGCAAAGACCCCTAATGCTTGAGTTACCAAAACTAAAATGCAAAGACACCAAAACCACTAGCTTGGGAATTTGGCACACACTCACATGACCCCAAAACTGAAACACTCACACACAAAACCCCCTTCATGACCAAAATTCTCCCCTTCAAACTCCCGTATTTGGCCAACACCTCCACCACACTCTAAATCCCTTATTCTTCTCCACAATTTGCTCCCCATCACCTATTCAAACCAATTTGACCACTTCAACTCCTCCATCACCTCTTATCCATTCATTCAAATAATTTGACTCAATCAAACCTACTCCTAGAAGAGTCTTAGCCGAAAGCCAATACCTCACCTCTCTAAGCACAAAAATAAAATCCCATACTGCAGCAGAGGGGATTCAAAATCTTCCCCCTTTCATGCTCCCTTGTGACGTCAACCACTAAGCCACTTAATTCCTTGAGTCAACAAGCAGACGCAATTAATCTTAAGGCCTGCCTCTACTAGCTCTCCCCCTTTATGCCCCAAAAACCAAAATTCCTCCAAGGCTCTGGCTTGAACCCGAGCCTTTCCAAGACCCCCAAACACCTCTAAATAATAATCAAAACAAGCCAAGCACACAAAAAACATAAAAATACAGAACCCCTAATTCTAGGATGTTACAGTTGTAGCTTAGTCTAGCTAGCCTAAGAACTAATTTGCAAAACTGTTAAAGAGTTAGGGTTTACCATTGAAAAATTTGTAAGATTTTGATGGTTGGTGGATGAAAATGAAAGTTCAGTGATAGTTATACAAGTTTTATAAAGTGATTTTTAGTGAAAATATCAATTAAGGATTAAATTGAGAAATATGTAAAATTCATGGTGAAATGTGTAAATAAATTAAACATATGGGTTATAACAAGAATGGTTAAAAATTCAACTATCATGGGTGTGGACTTAATTGAATGAAATTGCATTTTTATGAGATATAGACTAGATAATAAAGAAATTAAAAGTTTAGGGGTAAAATAATAATTTTAGCAAAATGTGAAATTGGATTGAACTGAATAGATTAATGTTTAAAATAGTTAAATTTGGTTATATAAATCAAGAAAAATGAAGTACGGAACTAGATCGAGGAAAAGATAAAGCTATCAACTAGACAATCATTTTTCATCCATATTATATCGAGGTAAGTTCGTATGTTTAATAAGCTTTATATTACATGTGTTTAAATGCTTAAACTATGTAATTGTGATTAAATGAAATTTTGAAAGTTATCAACAAGGCATCGGCAGAGAATAGATCCCATTTGAACTTTAGGAATAAATAGGTTACAAATGACATGTCATTAGGGGTTACCGTGATTATGTGATTTAGGTGTTGGTCCTGTATGTCCTACCGGTGGCTGAGTTTACCCGCATGAGTTGGGGCTACTCGAAAGCTTGTGTAAGTAGACCCAGTGATGGCTCGAGAGTGAGCATTTATATGTGATATGTGATAGACGTGGTTTAACCACGTACATGGCACTTAGTGTGTGATATACCCGAGTATTTAATATTATTCCAAATGGTTCAGCAGACAAAGATGATAGTACGAGGATAGAAGAGATGATATGGATTAGTTCAGGTACTCATGATAAGTTTGACAAGTAAGTGATAATTGATAAATTCATATGTCAAGTAAGTTTCAGATGATGAATTTAAATATGATTATATGGTTGTGATAATGTCTTAATTGTTGGTATGATTGAAGCTTATCTATAGTTACTTATGCTTTTTCAGATTGCGAATGAATTGGTAAATTTAACTTATTAGCCATACGAGCTTACTAAGCTTCATAGCATACTTTGTTTACTTTCCATGTCTGATAGTGATTCGAAAGCTTTCCTGGATTGGAAGTCAACGGAGATCCCATCACACTATCCAGCTATCGTTTTGGTACTTTTGAACTTTCTATATTTTGGTTATATGGCATGTATAGGTATTGTGGTTAATATGGCCTATATGTTTGTAATGTATATAGCCATCTGATTTGGCTTATTTTGGGTACACATGGTTATGTGATTATGTACAAATGGCCTTTAGTATTCAGTGTATAATTGTTATGTGGTATGCATGTTGAATTTAGGCACAAAGTCTAATAGGTGAGTTTGATCATTTAGGTAATTTTTGGAAGTAATTGGTATACTTTTGAATGGTCAATTATGATGCTTGATAGTAATTGGTTTAATGGTATTGAAGTTGCATGTTTTAAGTTTGATTTTGGGTTGGTTTAAGTGCCTATTTTAGTTGTGGTAATATGCTATAGAGAAGTGTAGGTTGTAACCAAAACTGGGTGAGAAATGTGGCTTAGAAAATTGCCTACTTTCATCCACACGGGCAGAGACACGAGCGTATGTCTCAGCCGTGTGTGACCCACGGTCAGGTGACACAGCCGTGTATACCTTGCAGTTTTTAATGAAATCAAGTTAGTGAGTTACATGGGCTAGTCACACGGGCATGTGGTTGGTCGTGTGACACAAGTCAGAGAGTTACAAAGGGTAGGAAATAGTTTAGGACACGGCCATGTGATCCTATTTCGAACGTCCACACGGCCTGTGACACGGGCATTTCCTTTGGTTGTGTGGGACACACAACCTAGCCACAAGGGCATGTGTCCCCTATATTGAAAATTTTCAATGTTTTCCCAAAATTTCTATAAGTTTTTGGTAGAGTGCTGAAATACTTTTAATGATTGTTTTGGGACTCGAGGGCTCGTATTAGGGATTATATTATTAAGATTGAATAGTTTTTGTTTGAAATGATAAATGAATGTGAAATGTATGATTAATGATGTGCTAAGTTTGGTAATGCTCTGTAACCCTATTTTGGCGACGGATATGGGTTAGGGTTGTTACATTGTAACACCCCTAACCCGTATTCGTCACCAAATTAGGGTTAAAGGCATTACCAAACAAATCAAAAACTTTTACGAATATTTCATAATATAATACATCAAATGCAAACAAAGTGTCCCTTTTAGAGGTCAACGAGACCTTAATCATGCTTTAAAATAGGGTCAGGACTAAACCAAACACATATAGAATTTGTCAGAAATTTAAATTTTTTTCTAAGTTACAGAGGTCACACGCCCGTGTGGGCAAGCCATGTGCCTCCCACGGCCTCAAGACGCCCTTGTGTCTAAGTCGTGTCAAATCAGGGCATACATACTGACTTGTCCACACGCCCGTGTGTCTCACTTGTGGTCGCTACTGACTTCACCACACGGCCAGTTACACGCTCGTGTGTCCAGCCCGTGTTCGATCCTGACTTGATTTGAAATTTCAACTATGAGGGACACAGTTGAGCCACACGCCCGTGTGCTCAACCGTGTGGGCAAATATGGGCCATTTTTAAGGCCAAATTGCCACCTACACTTGGGTCATACCTATAAGAATAAACAAGCATATTTCTCAATACAATTGGCAACCAAAAACACACCAAATGGTCATCATATTATCCCATTCAATCTCATTTCTAAACATGCCAATTTGCACAATCAATTCACATGTAAATCCAAGCATAATTCATCCACAACTTCACTAAATCTCTATGGCATCAATTCAACAATAAGCTTACCGTTCAAAAGGCCATTTCATTGCCATCAAGCCATACCAAAACATGCATCATATATCATATTCACTCATACATATTACCAACATTTATCTAGCCAAATCACACGGCTATTTACATCTCAAACATATACCAAATGACTAGCCTATACATGCCATATCTAGTTATTTACACATTCAAAAGTACCAAAGTTGAGTTTGATAGTGTGGTGATGATCCTTGATGATTCCCGAGCCTTTTGTAGCTTTGACGACCTAGAAAATAGAGTAAACACACACACAGAGTAATCTTTCCAAAAGCTTAGTAAGCCATATACAAATAAACATAGCATAAAAATGCACATAACCATATTGATACATCAACTTAAATACTTATTATATGCAAATTTATCACATAGCATTTGGCTCATTTGTTTATCCATCTCATACCACATTCTTTAACTCAAGCATCACTTATGCACATTTCTCATTCAAGCATATAGTCACCTATTATCTCATCATTTCAATACACATATTCACCTTAGTAAGTTCATATAGACACTTACCTTTCACACACATATAGTGTGCTTTTCAAACGTACCTAAAACAGATGTACAACTCACTAAGTTGTTCATTTCTCAGACTTGCCCGTTGAATCGTTCGAAACTAAATAGGATACTCAGAGTTCTCAAGATAGTCGTACAATGCAAACTACCTAGACGTGGTCTTACATGTAACCAAAATATCGATGCCACTGTCCCAGACAAGGTCTTACAGGAATCAATACGATGCCAATGTCCCAGATATGGTCTTACACGTAAATCTCATATCGATGCCAACATCCCAGACGTGGTCTTACACGAGATATCAAATCAATGCCATCGTCCTATAAGTGGTCTTACATGATATCACATAACGGACACCTATGTCATGACATTTACTATCCTATTTATTCCTAGGTTCAGTCGGGACATCTCGGACATTAAACATCTCTCGATACTTTCTCGAAATCCACATATTCATCATTTCGAGTATTGTTCATAGAAATTAAAATTTCATATATTCACAAAGAATTCAATTAAAATTCATTTATTTGTATATCGACTTACCTTGAGTTTGGTTTAACGAAAACGGATACGGCTACTCAATTACTTTTAATTTCCCGTGATCTAAGTATGTTTTCTTCGGTTCTTAATCTATACATATCAAATTTAATCAATTTGTTTACCAAAACATTCAATTCAATCCAAATACAAATATTTAGGGTAATTTGCAAATTAGCCCTCACATTTACACATTTTGACATTTTAGTCCTTATTTCACAAATCATAAAATACACCAAATTTGCTTATACCCATGCTTGGTCGAATACATACAATGGTCATATCAATCCATACATTTCATTTATTTTACAATTTAGTCCCTCAAAATACTATTTTCTCAATTGAGTCCAAAATACTCAAATTCAACAAAACTTCAAAGACAAACTATGATAATTAAACACATATCTTTCATATTTCACTATAAAACATCACAAATCACATGAGTTCATCAAAGTTTCATTTCAAGAACATCATCAATTCTCAAAATTAAGACATGGGTTTTGAAGTATACGAAGCAACGATTGCAAAAATGTAGAAATTATCAAAAATCGAAGCAAAATCATACCTTAATCAAACCAAAAGCTAGCCGAAACTTTAAGCTACTTCCTTCTTTTTCTTTTCTTTGTTTTTCATCACTAAAAGATGATAACCATCATCTTTCAAATGTTTGTTTTATTGATATTATGTTATTATTCCATTTACAAAATTAACCTTAATATAAAACATATTTAACTTATAAAATTAATTTCATAACCGTCCATAGTCATCCACTATCTTTATTAATAGCATTATTGCCTCATAAGACCTCTACACTTAAAAGCCACATCAAATAGGCACTTAATCAATTAGAAGGCCACTTTTACACTTTATGCGATTTAGTTCTTTTGTTAAATTAAGCATACAAACAGACAAATTTTCATACGAAACTTTTACACATGCTTTGTAATGCCCTAAAATTTTTAAACTCTAAATTTTGTGCACTGAAGTTGGTATGTATAAGTAGCACTTAGAATATTAATTTTAAGGTATTACAATGGTTATTTGAAGTCTTAAGGATAGGGAAGACCATAAGGAAAAATTTAATTTTTTCCTTAGTGGGACCCTAGTCTGAGGTATTAGGCCTCTTAAACAAATTAAGGTGAAAATAGGACACATTTGGGCCTGTGGTTCAGTGGCAAGGTGGCACCACTTGGGGAGCTATAAGGTGGCGTTACTATCAAGTTAAGATTCCAAGGTTCGAGGCTTAAGAGTGGTGAATTTAGGGGCTTTATTTTTGCACATGGAAGGAAGGTAGTGCCGCTAGAGTGGACTCTAGAAGGGAGTGTTCAGGAGAGAAATTTAAGGAAAAGATAATAGAGAAAAGATAGGGGATTGAGGTGTGGATGTATTGGTGCCGAATGGGAATTTGGGGGAAGGTAGTTTCGCTTTTGGATATCAAAAGGAGGTGTCAAATTCTTTTGAAAGGTTTTTTGGGTTTTCCATTACTTTTCTTTTCTCCCTCTCATTCTATTTCTTCCGCTGTCGAATTCTTCCATTGCCAAATAACCATTATTCCTTTTTACCAAATCCCTATTGGTGTTACGTTCTTCTTTTTTCTCTGAAAGCTGAATACTCCCTTATAATCGAATAGCCCTATCTTTTTACCGGTTTCTTATTCTTTTTCCTCCATCACAAATTGGTTGCTGTTATCTACTCTTAACCAAGTTTTAAAAGTCAGATCTCGTTCAGTAACTATCTAGGCTGTAGGATCAAAGGTTGGATTCGATAAGTACTTAGTCAACCTCCTTTAGTGTGTTTTTGTAAAAGCCAGGGGGTTATCTAACTTTTTCTTTTTGTTAACCCTGTATTAACAAGGGTAGGGTTCAAAGATCGCAAGCGTGGTAAGTATCGCTAGAAAGTGGTAAGTGTACTCGTTACAATTGTGGATTAGTAAGTGGTCGAATCTAAGTGTAGCTTATAAAGGTGACTTGTGTGGAATATGAGCCACTTGATTTTTGATAGTATATGTGTGGCTGCAGATCTAGGGGATATTTGTGAATAGTAGCTAAAGAAGGGCTACTAGAATTGGAGGCACATGGTAAGGTTATGGTAAAGCTTTGGTTTTTTTGGGTATATATTATGGTAAGTATGTGATTGATTGGAGATTGGTATTGGTTGTAGGTTCAAGGCTGGGGATAGTGTAGCACGTCGCATTAACCAGGTGTGTACATACACCTCACACGCGACAAATAGGAAAAAGCTGAAATCCCAAAAAATCAAAATGTCAAAAGCCGAAAAGCTGAAAGGTTGGCACAGGCAACCACACGAATATGTGAACATTTGTGTGGGGACATTGATACGATTACAAGGGCCAAAGAGCGATCTCATGGACTCGGGCCACTATTTGGCCAACCGGGCCAGACGGGGCTAAATGGGCCTGCCAAGCTCATGGGACCAAATCAGCAAGAGTTGTTATGTGAAATTGAATGATGGAATGATATGGATGGTTGTATGATTTAATAATGATCGGGCTTAATAGGCTACATAAACATGATTGGTTTAATGGGCTATATGGACATGATTGGGCTTAGTGGGCCTTATGGGATTTTAGAAATGCATGCTAGGATTTTAATGGACTCTAAGCCTAGTTCTGATAAATTCTTAAATGGCATAAAACTTACGTTAATAATCAAACATGTCTGTGTACAAGTCACTAGGTTAGAGTGTGGCAATGGACATATGTATGTCTAGGATTGGATCTAGGGAGAGCTTGGTACTTAAGTGATCCTAGTGACCCACCTCCTCTTCTCTAGGATTCTATCTGGTGCATAATTTCTATTCACTTTAGCCGAAAGGACTTGTTGATGGGACAAAGTTCATAACTAAAACTCGAGATGAAAGAAATTATGAAAATACCCCTGTAGGGTTAATTTACAAAAAATAACCCTAGGTAGTGAAATGACTAAAACACCCCTAGGTGCTTAATGTTTGAAAATGTGTATGTTGCATTCATGAGATATATGTTGCAGTTAGGTGGGTTTGAAAATACGGAGGAAGATATGCAGGGATCGCATAGTCGTTTGACGACTGTAGATCCACCGGTGGCTTTAAGCCCATTATATGCTTAGCAGCCTTGCTGCAACATCTGAGTAGTGCCACTGTCGGTGCTACCTTTGGAGTGTAGGGATGGGTGGGTTGATATTTATAAACCCACAAGAGTGTAGGGTTGGAAGGGAAATAGAGTGCAGGGTTGGATTTGGGATGGAAGCATTGCATTCGTGTGATACTAATGTGATATGAGGTCATTGTGGGCTAAGGTCGAAGACCACCGAATTTGATAGGACTTAGGCCCAATGTGATAATCGCATGGTGGTTGGATTACCAAAGGTCGTACACACGGTGTTTCAAAACTCACACCTTTTTTATTTAATGTTTCAGGTTACTTTCAGTAAACGACTCGACGCAGAAGAGGACTCGGAGGTGGCAACATTGCAAGCTACTTAGAAGTTTTTAATTAGTTTCGAATGACTTTATTTTAATTACTTTATTTTCATTAGGTTGTAATAAGGCCTTGTATCTCCAATTTGACTTTACATTTGGGTTTTATTATTGTTTCAACTACCTAATTATTAAACTTAAATAAATTTCTAAAGTTTAACATGGTTTTCGAAATAACTATAACAGATGGACGTTTTCTTAAAACATGTGCTTTCTTCATAACTTAACAAGTTGCAAGGATTTTGGGTTTCTAGATCTTAAACTTAAGTTTTTTTTAACTAAACAAAGTCGTTTTGAAATTATCCCTTTGATGTGACATTAGTAGATTCGACCATAACATCTTGGCCGGGTCTGAGGGTGTTACATTTAGTGTATTAGAGCCCAATTACAAAGCTCAGGCTGTGAAATAGGCCTTAGATTTTGGGTTTTTTTTTTTAAATTAGTAGATTAAAAAATTTTTGCAAGATTCTTGAAGTGTGGTTCACCGAGCCCTCGACGTCGAGCCAAGTAAGTTTTTCTATTATTTGCACTTGTTTAAATTAGTGAACTGTATTTAGATACTGGGCTACTTTAAACAATAGGTTCTTAGAGACTAAAACCCATAGGAAATTTAAGCTTGTAGTGGATTTACAACTGCAAAACAACTTTTAAATTATTACTTGCATAAGACATGTGCTTTAAACAGTGGAACTATGAACTAATTCCATAAAAATTCTAATTCAAAAATACGTACACAAAAATAAGCGCTAGAAGAGGTGCAAGAGGCTGCAGTAGAGGCCGTGAAAGTGTTAGGGCTGGGTCGTCGTCGTCGGGCCATATGCCCAACATTGGAGTGGAGGAGGCTCCGGCCTCACCAGTTGCTGAAACGAGACCATTTGAATGGGCTATCGCTACAGAGGATGTAGTATCGTAGGCCATGTTTAGGATTTTAGAAAGGATCGTTAGGCCCAATAATGGTACAGGAAGTCGTGGGTCGATCGTGGAGCGACTCCGAGCTAATGGGGTGGAGTTTTTCAAAGGAGTAGCTGGAGTGGCCCCGAATGTGGCGGAGTATTGGTTGGAAGCTACGGAAAAGCTAATGGATGACCTGGACAACATGGTGGAACAAAAGTTGAAAGGGGCAGTATCCTTACTTAAGGAGGAAGCTTATTAGTGGTGGTTGACCGTAAAGGAGGATAAGCAACTGGAGCAGATCACCTGGGAGTTCTTCAAATTGACATTCTAGGGGAAGTACATTGGAGCGGGCTATGTGGATGCCCAAAGGAAGGAGTTTTTGAGTTTGACTTAGGTAGTTAAGTCGATAGCAGAGTATAAGGCTGAGTTTCTGTGCCTTAGTCGATATACCAAAGGAATATTCGTAATAGAGCATGAGAGATGCATACGGTTCGAGCATGGGTTAAGAGACAACCTTAGGGTACTTATAGCTCTACAGAGGGCGTGGGACTTTGCGATCTTGGTGGAGAAAGCAAAGATAGCGGAGGAAGTAAAGCACACGGAGTAGCTCAACCGAAAGAAGGAGAAGGGCAAGAACAAACGGAACGTGAAAGCTCTGGGGGCTAAACAGAGGCCTACGAGGAAGGCCAGAGTGAATGGGCCGGTTAGAGCTGGGGCCCCTGTTACAGTTGCTAATACCAGGATACCACCTTGTGTTGTGTGTAGAAAAGGGCATTCAGGCGAATGTTAGAGGAGAATAGGAGATTGTTTGAGCTACGAATCTATGGAACATAGATTGGAGAGTGCCTGAAAAGGTCAGATCAGGTGCGAGCCAATGGCAGAGGTAATTTTCAGCCCCAAAGAGGTGGTCAACAACCACCAATGGGTCGTGGACAAGCAAGAGGAGGAAATGGCATAGGACGAGGATAAGGAGCACCGAGCAGAGGTTTATGATAGGCATAGACGAGGCAGCCAGCTTTAGTCTATGCTGCTCGTCCAAGAGAGGAAGGAGATGCACCAGATGTGATAACGGGTACGTTACTTATTCGTGAGTTACCTTGTATTGTGCTAATTGATGTAGGGTCAACATATTCATACATTGCATGCAATAAGACTGGATCTGTAGAGGATAAGTTTGAAACCATTGTGAATGAAATGACTGTGTTAAGTTCTTTAGGGCAGTCGGTGAAAGTTAGTAAGTTGTTTAGGAATGTACCATTGGTAGTTCAATGAGTTACTTTCTTAGAGGACTTGATGGAATTACCATTTGGTGAGTTCGACCTCATCTCAGGAATGGATTGGTTGACGAGGCATCGGGTAACTTTAGATTAAGCTGCAAAGTAGATGGTGTTAAGAATTGTAGAAGATGACAAAGTAGTAGTGATCGAGGAACGACGTGATTACTTGTCGAATGTGATTTAGGCTTTAAGGGCAGAGAAGTTGGTGAGGAAGGACTGTGAAGCTTACTTAGCCTATATTAGTGATATGGAATCTAAGAGTTTTACTGTTAAGGATTTGAGAATGGTAAAAGAATTCCCAGATATTTTTCCAGAGAAATTGCATGGGTTGCCTTCCAATAGAGAGGTGGAGCTTGGAATAGAATTGTTACCTGGTACGGTTCTAGTGTCCATCGGACAGGATGGCACCGAATGAGCTGGTGGAGTTGAAGGCCCAAATTCAAGAGTTATTAGACCATGGATTTATTAGATCAAGTGTGTCTCCATGGGGAGCACTGATATTATTCTTGAAGAAGAAGGATGGGTCCATGAGGATGTGCATCGATTATCTGCAGTTAAACAAGTTAACCATTAAGAATAAGTACCCTCTAGCTAGGATAGCTGACCTTTTCGATCAACTTGAGGGGCCTCAGTCTTCTTGAAGATTGACTTGCATTTAGGGTACCATCAACTGAGGGTTAAGGAAGCAGATGTGTATAAGATAGCTTTCAGAACTTTTTATGGACATTATGAGTTTTTGGTGATACCTTTTGGGCTAACGAACGCACTTGCTAATTTTATGGATCTTATGAACTGGGTTTTTCAATTGTATCTAGACCAGTTCATAGTAGTTTTATTGGATGACATCTTAGTATACTCGAGAATGGAGGTTAATCATGATGCACACTTAAGGATTGTGTTGCAAGTTCTAAGGGAGAAGCAACTTTATGCTAAGTTTAGCAAGTGCAAATTCTGGCTAAGGGAAGTCTATACTGCGGGAAGCGCATAGTAGTTCCTATGCTATGCACCCTAGAGGTAACAAGATGTATTGGGATTTATGAGAGCTTTATTAGTGGCTGGGATTGAAACACGAGGTTACGGAGTTGGTGGGAAAATGTTTGGTATATTAGCAAGTGAAAGCAGAACATCAGCTACCATCAGGGTTACTTCAACCAGTTAAGATCCCACTATGGAAGTGGGAGCGGGTTACTATGGATTTCGTTAGTGGGCTACCCTTGACGCCTTCTAAGAAGGACTCTGTGTAGGTTATTGTGGATCATTAATTAAGTCTGCCCATTTTATACTGGTCTGCATCAGCTACTCATTATAGAAGTTGGCAAGGTTGTATGTGGCAGAGATTGTGAGAACGCATGTTGTTTCGGTCT
This sequence comes from Gossypium rotundifolium, assembly GCA_025506655.1. Lineage (NCBI taxonomy): Eukaryota > Viridiplantae > Streptophyta > Magnoliopsida > Malvales > Malvaceae > Gossypium > Gossypium rotundifolium. Next base: position 32,890,173 of record CP106728.1, read on the forward strand.
CTATCATATCTGATAGAGACCCTCATTTTACATCTTACTTTTGGAAGAAGCTGCATGAAGCACTAGGTATGAGGTTGGATTTTAGTACAGCATTTCACCCTCAGACTGATGGTCAGCCGGAGAGGGTAATTCAAGTTTTGGAGGATATGCTGAGAGGGTGTGTAATTGAGTTTCGAGGTAGTTGGGAGGATTACTTGCCGTTAGCTGAATTTGCATATAACAATAGTTATCAAGCAAGTATTGGAATGGCACCATATGAATCACTATATGGGCAAAGATGTCATACTCTGACTTGTTGGATTGAGTTGGGTGTGCGGCGAGTATTGGGTCAGGAGTTGGTAGCAGACACCAAAGATAAGGTAAAGTTGATTCGAGATCGATTGAAGGAGGTGGTGGATAAGCAGAAGTCATATGCTGACCTCAAATAGAGAGAGATTAAGTATGCGATGGGGGACTTGGTTTTTTTCAAGGTTTCCCCTTGGAAGAAGGTGTTAAGGTTTGGTCGAAAGGGCAAGTTAAGCCCTAGATTCATTGGACCATATCGGGTGTTGAACCGAATTGAGCCAGTTACCTATCAGCTGGAATTGCCTTCTGAACTGAGCCAAATACACGATGTGTTCCATGTATCAATGATAATATGTTATCGCTCAGACCCTTCTCACATCGTGACAGTCGGGGAGATCGAGGTTAGACCAGACTTAACTTTTGAAGAGGAGCCAGTTCAAGTAATTGATCAAGATGTGTAACACCCCAAACCCGGTCAACACACCACGACCGAGCCGAGTATGTCACATGAGAAAATGCTTTCTAAGAAAGCAAGTTACAAATTAAATTTTGTAGTAGGGAGGGGGTCATTATATAAAAACCGGTTGTTTTTAACTGACTTAAAAAAAATTATACTGTCTCTTATTTCAAGGAAGCAAATCGTTTCATTTCAAAAGTAGGAAATAGTTTCAGTTTGATTATCAAAATCGATTCCAACTGAATTTTTAAGTAAACCGTGTTAACCTATTTATACTGCTTGCTGGTTTTTACCCAATGGTAAAGTTTTAGAAAAACCCGATAGTTTGTGTAACCTCAGAAAACACTTATTTTAAGGCATGCAGATTTGTTTAATTTATATTAAAACTTCATGGAAAAGAAGTAAAGTAAATCAATAAACCCAAAATTTAAGTTAACGGCCTTACTACAACTTAAAAACCAAATTTAAAGTATGTAAACCAAAGTAATAGTCTAAACCAAAACCTGAAAAACAATGAGCATGGGCACCTCGAGTCCACCCCGGCTCCGAATCTGCGATCTAAGAGTTACCTGCAAAATCAAATGTCGAGGTGAGTCATAAAGACTCAGTGTGTAATCCCCTATCCTAAAAATCACAATGCTCGTACACGATTTCATAAGTCAACACACAAGTCATGCAATCCCAAAACCTAACCATCCGTACTCCAGTATCTACCCTGTATGGTCAAAACCACTGGTGGTCAAAACCATTGGTGACCATAGTCACAAATAATATCTGTGTGGTCAGGACCACTGGTGACCGTAGTCACAAATAATATGGTGGGGCCAACCCACCTTGTGGTCAAAACCACTGATGATGATCCCATATCCATATGTGGGGCCAACCCACGGCGGTGCTAGACCATAGGGACAAGTCTCAAAGATAGCAATATGTGGTCAAAACCACTGGTGGTTAAAACCACTGAGACTTAGTCACAAATAATATCGAAGGCGAGGCCAACCCACTGCGTGGTCAAAACCACTGGTGACAGTCTAAATCATCCTTCCCCCTCCTTTCATCATACCCACTTAATGTACATACTATTCATGGCATAAATATCATGCTTAACAATCAGAGATTACATGGCATGGCATATGCAGATTTTAACAAGGCATTCAATGTTAACCAAACAGAGTGGACTTACCTGGAGTCTTCACTTTTTACCCATAAGGGTAACATACCATTTCAACCGGTATCTGGCTTTTGGCAATTACACAATATAACATATCAACAAATGAAGTGTGTAAGAGTTACACACCTTATTACTCGTAAAACGACGCTCTCTACGTGGGTACTGTCGTTAATTGACACCATCGCTATTTGACTACTACGCTGCTCAGGTGTTCGACCACACCCAGGTGGCCAATCTCGAACCGCTGACACTGCCCTCTTTTTGAACTTAGGGGCTGGGGTCTCAGATCCAACCCTCCTAACGCTTGGTTAGCCTTCGAATCCATAATACACCTTATCACTAAATCAGGTGAAAGTAGTGACTAAACATAATGAACTAAAACCCGAAGTTAGAACCCTTACCTAAATCGACAAGAACCCAAGGTTCTAAACGTGACTCACAACCAATGAATCCCGAAGATTCACACCAGGTGGCGTCAACACAATCCCCTGCATTCGGCCAAGCATCAAATAACTTTGACCCTCTGCCTTCTGCACTTAATGCAATAAAGAAATATCAAAATGATGGAGCACTTACCCCACACTACAAAATCGATTGGAAGAGACAACTAACCAACAACAACTATCCACTGCAAAGAAAAGACCCGCAAGCAGGTTGAGTGCCAGAGGCTTCAGCTTTTCTTACTATAGCAAATGAAATAGAAGAAAAAAAATAGAGATGTGAATATGCCAGGGGGATTTGACCATAAGAACAAAAGAGAAGATGAGATCTTACCTAGTTCAAAGTTTCAGTTTAGGATTTGAGAACCAAGGAATGGGAAAGAAAGATGAATAGGGATTTGGCTTCCAGAGAGTGAAAAGATGATGAGAAAAATAGGATAATGTAGTTTCGTTTAACAATAGAATGAAAGTGAAAAAAAAGTGAAAGGAGAAGTGATATGTGAAGTTTCAGTTCTTATGGTTGTGGCAAGAGAATAATTTGCAACTGCTGTGTGGTAAGCAAGGTGGATTCAGCTAAGCACTGAAGAAGTAAAAAGAAGAAAATATGATGAGAAGTTTAGGAGAGCATTTGGCTTTGAGTAGATGAGAGAAAAAGAAAATGTAAAAATGCCCAAAGAGAGGGGTTTAGTTTCGACACCCAAAAAGAAATGAGAAGAAAAACTCTAAAGTTCCCTAGCTGAATTTGCACACTACGCCCAGGCCTACACCCAGATTCGGCCACCTCCCTAAACTAACAAACCAAAATCAAAAATGGAAGAAACCTACACTCCAAGTTTCGGCACACTCCTAACACACAAGAACCGAATGCCCACACCTACCACTTCTCAAATTTCGGCCACACACCCCAACTCCCTTCAAACTCTATGCCGCCCCCTCCTTTCTCCTTGAACTTCTCTTATCCACTCATTCAAACAACTTGAATGAGTCAAACTTCCTACATTCACTCTTCTCCAACCATTCAAATATGTTGACTCCTTCAACATTCTTCCACCAGAGTCCATCCTGAGCACACCACCTCCCTAGCTTTGGGGTCAAAATAATAAAAAGAAAAGAAGAATTTTACTGCTCGAACCCATGTCCCCTAGCATGCTTGAGGCGTCACTCCCCTTGTGCCCAAGTAGCGCCTCCCTTGCCACTTTACCAAGGTACTTCTTGTGACACAATCCACCACCAGCTACCCTTAACCCCTAACGTCAGTAGCTACCCCCTTCGAAAGCCCAAAACTCAAATTTTTGCTAAGACTCAGGCCTACTCTTGGCTCAAGCCTAGACCCTAAAACAGTCCAAACTAACGTGCCTAACATACAATACACATGCAACCACACGAAATGGAAAGGCCCCAATTTAAGGATGTTTCAAGATGTTAAGGTGCTAAGAAGGAAGTTTTTCCCTTTGGTCAAAGTGTTTTAGCGTAACCATAATGCCAATGAGGCGATGCGATGACAATACCCTCACTTGTTTCAATCAGGTAAATTTCGAGGCCAAAATTTTTTTATAGGGGTAGAGTTGTAACGCTTCAAAATCTTAAAACTCTAAATTCTGTGCACTGAAGTTGGTATGTATAAGTAGCACTTATAATATTAATTTTAAGGTATTACCAGGGTTATTTGAAGTCTTAGGGATAGGGAAGACCATAGGGAAAATTTTACTCATTGCCTTAGTGGGACCTCGGTCTCAGGTATTAGGCCTCTTAAATAGATTAAGGGGAAAATAGGACACATTTGGGCCTGTGGTTCAGTGGCAAGGTGGCGCCACTTGGGGAGCTATAAGGTGGCATTACTGTCAGGTGAAGAGGTCTAAGGTTCGAGGCTTAAGAGTGGTGAATTTAGGGGCTTTATTTTTGCACATGCAAGGAAGGTAGTCGCGCTAGAGTGGACTCTGGAAGGGAGTGCCCAGGAGAGAAATTTAAGGAAAAGATAATACAAAAAAGATATGGGATTGAGGTGTGGATGTGTTGGTGCCGAATGGGATTTTGGGAGAATGTAGTTTCAGCTTTTGACTATAAAAGGGGGTGCCAAATCCTTTGAAAGGTTCCTTGGGTTTTCCATTACTTTTCTTTTCTCCCCCTCATTCTGTTTCTTCCATTTTTGAATTCTTCCATTGCCGAAAAACCATCATTCCTTTTTACTGAAATCCCTATTGTCTTCTTTCTCTAAAAGTCGAATACTCCCTTATAATCGAATAGCCCTATCTTTTTGCTAATTTCTTGTTATTTTTCCTCCATCACAAATTGGTTGTTGTTATCTACTCTTAATCAAGTTTTAAAAGTTGGATCTTGATCAGTAAGTATCTAGGCCACAGGATCAAAGGTTTGATTCGGTAAGTACTTAGTCAACCTCCATTAGTGTGTTTTGGTAAAATCTGGAGGGCTATCTAACTTATTCTTGTCATTAACCCTGTATTAACAAGGGTAAGGTTCAAAAATCGCAAGCATGGTAAGGATCGCTAGCAAGTGGTTAGTGTACTCGTCTCAATTGTGGATTAGTAAGTGTTCGAACGTAAGTGTGGCTTATAGAGGTGACTTGTGTGGAATATGAGTCACTTGATTTTTTATATTATATGTGTGGTGCAGATCTAGGGGATATTCATGAATAGTAGCTAAGGAAGAGCTACTAGAACTGGTGGCACACGGTAAGGTTATGGTAAGGCTTTGGTTTTTGGGTAAATATTGTGGTAAGTGTGTGATTGATTGGATATTGGTACTGGTTGTAGGTTCAAGGCTGGGGATAGTGTAGCACGTCGCATTAACTAGGTGTGTACATACACTTCACACGTGACAAATTGGTAAAAGTCGAAATCCCAGAAAATTGAAATGCCGAAAAGCTTAAAAGCCGAAAGGTTGGAGTTGGCAACCACACAAGAGTGCGAACATTTATGTGGGAAAGTCGATATGATTATTGAGGCCAATAGAGTGATCTAATGGTCTCGGGCCATTTTTTCACCGACCGGGCCAGATGGGGCTAAATGGGCCTGCCGAGCTCATAGGCCCAAATCAAAAAGAGTTGGTATGTGAAATTAAATGATGGATTGATATGGATGGTTGTATATTCTTTTTTGATCGGGCCTAATTGGCTACATAAACATGATTGGGCTTAATGGGCTATATAGACATGATTTGGCTTAATGGGCCTTACGGGATTTTAGAAATGCATGCTAGGGTTTAGTGGACTCTAAGCCTAATTCTGATAAATTCTTAAATAGCATAAAGCTTACATTAATAATCAAACATGTATGTGGACAAGTCGCTAGGTGAGAGTGTGGCAATGGACATATGTATGTATAGGATTGGATCTAGGGAGAGCTTGGTACTTAAGCGGTCCTAGTGACCCACCTCCTCCTCTCTGGGATCCTACCTAGAGCATAGTGTCTGTTCACTTTTGCTGCAAGGACTTGTTGATGGGCCAAAGATCGTAACTAACCCGAGATGAATAAAATTACGAAAATACCCCTGTAGGGTAGATTTACAAAAAATACCCCTAGGTAGTGAAATGACTAAAATACCCCTAGGTGCTTAATGTGTGAAAATGTGTATGTTGCATTCATGAGATATATGTTGCACTTGGGTGGGTTTGATGATACGGAGGAAGATATGCAGGGATCGCATAGTCATTTGACGACGTAGATCCACCGGTGGCTTTAAGCCCATTATATGCTTAGTAGCCTTGCTATAACGTTTGAGTAGTGTCACTGTTGGTGCTACCTTTGGAGTGTAGGGATAGGTGGGTTGATATTTATATTCCCACAAGAGTGTAGGGTTGGAAGGGAAATGGAGTGTAGGGTTGGATTTGGGATGGGAGCATTGCATTTGAGTGATACTGATGTGATATGAGGTCATTGTGGGCTAAGGCCCAAGACCAACAAATTTGATAGGGCTTAGGCCCAATGTGATAATCACATGTTGGTTAGATTACCAAGGGTCGTACACACTAAGTTTCAAAACTCACACCCTTTTTATTTAATGTTTCAGGTGACTCTCAGTAAACGATTCGACGCGGAAGAGGACTCAGAGGTGGCCACACTGCAAGCTACTTAGAAGTTTTTAATTAGTTTTAAATGACTTTATTTTAATTACTTTATTTTCATTGGGTTGTAATAAGGCCTTGTATCTCCAATTTGACTTTACATTTGGGTTTTATTATTGTTTCAACTGCATATTATTAAATTTTAATAAATTTCTAAAGTTTTACATGGTTTTCGAAATAACAATAACATATAGATGTTTTCTTAAAACATGGGCTTTCTTCATAACTTAACAAGTTGCAAGGATTTTGGGTTTCTAAATCTTAAACTTAAGTTTTTTTTTAACTAAACAAAGTCGTTTTGAAATTATCCATTTGATGTGACATCAGCAGATTCGGCCATAACATCTGGGATGGGTCTGAAGGTGTTACATTTAGTGGTATCAGAGCCTAGTTGCAAAGCTCGGGCTGTGAAATGGGCCTTAAATTTTGGGTTTTTTTAAAATAAGTAGATTTAAATGTTTCTGCAAGATTCTTGAAGTGTGGTTCACCGAACCCTCGACGTCGAGCCAAGTAAGGTTTTTTATTATTGCACTTGTTTAAATTAGTGAACTGTATTTTGATATTGGGCTACTTTAAACAATAGGTTCTTAGAGACTAAAACCCATCGAAAACTTAAGCCTGTAGTGGATTTACGACTGCGAAAAAACTTTTAAATTGTTACTTGTATAAGACATGTGCCTTAAACAGTGGAACTATGAACTAATTCCATAAAAATTCTAATCCAGAAATACGTACATAACGATGAGCGCTAGAAGAGGTGCAAGAAGCCGTGGCAGAGGCTGTGGAAGTGTTAGGGCTGGGTCATCGTCGTCGGGCCATATGCCCAACGTTGGAGTGGAGGAGGCTCCAGCTTCACCAGTTGCTGAAATGGGACCATATGAATGGGCGTCGCTACAGAGGATGCAGTATCGCAGGCCATGTTAAGGATTTTAGAAAGGTTCGCTTGGCCCAATAATGGTACGGGATGTCGTGGGTCGATCGCAGATTGACTCCGAGCTAATGGGGTAGAGTTTTTCAAAGGAGTACCTGGGGTGGCCCTAAATGTGACAGAGTACTGGTTGGAAGCTACGGAAAGGATAATGGATGACCTGGACTGCACGGCAGAACAAAAGTTGAAAGGGGCGGTATCTTTACTTAGGGAGGAAGCTTATAAGTGGTGGTTGACCGTAAAGGAGGGCAACCAACCAGAACAGATCACTTGGGAGTTCTTCAAATTGACATTCCAGGGGAAGTACATTGGAGCGGGCTATATAGATGCCCGAAGGAAGGATTTTTTGAGTCTGACTCAGGAAGATAAGTCTGTAGCAGAGTATGAGACTTAGTTTCTACGCCTTAGTTGATATTCCAAAAGAATAGTTACAATAGTGTATGAGAGATGCGTACGGTTCGAGAATGGGTTAAGAGAAAACCTTAGGGTACTTATAGCTCCATAGAGGGAGTGGGACTTTGCAGTCTTGGTAGAGAAAGCAAAGATAGCGGAGGAAGTAAAGCGCACAGAGTGCCTCAACCAAAAGAAGAAGAAGGCAAGAACAAATGGAACATGAAAGCTCTGGGGGCTAGACAGAGGCCTACGAGGAGGGCCAGAGTGAATGGGCCAGTTAGAGTTGGGGCCCCTGTTGCTGCTGCTAATATCAGGATACCACCTTATGTTGTGTTTAGAAAAAGGCATTCGGGTGAATGTTGGAGAAGAATAGGAGCTTTTTTGAGCTACGAATCTATGGAACATAGGATTGGAGAGTACCCGAAATGGCCAGATCAGGTGCGAGCCAATAGTAGAGCTAATTTTCAGCTACAAAGAAGTGTTCAACAACCACCAATGGGTCGTGGGCAAGCTAGAAGCAGAAATGGCATAGGATGAGGATAAGGAGCACCAGGCAGAGGTTCAGTATAGGCAGAGATGAGGTAGCCATATTTAGTCTATGCTGCTCGTCGCAGAGAGGAAGGAGATGCACCTGATGTGATAATAGGTATGTTACTTATTCGTGATCTACCTTATATTGCACTAATTAATGTAGGGTCAAAACATTCGTACATAATATGCAATAGGACTGAAACTGTAGGGGATGAGTTCGAAACTATTGCGAATGAAATGACTGTGTTAAGTCCTTTAGGGCAGTCGATGAAAGTTAGTAAGTTGTTTAGGAATGTACCATTGGTAGTTCAAGGAGTTACTTTCTTAGCAAACTTGATGGAATTACCATTTGGTGAGTTTGACCTTATCTTAAGAATGGGTTGGTTGACGAGGCACCGGGCAACTTTAGATTGTGCTGCAAAGCGGATGGTGCTAAGAATTGTGGAAGATGATGAAGTAGTAGTAATCGAGGAACAACGTGATTACTTGTCGAACGTGATTTCAGCTTTAAGGGTAGAGAAACTAGTAAGGAAGGGCGGTGAAGCTTACTTAGCCTATATTAGGGATATAGAATCTAAGAGTTTTACTGTTAATGATTTGAGAATAGTAAAAGAATTCTTTGATATTTTTTCAGAAAAATTACCTGGGTTACCTTCCAATTGAGAGGTGGAGTTTGGAATAGAATTGTTACTTGGTACGGCTCTAGTGTCCATCGCACAGGATGGCACCGAAAGAGCTGATGGAGTTGGAGTCCCAGATTCAGGAGTTATTGGACCGCGAATTTATTAGACCAAGTGTGTCTCCCTAGGGAGCACTGATATTATTCTTGTAGAAGAAGGATGGGTCCATGAGGATGTGCATCGATTTTCGGTAGTTAAACAAGTTAACCATTAAGAATAAGTACCCTCTGCCAGGATAGATGACCTTTTCGATCAACCTAGGGGACCTCAGTCTTCTTGAAGAATGACTTGAGTTCAAGGTACCATCAACTGAGGCTTAAGGAAGCAGATGTGTATAAGATAGCTTTCAAAACTCGTTATGGACATTACGAGTTTTTGGTGATAACTTTTGGGCTAATGTACGCACCTACTACTTTTATTGATCTTATGAACTGGGTTTCCAATCGTATCTAGACCAGTTCGTAGTAGTTTTCATAGATGACATCTTACTATACTCGAGAATGAGGTTGATCTTGATGCATACTTAAGGATTGTGTTGCAGATTCTAAGGCAGAAGTAACTTTATGCCAAGTTTAGCAAGTGCGAATTCTGGCTAAGAGAAGTCTATACTGCAGGAAGTACATAGTAGTTCCTATGGTATACACCCCGGAGGTAACAAGATGTATCGAGATTTACAAGAGCTTTATTGGTGGCTGAGTTTGAAACACGAGGTTATGGATTTTGTGGGCAAATGTTTGGTATGTCAGCAAGTGAAAGCGAAACATCAGCTACCGTTAGGGTTACTTCACCCAGTTAAGATCCCACTATGGAAGTGGGAGCGGGTTACTATGGATTTCATTTGTGGGCTACCCTTGAGGCCTTCTAAGATGGACTCTGTGTGGGTTATTGTGAAATGATTACCTAAGTCTACCCATTTTATACCGATCTGCACTGGCTACTCATTATAGAAGTTGGCAAGGTTGTATATGGCGGAGATTGTGGGATTCCATGGTGTTCCGGTCTCTATTATATCTCGCTTTTTGAAGAAGCTGCATGCAACACTGGGTACGAGGTTGGATTTTAGTACAGCATTTCACCCTGAGATTGATGGCCAGTTAGAGAGGGTAATTCAAGTTTTGGAGGTTATGCTGAGAGGGTGTGTAATTGTGTTTCGAGGTAGTTGGGAGGATTACTTATTGTTAGCTAAATTTGTATATAACAATAGTTATCAAGCAAGTATTGGAATGGCACCATATGAAGCACTATATGAGCGAAGATATCATACTTTGACTTGTTGGACTGAGTTGGGTGAGTGGTGATAAACTGTAAAAGTAACATATTTTAATCCCACATTTAGTATGTTTTTGGATGATTTTATCCTTGATTTATGTAAAAAGTTGCTCTTAATCCCTTCTTTTCACATCTTATACTCAAGAAAGCACCCAAGGATAAAAGGAATGCAAAACGGGCTTAAAACAGACCAAATTGGGCCAACCCAAGAAATCGACACGGCCTGGACTTCATGCCACACGGTCGTGCCTCGATAGTCATCTAGACCACGGCCTTACCCCAATTCACAAGGCCATTTTCCCATCGATAAGTCCACACACGGGCATGCCTAGTGATCTACACGGCTGTGCCTAAAATGACATAATTGAGACATGGCCCAACCATGATTTACACGGGCGTTCCCCATGGCCGTGCCCCTGCCACGAGAAAGAGCAATTTCACTCGGATTTGGATGCTTGATGGAAAAGAAACACATTCCTAAGTCTAAGTAGGAATTCTACTTAAATTAGGATACTTAGGGGCCAAGTAAGGCATCACAAAGGCTATATAAACACCCAATTGGGCAACTTCAAAGGGGGAGTTCGGCAGAAGCCAAAACAGCGTCAGGTTTTAGCAGAGTTTTCTGTCAGAGCTTTACTCGTTTAGGGAATTACTCGATGATAGCCAATTGATCCATCTCGAAGAGTCAAAATTCTACTCAAAATAGAAGATCTCCGATTCAATTCCTTCAGGGGGTTTTAAGGATTTCCTATGTTTTGTTTTATCTTCTCTCTTGAGATGTTTTCTTGTTTAATCATGAACTAAACCCTCGGATACAGAAGGGATGAAACCTATGATGGATTTTGTTATTTAATTCTTTCGTTTATATGATAAATACTTAGTTTGTTCTTAATTATGTTGCTTAAATTTATTTGGTGTGCTTAGGTGGAGGAGGAATAGACCCTGCCTAAGAGTAGATCTATCATAATTAAGCGAAATTGATCGGGCGCCTAGAGATAGGGTTATGAGATTTTGCTGGATTAAGGTGAAACCTAATATGGGAGTCTATTGATCGATTTACTGCTTCCTTAGGGGGTTATTATAAGAGAACGAGAGTTCCAATAATTAACCTAAGGTTAGACGTTATTCACTTCGAGAGAAGGTATAATATAGGTTAGAGAGTCTCACGGATCAAGCTAAGTAAAAGAAATCATATGAATTGGAAGTTAGATAATAAGTGAAGTCATAGGTGGATTCTTCCCGAAGGTATCGTCTTTATCAATTGAGTTTTTTTCAAAGTCTTTTCCCAAAGTTTCATTTCTTTTGTCTTTGCATTTAGGTTAAATATTTCATTTGTTTTAGTTTAATAAACCAATCACTCCATATTTTAGGCCAAATAATAGAAAGAAAGTGAGTAGTAGTACTTTTAGGTTCCTTGGGTTCGATAAAGATATTCTTGCCTGAGCTATACTACTTTTCAATAGGTGTACTTCCCTCTATCATTGTCATTGTCAGTCTACAGGTTCGATCACTCTTTTATAAATATTAAAAACTGTTTTGCAGTGATCAAGTTTTTGGCGCCGTTGCTGGGGAACATTTAAAATATTAAGAATGCTCTATTTCTATTACTTTAGCAATTTTTTTTTACTTTGATAATCTTTCCCTCTATTTTGCTTTTGGCAGAAAATTTTAGTCTACGGAAAGGATGGCACTGAATAATTATCAGTGGCAAGGCATGGGGACAATTCCTACTGAAGCAACCAGTATTTTCAACCTCGACGTGGTCACCAGGTTATCTAATCAATTCGAAATAATGAATAAAAAGATTGATAATTGGTATAGTCCCTCGCAGGTATAACCGGAAATACAATATGATTCAAATCTAGGAGGCGTGGCTAATCCTGAGTACCCACCTTACAGATATGGCATGGTAAACGAGCAAGCTCATTATACAGGTAACTATTTTAGATATCAAAATAATTTTTATATTGACACTTATAATGCAGGTTGGAAGTACCATCCGAATTTCTCATGGGATGATCAAAATAGCCAAAGACCGGAACTTCCTCCAGATTTTCAACAACCAACTAACCAACAAGAAGAGGAGTCAAACCTTGAGGAGATGCTAACAAAGTTTATCGCGGTGACATAAACTCGTCTCAAAAAAATCGATACAGCACTTGATAACCAAGAAATATCGATCAAAGAGATCAAGGACCGAGTCGGAAATCACTAAGTCAGTTGGACAACTCGCACAGCTGATGTCTGAAATACCACAAGGTCTATTACCAAGCAACACTGAAACTAATCCAAGAGAGCAAAATCAAGCCATTGACGATGGTGAGGGGTTAGATGAATCAAACTTAAGGGAAGAACCTGTGGTAAGTGAAGGTAAGGTTGATGTAAGCTAGGATGTACCAAACTCGGTAATTATAGAGTACCAAGCTCGTGCGCCATACCCCAATGTGGCAAAGAAGGACCACACAGAGGAAGAATTCGGTAAGTTTCTTAACCTTCCAAAGAAATTTCATATTAACTTGTTGTTTCTTGAAGCTCTTTCGCAGATGCTAGATCATAGACCTCGTGTCAATAAAGAAGAATTACATGAGGAACGCAGCTTTAAGGTCGACAAACTAGAAGAGTGGAAGACACACTTTAAAGAGGAACCAGAACCACACGAAGTGAAACCGAAGGAAACTCTAGACGAGCTGATAGGAACAAATCACTTAAAAATAGGGGATCAGTAATATCCGAGAATTAGGGGCTTTGCATTTATTAAGTTTTGTGTGTTTGGTAAGCTCTATCTATTAACTTTAAGGATCATTTCTAGTGTTTATTGACATAAGAAGTGATGTGGTAAAGTGACAAGGTGTCGCCTAGGAAGCAAGGGGGATGACGCCTCAAGGGAGCTTGGAGAAGGTGGGAGCAGGTTTGAGTCGCATAGTCTGCCTTTTTGGAGTTTATTTTGGCGTTGATGGAGAGGTGGTGGAGTCTAGATAGGGCACTTCAAGGAAGGAGTGTTGAAAGGGTCAAACAATTTGAATGGGAGGCCATGAGAGAAAGGTGGGATTTGACTTGTTCAAATGGTTTCAAAGGGATGGTTGAGAGGTGATGGGGGAGTTGAAGAAGTCAAGCAGTTTGAATGGGTGAATGGGAGTGATTTTTGGAGGGAATCAAGGAGTGGTGGCTTGTTGGGAGATTGTTGACCGAATGTTGAAACTTGGTAAGGTGTTGGCCGGTTGGGGATCTTGTTTAGGGGGATGTTGGATTTAGGTTAGTAGTATCTAGGGGTGTGCCACTTTTTTTTTTTTGTGCACTTTCGGCCATTCGGGGTGTGCTGATTATTGCAAGCTTGTTTAAGTCTTTGTTTCTCTTTCTTTCTTTTTTATTTATTTCTCTTCTTCCTATTCTCCCTTTGTGTCGAAATTTTCTTTTGGAGCATCTAGTTTATTCTTTGCAATTTGGGCATTGGCATTTCAACTTTTGCTTAATCCGAAACTTCAACTCTCTCTGTGGTTATTCTCTCTTTGTTTTCTTCCTCTTTTCACCTTTTTTTCTCTTCAACCGAACCTTGTGTTCTCATTTTCTTTTCACCATTGTTCACTTCTTCTTCTTCCTAACCAAAATACCTTTTGTTTCTTCTTCTTTTTGTTCTTTTGGTCATAGCCGAATCTCCCTAGCCATTTGCTTCTTGTTCTTCATAGCTGAAATAGTAAGTGTCTCAACCGACTACTCTTCTTCTCTCAATCCCTCTCTTGTGTCAAAATATACAAGTCTTCTTCTCTAGTTTGCTAAAGCTGAATCACCCTCTCTTGATGTGCGTCATCTTGTTCGATCTCTTCTTATTGCATCTATAGCTGAATTCTGTTGGCACTCATAAGTGTTCTTTCGGGTTTTGTGGTAGCAGAATCATCGTGGACCATTTGTCATCACTCCTAATCGATTTCGTTAGTATAGAGGGGTAAGTGTTTCAATTGTTCGACATCTCTTTTTTTTATGATTAAATACTGAAGGCAGATATTTCGCATTTCTTTGGTATTTGGCCGAATGCAGGAAGGAGGGGTTGACGCCATCTAAGGTGGAGTTTTCAGAGTTTGTTAGTCGTAAGCCAAGCCTAGAACCCTCAGGATCTATCGACTTAGGTAAGAGATCTAACTCTGGGATTCCAGTTCTTATTATTTTAGTTCACTTCTTTAACCCAATTTAGTGATAAGGTATATTATGGATTTGAAGGCTAATCAAGCAGTGAGTGGTGTTAGATCTGAGACCCCAGCCCCTAAGTTCAAGAAAAGGGCGGTCTCAGCAATTCGTGATTGTCCACCGGGGTGTGGACCAGCATCCGAGTAGGAGAGTAGACGAACTATGGTCATGTCGATTAACGATAGTACCAACGTAGAAAGTGTAGTTTTGTGCGTAATCAGGTGTGTATCTCTTACACACTTCATAATCAATGTATTGCTATGTTATTAACTTAAACACTATTGAAAGACAGAATAAATGTGGATATCAATATGCTACCCTTATGGGTATGAGCGAGGATTCCGGGTAAGTCCGTTCCAATAGTTAATTATATTTGATTGCTGATGAATATGTATATGCTATGTTGTAGTATGTTATTAATTGATAAAGCATGTAAGTAATGTATGTATAAGCATGTGCACTGAAATGGGTATTATGAGAGGAGGGGGAAGATGTGATATTTGTGACTTTGGGTCACCAGTGGTTTGGCACCACCAGTGGTTTGGTACCACACGTGATATTTGTGACTTTGGGTCACCAGTGGTTTGGCACCTCATTGGATATTTTAGTGACTCGTCCTAGTGGCTTAGTACCACAGTGGGTTGGCCCCACATATTATATTAAAAGGGATTGTCACCAGTGGTTTGGTACCACAAAGTGGGTTGGCCCCACATATGGATAATTGTGACTTTGGGTCACCAAAGGTTTAGCACCACCAAAGGGTTTGGTACCACATTTGTATATACTTGATTGTGACTTTGGGCCACCAGTGGTTTGGCACCACCAGTGGTTTGGTACCACACGGGGTAGAATATGGAGTGTTGGATGGCTAGGTTTGGGTTGCATGACATTCTTACTTGATTATGAAACTGTACAAGAGTGTTGTTATATTCGGGAGGGGGATTATACACTGAGTCTCAGTGACTCACCTCTTCCCTTGCCTTTTGCAGATGACTCGTAGATCGCGGATGTGGAGCCAGGCAGACTCGTGGTGGCCATGCATATTGCGTTTGGTTTTAGTTTATTCACTCTTTTGGGTACTTTATTTTTAATTTGGTTTATTTGGGTTTGTAATAAGGCCACTAACTAATATTTCTGGGTTGTTTAATCTTGTTAAGTTTTATCACGCAATGCCTAAGTTAAGCAACATGGAATGCCTAAATAACCTGTAAAATCAAAGTTTTCTAAACTTTACTATCGGGTAATAACAACAAGTAATGACAATGAACCAAACTCAAACTTCTTGTTAAAATTTAGTTTTACTCTGAGATCTAATGGAAATTGGTTTTCAACCTCACACTCAAACGAGGACGGGTTTTTCTTAAAATCTAACGTTTTTTTTCTTGGTAATGGGAGGCGACGAATGGGTTTTCTCAAGGGAGTCTTTTCCTACTGTTTAAAAACTTTAGACAGAAAAATGTTTCAATGGTAGTTTTTCACGAAAATAAATCGGCAATGTGTTCTATTTAAATGTTTTCACCCTATGACATGCCGAATCTGGTCGTAGTGTGTTGATTGGGTTTGGGGTTTTACAGGATCAGGTATTGTTGAATAAGGAAGACCCTCGAATCACCAATTCAGGCCTAACGTCAAACGAAGAAATCACTTTTGAGGTACTTAATGTCTTCCTTTACGGCACAGCCGAGGTAAGCAATCCTAAATTCAACACTTTTGAGGAAAACACTACTCGACTTAAACTTTATATCAAAAACTGAGTTGATTGCATGAGAAAGGATTTTCACCTCCTCAAACCACCATGACCATACAAATAATAGGTAAAGTCTAGCTCAAGACTTTAAACGAGCGCTTTTCGGGAGGCAACCCAAGCACTAACCCTACTAATTAGTTTTGTTTTATTTCTTTTCATATTTAGGCACATGTTTCTAAACCCACACGGCCTTGCACACTTATCGACCATGGGCCTCGCGTGGGTGAACCAAATTGCCTAGACACACAGCTGTGCAATGTGGCCGTGTAAAACGACACACCCCCGATACACGACCGTGGGATGTTTCTCTATTTAAACCCCTTCTTTCCATTTTTTTCCCTTTCTTTCTTTTCCAATTTCATTTTCCATTATTTACTTTTATTTTTACTTTTATTTTTTTTTTTTTATTTTTATTTTTATTTTTATTTTTTATTTTTATTTCCTTTATTATTTTCTTCTTATTCTTTTTGATATTTAGATTTAGCTTAGGATTCAATATAATCAGACCGGCTACTTTGAGGATTCAATTTCAAAATAACTCGAGGCACTCTCCACGTTTCTTTTCAACACCATCCAAAATTCAAGAAGTTCCACCTCTCCCACTCTCTCTTAAATTTCATATATATCTTTGTACATTGAGGGCAATGTACATCTTAAGTGTGGGGGGTAACAATGTCAAACTTTTGCATTATTCTAAAAACCCTGAATTTAGTCTTGTTCAAAAGTAAATTCCTCATATTACTAATTAGGATGAAATTTCTGATGATTTATGATTTTTATTGATATGTTTTAGAATAAGTCTTAGGTAATTGTGCATTGATGATTAAATTTGAAGAATACTAGAGAATCGAGCATGATAAGTCTATTTTCTAAAAATTAAAATTGATAGGTTGTTGAACTGAATTTGAGTATCATCTTGAAGTTCAAAATTTATAAGGATTGATGTCAAAACACCCATAATTTTTTGTGAGATATTGAGCCTTATAAAGCATATACCTTTTTTCGTGCTCACTTTAATTGATTATGAGTGTGTCAACTTTGAACTGTTATTTTAGAACTTGCCTCGTTTATACATGTCGAGACCACATTAATGATTTGATACCTTTGAGATGATAAAGGCACCTAGGTTTTAACCTGCTCACTCTCTAAAAAGCCTACCTACATAAATAACCCCTAGTGAACCCTATTGAATCCTATCAACCTTTTTATTGACTCACCCACTAATATTAACCCAAAATCCCTTTGTATTTGTTATCAGCATTCCTTTGACTACCCCTTTATCGAGAATTGATTTGATCAGTTGCCAAATTAGGTTATCTCAATCACCAAAGTTCCTTCTATTATGTTTATTTTGGTTTGTTCTTAAAAAAAATCCAAGTATATTCGATATTAGTAGTATATAAAAAAGCTTAGAGCATTTAAACTCCAATTGTTAAAGAAAAAGCTCGTGTTAATGTAGTATCAAAATACTCCTTATTATGGAGTAATTATCAAAAGTGATATTATTAGTTTTCATTCGAAGTAAATATTCATATTTAGTTTAGTGTTTCTAGTTAGGCAATTTGTCAAGTCAATATCGATTCTAAACTCTAATTCAGCCTATATCCACACCTCTAACCCTAGCCCCGTTACAACCTTGATTAAAGACCTTTTGATCTATGTATCAACTCATATACAGAGGTGGAGATTTGATTTCCTGGCAAGTCTATGGGATTAACTTTTCAGGTTTGACTTAGAGTGTTTATTCTTGAACCTTAAACACCTTTGAGTGATTTGAGTGGATCTTTTATGAGGATGTCAATCCTTGTCGGCTTTGAATTAAAGGTAATTACTTAAATAAGGGGAGACACCTATGTTTTCGTACTACAAAGGTATGACTTATCGTAATTGAATCTTTAGGACTCTTTGAGTTGAATTATCCAGGTATAAATTATCTATGGATTATGATGAGACAATGTCGATAGGAATTATGAATTATGGAAAGTTTGTTTTAATTGTAAGTTGAGATTTTGCTTGAGGACAAGCAAAAGCTTAAGTGTGGGAGTATTTGATAAACCATAAAAAGTAACATATTTTAATCCCACATTTAGTATGCTTTTGGATGATTTTATCCTTGATTTATGTAAAAAGGTGCTCTTAATCCCTTCTTTTCACATTTTATACTCAGGAAATCACCCAAGGATAAAAAGAACGCAAAACGGGCTTAAAACAGACCAAATTGGGCCGACCCAAGAAATCAACATAGCTTGGACTTCATGCCACACGGCCGTGCCTTGATAGTCATCTAGACCACGGCCTCACCCAGATTCACACGGCCGTTTTCCCATTGATAAGTCCACACACGGGCGTGCCTAGTGATCTACACGGTCGTGCCCAAAATGACAGAATCGAGACACGACCCAACCATGATTTACACGGGCGTGCCCCATAGCCGTGCCCCTGCCACGAGAAAGAGAAATGTCACTCGGATTTGGATGCTTGATGGCAAAGAAACATATTTCTAAGTCTACTTAAACATCTAAATAGGAATTCTACTTAAATTAGGATACTTAGGGGCCAAGTAAGGCATCACAAAGTCTATATAACACCTAATTGGGCAACTTGAAAGGGGGAGTTTGGTAGAAGCCGAAACAACGTCAGGTTTTAGTAGAGTTATCTGCCAGACCTTTACTCGTTTAGGGAATTACTCGAAGATAGCCAATTGATCCATCTCGAAGAGTCAAAATTCTACTCAAAACGGAGGATCTTCTCTTCAATTCCTTCAGGGGGTTTTAAGGATTTCCTATGTTTTGTTTTATCTTCTCTCTTGAGATGTTTTCTTGTTTAATCATGAACTAAACCCCTCAGATACCTGAAGGGGATGAAACCTATAATGGATTTTGTTATTTAATTCTTTCGATTTATATGATAAATACTTAGTTTGTTCTTAATTATGTTGCTTAATTTTATCTGATGTGCTTAAGTGGAGGAGGAATAGACCCTGCCTAAGAATAGATCTAGCATAATTAAGCGGAGTTGATCGGGCGCATAGAAATAGGGTTACGAGATTTTTTTGGATTAGGGTGAAACCTAATATGGGAGTCTATTGATCGATTTACTGCTTCCTTAGGGGGTTATTATAAGAGAATGAGAGTTCCACTAATTAACCTAAGGTTAGACGTTATTCGCTTCGAGAGAAGGTTTAATATAGGTTAAGGAGTCCACGGATCAAGCTAAGTAAAAGAAATCATATGGATTGGAAGTTAATAATAAGTGAAGTCATAGGTGGATTCTTTCCAAAGGTATCGTCTTTATCAATTGAGTTTTCTTCAGAGTCTTTTCCCAAAGTTTCGTTTCTTTTGCCTTTGCATTTAGTTTAAATATTTCATTTGTTTTAGTTTAATAAACCAATCACTCCATATTTTAGGCCAAATAATAGAAAGAAAGCGAGTAGTAGTACTTTTAGGTTTCTTGGGTTCGATAAAGATATTCTTGCTTGAGCTAGACTATTTTGCAGCGATCAAGCGACGAGTATTGGGTCCAGAGTTGGTAGCAAACACCAAAGATAAGGTAAAGTTGATTCGGGATCGGTTGAAGGAGGCCTCGGATAGGGAAAAGTCATATGCTGACCTCAAACGGAGAGAGATTGAGTATGCGGTGGGGGACTTGGTTTTTCTCAAGTTTTTCGCTTGGAAGAAGGTGTTAAGGTTTGGTCGGAAGGGCAAGTTAAGCCTAGATTCATTGGGCCATACCGGAGGTTGAAGCAAATTAGGCTAATTGCCTATTAGCTGGAATTTCCTTCTGAACTGAGCCAAATACACGATGTGTTCCATGTATCAATGCTAATATGTTATCGCTCAGACCCTTCTTACATCGTGACAGTCAAGGAGATCGAGTTTAGACCAGACCTAACTTTTGAAGATGAGCCAGTTCAAGTAATTGATCAAGATGTTAAAGTTGCTAAGAAAGAAGTTTGTCCCCTTGGTCAAAGTGCTTTGGCGTAACCAAAATTCCGAGGAGGCTACTTGGGAATATGAGGAGGCAATGCGTTGACAATACCTTCACTTATTTCAATCAGGTAAATTTTGAGGCTGAAATTTTTCTTAGAGGGTTAGAGTTGTAACGCCCCAAAAGCTTGAAACTCTAAATTCTGTGCACTGAAGTTGGTATGTATAAGTAGCAATTAGAATATTAATTTTAAGGTATTACCAAGGTTATTTGAAGTCTTAGGGATAAGGAAGACCATAGGGAAAAACTTAATTTTTGCCTTAGTGGGACCTTAGTCTCAGGTATTAGGCCTCTTAAACAGATTAAGGCAAAATAGGACACATTTGGGCCTGTGATTTAGTGGCAAGGTGGCGCCACTTGGGGAGCTATAAGGTGGCATTATTGTCAGGTGAAGAGGTCCAAGGTTCGAGGTATAAGATTGGTGAATTTAAGTGCTTTATTTTTGCACATAGAAGGAAGGTAGTGGCGCAAGAGTGGACTCTGGAAGGGAGTGTTTAGGAGAGAAATTTAAGGAAAAGATAATAGAGAAAAGATAGGGGATTGAAGTGTAGAGGTGTTAGTGCTGAATGGGACTTTGGGGTAATGTAGTTTTAACTTTTGGCTATAAAAGGGGGTGCCGAATTCCTTTGAAAGGTTCCTTGTGTTTTCCATTACCTTTCTTTTCTCCCCATCATTCTATTTCTTCCGTTGTAAAATTCTTCCATTGCCGAAAAACCATCATTCCTTTTTGCCGAAATCCCTATTGGTGTTGTGTTCTTCTTCTTTCTCTGAAAGACTAATACTCACTTATAATCGAATAGCCCTATCTTTTTGCCAATTCCTTGTTCTTTTTCCTCCATCACAAATCAGTTTCTGTTATCTACTCTTAATCAAGTTTTAAAAGCCGGATCTCGTTCAGTAACTATCTAGGCCGTAGGATCAAAGGTTGGACTTGGTAAGTACTTAGTCAACCTCTTTTAGTGTGTTTTGGTAAAATCTGGAGGGCTATCTAACTTTTTCATTTTGTTAACCCTTTATTAAGAAGGGTAGGGTTTAAAGATCGCAAGTATGGTAAGGATCGCTGACAAGTGGTTAGTGTACTCGTCTCAATTGTGTTAGTAAGTGGCCGAATGTAAGTGTGGCTTATAGAGGTGACTTGTGTGGAATATGAGTCACTTGATTTTTGATAGTATATGTGTGGGTGCAGATCTAGGGGATATTTGTGAATAGCAGCTAAGGAAGGGCTACTAGAACTGGTGGCACACGATAAGGTTATTGTAAGGCTTCGATTTTTTGGGTAAATATTGTGGTAAGTGTGTGATTGATTTGAGATTGGTATTGGTTGTAAGTTCAAGGCTGGGGATAGTGTAGCACGTCGCAATAACCATGTGTGTACATACACGTCACACACGACAAATCGAGAAAAGCCAAAATCCTGAAAAATCAGAATGCCGAAAAACCTAAAGGCTGAAAGGTTGAAGCCGGCAACCACACGAGAGTGTGAACATTTGTATGGGAACTCCGATACAATTACTAGGGCCAAGAGAGCAATCTCATGGTCTCGGGCCACTGTTTGGCCGATCGGGCTAGACGGGGCTAAATGGGCCTGCCGAGCTGTGGGCCCAAATTGGCAAGAGTTGGTATGTGAAATTGAATGATAGATTGATATGAATGGTTGTATGATTTGATTATGATCGGGCCTAATAGGCTACATAAACATGATTTGGCTTAATGGGCTATATGGACAATATTAGGCTTAGTGGGGCTTATGGGATTTTGAAATGCATGCTAGGGTTTTAATGCACTCTAGGCCTAGTTCTGATAAATTCTTAAATAGCATAAAACTTACATTAATAATCAAACATGCTGCTGGACAAGTTGCTATGTTAGAGTGTGGCAATAGACATATGTATGTCTAGGATTGGATCGAGGGAGCGCTTGGTACTTAAGCGGTCCTAGTGACCTACCTCCTCTTCTCTGGGATCCTACTTGGTGCATAGTGTCTGTTCACTTTAGCTGCAAGGACTTGTTGATGGGCCAAAGTTCATAACTAAAACTCGAGATGAAAGAAATTATGAAAATACCCCTGTACGGTAGATTTACAAAAAAACCCCTAGGTAGTGAAATGAATAAAATACCCTTAGGTGCTTAATGTTTGAAAATGTGTATGTTGCATTCGTGAGATATATGTTGCACTTGGGTGGGTTTGATGGTATGGAGGAAGATATGCAGGGATAGCATAGTCGCTAGACGACCGTAGATCCACCGGTGGCTTTAAGACCATTATATATTTAGCAGCCTTGCTGCAACCTTTGAGTAGTGCCACTGTTAGTGCTACCTTTGGAGTGTAGGGATGGGTGGGTTGATATTTAGATCCCCACAGGAGTTTAGGGTTGGAAGGGAAATATAGCGCAGGGTTGGATTTGGGATGGGAGCATTGCATTCATGTGATACTGATGTGATATGAGGTCATTGTGGGCTAAGGCCCAAGACCACCGAATTTGATAGGGCTTAGGCCTAATGTGATAATCGCATGTTGGTTGGATTTGTGGTCCCGAAATCATTGTTCCAACTAGGGTCTAAACTGGGCTGTTACAATTCTCCCCCATAGGGATTTTCGTCCCTGAAAATCTTAATGTTAAACAGATTTGCATATTGTTGTCTCGTTGAATCTTTAGGCTCCCACGTAGCTTCTTCCACTCCGTACCGATGCCACAACGCTTTCACTAATAAAATTTTCTTATTTCTAAATTCTTTCACTTCACGAGCTAAGATACAGATCAGTTCTTCCTCGTATGTCATATCAGATCAGATTTTAATTTCAGATGGAGCAATAACATGTGACTGATCGGATCGATATCTATAGAGCATCGAAACATGGAATACATTGTGGATCTTTTCTAGCTCAAGTGGCAACAACAATCTGTACGCAATTGGTCCAACACGCTCAATGATCCCATACAGTCCGATGAACCTCAGACTCAACTTGCCTTTACGTTTGAATCAGAGTACTTTCTTTCACGAAGACACTTTCAAGAACACTTTGTCACCGATCTCAAATTTAGTGTCTTTTCTTTTCAAGTCTGCATAGGACTACTGATGATCAGGCACTGCTTTCAGATTGTCATGGATCAGTTTCACTTTCTATTCAGTCCAATACAGAGGTGTTTGACATTTACATCCATATAAAACATTATAAGGTGCGATTTTGATGCTCGACTAAAAACTATTATTATATGCAAATTCAATCAGTGATAAATACTGTTCCCATGTACCATTAAACTCAAGAATGCAGCATCTCAACATATCCTCAAGAATCTGAATAATTCACTCAGAATGACAATCCGTTTGCTAGTGAAAAGCTATACTGAAATGAAATTTTGTGCCTAAAGCTTCCTGTGATTTCTTCCAGAACCATGAAGTAAATCTCGTATCTCTATCTGACACAATGGATAGTGGCACCCGTGCAATCTCACAATCTCAGAAATATAAAGCTCGGCTAATCTATCAAGTGAGTAATCAGATCGTACCAGAATAAAATGGGCTGATTACGTCAATCGATCAACTACTACCCAAATCACATCTTTCTTTATCGGGGTCAGAGGCAATCCAAAGACAAAATCCATCGTTACTCTATATCATTTCCACTCGAGAATCAGAATCGATTGTAACGAACCAGATGGAACCTGATATTCAGCCTTAACTTGCTGACAGATTAAACATTTCGACATAAAGTAAGAGATATATCGTTTCATACCAGACCACCAATTGTGTTGATTTAGATCATGATACATCTTCGTACTACCGGATGAACAGATAGACGACTATTATATGCTTCATTCAAAATCAACTGAATCAACTTTGAGTTTCTCGGAACACAAATTTGATCTCAGAATCTCAAGTAATCGTTATCCTCCACACGAAATTCAGAATCAGAGTTCAAACCACACTGAGTTCATTTCGTTAACATTTCATTATCAACTTTCAGAGCTTCACTTATTTATTGTTTGAATAATGGCTTTGCTTTCAATTCAATTAATATTGAACTATCATTAGATAGATCTAAATGAGTAGTCATTGTACGTAATACAAATAGTGATTTCTGACTCAATGCATCGGCTACGACATTTGCTTTACCCAAGTGACAATCTATCACAAGCTCGTAGTCTTTTAACAACTCTAACCATCTTCTCTGACGCAGATTCAAATCTTTCTAGGTCATCAGATATTTTAGACTTTTATGATTTGAAAACATGTGACATTTCTCACCAAACAGATAATGTCGCCAAATATTTAATTCAAACACAATCGTAGCTAGCTCAAGGTCGTGTGTCGGATAATTCTTTTCATACGGCTTTAATTGTCTCTAGGCATAAGCTATAACTTTGCCTTCTTGCATCATTACACATCCCAGACCATTTAATGAAGCATCACTGTAAACCACAAATTCTTTACCTGATTCTGGCTATACTAAAACTGGAGCTTCAGTCAAATTCAATCTATCAAAACTTTTCTAACATTTATCAGTCCATTCATATCTCACATATTTCTAAAGCAATCTAGTTAATAGAGTAGCTATCATCGAGAATCCTTTTACAAACCGACAATAATAACCAGCAAGTCCCAAAAAAGATACGGACTTCGATCACATTTTTTAGAGGTTTCCATTCCAGAATAGCAGAAACCTTGCTCGGATCAACTCATATTCTAGATGCTGACACAATATGCACCAGAAAACTAACTTCGCGTAACCAAAATTCACATTTATAGAATTTCACATACAATTTCTTTTCTCTCAGAGTTTGCAACACAATTTTTAGATGTTCAGCATGTTCAGTTTCATCCCCTGAATAAATCAAAATGTCATCAATGAATGCAGCAACAAATTGATCTAGGTACAATCTAAAATTCTATTCACCAGATCCATAAAAATAGCAGGAGCATTCGTTAGTCCAAAAGGCATAACTAAAAACTCGTAATGCTCGTACCTCGTCCTAAAAGCCATTTTTAGAATGTCTAAATCTTTTACTCTCAACTGGTAGTATCCCGATCTCAAATCTATCTTTGAAAATACGATGGCTCTTTTTAACTGATCAAAAAAATCGTCAATCCTGGGCAACGAATATTTATTCTTTATAGTTACCTTGTTCAACTGATGATATTCAATGCACATTCTCATCGTGCCATCTTTCTTTTTTAAAAACAGAACGGGAGCACCCCATGGCGAGAAACTCGGTCTTGTGAATCCTCTGTCAGTCAATTCTTGCAACTGTGACTTTAATTCTTTCAACTCTGTTGGTGCCATTCTATACGGAGCTATCGAAGTAGGTGTTGTACCAGGCAACAGATCAATACCAAATTCAACTTCACGTATCAGAGGCGATCCTGGAAATTCTTTAAGGAATACATCAGAAAATTCATAAACTGGCACTGCTTTTGTAACGCCTCAAATTTGGGCCTAGAAGAATTGGGCCTATTGGGCTTTGAGCTTTAGATCTCAGAAAATTTCCAAATGAGCGAGAAAAATGACAATTGGCATGTGGGCTTTGAGGATTAATAAATTGGAGTGTCTAAGGGTGTTGGAGATGTTTTGGGATCAAGTAAAGGCATAGGAAAAATTTTGGTTTTTAGCACTAGGGAATAGTGACTTCAGTTAGTAGGCCTTTTTAATAAATGAAGAAGAAGTAGGACACAAATGGGCTTG
Organism: Gossypium rotundifolium; assembly: GCA_025506655.1. Lineage (NCBI taxonomy): Eukaryota > Viridiplantae > Streptophyta > Magnoliopsida > Malvales > Malvaceae > Gossypium > Gossypium rotundifolium. The sequence continues at coordinate 32,916,004 of CP106728.1, forward strand.
TGGTCCAGTGGCAAGTGGCGTCACTTGGGGAGCTATAAGGTGGCGTGTTGTTAGCTGAGGAGGTCCAAGGTTGGAGCATTAGGAGTGGTATTTTTGTGGAGTGTTTATTTTACTATATAGACAGCCAGAGTTGTGTTGGTTCTAAACTCTTGCCGTTGAGAGGTTGAAGTAAGCAGGTGTGTTGGATGTGGAGGAAATTTCGAATAAGATTAAGGTGTTATTAGGGAGAAAAGTCAGGAGATAAGGAGAGGGAGAAGTTGGTGCCGAATGGGACTGTGGGAAAAGGAGTGTTTGGTTGGTGGCTATATAAAGGGGGTGCCAAATTCATTGAAAGGTTTCCTGGGTTCTATTATTTCTTCCTTTTCTCCCCCTCAGCCGAATTCTTTCATTTGCCAAAAATAAAACCCATCATTCTATTTCCCGAAATTCCTATTAGAGTTGTGTTCTTCTTTTTTCTCTGAAAGCCAAAATCTCCTAAAGCCAAATTTCTTTTTGCCAAATTCTCTCTTAGCCAAACCCTTCTATTGTCGAATTGCCAACACATTCTCTTGCCAAAATTGCTATTTGTGCCAAACCCTTATTGTTTTCTCCATAACAAATCGATTGTGATCTACTGTCAATCAAGGTTAAAAAGTCAAATTTAGGCCGCAGGATCGGAAGTGGATTTAGTAGGTATTCGGTAAACCTCTCTTATAAGTTTTGTTAAAAGCCAAAAGGCTGTCTAACTATCCTGTCGTTAATTCAGTGACAACAAGGATACGGTTCCAAGATCGCAAGTGTGGTAGGATCGTTAGCAAGGGTAAGTGTACTCAATTCGATTATGGTTGGAGTGAATGCCCGAATGTGTGGATGACTTATGTGGATTACGAATCACCTGAATTTTGATGGTGTATGTGTGAGTGCAGATGATCGCTACAAAATAGTCTAGTTTTAGAATTTATAAAGGATAATCAAACCTTTAGACTAATTATGACAACGATAGAGGCAAGTGCAACTGTCGAACAGTAGTATAGCTTTGGCAAGAATATCTTATCGAACCCAATGAGCCTAAAAGTACTACTACTCACTTTCTTCCTATTATTTAGCCTTAAATATGGAGTGATTAATTAACTTATCTAAGACTAATGAAATACTTAAACTAAATGCAAAGACAAAAGAATAAACTGGGAAAAGACTTTAAAAAACTCGGTTGATAAAAAAGATACCCTCAGGAAGAATCCACCTATAACTTCACTTATTATCTAACTTTCAATTCATATGATTTCTTTTACTTAGCTTGATTCGTGAGACTCCCTAACCTATATTAAACCTTCTCTCGAAGTGAATAACGTCTAACCCTAGGTTAATTAGTGGAACTCTCGTTCTCTTATAATAACCCCCTAAGGAAGCAGAAAATCGATCAATGGACTCTCATATTAGGTTTCACCCTAATCCGGCAAAATCTCGTAACCCTATCTCTAGGCGCCCGATCAACTCCGCTTAATTATGCTAGATCTACTCTTAGGCAGGGTCTATTCCTCCTCCACCTAAGCATATCAGATTAAATTGAGCAACATAATTAAGAACAAACTAAGTATTTATCATATAAACCAATAGATCAAATAACAAAATCCATCATAAGTTTCACCCCCTTCAGGCATTTGAAGGATCTAGTTCATAATAAAATAAGAAAACATCTCAAGAGAAAAGATAAAACAAAACATAAGAAACCCTTAAAACCCCCTGAAGGAATTGAAAGAGAGATCCTCCGTCTTGAGTAGAATTTCGACTCTTCGAGATGGATAAACTGGCTATCTTTGAGTAATTCCCTAAACGAGTAAAGCTCTGGTAGAAAACTCTGCTAAAACCTAACGACTTTGAATTGTTGCCTTGGATTGTTTATATAGACGTTTGGGATGCTTTACTTGGCTCCTAAGTACTCGTAATTCAAGTGAAATTCGTCCTAAGTGTTTGAGTGGACTTAGGATTGCGTTTCTTGGGCTCCAAGCATCCAATTTTGAGTGAAATTGCTCTTTCCCGCGGTAGGGGCACTGCCTTGCCACGCCCGTGTAAATCGTGGTCCAGCCCGTGTCTTCATCCTGTTGATTTAGGCACGGCTATAACACGCCTGCAATATTTGGGTAGAGCCCATGCTTCAGGTCTGCCAATTAGGGCACGGCCATGTACATCGGGGTCAGGCCGTGTTGGGCTTTTTGTTGACGAGGCACGATCGTGTAAATCAGGGTGTGACCGTTTGTAATCTAAATATTGGGGCACGGCTGTGTGGCATGAAGTCTAAGCCGTGCCGACTTCTTGAGTTGGCCCACTTTAGTCCGTTTTAAACCTGTTTTGCGTCCTTTTTATCCTTGGGTGCTTTCCTGAGTATAAGACATGAAAAGAAAGGATTAAGAGCACCTTTTTACATAAATTAAGGATAAATTCATCCAAAAGCATACTAAATGTGGGATTAAATACTTTTACGGTTTATCAAATACCCCCACACTTAAGCTTTTGCTTGTCCTCAAGCAAAATTCTCAACTTACAATTAAAACGAACTTTCCAAAATTCATAATTCCCATTGACAATGCCTCATCATAATTCATAGATAATTTATACATGGATCATTTAGCTCGAAGTGCCCTAAAGATTCAAACGAGATAAGTCATGATTTTGTTGCATGAAAACATAGGTGTCTCCCTTTATTTAAATAATTACATTTGATTCAAAACCAACAAGGATCGACATCATCACTAAAGATTCACTCAAAGTACTCAAAGCACTCAAAATGTTTAAGGATCAAGAAAAAGCGCTTAAAAGTCAAACCTGAAAAGTTAATCCCATAGGCTTGCCTAAAAATCAAATCTCCACCATCAGATATGAGATAATAAATGATCAAAAGGTCTTTATTAGGGTTGTAACGGGGCTTGGGTTAAAAGGGTGGATAAAGGCTAAATTAGAGGTTAAAATTGAGATTGAATTGACTAATTACCTAATCTAAAATAATGAACTAAATATGAATATTTACATCGAATGAAAATTAATAATACCACTATTGATAATTACTCTATAATAAAGAGTATTTTCTTCACTTTAAAATTTGATAATACTTTAATATGAGCTTTTTTTTCAACATTTGGAGTTTAATTGCTCTAAGCTCTTTTATTGAATAAACTTGGATTTTTTTAAGAACAAACTAAGAAAAACTTAATAGAAGGAACTTTGATAATTGAAATAACCTAATTTGGCAATTGATCAAGTCAATTCTCAATAGAGGGGTAGTCAAAAGAATGTTGATAACAAATATAAAGGGATTTTGGGATAATATTAGTGGGTGAGTCAATAAAAAGGTTGTTAGGATTCAACGGGATTCACTAGGAGTTATTTATGTCGGCAGGCCTTTTTGTGGAGTGAACGGGTTAAAACCTAGGTGCCTTTATCATCTCAGTATATCAAATCATTATTGTGGTCTCGACATGCATAAAAGAGGCAAGTTCTAGAATAACAGTTCAAAGTTGACACACTCAATATCAATAAAAGTGAACATGAAAAATAATATATTCTCTATAAGGCTCAATATCTCACAGAAATTATGGGTGTTTTGACATCAATCCTATGGATTTCAAATTTCAAAGTAATACTCATATTTAGTTCAACAACCTATCAATTTTTATTTTTGTAAAATAGACTTATCATGCTTGATTCTCTAGTATTCTTCAAATTTAATCATCAATGCACAATTAACTATGATTTGTTCTAAAACATTTCAATAAAAATCATAAATCATAGAAATTTCATCCTAATTAATAATATGAGAAAATACTTAAGATCAAGACTAATTTCAGGGTTTTGAGAATTATGCAAAAAGTTAGGCATTATTACCCCCACATTTAAGATGTACATTGTCCTCAATGTACAAAGATAGATAATGAAATTTATGTGCCAAATCAAAAAGATAAGTGGGCAAAGTAATATTCTCTAAAATCTGGATGATCCCGAGCATCTTTGGTGGCGGTGATGGTGTTTTCTGTGGGCCCGGTGGAGTGGCTACCGAGAAGCAATTTGCTAGATGAAGAAATTGGGTAGTTTGTGAAGATATAGCCAAGAGATCTAGAGAAATAATAATATATTAATAATAAATTTAAAGATTAAGGAAATAAAAAGAAGGAGACTAAGAAGAAAACTGAAATTGAAAGAAAAGACTAATGAACTAAGGAGTCCTTATTGTTGGATGGATTGAGAAGTGGGTGTGACCTTAAAGGCTGTAATGTGTGATTCCCTAGTAGCCTTTAGATCCTAAAACCATGAAACTACTATGAAATAAATTAAATTAAGCAGAAAAGAAGTATAGATACGGAAAATAAAGAAGACGAGAGAAGAAAAATAGAACCAAAAAGGTTTCTGAGACCCTTGGCTTGTCAATTAAGTGAAGTTGTCGGCATGAACTCATGTTGAGGTCTCCTCTAAGGAGATGATGCTTACGTTTCTTTGGCATGATCTTTGTGTTGCTCAAGTGTCTTGGATCTTTTCTATGAATAGGAAGAAAAATTTGAAAGAAGAGAACGAAGAAGGAATGTGGGAGAGAAGGGAAGGCTGTGGGGATTTAAATAAAATTTCAAATCTAGATTTTTCCCACGTCCGTGTGCCGAGGTTGTGTCCATTCACACGGACTGCCTAGCACGGTCGTGGCTAATGACGTGTTATTTCTTACATGCCCGTTTCTTAGTCAGCCACGCCTGTTTCGAGAAAGTCAGTAGCTTCACATGGTTCATAGGCACGCCTGTGATATTCTTGTTGATACCCGTGCTTTAGGGTTGTTGGGCTCGTGACATCGAGGAGTGGTTGGACTGACTTGCACACTCTCCCTGTCGGTGTGGTGGTTTGATGGTCCACACCCACGCATACGGTGCTCGTGTAAGGAGTGTGGTCTGGAAATCTACACTTTTGTGTTAGTTTCCAACTAAATACTTAGGAAAGAAAGATGGAAAGAAAAGAAACTGAAAACAAATTTGAAAATAAATAGTGTTAATATTCGGGTTGCCTCCCGAGAAGCGCTCATTTATAGTCTTAAGCTAGACTGTCCTCATGTTTGAAAATTTCAGGGAGGTTTAAAGGTTTGAATATCTTCTCTCATGCTTGCGATTTTATTTTCATGACAAAGTTGGAGTCGAGAAGCATTTACCTTGAATTTATAGAATTTTGGGTTACTTACCTCGACTGTGTTGTGGGGGAAGATTTCGTGTACCTTGGGAAGAATTTCTCCCTTTGCTCTCAAGTCTGTTGAATTGATGTGAAGATTGGATTTGTCTAATAGCACCTGGTCTCCTATTTTAAAGTGATTGGATGTTCCTATGAGCTCTTCTGGTGGTTCCTTAGGTTTTACTTCGTATGGATCCGGCTTTTCTTTGGTGTATATCTTCTGCTCTTCTAAATTATTGATCGTATGCTTCTGTGTTGGCTCAGTTTTGATGATTCGTGATGTTTCCTGTGATGGAGGTTGAATAATTTGATTATCTATTGAAACGACTTTCTTACCTTCATCTTCTGTGGTTCTAGCTGAGTCAAGAGCTTGAAGATTGACTGATTCATCTCCTACACTAAGTATGAGTTCTCTTGTGGCAACATCAATTTTAGTCTTGGCAGTTGCAAGAAAAAGTCTTCCCAAAATTAAAGGGATTGAGTTTTCCTCATCTATGTCTAAAACAACAAAATCTACTGAAAAACAAATTTATCGATTTTGACTAAAACATCTTCAATAATGCCCCTAGGGATTCTAACAGTTTTATCAGCTAGTTGAATACTCATCCTAGTTTGTTTGGGCTTCCCTAAACCTAGTCTTTTAAATAGTGCATAAGGCATAACATTTATAGTTTCCCCTAAATCAGCTAACGCATTATCGATAGTCAAACTACCAATTAAGCATGGAATTGTAAAACTCCCTGGATCTTTTAGTTTTTGTGTAGCCTGTTCTGTAGCATTGCTGAGCATGTTGCGTTTAATTCCACATAATGCTATTCATCTATTTTGCGTTTGTTCATCAAGAGCTTGCTTAAGAATTTCCTTGCATCGGGCATCTGAAAAAGAGTTTCAAGAAGAGGTAAGTTCCTCTGAATCTTCTTTTTTCAATGCTTCGGGATAAGGTATGCAAGGTTGGTACTCTTTGATTATTGGTTTTGTCTTTTCTTGAGCTACCTCGATCTTATCCTTCTTTTCTTGCGTTGATGTGGGTGTATCTACTTCTGTACCCTATTAAGTTGTAATGGCTTGGATTTGCTCTTTTGGGTTTATTTCTGTGTTGCTTGGTAGACGTCCTTGTTGGCATTCAGAAATTAGCTTTGTGAAGTGTCCCACTGACCTAGTAAGTTCTCCAACTTGATTCTCGAGTCCTTTCATCGACTTCTATTGTTCATCAAGGTTTGTATCAGTCTTTTGAAGACGAGATTCTGTGGCTGCCATGAATTTTGTCAGCATCTCTTCAAGGCTTGATTTTTTTTCCTATGGGTAGGGCTGGTTTTGATAATTTGGAGGAGATTGCTTCCTTTGAATTCCTTGATTTCCTTGTCCTCCCCACAAAAAATTTGGGTGGTTCCTCCAACCTGAGTTATAAGTATTACTATAAGGATTATTATTGGATCTGAAATTGTTACCTATATAGTTTGTCTGCTTGTTTTCTGCTCCTGGTTGGTAGGGTGGGTACTCGGATTCGCCACATTCCCGCTTGCTTCGCATTGCATTCTTGGATGTATCTCCAAGAACATAAATTATCAAGCTTTTATTCATTAACTCCACATGTGTTGACAAAGATTGTCCACTGTGTCTATGTTGAAAACTCCATTGATTTTGTCGACTTTGCCCTTGTGATTTGCCATTGATAAGTGTTCAATGACATCTCCTCAATAAAATCGTAGGCCACTTCGGAGTTTTGTTGTTCGAGTTCCACCGATGATGAATTAATCATTTTCCTTGTTGAATAATTCACACCATTGTAGAAAGTTTGGACTTGAAGCCACAAAGGTAATCCGTGGTGTGGGCATCTTCTTAGGAGATCCTTGTATCTTTCCCATGCATCATATAATGTTTCTGAGTCATTCTGCACAAAAGAAGATATGTCATTCCTAAATTTGGCTATTTGACAGGTGGAAAATACTTTAAAAGAAATTTTTCGGTCATTTGGTCCCATGTGGTGATTGACCCTCATGGTAACAAGTTTAACCACTGATTTGCTTTATTCCTTAATGAAAAAGGAAATAATCAAGATGTATGGTATCATCAGAAATGCCATTTATTTTGAAAGTTCACAGAATTCTAAGAAATTAGCTATATGAGTATTTGGATCTTCGTCCTGCAATCCATCAAATTGAACAAACTGTTGAATCATTTGTATTGTGTTAGGTTTAATTCAAAATTATTAGCAGCTATAGCAGGCCTAACAATACTAGATTCTGCTCCTGTCAAATTAGGTTTAGCATAATCATATATAGTACGCAGAGCATTCCGATCTTGTGCATCACGCGGATTATTTTCGGCCATCCCTTCAGTAGGATTGGATCTGTTTTGTTGTTCTTCTCTTTGGTAGTCTAGAGCTTGTCTAGTTTCTCTGCGATTTCTGCGAGTGGTAGCTTCAATATCACTATCGTATTCTAGTGGTCCTCTAAGGTTTCTTCTAGCATAAACTAGAGGTACCTTGCAAGTTTAATAAAGAAAGAGGATTAGTAAAATTAGAAATTTAATAAAAATAAAAATTAGAAATAATGGCTAAAGTAATAAAAATAGAGCTTTCGTAATATTTTAGAAGTCCCCGGCAACGGTGCCAAAAACTTGATTGTTGTAAAACAGTCTAGTTTTAAAATTTATAAAGGATAATCAAACCTGTAGACTAACTATGAGAACGATAGAGGCAAGTGCACCTGTCGAACAATAGTATAGCTTTGGCAAGAATATCTTATCGAACCCAAGAAACCTAAAAGTACTACTACTCACTTTCTTCCTATTATTTAGCCTTAAATATGGAGTGATTAATTAACTTATCTAAGACTAATGAAATACTTAAACTAAATGCAAAGACAAAAGAATAAAGTGGGAAAAGACTTTGGAAAACTCAGTTGATAAAAACGATACCTTCGGGAAGAATCCACCTATGACTTCACTTATTATCTAACTTTCAATTCATATAATTTCTTTTACTTAGCTTGATCCATGAAACTCCCTAACCTATATTAAACCTTCTCTCGAAGCGAATAACGTCTAACCCTAGGTTAATTAGTGGAACTCTCGTTCTCTTATAATAACCCGCTAAGGAGGAAGTAAATCGATCAATGGACTCCCATATTAGGTTTCACCCTAATCTGGCAAAATCTTGTAACCCTATCTCTAGGCGCCCGATCAATTCTGCTTAATTATGCTAGATCTACTCCTAGGCAGGGTCTATTCCTCCTCCACCTAAGCACATCAGATTAAATTGAGCAACATAATTAAGAACAAACTAAGTATTTATCATATAAACCAATAGATCAAATAACAAAATCCATCATAGGTTTCATCCGCTTCAGGTATCTGAAGGGTCTAGTTCATAATAAAATAAGAAAACATCTCAAGAGAAAAGATAAAACAAAACATAAGAAATCCCTAAAACCCCCTGAAGGAATTGAAGGAGAGATCCTCCGTCTTGAGTAGAATTCTGACTCTTTGAGATGGATCAACTGGATATCTTCGAGTAATTCCCTAAACGAGTAAAGCTCTAGCAGAAAACTCTGCTAAAACCTAACGAATTTGAATTGCTGCCTTGGATTATTTATATAGATGTTTGGGATGCTTTACTTGGCTTCTAAGTACTCGTAATTCAAGTGAAATTCGTCCTGAGTGTTTGAGTGGACTTAGGATTGCATTTCTTGGGATCCAAGCATCCAATTCCGAGTGAAATTGCTCTGACTGAGACTTGGGCCTAGTGGGCCATAAAGATATGATGTGGCCATTATGGGTTATATGAACATGAAATGGGTTTGATGGGCTTTATGGGGACGTAGACTAGTATGCTAGGGTTTTATGGACTTTAGGCTTAGTACTGAACAACTTTTAAACCGCATAAGACTTTCTAATAATTAAACATGTCCGTGGACAAGTCACTAGGTTAAAGTGAGGTAACGGGCATATGCATGTCTAGGATTGGATCTAGGGAGAGCTTGGTACTTAAGCTGCCCTAGCGACCCACCTCCTCTTCTCTGGAATCCTACCTGGTGTGTAACATCCTGAAATGGGGGCTGTTGTGTTTAAATTGGTTTTACATGAGTATGGCTTGATTGTGGTAGTAACTAAGGTATTTTAAGATCTAGGTATAAGCCAAGGGCAGGTCCGAGCTATGGGAAAATTTTTGTTTTACGTTTTAGTAAAAGGGAGCTAGGAGAGTTAGGGGTTAAAGGAAATTATTGGGAGTTTTAGACACAAGAATACCAGTGGAAAAGTGGCAAGGAGGGGCCACTAAGGTGTCTAAAGAGTGACGCCATATGCAGGGGAGGAGAACTCAGTTCGAGCGGTGAAATCTCACTTTCCTTATTATTTTGACGCCACAAGCAAGGAAGAGGAGTGCTCAGGAGGGACTCTCTTGAATGGATGAGGATGTGATCATTGGATTTGAATTGGATAGATAAAGGTGATGAAAGTTAGGAGCTTGAATCTTATCAAACTCATTAGGGAAGAGTTGGCCGAATGGTGGACTGTGGGCAAGGGGGGCTATCGATTTTGGGGAGATTTTGGTGTAGCTGAATGTCCCTCTAAGCTCTTTAATTTTATTTTATTTCTTTTTTTTCCTTCTTAAAGTGCTTGGCCAAATCTTCTTCTCCCCCATCTCTCTCTTTTTTTCTTCTTCTTATTCTTGCTCAAAGCCGAAACCATCTTAGTCCACTTCATCTTTTCCTTTTCTCAAACCCTTGTACCAAATCTTCATCCCTTCTCTTGCTCAATCTTCCTCTCCCATTCCATATTTTCTTTTCCATTCTCTTCTTTTCACTTTAGCGAACCCCATTTGTTTCTCTTCTATCAACCATAGCCGAATCTCCCTTCATCACTCAACTTTTTGCCGAATTTTCCTTCTTTTTTTATTTTGGCTGAATATCAACCAAGAGTAGATCTTCTTCGGGTTCTTCTCTAATCAGATTTGAAGAGGGTAAGTGTCCATGGCCGAAATCTTATTACTTCTTTTCTCTCATCTCTCTGTCGACTCTCATGAGAGCAAAAGCTAAATTTCGGCATTTGCTAATAAGTAATGGTAATCATCTACAGGGATCGATTTCTTTTAGGACCTCCGGGGTTTTGAAGTAGTAGATCTGAGCCCTCTATTCTCTGACAATCGAATTCGGTAAGTCAGTGGTAAGGATCCATGTTAGTTCAGTCTTTCCATTAGGTATTTGAAAAGTCGAAGGCTATTGAAATGAGTGTTAATGATTGCTGATTGTAGGGGAAGGCTCAATCTCATATACTTTGGGTGGTGCCTAGTATTCAAAGAGCATCAAGGTAAGGTTTGGGGTTCCATGCGTTAACCATTCAGGATTTGTTGGTGTGGCCGAATGGCCTTGTTACTGATTTTGGGTTTGGCCGAATGTATGATCAAGAAGATCCGTGCGAGATCGGGTCTTGGATTTAGTGATAGCGTTAGTAATGTATGTGTAACGCTTACACACTTTATTAGTATAATATGCCTATTATGTTACTGTTTTAGCCAATGAAATCAGTGGTTATGCCTTGTGGATATGTGCCTGGATTCCGGGTAAGTCCCCTGTTATGTGATTTTTGATATACATCATCATGTCATTGATATATGCTATGCTATGCGTTATTGCATGATACATGATATTATGTCACGTGTGTTATGGACATGATGATGGGATTGATGAGAGGAGGGGGAAGGAATATTTGGACTGTCACCAGTGGTTTTGACCACATGACGGGTTGGCCCCGTCTTTGATATTATATTTGTGACTAAGTCCCAGTGGTTTTGACCACCAGTGGTTTTGACCACATATGAATATTGTGACTCGTCCCAGTGGTTTGGTACCACAGTGGGTTGGCCCTACATGTTAATTATGGGATTGTCATCAATGGTTTTGACCACACGATGGGTTGGCCCCATCACTTGATTTGTGACTTCGGTCATCAGTGGTTCTGACCACACCGATATATTTGTGACTACGGTCACCAGTGGTTTTGACCACCAGTGGTTTTGACCACACGGGGTAGTTAAAGGAGATTCGGTTAGTTAGGTTATGGGTTATATGATTTGCATGTTTTACTGATGATTTGTGTGAGTGCTTGCACTATCGGGTTGAGGGTTTATACACTGAGTCTTGGTGACTCACCCCTTCCCTTATATTTTGCAGATGGGGCGTAGATTGCGGATATGGAACTGGGGAGGACTCGAGGCGGCCATGCATGCTAGTTTGGGTTTTGATTTCTTTTAATTTACTATTTTAGTTTATTTATTTACTTAAATTTGGTTTTGGTTTGTAATAAGGCCGCTAAGTATTATTTTGGGTTTTTATCATTTGCTTTTATTTTGATTATATTATACCTATGTTGGATATGTGGACTTGTTAAATTAACCAGTAAAAAGCAATGTTTTCAAAACCATACTCCTTCGGGTTTTTAAACGTTGCCATCAGGTAACATCACTTATAAGATGATAACAAAGGAAACTTGTATATTTTCTAAAACTTGCAACAACCAGCAAGTTTTTTAAGCATGAGTTTTGAAGCAGCCATCACACGATTTCAAAATCATCCTAAACAAGGATTTCTAAACTTTTCATACTACAAAAGGGTTTTCTAGGAAAATTTTCCGACAAACTTTTGGTTTAAAAAGGTTTTCACTCCGTAGCATGCCAGATTCAGTTGTGGTGTGTTGATCGGGTTTGGGGTGTTACAATTTTGGTGTCAGAGCCAAGTTCAAAACCTCGGCTGTGGGCCTGAGGCCCAAAATGTTTTAAAGTGGGGTTTTGAAAAGTTTTTGGAAAAGGCACATGGTTTGAACAGTATGGCACCGAGTCTTTGGCACCAATCTTCCCAGGTAAGTATCCCTAACTATTGTATGAATTATATGTGGGGAAAATGGGTATTTTGGGATCGTAGAATAGTAGATTAGGAGTTATTGAACCCTAGGAATAGCTTACTCCAACACAAATCACATAAGACTTAAAGATCCACTAAACAAACTCGTGAGTTCAATCGAGTTAAGGTGTGGCAACCACAGTCGCATGTCTAGGAATGGATTCAGGGATAGCTTGGTATTTAAGCAGTCCTAGTGACCTCACCTCCTCTCCACTCGAATCCTACTGTGCGTTGTGACGGTTCACCCTAACCGAGACGACTTATTCACCAGGCTAAATTCAATAACTAAAACCCGAAAGGGACCAGCCATCTTATTTTGGTAACACTTTAAACCTTGGTTTTGAAATTACCACAGTATCCTTGATTTAAGAAATGACCAAAATACTCCTGATTTGAAAAATGACCAAATTACCCCTGAGTTGTGAAAATTACCAAAATACCCTTAGTATGGAAAATTGCTGAAAAACCCTCAAATTGAAAATTTTCAAAATACCCTTATTTTGTAAAATCACCTGAAACCATATTTTAAAAGAAAATTACGAAAATACCCCTGGCTTATGAAATTATGAAAATACCCCTAGTTTATGAAATTACCAAAATACCCCCGATTTTTAGAATTTTTAAATACCTACGATTTGTAAAGGTTTCCAAATTCACCCTGTTTTATTACTAAAATACCCCAATAGGTTAAATTATGGAAATACCCCCGAGTAGTGAAATGACGGGAATACCCCTACACGTGGAATGTAGGTGGAGGAGGTTATTGATGAGTAAATGTGATTCACTGAATTAGGGTAGGAAATTGAGATGAAAACTTTGTGATGATCGAAAGAACCACTGCCAAACTACTTTGCATAAAACTTACTCGTGGGTAATAAGTGGAACAGAAGCTAATTCATAAATTTCTTTAAGCAGATAAATCGCGATTTAGATATGAGTACTAGGGAACGTAGTCATAATGTGCGAGGACGTGGTAGAGGCGGAATGACCGTATTGGAACCCGTTAGGTCTGGTCAAGGGTCCGAGAATGAGATACCACCACCACCAGCTGCTGGTGTAGAGTATCAGGATCAAACGGGGGAAGATACAGTGTCGCAGGCGATGTTGCGAGTCTTTGGAGAGAGTGGTCGAGCAAGTGGGGTACGGAGCTCGAAATCAGATTCCGAGCGACTCCGAACCAATGGAACTAAAGTATTCTGAGGTGTATCTGGTGTGGCACCCAATACGGCTGAGTATTGGTTGGAAGCGACAGAACGAATCATGGATGATTTGGATCTGACGGTTGAGGAAAAACTAAAAGGAGTAGTGTCGCTTCTCCGAGATGAGCCATACCAGTGGTGGCTCATAGTTCGGGATGGTGCTGCAGCGGATGATCTCACTTGGGATTATTTCAAGGCAGCTTATCAAAAGAAGTATGTTGAGACCAGTTATATTGATGCGCAGAGAAAGGCATTTCTGAGGCTGGTTTAGGGGAGTAAGTCTGTATCGGAGTACGAGGAGGAATTCTTAAGGTTGAGCCGATATGCTCGGGGCATCATAGCAACAGAGCATGAGCGATGCGTCAGATTTGAGGACAGATTAAGGGATGATCTGAGGTTACTGATCGCTCCACAGTAGGAGAGAGAATTTGCTATCTTAGTAGAAAAGGCCAAGGTTACGGAGGAAGTGAAACAGTCAGTTAGATGGAATCAAGACAAGGGGTGGAATAAGAGGAATTTCAGATCATCTGGGTCAACCGGGAGTCAGTAGAAACGGGGTAAATATGGTGGGCCAAATCAAGTCGCCAGCCTCATCGCTCTCGAACTCGATGGCCGCCACGATGTGCTCGATGTGGAAAGTCTCACATGGGGGAATGTTGGACCGAAAATAGGGGATGCTTTGAGTATGGATCGATGGGGCACCGAGTGGGAGATTGTCCACAGAGGTCGCCTAGGTTGCGATCTGGGGATCGAATCGCACTCGAGAACAAGAGGGATGGTCGCACCACGAGAGGATCATGGTCTTTGCTAGGGGAGGTAATGGCTCGTAGAGGCCGTGGAGCACCAAAAGTGAGGCGCGGTAGTCTGAGGCTAGACACTGGATGGGTGGTCTCAATGAGGCGCCGAGAGGAGGTGACGACCGGACGTCATAACCGGTACGTTTTTAATCTTTGGACTACCTTATAATGTTTTGATAGATGTGGGTTCGACGCACTCATATGTAGCTAGTAGCATAGTGGAAACTATGAACTTGAATTCTGAGATTACTTCTAGGAAGATGACTGTGATAAGCCCTTTAGGTCACTCTGTAGAAGTAAGTAGACTATATAGGGATGTACCCCTAGAACTTCAAGGGGTCATGTTTTTGGCTGATTTGATGAAACTGCCGTTTGGGGAGCTCGATCTGATTCTCGAGATGGATTGGCTGGCGAAGTACCAGGCCAGTTTGGATTGTGCGGCCAAGCGTATGGTGTTGAGAACAATGGAAGGTAGGGAGGTGGTGATGATAGGTAATAAAAGGGATTACTTATCTAATGTGGCCTCTGTACTGAAGGCAGAGAAAATGGTAAGGAAGGGTTGTGAGGCCTTCATGGTGCATGTTTGTGCTTTGGAAGCCAAGGATGCAGCTGTAGAGAGTGTTCGAACTGTAGCGAAATTTACGAATGTATTCCTAGAAGAACTTCCGGGTCTACCTCTAGATCGGGATGTTGAATTCAGTATAGACCTATTACTCGGAACAGCGCTAGTGTCTATAGCCCCGTATAGAATGGCACCAAAGTAATTGGTGGAGTTGAAGGCTCAAATTCAGGAGTTATTGGACCGAGGTTTCATTCGACCAAGCATATCTCCTTGGGGAGCACCTGTGCTCTTTGTGAAGAAAAAAGACGGTACAATGCGGATGTGTATAGACTACTGCCAACTGAACAAGTTGACGATCAAAAACAAGTATCCGTTGTCCAGGATTGACGACTTGTTTAATCAACTTAAGGGTGCATCGATTTTCTCAAAGATAGATCTCAGGTCAGGGTATCATCAACTCAAAGTAAAGGAGGTTGATGTTCATAAGTCGGCATTCCGTACTCGGTATGGGCACTACGAGTTTCTGGTAATGCCGTTCAGGTTAACCAATGCACCGACAGCATTCATGGACTTGATGAATCGGGTGTTCTAGCAGTACTTGGACCAGTTTGTTGTAGTATTCATAGACGACATATTGGTGTATTCAAAGACTGAGGAGGATCATGATACGCACTTGCGGTTGGTTTTGTAAATTTTGAGGGAGAAGCAGTTATTTGCCAAGTTCAGTAAGTGCGAGTTCTGGCTTAGGGAAGTGACTTTCTTAGGTCACGTAGTGTCCGCTGAAGGGATTAGAGTGGACCCTCGTAAGATTGAGGCGGTGTTAGATTGGACACCGCCTAGGTCGGTTGCAAAAATTTAAAGTTTTTTAGGTCTGATGGGGTATTACCGGAGATTTGTGGAAAGATTTTCTCTAATTGCGATGCCGTTGACCAAGTTATTAAGGAAAGGAGTTTCATTTGTGTGGTCAGAGAAACAACAGGAAAGTTTCAACAAGTTGAGGAAGATTCTGACGGAAGCTCCGGTTCTGGTATAGCTTGAGGTAGAAAAGGTATTCACGATCTACTGTGATGCATCACATACTGGCTTGGGATGTGGGCTAATGCAGGAAGGGAAAGTAGTGGCATATGCGTCTCGACAGCTGAGACCGCATGAGGTTAACTATCCGACACATGATCTGGAGTTGGCTACAGTGGTTTTTGCCTTGAAAATATGGAGACACTATTTATATAGAGAGAAGTCGATAGTCTATACGGACCACATGAGTCTGAAGTATCTTTTGACACAGAAGGATTTAAACTTGAGACAGCGAAGGTGGATTAAGTTATTGAAGGACTACGACTGCTCGATTGAGTATCATCCGGGCAAGGCTAACGTAGTGGCTGATACGTTGAGCCGTAAGGTGGTAGCAGACTTGCGAGCGATGTTTGCTCACCTTAGTCTTATGACAATGGGAGTTTGTTGGCGGAATTGCAAGTAAAGCTGACTTGGGTGGAGCAGATTAAAGAAAAACAGTTAGTGGATGAGGGTTTGAATGCTCGAAGGTTGCAAGTACAGAGTAATGGTGTGGAAGGTTACAGCTTGACTCACGATGGAGTGTTATGATTTCAAGGGAGAGCTTATATGCCGAAGGACGTCGAGTTGAGGCAAAAGATTCTTCAAGATGCATATAGTAGCCCATACGCTATACATCCTAGAGGTAGCAAGATGTATCGGGAGTTGCGAAAGCAGTTCTAGTGGCCAGGATTGAAGCGAAAAGTGACTGAGTTTGTGGGTAAGTGTCTGACGTGTCAGCAGGTCAAAGCTAAACATCAGCTGCCGTCAGGTTTACTTCACTGGATGAAGATTCCTCAGTGGAAGTGGGAAAGGATCACTATGGACTTTGTCAATGGGCTACCCCTTACGCCTAGCAAGAAGGACTTAGTCTGGGTGATTGTGGACTGTTTGACTAAATCAGCTCATTTCATACCGGTAAGGGTTGATTATTCGCTTCAAAAGCTAGCTAAGTTGTATGTGGCCAAGATAGTAAAGTTGCATGGTGTGCCAGTGTCAATCATCTCAGATAGGGATCCTAGGTTCACGTCGAGGTTTTGGAGAGCTTTGCATTAGGCTTTGGGAATGAGGTTGGATTTCAGCACAGCTTTCTATCCGCAATCTGATGGATAGTCTGAAAGAGTAATTCAGATTTTAGAGGATATGCTAAGGGGCTGTGTTCTGGATTTCAGTGGAAGTTGGGAGGAGTATCTACCATTGGCGGAGTTCGCTTATAACAATAGTTTATAATAATAGTTATCAAGCGAGTATCCATATAGCACCATGCGAGGCACTGTATGGATGAAAATGTCGCACTCCTACGTGTTGGAAAGAGTTGGGTGAACGGTAGATATTAGGTCCGGAGTTGGTGGCAGAAACTGAGGATAAAGTTAAGGTGATTCGGGCTCGTCTTAAGAAAGCGTCGGATAGACAGAAGTCTTACGCTGATCTTAAATGCAAGGATATAGAGTATGCAGTGGGTGATAAGGTTTTTATGAAGGTATCGCCATGGAAGAAAGTGCTGAGATTTGGATGGAAAGGGAAGCTAAGCCCTAGGTTTATCAGGCCATACACGGTGTTAAGGAGAGTGGGACCGGTAGCGTATCAGCTCGATTTGCTAGTAGAGTTAAGTCAGATTCACGACGTCTTCCATGTTTCGATGCACAGGCGCTATCGGTCAGATCCATCACATGTGGTACCAGTTGAAGAGATAGAGGTGAGCCCTGACTTGACTTTCGAAGAAGAACCGGTGTAGATTTTGGATCGGGATGTCAAGGTCTTGCGTAGGAAGTCAGTACCCCTGGTGAAAGTTTTATGGCGGAATCATGGTATGGAGGACGCCACGTGGGAGCCAGAGGACGTGATGCGGCAGCAATACCCTCAACTCTTCTAACCAGGAAATTTCGAGGCCAAAATTATTTTTAAGGGGTAGAACTGTAACATCCTGAAATGGGGGCTGTTGTGTTTAAATTGTTTTTGCATGAGTATGGCTTGATTGTGATAGTAACTGAGGTGTTTTAAGATCTAGGTATAAGCCAAAGGTAGGCCCGAGCTATGGGAAAATTTTTGTTTTAAGTTTTAGTAAAAAGGAGCTAGGAGAGTTAGGGGTTAAAGGAAATTATTGGGAGTTTTAGACACAATAATACCAGTGGAAAAGTGGCAAGGAGGGGCCACTAAGGTGTTTAAAGAGTGACACCATATGCAGCGGAGGAGAACTCAGGTTCGAGCAGCAGAAATCTCACTTTTTGCTTATTATTTTGACGCCACAAGCAAGGAATAGGAGTGCTCAGGAGGGGCTCTCTTGAATGGATGAGGATGTGATCATCGGATTTGAATTGGATAGCAAAGGTGATGAAAGTTAGGAGCTTGAATCTTATCAAACTCATTTGGGAAGAGTTGGCTGAATGGTGGACTATGGGCAAGGGGGGCTATCGGTTTTGGGGAGCTTTTGATGTAGCCGAATGTCCCTCTAAGCTCTTCAATTTTATTTTATTTCTTTTTTTCCCTTCTCAAAGTGCTTGGCCGAATCTTGTTCTCCCCCATCTCTCTCTCTTTTTCTTCTTCTTGTTCTTGCTCAAAGCCGAAACCATCTTAGTCCACTTCATCTTTTCCATTTCTCAAACCATTGTGCCGAAATCTTCATCCTCTTCCCTTGCCAAATCTTCCCTCTCCTATTCCATATTTTCTTTTCCATTCTCTTCTTTTCACTTTAGTCGAACCCCATTTGTTTCTCTTCTATCAACCATAGCCGAATCTCCCTTCATCACTCAACTCTTTGCCGAATTTTTCTTCTTTCTTGTAGTGTTATTTTGGCTAAAGATCAACCAAGAGTAGTCTTCTTCGGGTTCTTCTCTAATCAGATTTGAAGAGGGTAAGTGTCCATGGCTGAAATCTTATTACTTCTTTTCTCTCTTCTCTTTATCAACTCTCATGAGAGCAAAAAGCTGAATTTCGACATTTGCTGATAAGTAATGCTAATCATCTATAGGTACCGATTTCTTTTAGGACCTCCAGGGTTTTGAAGCAGTAGATCTGAGCCCTCTATTCTCTGATAATCAAATTCGGTAAGTCAGTGGTAAGGATCCATGTTAGTTCAGTCTTTCCATTAGGTATATGAAAAGCCGAAGGCTATTGAAATGAGTGTTAATGATTGCCGATTGTAGGGGAAGGCTTAATCTCATATACTTTGGGTGGTGGCTAGTATTCAAAGAGCATCAAGGTAAGGTTTGGGGTTCCATGCGTTAACCATTCGGGATTTGTTGGTGTGGCCGAATGGCCTTGTTATTGATGTTGGGTTTGGCTGAATGTAGGATCAAGAAGATCTGGTGCAGTAGATCGGGTCTTCGGGATTTAGTGATAGCGTTAGTAACAGGTGTGTAACGCTTACACACTTTATTAGTATAATATGCCTAGTATGTTACTATTTTAGCTAATGAAATCAGTGGTTATGCCTTGTGGATATGTACCTGGATTCCGGGTATGTCCCCTGTTATGTGATTTTTGATATACATCATCATGTTATTGATATATGCTATGCTATGCATTATTGCATGATACATGATATTATGTCACGTATGTTATGGACATGATGTGGGATTGATGAGAGGATGGGGAAGGAATATTTGGACTGTCACCAGTGGTTTTGACCACACGACGGGTTGGCCCCGTCTTTGATATTATATTTGTGACGAAGTCCCAGTGGTTTTGACCACCAGTGGTTTTGACCACCAGTGGTTTTGACCACATATGAATATTGTGACTCGTCCCAGTGGTTTGGTACCACAGTGGGTTGGCCCCACATGTTAATTATGGGATTGTCATCAGTGGTTTTGACCATACGATGGGTTGGCCCCATCACTTGATTTGTGATTTCGGTCATAAGTGGTTCTGACCATACCGATATATTTGTGACTATGGCCACCAGTGGTTTTGACCACCAGTGGTTTTGACCACACGGGGTAGTTAAAGGAGATTTGGTTGGTTAGGTTATGGGTTGCATGATTTGCATGTTTTACTAATGATTTGTGTGAGTACTTGCACTATCGGGTTGGGGGTTTATACACTGAGTCTTGGTGACTCACCCCTTCCCTTATATTTTGCGATGGGCGTGAGATTGCGGATATGGAGCCGGGAGGACTCGAGGTGGCCATGCATGCTAGTTTGGGTTTTGATTTCTTTTAAGTTACTATTTCATTTATTTATTTACTTAAATTTGGTTTTGGTTTGTAATAAGGCCGCTAAGTATTATTTTGGGTTTTTATCATTTGCTTTTATTTTGATTATATTATACCTATGTTGGATATATGGACTTGTTAAATTAACCGATAAAAATCAATGTTTTCAAAACCATAACTCCTTCGGGTTTTTAAACATTGCCATAGGGTAACATCACTTATAAGATGATAACAAAGGTAACTTGTATGTTTTCTAAAACTTGCAACAACCAGTAGGTTTTTCAAGTATGAGTTTTGAAGCAGCCATCACATGATTTAAAATCATCTTAAACAAGGATTTCTAAACTTTTCATACTACAAAAGGGTTTTCTAGGAAAATTTTCTGACAAACTTTTGGTTTGAAAAGGTTTTCACTCCGTAGCATGCCAGATTCAGTTGTGATGTGTTGACCGGGTTTGGGGTGTTACATTGTGCATAATGTATGTTCACTTTAGCCGCGAGGACTTGTTTATGGGCCAAACTTCATAACTAAAACTCGAAAGGGACCAAATACAGCCTTAGATTTGTAAAGTTACTAAAATACCCCTGATTTGAAAATAACCAAAATACCCTTAATTTGAAAATTACTAAAATATCCTTAGATTTGCAAAATCATTAAAATAGCCCTAAATTGTGAAATTACAAGAATACCATTGATTTTCAAAATTACCAAAACATCCCTGATTTACAAAAATTCCAAAGTACCTCTATTTTGTTAAATTACCTAAATACCCCTATAGAGTAGGTTTATGGAAATAACCTTAGGATGTGAAATGACGAAAATACCTCGATGTGATGAGTATGAGTTTTGTGGATGTTACTCAAGTGTATGTTGCATTCATATGATATTCTGTTTAGGATGCAAATGGGTGGGAATTATGGTAAGGAGGAAGAATTTAAGGATCGCATAGTCGCTTGACGACCGTCGATCCACCGGTGGCTTTAAGCCTATTATATGATTAGCAGCCTTGCTGCAACATTGAGTAGTGCCGCTGTGGGTGCTACCTTTAGTGTGTAAAGGATGGGTGGTCGATTTAGAAATCCCCACAGGTGTGTAGGGTTAGAAGGGAAATGGTGTGTAGCGGATGGATTGTTGGGGAGGGTTTTGCATTACCTTGTTTTGCCTATGATATGATATGATATGATATGAGGTCATTGTGGGCCAAGGCCCAAGGCCACCGATTTTGATGGGGCTTAGGGCCAATGTGATTATTGTATGTTGATTTGATTCCCAAGGGTTGTACACATTGAGTTTCGAGACTCACACCCTTTATTTGATGTTTCAGGTGATCCTCGTAAATGGCTCGACGTGGGAGAGGACTCAGAGATGGCCACGCTACAAGATGTTTAAATTATTATTTATTTGTTTCAAAAGACATGGTTTCAATTGTTTTATTTTAGTTGGATGTTATAAGGCCTTGTACTCCGATTTGACTTTAGATTTTGGGTTTTGTTGTTTTAACCGTTTACTTAATTATTAAACCTAAGTAAATTTTTTATGTTTAAACTTGGTTTATGAAATACTTAAAATTATAAAATGGGCTTTTATCATTACTTAACAAGACTCAAGGATTTTGGGCTTTTGGGCCTTAAACTTTTAATTAGCAAAATCATTTTGAATTATGCCTTTGATGTGACATTCCTGGATTCGGGCCTAACTTCTAGGCCGAGTTTGGGGTATTTCAGCTTCAACTTTCTTTTCAGACACTTTCGAATCAGTCACATAAGAAAAGTATGCCTCATATCCTTTTTTTCACATATCTTTGAGCTTCCAATATAGAATCACAGCAGGCAATCCATTGAAATCATTAGACTCAACCCGAACTATTTTATCATTCAGACATCTCAAATCAATAGTCTTCCTTTACAGTTCACAACAACATCATGCAATGTTAACCAGTCCATACCCAGATTGATATCAAACTCATCAAATGGTAATAACATCAGATCAGCAAGAAATCAAACATCTCGAAACATTAACAGACAGTTCTTGCATACTTTGTCAACCAAGACACTTTTACCTAAGGGGTTCTTAACTTTTATAACAAATTCAGTAGACTCTATAGGCAAAGTCTTACTGGATACTAAGTTCATGCATATAAATGAATATGTAGAATCAGGGATATCAATGCAATCACAGAAGTATCATAAAGTGTAAATGTGCCTGTTATAACATCTGAAGATGAAGCTTCCACCAACATTTCCTACATTTTGAGAAGGTCTACCTCTCGCTAGAGCATTATCAGATCTCGAATTTTGAACAAGCTCTGGCTCAACAGACTCTGGGCAATCACGGATGAAATGATCTAATGATCCACATCTAAAGCAAGCTCGGTCATTCAATCTACAACTTCTCTGATGCCTTTTAGCATAATGTTTACATTCAGGTCGCTCGGATCGTACATTTCCAACACTTGCCACTGAATTTTCTAAAGCTTTAGAGCTCAACTGTGATCTAGCTTGATCTCTACTAGAATATCCCACATTAACTATCGAACGACTTTGTTCATCTCTGAATTTCTTTGAAGTAGATTGAAATGATTTGCTCGAAAATCTCTTTCTCGCATCTCTGACTTCAGACTCAGCTTTCCTTTAATCTTTCATGAGTTCCTCAACTTTGCACACTCGTTCAACAAGCACAACAAACTCTTTTATCTCTAAAATCTCAATTAGCAAGCGGATATCCTCATTAAGGCCATCTTCAAATCTTTTACACATTATTGCTTCTGATGATACACATTCTTGGGCATACTGACTTAGCCTCACAAACTCTCGTTCGTATTCAGTGATAGACATGCGGCCCTATTTCAATTCCAAAAATTCAATTCATTTCTGATCAATGAATCTCTGACTAATGTATTTCTTCCGTAACTTAATCTAAAAGAAACCCCATGTGACTCGCTCTTTTGGAATAATAGAAATCAAAGTTTTCCACCAATGATTGGACGTGTCTCGTAATAAAGATGCAACTCATTTAATACTTTCTTCCGAAGTTAAAGACATCTCATAAAATACCTAGATAGTGGTTTCTAACCAAAACTCAACTTTCTGGCATCGTCATCACTAGTAGCCCTAAGATCTTCAGCTCCATACTTACAGATTTTGTCTACCGGAGGCTTGTTCAACAGATTCGGATGCATGACCAGAGGCACAAATGAAGTCTGGGGGGATTAACTAGGAGCGGAGGTTGTGAAACAGTCAGATTATTTCTTACGAACTGAGTGAACCACTCACTCATCATTTGGGAGAAAGCTTGTTTAGCTTCTCCCTCTTCAACGTTCGTAGCCGGTCTCGAATCAGATGGCATTGTCCCTTACGTGGGAACAGTGCATTGCTTTCTATATAGTCAGCTACGGCTCTTTCAGGATCTATTGCTATACATAAATCACATTTTTCACGTCAAGATTCATCACACTATCACAGTTCAGATATATGGCATGTATAGCTAAACTCTCACACGCTATGTTAGTGCGAGAATCGGCTAAACTGTAGCTCTGATACCAATCAAATGTAACACCCCTAACCCATAACCATTGTTAAATTAGGGATAAAGGCATTATCGGACAAATCAGAAGCTTTTATGAATATTTCATAATATAATACATCAAATGCAAACAAAGTGTCCCTTTCAGAGGTCAACGAGACCTTAATCATGCTTTAGAATAGGGTCGGGACTAAATCGAACACATATAGAATTTCTCAAAAATTTTAAAATTTTTCTAAGTTATAGAGGTCACACGCCCGTGTGGGCAGGCCGTGTGCCTCCCATGGCCTCAACACGCCCGTGTGTCTAAGCCATGTCAAAACAGGGCATACATACTGACTTGTCCACACGCCCGTGTGTCTCACCTGTGGTCACTACTGACATCACCAAACAGCCAGTCACATGCCCATGTGTCTAGCCTATGGTCGATCCTAACTTGATTTGAAATTTTAACCACGAAGGACACTGTCGAGCCATACGTCTGTATTCTCAACCGTGTGGGCAAATATAGCCATTTTCAAGGCAAAATTGCCACCCACACTTAGGTCATACCTACAAGCATAAACAAGTATATTTCTCAATACAATTGGCAACCAAAAACACATCAAATGGTCATCATGTTATCTCATTCAATCTCATTTCTAAACATACCAATTTGCACAATCAATTCACATGTAAATCCAAGCATAATTCATCCACAACTTCACTAAATCTCTATGGCATCAATTCATCAATAAGCTTACCATTCATAAGTCCATTTCATTGCCATCAAGGCATACCAAAACATGCATCATATATCATATTCACTCATGCATATTACCAACATTTATCTAGCTAAATCACATAGCTATTTACATCTCAAACATATACCAAATGACTAGCCTATTCATGCCATATCTAGTTATTTACACATTCAAAAGTACCAAAGTTGAGTTTGGTAGTGGTGATGATCCTTGACGATTCCCGAGCTTTTCGTAGCTTTGACGACCTATAAAACAGAGTAAACACACACGCAGAGTAAGCTTTCCAAAAGATCAGTAAGCCGTGTACAAATAAACTTAGCATAAAAATGCACATAACCATATTGATACATCAACTTAAATACTTCTTATATGCAAATTTATCACATAGCATTTGGCTCATTTGTTTAGCCATCTCATACCACATTCTTTAACTCAAGCATCACTTATGCACATAGCTCATTCAAGCATATAGTCACATATTATCTCATCATTTCAATACACAAATTCACCTTAGTAAGTTCATATAGACACTTACCTTTCACACACATATAGTGTACTTTTCAAACATACCTGAAACAAATATACAACTCACCAAATTGTTCATTTCTCGGACTTGCCCGTTAAATTGTTCGAAACTAAATAGGATACTCAGAATGCTCGGAATAGTCGTAGAATGCCAACGTCCCAGACGTGGTCTTACATGTAACCAAAATATCGATGCCAATGTCCCAGATAGGGTCTTACACGAATCAATATGATGCCAACGTCCCCGACATGTCTTACACGTAAATTTCATATCGATGCCAACGTCCCAGACGTGGTCTTACACGAGATCTCGAATCAATTCCATCGTCCCAAACGTGGTCTTTCATGATATCACATAATGGACACCTATGTCATGACATTTACTATCCTATCTATTCTTAGGTTTAGCCGGGACATCTCAGACGTTAAACATCTCTCGATACTTTCTCGGAATCCATATATTCGTCATTTTGAGTATTGTTCATATCAAGTCAAATTTCATATATTCACAAATAAGTCAATTCAAATATATTTATTTGTATATCGACTTACTTCGAGCTCAGTTTAAGGGAAATGGATACGGCTACTCGATTACTTTCGATTTCCCATGATCTAAGTCTGTTTTCTTTTGTTCTTGATCTATATATATTCAAATTTAATCCATTTATTTATCGAAACATTCAATTTAATCCAAATACACATATTTAGTGCAATTTGCAAATTAGCCCTCACATTTACACATTATGACATTTTAGTCTTTATTTTACAAATCACAAAATACACCAAATTTGCTTATACCCATGCTTGGCCGAATACACACTATGCTCATATTAATCAATACATTTCATTTATTTCATAATTTAGTCCCTCAAAATACTATTTTCTCAATTGAGTCCAAAATACTCAAATTCAACAAAACGTCAAAGACAAACTATGATAATCAAACACATATCTTTCATATTTCACTATAAAACATCACAAATCACATGAGTTCATCAAAGTCTCATTTCAAGAACATCATCAATTCTCAAAATTAAGACATGGGTTTTGAAGTATACGAAGCAATGATTACAAAAACATAAAAATTATCAAAAACGAAAGCGAAATCATACCTTAATCGAACCAAAAGCTAGTCAAAACTTTAGGGTGCTTCCTTCTATTTCTTTTTTTTTTTTGTTTGTCTGCACTAAAAGATTGTAACACCCCAAACTCGACTCTTGCGTTTCAACCAGATCTGACATGCCACATGAAGAAAACGTAATAAGAACTAGCGATTCGTACTAAAATAGATTTATTTGGTTAAGAAAAACAAGTTCAGTTTATAAATATTCGATGAAATACTACAAATTTTTGAGAGGTTGATTGAAGAATTGATATTTGAACTAATGATCTTTTAAAACTATAACTTTTGAAAATGTTGTTGATAATTTGAAAAAAACTTCGAGTTAAATTATTTGTACAAGTTTGTTATGAAATCTATTTGTTAATCAATTTTGGAAAACCGTTATTTATGATTTTAGAAAATCCCCATTTAAAACATTTTCAGCAAGATAATAAGTACGACTAAACATAAAGGAAAATAAAATATTGCAGAGGCCTTATTAAAACTTTAAAACCCAAAATAGTAAAAGTAACAAATTAAAACAGAAAAGAAGTTTACTAATGTTTGAAAACATTATTTCCAAAGTATGGCCTCCATCGAGTCATCCATGGCCTATGTCCACATCAAAGAGTATTACCTGCAAGGATTAAGAAGGAGAGGTGAGTTACTAGAACTCAGTGCATAATCCTCTTACCGTCATCCACTGGGCCTGAACCCATATAGCATCATCTTGGACCGAAGCCCATTTACATAGCAATATTTAAATGAAGTAAATGCATGCAACCCAACCCATCCATCCATCACACCCCCGACCAGCCAATCACACCTGTGGGGATCAAGTCAACCCACCCTGCCGCTGACACCAATTTGCAGTCAAACTGCCATTTATAATATTTTTGTGGTCAAGCCACCAAAGTCATAGTTAAGCATGATAATAAACGAATTGTGGCAATGCCACCAGGCTACACTGCTCTCCATACAATTTTCCCATCCCATGCAATATTTAAAGATGCAACATACCTAGTAACATAAAATATCCACATATAAAAAACAACCATTAATCTATTGAACAATTTTGGTGAATCGGCCCATTAAAGTAATTTAATAATTCGGTCCACTAAGGCATTTTAACAAATCGGCCCATTTAAGGCATTTTAGCAAATCGACCCATTAGGGGCATTTTGGTAATTCGTCCCACTAAGGCATTTTAACAAATCATCGCATTTAAGGCATTTTAGCAAATTGGCCCATTAGGGGCATTTTGGTAACTCAGCCCACAAGGGTATTTTTGTAATTTTACAAATTAACACCGATTTTGACAAATCTTAGTATTAACGATTTTTAAGCAAATCACTCGATTCATACCATATTACCGTTATTAAGTTCTTAAGAAATATCGATTGATTTTTCTAACATGATGATAAATCATAAATTTACGAGATTTCGGTGTGAGATTACACACCTGATTACGGTAAGAACTAAACCTTCTTGATCGTCGGCACCTAAGTCATCATAACACTCAATTAACTAACAAAAGAGAGTATCTTAATCCAAATCTAAACAATCAGTTTACCACACTTACCCTCACCACCGCGAACAACCACAATCTGCCTATTCTCACCGGATGCTGGCTCCATTCCACAACACGGTGGGAAATCCTGAACTACCGATACCACCCTACGTTTGAACTTGGGAGTACAGATTGCAAATCCACTCCTTTTGTGTTCTCCAGTTGCTTTTCCTTTCAAATCATTACCACTTGCCTACATTGAAAAAGTCTCGGTTAGAAAAATACTATGATGTGTGAACGTATTTATCTAAGGAGAGGTTTCGGCTTACCACTTTTTTTGGAGGATTAACAAGTAGAGAATATTGAGTGATTTCGTCCCTAAAATAATTGATTAGTCAAAACTTTGATCCGATTTGCAACATAGCCGAATAGAGATATAACGAAAAATCCAAGAAGAAACTCCTTTCCTTAATGATGATGAACCTGATATCCACCAATTGACTTATGGCTACGGATGAAACAAGGATATGAGATTCGGCTTTCCACTATAATACTATAACAAGAAGATGATCAAGGTATGAGGGATTAGGAGAGAATGGTATTTTGGTTTAGCACAAAGTGAAACATCTGAATGTTCATAGACACACATTCGGCTAGGGAAAAAGAAAATGAAAAGAGTAGAATGGAATCACTTACCGATTTGACTAATAGAGAGAAAAAAACAAGGAGGGTTCGGCCTTCAAATATTATTGACAAATGAAAAAGAGAGAAAATAAAGGAAATGGTGAGAAAATAGAAGGAAAAATAGAGAAGAAGTGTTAGGGAGTTTGGCCATCACCAATAAGAAGATGATCAAAATGAGGTGAGTGTTTCGGCAGCAAAGGAAGAATGAACAAAGATGGATTGAGGGTTATAGCACAACAAGGGAACAAGATGAACAATGGCTAGAGTGTTTCGGCCAAAACAAGAGAAAATGAGGTGAACATATGGCTTTAGAAATTCGGCAAGCAGAGGGAAAGAATTGAAAAAAGAGAATACCTAAATGCTAAAAGAAAACAAGCCTTACAAGCACCAAAATTTGCCAAATGACTATTGCAAAAATTTAGCTACCAAGACCCCCTCCCAAAACCGTGTATCATCTTTACCAAAAAGATGAGTGTTGACCAAAATTCTTCCTTAGGCAACTCCTAATATTCGGCCAACATGTTCCCTCCCTTGCCTTTTTCTTTTATTTATTTCCTTTATTTTCCCTTATTTTCCTCCTTACCTTATTTTCTTAGTCTTCTTTCCATCAATAAAAGTCTCCCTTACCATATTTAGAACCAAGGCCGACACTTGGAAAGAAATCACAAAATAAATCTAAAATTTGCAATAGGTGGGATTCGAACCCCTTCCCTCCATGCTTTCCACTTGACGCCACACCACTCCACCATGTGCTTTGCTTGTGCTAGCAAAATACACACTTATTTCCTTAAGTCTTGATGCCACTTACCTTCTCTCATTAAAGTGCTTCAACACTAAAATTTTCCTATAGCCTAACTTGAACCTGAAACTTCCTAGAAACCCCGTAACTTTCCAAAATCACCTTCCTAATAAGTCCAACTTGAAATAATGCCATTCTCTTGTTCTTAAAAATTTTAAACACTCCTACACCCAAGGCCCATTAGGCCCAATTCTTCTAGCCCAATTTCAAGATGTTACAAATCTACTCCCCTTAAAGAAATTTCATCCTCGAAATTTCCAACTATAGGAACAGTCCGACATCCTAACCTACAACACAACGCTCACGCTGCACACTCTGATACTAAAACACTAATTTGCTTTCTATCTTAATCTTGGAAACTCTTCACACCATCAAATATCTAACCTCAAAAGCAAACAGGTATTTAACACACATACATAAAATTTCCTATGCTCAAACACCATAAAAAAATGTACCCGACTTGTTGGTGAGGGAACAATCCCGAGCCTTATACTCCTTAGACCTGCATCTCAAATATGCTCCTAACCTCCTCCAGCACTCACCCGGATGACGCCTTCTATAATATTCTCATTTTTTTATTTATTTTCTTTTGCCGAAAATTCTTCTTCTCATTTTCTCTTTGTGCCGAATTTCCTCTCACTCTCTCTACCTATTCTTTTCTTTCTTTCAACCCCAATTCTACACCCTTTCTTGCATAGTCAATATCCCTTGCCATTTAGAACCATAGCCAAAATTGTATTTACTTGTGAAGCCATAGCCGAATCTCAAGGGGACTCTATTCTCTTTTCTTTGTTGCAAGTCTAATAACCCGAAGTAGAAAGCCGAAACCTCTCTACCTTTGTTCTTCATTGCCGAATTCTCCTAACTTTCATCTACACTTCTTTTCTTCTTCTCAACCTCAGTTCTATACCTATTTTGTGATAGCCGATTATCCCATCTCCATTTGGGAGTTCTTGCCGAATCTTTTATAGCCTTTAGGGGAGGTGTCAACATTCATTTTCATCAATCTTCCATTAGGTTTTGAGTATAGTAAGTATTTTCTTAGCAATCGAATTCTCTTCTTCTTCATTTAGTATGCCGAAACCAACGATTGGCCTTGGTTTCTAAGGGATGGTCAAATGTTTGAAGAGTCATAATATTGTGTTTCTTTTGTGTAGCCAACGGTAAGGAGCCTTAAGGAGGATTGTAAGGATTCGATTCATCAAGGTAAGTATTATGTGGTGATTCGGGATTTAGTTAAGCAAAGTAGGTGGTTTGTAGTATTCGGCCATAGGCCATTTTATGAATTTAAGTAATGACCGATTTCTGACTTTGGTTCTTAGGAGCAAATCGACAGGAATAAGAGAGTTTCGGGATTGAGTAGACTGTACCAAAAAGGTTTGTAGTTATTGCACTGTTCTCTTGATTGTTTATGTGTGTATGTTGTTATATATGTGTGATATGATGTGAATGGTAGCGAAATAAGGGCTAAGATGGTGGATACCCATGGTGGGTGATCAAATAATCGTGTCAAGATTTTATGATATTAAATTATCACTGATGAATATGTGCAATCGTGGTAAGCATGTGTTGAATACTCATCTAAATGATATTATTGTCATGATATATATGCATGGGAATTTGGGACATGAATATTGAAGGATAGGGTGTACATTATGTACATGGTCTGATGTTAGCCTTGTGCTACATTGGCGCTTGATGTTAACTATGTGCTTCATCAAGGTGGGGTGTTGGCTATGTGCCACCTCCTGGTGGATGATAGCTATGTGCATCACCGTGGATTGAGGATGACCTCAAGTCACCTCGTAGATATTGACATGTGGGGTCACTTAGGTGATCAGTGGCATAGCCACTGCCTTGGGCGGCAGGTCTGGCAAGGTAGGTGTAATGGACGGACACTAGGTTGGGTTGGGCTTCATGATGCATATGTATGTATGTGGACTGTGTGGATATTGGACAAGCCCATTTGTGGAGACATGTGAAATAACTATACACTGAGTCTGTTTGACTCACCCAATTTTTTTATCAAACCTTACAGGTGATGCATGAAGCTTAGACCGGGATGGAGTGGATGCGAGGTGGCCCATGCAAAAAAGTTGTTTTCCTTATTTAATAAAATTTATATTTCCAGTATTTTCAGTATCCATTTATTGTAATAAAGGCCTTATAGTATTTGCTATTATTTTTATTATGGATTGATGATTAAACTACTATATGGAAATGAGTTTATGATTTAGCAACTTACACTTTAAAATATATGTTAAAGTTTTTAATTGGAGAAATTGTAATAGCTTAGTTTTATTGGAATTTTAAAATACACGAGGTTTTACACCACAAATTTTTAAGTTTTACTTTTAAGTTAAAAATTTTTCAAACATTTTCCGCAGTGGCATTCTAAATTCGGCCGTGGCTCGTGGGCCGGGTTTGGGGTATTACATGAAGGAAGTAGTTAAGAAGGAGATTATCAAATGGCTAGATGTTGGGATTATATACCCAATGTCTGATAGCTCTTTGGTGAGCCTTATTCAGTGTGTACCCAAGAAAGGAGGAGTCACAATTGTTAGCAATGACAACAACGAACCAAATCCCACATGCATTGTCACAGGTTCGAGAGTTTGTATGGATTATCGAAAGGTGAACAAAGCAATGAAGAAGGATCATTTCTTTTTGCCTTTTATAGATCAAATGCTGGATAGACTAGTAGGGAAAGCCTTCTACTATTTTTTAGATGGCTACTCAGGGTACAACCAAATTGCCATATCTCCTACTAATCAAGAAAAAATCATATTCACATGTCCTTATGGAACATTTGCTTTCAGAAGAGTATCATTTGGGTTATGTCATGCCCCAACAACATTCTAGGATTGCATGATGGCAATATTTTCTGACATGTTGGAGAAATTCTGTGAAGTATTCATTGATGCTTTCTTGGTGCTTGGTGACATTTTCGAAGATTACTTAAAAAATTTGGAGCCAGTTGTAATATTATGCTTGGTATTGTTTGAGAAATGGGGTAAGTCTCGGTTGAATGAGGAAATTCGATGGATTAGTGTTTAACGTGATTCTGCATGTGTTGCAGACAGGATTTAGCTCGGACGAGTAATCCTGATAAGTTTCTCGAGCATCATGAGATAAAGTTCTACGAGTATAGTGATCAGTAGTAATTCCCCATAAGTTGTGGACTACTGTAACTCTGTGTGAGCGTTATGATAATTGATCTATTGTGATCTTACATACGTTACAGACACAAACTGTAACAACCCTAAACTATATCCGTCGCTGGACTAGGGTTACGAGGCATTACCGGACATTACATATTATCAAGCATACATTTTGCATTCAAGAACCAAACATCATCAAATATCATTGAATCATATTAACATTCAAGGGCGTAGCCAGGGGGCTGGCATGGGCCCCAGCCCCCACTAAAATGTAAAATTACTATTTAGGCCCTTAGAATTTTTTAAAAATTTTAGATTAGTAAAGGTAAAATTGCACTTTGCCCCCCTAAAATTATAAAAATTCGATTTAATTCTTTACAAATTATAAAGATATAAACTATAAAAAATTAAAATTTTATTCGACCCCCCCTAAAAAATTGTTCTGGCTTCGCCCCTATTAACATTGTCCCTTATAAAGGAATACGAGACCTTAAATATGCTTAAGAGTAGATTCAGGACTAAACTGATCTCATATCAAATTTTTCTGAAACTTAACAATTTTTCAAAGTAACAGAGGTCACACATCCGTGTGAATAGGCCGTGTGCCTCACACGGCATTAGACATGTCCGTGTCTCTAGGTCATGGCAAAACAGGGCATACATACTGATTTATCCACACGGCCACAAGACACGCCCGTGTGAAAATTAGGGAGGTTACTAACTTGGGTCACACAACCAGTCACACGCCCGTTTATCTAGCCCGTTTAACTCTCTGACTTGGCCACACAGCCAATAGACATGCCCGTGTGTCTATGTCGTGTAACTCACTATTTTATTTAACTAAGCTTTAGAGATCACAAGGTCGAGTCAAAAACCCATGTGTGAGACGTGTGGAACACCCAGGTTCAATTCGAATTGGCCTTCAAGCAACACGGCAGAGACACACGCCCATGTCCCTGCCCGTGTGGGCAAAAATAGGCCATTTGTATGGCCAAATTGCCACCTATTTTGGGTCATCCCTACAAGCACCAAATGACACATAATTCATTCCTAATTTGCAGCCAAAACAATTTCATAACATACACACTCCATGTCATAATAATACAAATCAATTTCATATTCATTTTCCTTACCAAAACATGCTTAATTCACATGCCAAAACCATTAATTCATCTATTCCCAAAAACACAATTTCCACATCCAACCCTATACCAAAATCATGCCATATCCATAACTCAATCTCATATCAAACTTACCAAAACCACATCTTAATCAACTTACCAAAATGACAATTTTCACTAGGCCATATATATACACCTTATAAACTTCATATTTCAACACATATCATATACCAAAACAAGTTTAATATCATCACTATTATCAAGCCACATCTCATGGCAACATTCAGAATTTAACTATACCACAACTTCACTAGCCTATACATGCCATACACTAATATTTACAACATCAAAAGTACCAAAATATTGTTCGATAGTGTGACGACGATCCTCAAAGATCCCCAAGCTCACGGTAGCTTTGATAATCTATAAAACAAGTGAAAACACACAAAGTAAGTTTTCAAAAGCTTAGTAAGCCGTATACAAATAAACTTGATACATAAAACAAACTTTAACCATTTCATCCATGGTAACCATTGCCAATCACATATACAAGCTTCATAATTCATATCTAATTCACTTGTTCTCAAATCACTTGCATATAACATACTCTTTCTCATATAGATCATATGTCATCACTTATAAGCATACTCACCTCTCATTCTCAAATAACATACACATTTCATACGTACCTGAATCGGATACACATTCACATATTCATCCATATCTCAATATTGCCCATTGAATCGTTCAAAAATTGACGAGGATACTCGGATAGCTCGAAAAGCTTATACAATGCCATATTCCATATATGGTCTTACATGTTATCAAATATCGATGCCACTGTCCCAGACAAGGTCTTACATGAAATCATATATGATGCTGATGTCCTAGACATGGTCTTACACGTAATCTCAAATCGATGCCAATTTCCCAGACATGGTCTTACACGATATCACACCTCGGAATCCTGTGTCATGACATATGTATCTTATACTATTCCTATGGTTCATACTGGGCTTTCGGATTTCTCAACTCTGTCGATACTTTCACATTTCCAAACATTTAGCATTCATAACATTCCATATCAATTTAAACACATATAATTCACATAAAATACATTTATTTGCATATGAACTTACTTCGTATGGAAACGAACAGATCGGAGCTACTAATCTACCACTTTCGACTTTCCCCGATCTAATTCTATTTTCTTTTGTTGTTGATCTAAATAAATTCAAATTTGACTATTTAATTACACATTTATTCAATTCAATCCACAAACACATAATTAGGCCTTTTTACACATTAGCCTCTATAATTTCACACTTTTATATTTTAGTCCTTATTTTACAAGTACACAAAATTCACATAATTCATCAAAACCATAGCTTAGCCAAATTTTCATAAAGCCTCCAGAAAATTTTCTGCAACATCCCAAACCCGATCCATGAGTCCTGACTGGATCTGGTATGTCACGGAGTAAAATAATTTGAAACATTTTGGGTGTCTGGTGAAAACTTGGGAAATTTGGGCTAAGGTTTTAAAACGGGGTTTGATAAAACTCAGTTGGGCCTTTTATAAATACAGTTGGGTTGATAAACCCTTTTGAAAACATTTGATCATGTAGCATTTTAAAATCGTTTGGGTTATTGGTGACTTGGTAAATTTTTGTTACCCGATGGTAACGTCTTTAAAAACCCGTAGAAATTTATTAAGTTTGAAAAGTTACTTTTACCGGTTCAATTAATATTTATAGAATTCCATTTGTAATATAACATAAGTAAAATAAAACAGTAAAATAACATCCAAAATAATAATAGCGACCTCATTACAATCCCAAAATAAAAAGACTTAGAAAATAAATAAATTTAACAATAGCAAAGTAAACCAAATCCAACGATAAGCATGGCCGCCTCGAGTCCTCTCCGGCTCCATCTCCGCGATCTACTAGTCTGCAAAATAGTAATGGAAGAGGGTGAGTCACCAAGACTCAGTGTGTAATTCCTCCACCCGGTAAAGTAACTCACACACAAGTCATTAATAAACATGCACATGCAACCCAAACTAACCATCCATACTCCTTATCTACCTCGTGTGGTCAAAACCACTGGTGGTCAAAACCACTGATGACTTAGAGTCACAAATCAAATGATGGGGCCAACCCATCGTGTGGTCAAAACCACTGATGACCATAGGTCACAAATAATCAAGTGTGGTCAAAACCATCGGTGGTACCAAACCACCGGTACTTAGTCGCAATTTATCAATCGGTGTGGTCAAAACCATCGATGACCATAGGTCACAAATAATCGATGGGGCCAACCCATCTTGTGGTCAAAACCATCGATGATCATAGGTCACAAATAATGCGATGGGGCCAACCCATCTTGTGGTCAAAACCATCATGACAATCCATAAAATCATCCCCTCCTCTCATCAATCCCACCATCATCATGCTTACATGTCAATATCACATATCATGCATTTAACGACATATGATGGCATGCAAAACATATATCAATAGATCACGTCAGGGACTTACCCAAATCCATGTTTAAGCCCACAAGCATATCATAGATCACTACCAAAATTTATACACAAGGCAATAATATAGCAAGTTTATTAATAAAGTGTGTAAATAGTTTACACACTGCTTTCTACCAAAATTCCTAGATACAAGTTTCCAATCTTTAGTGCTAGATCTTGACCCTATATTCGCCAATCATCAATGTTAGTACCAAAGGCCTATTCGCCATATCCACTTAATACCAAAGGTTCTTACCTTAAATGAATTTGGTTTCCAAAAAAATCTCGAAAACGTCACTTGATTTATCGAGATCCCTACCAAAACACTAGTTAGAATCGGCTTGCTCAATTAAATTTCAACAAGGCTTATGGCTGAATGTCATAGCTTACCCACCATGCTTACCTTAAATCCCGGAAGACCTCTCAATTCTCCTTAATGTTGGCTTCTAAGAAGGGTTACAAATCCAAGTCCCTGAATAGATTTGGTCATACAAGAGCACATGATTAAGCGTCATGGTTTCGGCTAGCCATACAAGAACAAAGATTTAACACAAGGAAGTCCCTTACCATATCATGAAAATCGGCAGCACCTTTAGTTAGGGAGGTGAGGTTCGGCCTAAGCACAAGATGGAGGGCTGGAATTTTTGACAAGAAAAAGGGGTAGGTTCGGCTAAGAAGAAGCAAGAGAAGTTGGAAGTTTTGAGCAAATTTTGGCAATGTAACAATGGGAGAATTCAGCCAGCACAATGAAGAGAGAAAATAAGAAAAGAAATTGATGGATTTTTGGCACTTCTTTGCTGTACAAAACTGATATGGACAGCCCCCCAAGGAGTCCAAAATTCGGCCAACACCCTCTTGTTGGTGATAAATTCCAGCCTTTAATTTTAAAAAATTAAGCAAGGTTTATCTTACTTTAATCTCCTATCCTCTCTTCATACAATTTGAATGAAAATAAACTTGCTAATGCTACTCCCTTCCAAATTTAATAAGTGCAAAAAATAAGCCTTATCTCTTATCATTTAAAGAGTCCAAATAGCACCACCACTCTCCCATACACGCCAAAGAAAGAAAATAAAAAATAAAACCCATATCTTGCTTCTTAGGTTCGAACCAATGACCTCATGCCACGACCTTTCCTTAAACGCCCATGCCATCTTTCCCATTTGACTTTCATGTCAAATAACCCCTCATTTAATTATAAGGCCTTCATACCGGTCCCTTCCTTTTAACGCTAAAAGCCCAAAAATAAAATGTTCCTTATGTCCCTTATGTCTCGAACCCGAGACCATCACTTAAACTCTTAAGTGGCGCCACAAGCCACTCCACCATCCTGGACTTTCATGCTCAAACCTTTCGAAAATTCTTTAAAGCCTTCCTTAACCCTAACGCCTAAAAAGCCCAAAAGGAAAAAAAACATTTCCCTTGTTATTCGCCGAGACTCGAACCTCCTCCTTAGCAACCCCCTTAGACGCACCAAGCCAATTGTGCCAAGCCCTTTCTTTGTGTCATATTTTGCCCAAATTTCCCCTTAACCCCTATCTCACCTAGCTCACTTCTTTAAAACACTTAGGAAGAAATTTTTAATTCCAAATTTGACCTAATTCGGAGTTATGACTAGACCCTTAAAACATGTCTATCAATCAAAATATTTTTTTCTTCAAGCACACATATGGGAAATTAATCAAATTTTCAACAACCCCTAATTTAGGGTGTTACAGTTCTACCCCCTTGAAATAATTTCGTCCTCGAAATTACTTACTATCATTCATCCGCATACCTAACTCACTACACTACGCTATTGTCACAAGACTCGATCTCAAAGAACTATCATACTTTCTAGGCACATTCTCTACCATGTCCTTGACGATCTCGTCCTCTAGAACTCATATCTAACGATTGCGTTTATCTGCTTAAGAATTTTATGCATTAGTATTTCACTTGATTATCCGTGAAGAAATTTTATGATAGAACTTTTAAGAGTGCTTTTTTTCGCAATCATACATGCACACAGTTTTCCATTCATTCATTCAAAGAGACATTGTAGTTTTCATGGTGATTTTTTCCACTACCTGTGGGTATTTTTGTAATTTGTCCTATGAGGTATTTTTTAATTTTTCAAAATACAAATTTTTGGATGATTTTATCAAAAATTATTTTGGAGCTCTTAAATTCCCGGGGTATTTTGAAAATTTTAAATTCCGGGGGTATTTCAGAAATTTTGAAGTTCAGGGACATTTTGGTAATTTTTCGCAAATCGGGGTGAGTTTGTAAAATTTAGCGAATCAGAGATATTTCAAAAGTTGTAAAACTTTAAAGGTTCTTTCTAAGAATTTATTTCCCAGTTGATGGTATTGTAAAAAAAAAAATTCTTTGAAATTCAGGGTCATTCTGGTAATTTTGTTGGTTAGGGGCAATTTTGTAATTTTCTAAAATCATGACGTTTTTGAAATTTAGGGTTTTTAAGCACTTTTTATGTGATGGAATTTTGATTAAAACCATGGGTATTTTGGAAATTTCATTATTCAAGGGCATTTTCATAATTTTACCCCTAAGGGTATTTTAGTAATTTCACATAATCGTGGTATCTTCACGAAATGATTTCCAAAATTGGGTTCTAAGTGATTTCACAAAGAAGGTTATTTTGAAAATTTTCTATTTGGAATTTCTCAGAGGGTATTTTGGAAATTTTTGAATTCTGGGGGTATTTTGATCATTTTTCAAACCGAGGGTATTTTGGTTTTTTTTCTTTTTTTAAATGTGGTTTTAATTACTTCTAAAACAAAACGGCTAACCCTTTCGAGTTTTAGTTATCGAGTTTAGCTCGTGAGTGTGTCGTCTCAGCTAGGATGAACTGCACTACGCACTGTAGGATTCAGTGAGTAGGAGGTGAGCCACGAGGACCGCTTAAATACCAAGCCCCCACCGAATCCAATCCTAGACATGCGATAACGATTGCCACATCCTCGCTTCGGTGACAACTCACTGTGGTTGGTTTAGGTAATTATTAAATCTTATGCATGTTTGTTGGGGTATGCTAACCTAGGGTTCAACAATAGTCTACGCTCCCAATTTTTCCTTCTACCCTCATCAAAATTCACGGAGAAATGGATAGACGACTTACTTACAGGTGGATTGGTGCCGAGACTCTGCGTGCCATGCTTTTCAAGCCAAAATAGTTTCTCAAAACATCATAATAAGGCCTACTAACAAAAACTAAACATTTTGGGCCTTGGGCCCCACAATGAGTTTTGAACTCTGCTCGATACCAAAATGTAACACCCCAAACTCGCCCATGAGTCCCGACCGGATCTCGTATGTCACGAGTAAAATAATTTGAAACATTTTGGGTGTCTGGTGAAAACTTGGGAAATTTGGGCTAAGGTTTTAAACGGGTTTGATAAAACTCATTGGGCCTTTTATAAATACAATTAGGTTGATAAACCTTTTGAAAACATTTGATCATGTAGCATTTTAAAATCGTTTGGGTTATTGGTGACTTGGTAAATTTTTGTTACCCGATGGTAACGCCTTTAAAAACCCGTAGAAATTTATTAAGTTTGAAAAGTTACTTTTACCTGCTCAATTAATATTTATAGAATTCCATTTGTAATATAACATAAGTAAAATAAAACAAGAAAATAACATCCAAAATAATAATAGCGCCTCATTACAATCCCAAAATAAAAGACTTAGAAAATAAATAAATTTAACAATATCAAAGTAAACCAAATCCAACGATAAGCATGGTCGCCGAGTCCTCTCCTACCCATCTCCGCGATCTACCACCGCAAAATAGTAATGGAAGGGGTGAGTCACCAAGACTCAAAGGTGTAATTCCTCCACCGGTAAAGTAACTCAAACACAAGTCATTAATAAACATGCACATGCAACCCAAACTAACCATCCATACTCCTTATCTACCCCGTGGTCAAAACCACCGTGGTCAAAACCATCGATGTCTTAGAGTCACAAATCAAATGATGGGGCCAACCCATCGTGTGGTCAAAACCACCGATGACCATAGGTCACAAATAATCAAGTGTGGTCAAAACCATCGTGGTACCAAACCACTAGGACTTAGTCGCATTTATCAATCGGTGTGGTCAAAACCATCGATGACCATAGGTCACAAATAATCGATGGGGCCAACCCATCTTGTGGTCAAAACCACCGATGATCATAGGTCACAAATAATCTGATGGGGCCAACCCATCGTGTGGTCAAAACCATCGGCGACATATCCATAAAATCATCCCTCCTCTCATCAATCCCACCATCATCATGCTTACATATCAATATCACATATCATGCATTTAACAAAGATATGATGGCATGCAAAACATATATCAATAGATCACGATGAGGGACTTACCCTAATCCATGTTTAAGCCCACAAGCATATCATAGATCACTACCAAAATTTATACACAAGGCAATAATATAGCAAGTTTATTAATAAAGTGTGTAAAGAGTTTACACACCTGTTTCTACCAAAATTCCTAGATACCGAAGTTTCCAATCTTTAGTGCTAGATCTTGACCCTATATTCGGCCAATCATCAATGTTAGTACCAAAGGCCTATTCGGCCATATCCACTCAATACCAAAGGTGCTTACCTTAAACAGATTTGGTTTCCAAATAAATCCCGAAAACGTCACTTGATTTGTCGAGATCCCTACCAAAACACTAGTTAGAATTGGCTTGCTCAATTAAATTTCAACAAGGCTTATGGTCGAATGTCATAGCTTACCCACCATGCTTACCTTAAATCCCGGAAGACCTCTCAATTCTCCTTAATGTTGGCTTCTAAGAAGGGTTACAAATCCAAGTCCCTGAATAGATTTGGCCATACAAAAGCACATGATTAAGCCTCATGGTTTCGGCTAGCCATACAAGAACAAAGATTTAACCCAAGGAAGTCCCTTACCATATCATGAAAATCGGTAGCACCTTTAGTTAGGGAGGTGAGATTCAACCTAAGCACAAGATGGAGGGCTGGAATTTTTGACAAGAAAAAGGGGTAGGTTCGGCTAAGGAGAAGCAAGAGAAGCTGGAAGTTTTGAGCAAATTTTGGCAATGTAACAATGGGAGAATTCAGCCAGCACAATGAAGAGAGAAAAGAAGAAAAGAAATTGATGGATTTTTGGCACTTCTTTGCTGTACATAACTGATATGGATAGCCCCCCAAGGAGTCCAAAATCCGGCCAACACCCTCTTGTTGGTGATAAATTCCAGCCTTTAATTTTAAAAAATTAAGCAAGGTTTATCTTACTTTAATCTCCTATCCTCTCTTCATACAATTTGAATGAAAATAAACTTGCTAATGCTACTCCTTCCAAATAGAGTAAGTGCAAAAAATAAGCCTTATCTCTTATCATTTAAAGAGTCCAAATAGCACCACCACTCTCCCATACACGCCAGCAGCAAAAATAAAAAAAATAAAACCCATATGCTGCTTCTTAGGTTCGAACCAGCGACCTCATGCCACAGCCTTCCCTTAAACGCCCCATGCCATCTTTTCCATTTGACTTTCATGTCAAATAACCCCTCATTTAATTATAAGGCATTCATACCGTCCCTTCCTTTAATGCTAAAAGCCAAAAAATAAAATGTTCCTTAAGTCCCTTATGTCTCAACCCGAGACCGTCACTTAAACTCTTAAGTGGCGCCCAAGCCACTCCACCATCCTGGACTTTAATGCTCAAACCTTGCCCAAAATTCTTTAAAGCCTTCCTTAACCCTAACGCCTAAAAAGCCCAAAAGGAAAAAAATTTCCCTTGTTACCGCCGAGACTCGAACCTCCTCCCTAGCAACCCCTTAGACGCACCAAGCCAATTGTGCCAAGCCCTTTCTTTGTGTCATATTTCGCCAAATTTCCCTTAACCCTATCTCACCTAGCTCCCTTCTTTAAAACACTTAGGAAGAAATTTTTAATTCCAAATCTGACCTAATTCAGAGTTATGACTAGACCCTTAAAACATGTCTAGCAATTAAAATATTTATTTCTTCAAGCACACATATGGGAAATTAATCAAATTTTCAACAACCCCTAATTTAGGGTGTTACATTTTCTATTTATTTCACATTTTAACCTTACACTTTCCACTTTTCACAATTAAGTCCCTATTTGACATTTTTATCAAAAATCAGTTCACAAAACATTAAAATCTATCATCAAGCTTTTATTTTCCATCAAGCACTATCACAAAACTCATAGATTCATCAATGGAATTTTTCAAATTCATCAAAAAATATAACACCCCAAACCCGACCTATATGTCATTACCGAATCTGGTATGCCGCGGTTTGAAACTTTAAAACTTAGCTCTGTAGGGTTTTGAAAATCTTAGTTCATTATAGCCGTTTAATCAAATAATGGTGAAATTTTTTAAACAACTTTAAGCATTTGCGTCGATTGTGTTTGAAAAGCCCATTTATCATTTCATTTTATAATTAAGACTTTGAAAGAGAAAAAAAAACATAACTTTATAAAGACTTAACATAAAAAAAAAATAAATCGAAAACCTAAGTTATGGAAGCCTTATTACAAAAATATCCCCAAAAATTAAAACTCAAATGAAAATCCGAAAATAGTCTATGTAGATAATAATCTTGATGGCCACTCGAGTCCACCTTGGCTCCCATGTCCACGATCTACTGCTCATCTAAAAAGTTGGGAAAAAATAATAGGGTGAGTCACCAAGACTCAGTGTGCAAATCTCGAAAACATATAAAAGCCTTGGGCCCACAAACACATTGTGGGCCTTGGCCCATACACAATGGCAATAGAATATTTCATGCAACATGGCCCATCCCAAACCTAAGAGTCCATCCTCTACACACCCCTGTACCAACCATCACATCGTGGGGATTTCTACAATCAACCCTCCATCTGCTACACACCATGTCGGTAGTTGTGCTACTTATCATAAAGACCGATCACTATGTGACCTATGTGGCAATGCCACTGATCACTATGCGACCTCAGTAATACATCATAGTATTCGACAGCTATACTGCCTGTCATAAAGACCAATCACTATATGACCTATGTGGCAAAGCCACAGATCGCCTCGCGACTTGCTCCCCTTCCATACATCAATCAATCCCATCCCATGCATACATAGATGTAATAATTGAAACATTAAATATCTAAACAGATCACAGACTTTCACATATTTCGATACACATAGAGGAGTTTCTATGATTACGTACCTGGCATCCCTTGCCTACCCTTTCTAGGTAATATGACTGTTCATACAACCTCTCTTTCTGGCTTTTAGCCCATAGCATACATTTAATATAACAAAACTTATGTGTTAAGAATCTACACACCTAGTTACGGTTAAGACGACACTCTCTATGTCGACACTATCAGAACCCGATACGACTACTATCTACCTAAGATGCTGTTCAGAAGCCAGCCCACAACTCGGTGGCCAATCTCAAACAGTAGACACCGCTCATTTCTTAAACTTAGGGATTGGGTTTACGGACTCGATCCTCTCGTTTGCCTGATCCATATTTGATTCCATCAAAAGTCCTTGTCAAAACTACTATAACAAAATAGGGTTGTTAAATCATATCATATGATTAAAATCTTAAGTATGATAATGAATCTAATGGAAATCCAATGAAAACCCCTTACCTTAAAATCTTAAAATAGATAGGATACTTAGAGACTAACGAATTTTGGCTTTCAAAATCTAGATAGTTCGATCTACTCCGATTCCCTGAGGTGTCACCCCATGATGTGAACACATGAACAATCCAAATGTTATTCAACAGATAACCTTACCATGCCTATAAGCCTTTCGACTTTGGCCTCCATAAATCGAAAGTAAAGAAAAGAACAGATAAGATCTACACCTACCTTAACAGAGAATTCGGCAACTCTCAAAGAATTTTCAACTTTTGAGAAGATCAAAAAGAGAGAAGATGATAGGAAGAAATCTATGCGGATTCGGCTTTTAGTGGAGAAATTGACAAAAGCAAATAGGAGGTATTCGGCTATGGAGATGAGAAGAAAGTTCAGAGTTTCGGCTTTTGAATAAAGGTGAAGATGAGAGAATAGGCTCATAGATTTTGGCTTTTACAGAGAATGGGAGAATAGAGAAACTCTAATGCCAAAAATAAGAAGGTATTCCCTCACTTAAACAAAATTTGGGCAACTACCTCTCAAGAACCGAAAATACCCCTTTTGATAACATAAAAATTGATCAACTAATGAGGGAAATTTCGGCACCCCCATAGTATAACAAAACTGATTTCTTTCCCCCCAAGAGATGGAAATTCGGCCACCTCTG
The DNA here is from genome assembly GCA_025506655.1 of Gossypium rotundifolium. NCBI lineage: Eukaryota > Viridiplantae > Streptophyta > Magnoliopsida > Malvales > Malvaceae > Gossypium > Gossypium rotundifolium. Next base: position 32,959,837 of record CP106728.1, read on the forward strand.
TTGACCAGCGGATAACTCCTAAATTTTCTCACTTATCATTACCTGATCTCTCATCTATAATTGACCCAAATAACACCACCTTTTCTTCCCTTTATCTGCTACCTTATAAGTCATATTGTCCACATTATCCAAACAACAAATCTTCCTATTTTCAAGCATCCTAGCCGCCCCCACTCTCCTCTCCTTTCACGCCAAAAATAATAAAAATAGTGGGTAATGTGACTCGAACCTTGGATCCCCTTGCTACTTATCACACCACCTCATAGCCCTTGCATAACGCCACTATCCACTGTGCCACAAGCCCATTTGTGTATCAAACATAGATAACCTCCCTTAAGCCCTATCTTACTAGGCTTTGCACTAGAGTGACCAATCAGGAAATTCAATTAAGGCCTCTGCTCGATCTTAAGCCCAATTTGGACCCCTAACACTCTAATTAACACATTACACATAACCACACACTAAACGCATAGGCCCCTTAATTTAGGATGTTACAGTTCTATCCCCCTTAAAGAAATTTCGACCTCAAAATTACCTGGTCAGAACAGATAGGGGTACTGCTGTCAATTGCTTCCTCTAGTTCCCACGTAGTGTAACAGACCGAATCTGACCCTAATCGGAACGGTGGTTTTGGGACCACAAATTTGAGCACGAGAAATATTTAAATATTATATTTAGTGTTTATTATGTATGTATTTATGTGTGTGAAAGTTTCGTAGAAAAATTTTATCGTTTAAGTATTGAATTTAATAAAAAGGACTTAATCGTAAAAAGAAAAAGTGGCCAACTAAAGTGTAATGTGTTAAATTAAGCATGGCTTTTTAATGTGAGGTATTAAAAGGGCAAATAGCCCATTTTTAGGTTAATGGCCGGTGACCTTGATGCATGTAATAGTGTTTGAGTTTTTATAATATATAATATTACATTATATGTTAAAATAAACTAATAAATATATGTTAATAAAACATAAAAATAAAAAGCCATGCATTGTTCATCTTTGGCCAAAAAACACAAAAGAAAAAGGGGAGAAAAGCCTTGAAACATTCGGCCTTATTCAAGCTTAATTAGGTAAGAAATCTAGCTCGATTTTTGTTAATTTTTACGCTTTTGAGATCGTTGCTTAGTATATTACCCACCCATGCTAGAATTTCTAAGATTAGTGTGTATATATGAATCGGCCATTGATGAATTCTTGAGGTTTATGATGTTTGATGATGTTAGATGAAAGATAGGTTAAAAATTAGTATATTATGTGTTGGAAGTTTTGGTGAATTTGTGTTTTCAGGCCAATTTGTAAAAATAAAATTTTAGAGGGCTTAATTGCAAAATAAATGAAAGAAATAGACTTGTATAGTCCTTATACATATTCGCCCTTAAGGAGTATGGGGAAATTTGATGTATTTTGAGTTTTATGCAAATAGGACTAAATTGCAAAGAATTGAAATAGTAGGGGTAAAATGGTAATTTTCCTATTTATGTGCTTAGGGACTAAATTGAGATGAAATGTACTTGAATGAGCCAAATTTGAATGTGTTTTAGATCAAGAGCAAAGAAAAATAGATTTAGATCGGGGAAAGACAAAGGTTCTCGAATAGCTGGTTTGCACGGTCTATCGACAATCAAGGTAAGTCCTTAAGCTAAAACGAGTCATGGAATTATTTACGAAAATGTTAAATGATATTGTTCGATAAATTTGAAGGTATATTATTGTAATAGCCGAATGTACATTGTGAAATTGGCTTGAATGCCTAAATTGACAATACGAGATTAATGTGTATCTTTGATATATTATTTAGGAATAATGTGAAGTATGTGATTGGTTTGTGAATATATTCGGGCTTAGTGCCTAGCAGGCCTTGTGCCGGTGATATATTCGGGCTTAGTGCCTAGCAGGCCTTGTGCCAGTGATATATTCGGGCTTAGTGCCTAGCGTGCCTTGTGCCTTGATATATTTGGGCTTAGTGCTCAGCGTGCTTAGTGTCGGTGATTTATTTCGGCTTTAAATGCCTAGCGTGCTTTATGCCTTGATATGCTATAAGTGGAGATTCTGAAAATCAAACAAGGTGAGATGTTTATATAGTGTTATGTGGTAAAAGTTCAGGTAAGAATTAACCTACCATTTTAGTAAGGAATGAAGTGAACTAAAATTCTTATTGTATTGTTAAAGATCAGTGATGAGTGTGACAAAAGTGTTTGTTCTTGTGTATAAGTGGAAATAGAAGATCGATGCCTAGATTGGCTCATATGAATTGATAATGTACAGATTCACGATGTCATAGCAACGATATTGAAGTAAAGAGCATTACTATTATTCAGCTATCTATATTTTACATAATGAAATAATTATGTTTCATACTATAAGCTTGTGTTTTAATATGTTTAAATGTATGCTCATTACATTTATATTTGCTTGAGACTTACTAAGCTAGTAAGCTTACTGTGTGTGTGTCTTTGTCTATCTCTATTTTATAGATTTTGATTCAAACTACGAGCTGGAAGGATCATCTGTGAAGTCAACCACACTATCGACTTTATTTTGGTATTGAAAACTTAGTTTGATATTTAAAAGGGCATGTATAGGCTAGACTAAACCGTATAACTAATGTTTTGTAATAGTGTAAATATGCTAGCCATGCGAAAATGGCTATCTATTTTGAATAACTTGTTTCGTGTTTTGATGATATAGTTTGCTCATGCCATGAACTATTATTTATGCTTGATTATGGTTTAATCATGTGTGAGAGTGGTACTATTATTTATGCATGTTAGGTTATGACATGAATGACTTATAAATTAGTTCATGTTGATGAGCTTAATATATGGTAAATACATTTATAATGTTTGAATTTATGATTCGGCAATGAATAATGGTAAGCTTGGTGTAATATTCGGTTTAGTCAATAAAGTAAATGATGGATGCATATTTAAGTTATAGTATGTGAGATATATATGTTAAATAATGTTATGACATGTGTGTGTATTTGATTTGGTCACTTACTAGATAAGAATTAAGTTCAATAATGTATGATTGTATTAGGCTATTTAGATTCAATTTATGTAAGTGAATACATACATATATTATTCTTGGATAGTTGGATATTAGGTTTGAACTTTTGTTTAGTTTATTGAATGTTAGATCGAATGATGTTTAGACATGATATATTTGATATGTGATCACCTATATGAGATTTTGATAGACCTTTTATATGTGAATAGGGGTGGTAGTTTAGTGAGTTGGATTAGGACTCAAAGTATATTATTTTGGATGTGTAATTTGGAAGCATGAGTTAGCCTGTAAACTTTGTATTCGTAATAGAGAATATTAATGAACATGTACTTGAATGGCAAATCCGGTATGGAAGTTATAGGTATATGAGTATTTAGTGTGTCCTATGTGAATCAGTAATGAGATAGTCAAATGAGGGAAATATGGTTTTGATGGCATTCGGCCATATACTTTAATATTGTATAAATTCAAAGTGGTAATATGTGTATGTATGTGATGAAAGATAGCTTAATTTTTGAGTCTATTATGCCATGTATTACATTTACTAAATTAAGATTTTAGAAGTTGATCTTATTCTGTTTATCTAGACAAGGAGATTGTATATAATTTGAATTGATGCAAATTAAGTACGATTAGTGCATGCAAAAGTAATGAATAAGTTGTTTAAATTTATGTGGCTCAATTATGCTCATGTTAACAAATTTTAGGTTTGCATGGGATCGATTGAGTGTTGGTTCTATTTGATTTTGGTATGAGAGAGGTTTATTTAAATGTCATGACTATTACATAGTTAAAAACTGATTATGCTGTTGATCAAAAGTTGTGATTTAAATAGTAATGCCCCGTAACCCTAATCCGACGACGGATCTTGGGTTTGGGTGTTACATTTTATTGGTATCAGAGCTACGGTTTAGTCGATTCTAGGACTACCGTATTATGTAAGAGTCTAGCTATACATGCCTTTAAATTGTATATATGATAGTGTGGTGACTTCTGACAATTTCAACTGTATTTTATATAGTAAATGGATTCTGTTCCTGATAGAGCCGTAGCCGATGATGTGGAGAGTGTCGCTACTGGTCTCGCACATGGATCGCTGCCACTAGACTCTCAACCAGCTTATGGGTAACCACGAGGAGAGGCTAAACAAGCCTTCTACCAAATGATGAATGAATGGTTTACCCAGTTTATTCATAATAATCCAACTGCATAACAACCTCCACCCCGAATAATCCAACTCCCATCTTCAAAGACTTCGATGATAGATCCAATGAGATCTAGTAGGCCTCTTGTTGATAAAATTAGGAAATTTGGGACCAAGAATTCAAGGCTAATGATGATGATGATGCAGAGCGAAATGAAATGTGGCTTGATAACACTATTCGGTACTTGATGAGCTATCCCGCACCTGCATTTAATGTTTGAAATGTGCTATATCTTTGCTTCGGACACCGCCTATCACCGGTGGAATACAAAGTGAATACACTAGTATCGCGGGTCCCAAAAGCAAAAGTGACGGGATTTCTTCCGAATGAATTCGCAAGAAATATATCACCAGAGGTTCATCGACCGTAAACGTAAAGAATTTCTTGAACTAAAACAGGGCAAATGACCGTGGATCGAATATGAGCAAAAATTTGTCGATTGAGTCGATATGCTCGGAGTGTGTCAACCAAGCCATTATGTGCAAAAGGTTTGAAGATGGTTTGAATGAGGAATTAAAGTTGCTTGTTGGAATTCTTGAAATCAAAGAGTTTGTGACACTCGTCGAGCGAGCTTGCAAAGTTGAAGAGCTTGGGAAGGAGAAAAGAAAGGCCGAGATGAAGCTAGAGGCACCCGTAAAAGATCATCTGTAAGAATTTCCATTCCACATCTAAGAAGTTTAGAGATGACTTCAGTCGACACAAAGCTACTTCAGATTCGTTTAGACGTGATCGACCTCCAGTGGGCTCCCGAGCTACCTCGATGGCCAGTGTTGGTAACGTCCCACAGAATCGAGTTGAATGCAAACATTGTGGAAAATGGCATTTTGGGAGTTGTAGAGTTCGTGACCGGTCTTGCTTTAAATGTGGATCCTCAGACCATTTTATTCGAGAGTGCCTGATGTTAGCCGAGCTAATACAAAGATGTAACTCTACACCGAGTAGTGCATCAAGACGGGCGCACCACCCGGCATTCGCAATATAGGTGGTAGTCGAGAGGGACAAAGAACACAACAGATCGATCGAGGCTAGAGCTCCAACTAGAGCTTATGTTACTCGAGCTAGAGAGGATGCCGCTTCTCGTATGTCATTACTGGGTACTTTCACCCTTTATGATATTACCGTGATTGCATTAATTGACCTCGGTTCGACCCATTCATATGTATGTGACACTGGTATTCTAGAAGACTCTTCCAGCTTGAGTCCACCGAGTTTGTGATTCACGATCCAACCCTTTGGGTAGATGTGTATTTGTTAATAAAGTGTGTAAAGGTTGCCCATGGATGATTCGGGATTTTTGCTTCCCAATGATTTAATGTCATTGTTTTCGATGAGTTTGATATAATTTTGGGAATGGACCGTTAACTTCGCATGATGCAAAGGTGAATTGTAAAAGAAAGCTTATTGATTTGAGACATCGAACGGTGAGATCGTTAGAATTGAATCCAAAGGATTTAGGTGGGTTTCTACGCTTATATCCTCGATGTTAGCCTGTATATGTGAGAAAAGGTGCGAAGCTTATTTGGCTTATGTACTAGATAATAAATTGTCTCGAGAAATAGATTGAATCCGCACTGATTGTATGTGAATACCGGATGTGTTTCTCAAGAACTACCGGTTTACCTCAAAGACGAGAGATTGAGTTTGGCATTGAATTAGCTCCGAACGACTCCGATCTCAATAGCTCCATATCGGATGGCACCGATCGAGCTAAAAGAGTTGAAAGCACAATTGCAAGAGTTAATGAGAGGGCTTTATGCGACCAAGTTTCTCTCTTTGGGTGCACCATTTTTTTGTGAGAAAGAAAGATGGAACAATGCGAACGTGTATTGATTATCGGCAACTGAATAAATTAACTATAAAGAATAAGTACCCGTTACCTCAGATTGATGATTTGTTTGATCAGTTGAAAGGGGCTTCAGTATTTTCGAAGATAGATTTGAGATCGGGTTACTATTAGTTGCGAGTCAGAGATACAGATGTGCCAAAGACTGCATTTCAGATGAGGTACGGACATTTTGAGTTTTTGGTTATGCCTTTTGGGCTTACTAATGTACCTGCTATTTTTATGGATTTGATGAATCGGGTTTTTAGACAGTTTTTGGATCGATTTGTGGTAGTGTTTATTGATGATATATTGATTTACTCCAAAGATGAAATTGAACATGCAGAGCATTTGAGATTAGTACTACAAACTTTGCGAAATCAGCAGTTGTATGCGAAGTTTAGTAAGTGTGAGTTCTGGATGAAAGAGGTCACTTTTTGGGACATGTTGTTTCAAAGATCGTGCATTCGAGTTGATCCAACAAAATATCGGCTATACTTGATTGGAAGCCACCGAAAAATGTTTTCGAGATTCGAAGTTTTTTGGGACTTGCGGGTTACTATTGACGATTTGTGAAAGATTTTTCTATGATAGCTACCCCATTGACAAAGTTATTGCAGAAAGATGTCAGGTTCGAGTGGTCAAAAAAGTGTCAGAAAAGTTTTGATCAGCTGAAAGCCCTTTTGATGAAGCTCCAGTATTAGTTCAACTGAATAGGGTAAAGAATTTATTGTTTATTCGATGCTTTTTAAATGGTTTGGGCTGCGCTTTGATGCGTGAAGGCAAAGTTGTAGCCTACGCTCAAGACAATTGAAGCCGCATGAAAGAAATTACCCGACGATGATTTAGAGCTTGCGACCATTGTGTTCGTGACCAAGATTTGGCGCCATTACTTATTTGGCTAGAAATGCCATGTTTACTCGAATCACAAAAGTCCAAGTATCTAATGACTCGTAAAGACCTAAATTTGAGACAACGCAGTGGCTAGAACTGTTGAAAGACTATGAATTGGTGATTGACTATCACCCGAAAAGCTAATGTTATTGCGGATGCATTAAGTCGAAAATCATTATTTGCTCTTCGTGCAATGAATGCACGATGGCTATGTCTAGTGATGGTTCGATCATAGTCGAGTTATGAGCATGATCGATGTTTATTCAAAGAAATTTGTGATGCATGAAAGTTGATAAAGATTTGATTGCTAGTCGAATTCAAAGGTGAAAAGGGTACGTAATCGATTTTCAGATTGATGCAAATGATTGTTTGAATTTTAAAAGTCGAATGTGTGTTCCAAAGAACTCGATTTGATACGATGATTTTGAGTGAGGCTCATAGTGGTTTACTATCGATACATCCGGTAGCACGAAGATGTATAACGATTTGAAACAATTCTATTGGTGGCCCGGCATGAAACGGATATATCTCAATTTGTTTCTAAGTGCTTAATCATCGACAAGTAAAAGTCGAGCATCAAGCGCCATCTGGACTACTTCACCAATCATGATACCGAATGGAAATAGGATAGAATTACAATGGATTTTGTATCCGGTCTCCCTATGACTCCGAGTAGGAAAGATATCGTCTGGTTATAGTTGATAGGTCGACTAAATCACTCATTTTGTGCCAGACACATGCACTATTCACTTGATAAACTTGTCAATTGTACGTATCACGATTGTGAGATTGCATGGTGTACCGAGTTCCATTATTTGATGAGACCCGAGATTCACATCGTGATTTTGGAAGAAGTTGCAAGATGCTTTAGGTACTAAACTTCATTTTAGTACAGCTTTCCATCCACAGTCAGACGGTCAATCCGAGTGAACTATTCAGATACTTGAGGACATGTTGAGATGTTGCGTTCTCGAGTTTGAAGGTACGTGGGAACGATACCTACCTTTGATTGAATTTGCTTATAATAATGGTTTTCAATCTAGTATCAAAATGGCACCTTATGAAGCCTTGTACGGGCAAAAGTGTCGAACACCATTATACTGGACTTTGCTCAGCGAGAATAAGATACACGGGGTTGATTTGATTAAAGAAACTGAACTAAAAGTAGCTATTATTAGAGACAATTTGAAAGCTGCTTTGGATCGTCAAAAGTCTTATGCTAATTTGAAACGTAAAGATATTGAATTTCAGATTGAGATCGATTATTTTAAAGGTTTCTCCGTGGAAGAAAGTGTCTGCTTTTGGCCGGAAAGGCAAGTTGAGCCCGAGGTTCATTGGACCGTATGAAATCATTGAACGTGTTGGGCTTGCTGTTTATAGATTGAAGCTACCCTATGAATTAAAAAGATACACGATGTATTTCATGTTTCTATGTCTGTAGATACAGATCGATCCATCACATGTGATTGTTCATTCGAGATTGAGATACAACTGATATGACGATGAAGAAAAGCCGATCCGTATTTTAGCTCTGAAATGAAAGAGTTAAGAAACAAAAGATCTCCTTAGTGAAAGTGTTATGGAATCGGCATGGAGTTGAAGAGGCAACGGGAGCCTCAAGATTCAATGAGGCAACAATATCCGATGTTGTTTAACGGTAAGATTTTCGGGACGAAAATCCTTAAGGGGAGAGTTGTAATGAATCGAATCGACCCTAATCGAACGGTGGTTTCATGACCACGAATCCGAGCTCGAGAAATATTTAAATATTATATTTAGTGTTTATTATGTATGTATTTATGTGTGAAAGTTTCAGAGAAAAATTTTATCGCTTAAGTATTGAATTTAATAAAAAGGACTTAATCGCATAAAAAGAAAAAGTGGCCAACTAAAGTGTAATGTGTTAAATTGAGATGGCTTTTTAATGTGAGGTATTAAAAGGGCAAATAGCCCATTTTTAGGTTAATGGCCGGCCACCTTGATGCATGTAATAGTGTTTAAGTTTTTATAATATATAATATTACATTATATGTTAAAATAAACTAATAAATATATGTTAATAAAACATAAAATAAAAGCCATGCATTTTTCATCTTTGGCGAAAAACACAAAAGAAAAAGGGAGAAAAGCCTTGAAACATTCGGCCTTATTCAAGCTTAATTAGGTAAGAAATCTAGCTCGCTTTTTGTTAATTTTTACGCTTTGAGATCGTTGCTTAGTATATTACCCACCCATGCTAGAATTTCTAAGATTAGTGTGTATATATGAATCGCCATTGATGAATTCTTGAGGTTTATGATGTTTGATGATGTTAGATGAAAGATAGGTTAAAATTAGTATATTATGTGTTGGAAGTTTTGGTGAATTTGTGTTTTAGGGCCAATTTGTAAAAATAAAATTTTAGAGGGCTTAATTGCAAAATAAATGAAAGAAATAGACTTGTATAGTCCTTATACATATTCGGCCCTTAAGGAGTATGGGGAAATTTGATGTATTTTGAGTTTTATGCAAATAGGACTAAATTGCAAAGTATTGAAATAGTAGGGTAAAATGGTATTTTCCTATTTATGTGCTTAGGGACTATATTGAGATGAAATGTACTTGAATGAGCTAAATTTGAATGTGTTTTAGATCAAGAGCAAAGAAAACGGATTTAGATCGGGAAAGACTAACGTTTCTAATAAATTGATTTGCACTGGCCTATCGTGCTTAGTGTTTGATTTATTTCTGCTTTAAATGCCTAGCGTGCTTTATGCTTGATATGCTATAAGTGGAGATTCTGAAAATCAAACAAGGTGAGATGTTTATATAGTGTTATGTGGTAAAAGTTCGTAAGAATTAACCTTCCATTTTAGTAAGGAATGAAGTGAACTAAAATTTTATTGTATAGTTAAAGATCGTTGATGAGTGTGACAAAAGTGTTTGTTCTTGTGTATAAGTGGAAATAGAAGATCGATGCCTAGATTGGCTCATATGAATTGATAATGTATGATTCACGATGTCATAGCAACGATATTTAAGTAAAGAGCATTACTATTATTCAAATATCTATATTTTACATAATGAAATAATTATGTTTCATACTATAAGCTTGGGTTTTAATATGTTTAAATGTATGCTCATTACATTTATATTTGCTTGAGACTTACTAAGCTAGTAAGCTTCTGTGTGTGTGTCTTTGTCTATCTCTGCTTTATAGATTTTGATTCAAAGTACGGCTCAAGGATCATCTGTGAAGTCAACCACACTATCGACTTTATTTTGGTATTGAAAACTTAGTTTGATATTTAAAAGGGCATGTATAGGCTAGACTAAACCGTATAACTAATGTTTTGTAATAGTGTAAATATGCTAGCCATGCAAAAATGGCTATCTATTTTGAATAACTTGTTTCATGTTTTGATGATATAGTTTGCTCATGCCATGAACTATTATTTATGCTTGATTATGGTTTAATCATGTGTGAGAGTGGTACTATTATTTATGCATGTTAGGTTATGACATGAATGACTTATAAATTAGTTCATGTTGATGAGCTTAATATATGGTAAATACATTTATAATGTTTGAATTTATGATTCGGCAATGAATAATGGTAAGCTTGGTGTAATATTCGGTTTAGTCAATAAAGTAAATGATGGATGCATATTTAAGTTATAGTATGTGAGATATATGTGTTAAATAATGTTATGACATGTGTGTGTATTTGATTTGGTCACTTACTAGATAAGAATTAAGTTCAATAATGTATGATTGTATTAGGCTATTTAGATTCAATTTATGTAAGTGAATACATACATATATTATTCTTGGATAGTTGGATATTAGGTTCGAACTTTTGTTTAGTTTATTGAATGTTAGATCGAATGAGGTTTAGACATGATATGTTTGATATGTGATCACCTATATGAGATTTTGATAGACCTTTTTATATGTGAATAGGGGTGGTAGTTTAGTGAGTTGGATTAGGACTTAGTGTATATTATTTTAGATGTGTAATTTGGAAGCATGAGTTAGCCCTGTAAACTTTGTATTCGGTAATAGATAATATTAATGAACATGTACTTGAATGGCAAATCCAGGTATGGAAGTTATAGGTATATGAGTATTTAGTGTGTCCTATGTGAATCAAGAATGAGATAGTCAAATGAGGGAAATATGGTTTTGATGGCATTCACCATATACTTTAATATTGTATAAATTCAAAGTGGTAATATGTGTATGTATGTGATGAAAGATAGCTTAATTTTTGAGTCTATTATGCCATGTATTACATTTACTAAATTAAGATTTTAGAAGTTGATCTTATTCTGTTTATCTAGACAAGGAGATTGTATATAATTTGAATTGATGCAAATTAAGTACGATTAGTGCATGCAAAAGTAATGAATAAGTTGTTTAAATTTATGTGGCTCAATTATGCTCATGTTAACAAATTTTAGGTTTGCATGGGATCGATTGAGTGTTGGTTCTATTTGATTTTGGTATGAGAGAGGTTTATTTAAATGTCATGACTATTACATAGTTAAAACCGATTATGTCAGATATGACTTAAGTGATTGATCAAAAGTTGTGATTTAAATAGTAATGCCCCGTAACCCTAATCCGGTGACGGATACTGGTTAGGGGTGTTACACGTAGCCTCCTCAAAGCAGTGATTCTTCCACAGAACCTTAACAAACGGAACCGTTTTCCTTCACAACACTTTGACATGACGATCCAAGATCTCCCCTGGTTCTTCTTCAAAGGATAGGTCAGGTCTCACTTCAATTTCTTCCATAGGCACTACATGAGATGGATCTGAATGATATCGTCTCAGCATAGAGACATGGAACACAATGTGAATCTGGCTTAGCTTAGAAGGTAGCTGTAGCTGATACGCTACTGGTCTGACTCGTTTCAACACTCAATAAGGTCCGATAAATCTGGGACTTAATTTACCCTTCCTTCCAAATCTCAGTCCTTTCTTTCATGGCGATACCTTCAAGAACACCTTGTCACCCACGGTAAACTCTATGTCCTTACGCTTCGAATCAGCATAGGACTTTTGTCTATCTGATGCTTCTTTTAGTCGAGCCCTTATTAACTCAACCCTCTCCTCTGTCTCGGTAACCAACTCTGATTCCAAAATTTGACGTTCCCCTAATTTTGTCCAACAGGTAGGAGTATGACACTTTTGCCCGTACAATGCTTCATAGGGCGCCATCTGAATACTAGCATGGTAGCTGTTGTTGTACGCAAACTCCGCCAATGGCAAAAACTCCTCCCAACTACCTCTGAAATCAATGACGCAACCCCTTAACATGTCCTCCAAGATCTGAATCACCCGCCGCATCGTTTATCGGTCTCGAGGATGGAACGTCAGATTAAAATCCAACTTCGTACCTAACGATTGATGCAACGCCTTCCAAAATCGTGACGTGAACCTAGGGTCCCTGTCTGATATAATTGATACTGGTACTCCATGCAACCTTACTACCTCCGCTATGTATAGCTTAGCCAATTTCTGTAAAGAGTAATCGACTCGTACCAGTATGAAATTAGCAGACTTCGTTAAGCGATTAACAATCACCCAAGCCGAATCTTTCCTAGTAGGCGTGAGAGGTAGCCCACTAACAAAGTCCATTGTGATCCTTTCCACTTCCACTGTGGAATCTTTACCGGCTGCAACATCCCCGATGGTAACCGATGTTCGCTTTACCCATCGACAGTCAAACACTTCCCCACTAACTCGATCACCTCCGCTTTAAGCCCGCCACCAAAATTATTCTCAGAACCCGATACATCTTACTCCCTCTAGGGTGCATAGCTTATGGACTACCATGCGCTTCTTGCAGAATCCTATGCCTCAATTCAGGATCTTTCGGCATGCAGACTCTCCCTTGAAAACATAATAGCCCTTCCTCGTTCACACTAAATTCCATTGATTCATCACTTGCTCCTACAGGAAACTTCTCCTTTAGCAACTTACCAATCTACTGCTTCTCCTTAACTTGATTGACCCATGCGGGTTTCACCTGAAGTTCAGTCAATAAACTCCCATCATCGTATAGACTAATGTGAGCAAACATTGCTCTCAAGTCAGTGATTACCTTACGACTTAAGGCATCTGCCACTACATTAGCCTTACCCGGATGATACTCGATCGAGCAATCTTAATCCTTTAACAACTCGATCCACCTTCTCTGCCTTAGATTCAACTCCTTCTGGGTTAAAAGGTATTTTAGACTTTTATGGTCAGTATCAATGACATATTTCTCCCCGTACAGGTAGTGTCTCCAAATCTTCAAGGCAAAAACCACCACCGCCAACTCCAAATCATGGGTGGGATAATTTGCTTCATGCGGCCTTAACTGCCGAGATGCGTGCGCAACAACCTTTCCATCTTGCATCAACACGCATCCTAGTCCCGTTTGTGAAGCATCACAATAAATCACGAACTCCTTCCCAGCCTCCGGTTGAATCAGCACCTCCGTCAATATCCTTTTCAACTTCTCAAAACTCTCATACTGCTTACTAGACCAAGTAAATGGAACTCCTTTCTGTAATAACTTAGTCAATGGTGCCGCAATCGAAGAAAATCCTTCAACAAACCTTCGGTAGTACCCGGCTAGACCAAGAAAACTTTGAGTTTCTGCCACAGATCTAGGTGGCTTCCAATCCAACACCACTTCAATTTTTCGAGGGTCCACCCTAATCCCCTCTGCTGACACAACGTGACCTAGAAAAGTAACTTCCTTTTAGCCAGAATTCGCACTTGCTGAATTTGGCATAAAGCTACTTCTCCCTCAGAATCTGCAGAACCACTCGTAGATGTGAATCATTCTCCTCCTCCGATCTTGAATAAACCAGGATGTCATCTATGAATACCACGACAAACCGATCCAAATAGGGTTGGAACACTTGGGTCATCATATCCATAAATGTTCCTGGTGCATTAGTCAACCCAAATGGCATCACCATGAACTCGTAATGTCCATAGCGAGTCCTAAAAGCCGTCTTATAAATGTCAGCCTCCTTGACCTTAAGCTGATGGTACCTTGCCCTCAGATCTATCTTTGAAAAGACTGAGGCCCCCTTCAACTGATCGAACAAGTCATCGATCCTCTGCAATGGGTATTTGTTCTTGATTATTAGCTTATTCAATTGGCGATAGTCAATGCACATAAGCATTGAACCATCCTTCTTCTTAACAAATAACACCGGCGCTCCCCAAGGTGACACACTTGGTCGAATAAATCCTTTATCCAACAACTCTTGTATTTGCGCTTTCAATTCCACCAACTCCTTTGGCGCCATTCTGTATGGAGCAATAGATACCAACGTTGTTCCCAGAAGAAGATCAATTTCAAACTCCACTTCACAATCCGGGGGTAATCCCGAAAGTTCTTCTGGGAAAACATCAGAAAATTTCTTCACCGTCCTAACATCCTCAACAACTAGGTCATTGGCTTCCAAAGCCTGAACAAACATCAAAACTGCCTCGTACCCTTTTCTCACCATCCTTTCTGCTCTTAAGGCAGTTACTACATTGGACAAATAGTTTCCCCTTTCTCCTATCACCAACACTTCATCAACCTCGAGGGTTTTTAACACCATCTCGCTATTACATAGCCTAAACGGCTTGGTACTTCACCACCACCCATGCCTAAAATTAAATCAAATTCCCGACAAGAATTCCATCAGATCCGTCAGGAAAACTATTCCCTAAACTTCTAAAGGTACCTCTCGAAAAAGTTTATCTACTACCACAGATTGTCCTAATGGGCTAATTCATCACATCGCCTAGGGTAATTTCGAGTCTGCTTAAAGTTCCGCATACACTACTAGCAACATATCAATGTGTCGAATTCGATGTCAATCAATTCAGTGTAAGGTAAACCAAATATTAAAAACGTATCAGTTATAACATCTGATGCGTCAGCCTCCTCTCGAAGTCTGAAAGCATAGACCAACCCCGGCTGTCTCGCCTCAGTGTTTCCTACCCCTCGACCTGGTGCTCCACGACCCCGATCGAAACTATTACTACCTCTGGCTGGACCACGACCTCTCTCGGGTCACGACCTCCTCTACCCTACCGAGCATTTCCTCCGCAGTCCTACCTCATCCCGTGGTTGAGGACAGTTCCTAATCTGATGGTCCATAGATCCACACCTAAAGCACTTCCCACTGCCTGCCCAACACTCACCTACATTGAATTTGTCACATCGGGCACATCTCCATGTTTAATTAGTAGTAGGTCTTTCCACTCGATTCGGTCTATCCGATCTGGGTCTCTTCTGAGTATGCCAAGCTGCCCCTGTCGATCTAAAACTTCTCTTACCTCCACCCCTATCTCTATCCCGGTTCAGCTTTTCCATCTGCTTCACCTCTTCAGCTATCTTAGCTTTCTCCACAAGCACATCAAATTCCCGCTCTCATTGTGGAGCTATCAACACACGTAAATCATCCTTCAGGTCATCTTCAAATCAAACACACCGTTTATGTTTCGTAGCCACCATCCCTCGAGCATAACAACTAAGGCGTACGAATTTCGTTTCATACGCCGCTACCGACCTACTTTCCTAAACCAGATTCAGGAATGCTCTGCGCTACGCATCCACATAGCTGGTCCTAATGTATTTACTTTGGAACACCGTTCTGAAGTAATCCCAAGTGATACGGTCAGCTACGGTACCATCCTTAACCATAAGCCACCATTGATACGCTTCGTCCCAGAGGAGAGACACCACTCCCTTCAGCTTCTCCTCTTCTGTGAAGTCAAGATCATCCATTATACGCCCATTGGTTCCAACCAATACTCACAGTGCTAGGAGCTACACCAAAATTCCTTAAACACCTCTCGCCCCATTAGCTCTAAGTCGCCCCCAAGATGCACTTCCTGCCTCAGTGCCCATGCTCGCCCCGCAACTCTCTAAAACTCGTAACATTGCCTGAGATATAGCATCGTCTCCGACTGTCTGATCTTGAAATTCTGCCTCTATAGCTAGTGGCACTGGTACCTCATTTCCTGACTCATGAGCAGACCCTACGGGTTCTGACACAGCAATCCTACCTCTACCTCAGCCACGCACATCACGTCCCCTCGTGCTCATTCTACCATTCACGATTTATCTGATTAAAAATTTTATGAATTAATACTTTCTTCCACTAGTTAATAACGGACAATCTTATGGAAAGTAGTTTTAACAGTAGTTCTTTCGAATTCGAACTCTATCTACAAAGTTCAGTTCTCAAGTCTATATTTCCTAATTTTAGAATACACATACATACAACATCCATCACACATCAACATACAAGCAGCATCCATAACTCACATTCATCACCTAGGGGTATTTTTGTCATTTCACTACCTAATGGTATTTTTGTAATTTTCCAAAATAGGGTATCTTGGTGATTTTACAAAATAGGGGAATTTTGGTAATTTTGCAACTCGGGGGTATTTCAGTAATTTTGTCAACCAAGGGTATTTTGGGAAGTTTTCACAAATTAAGGGTATTTTAAAAATTTTACAAAACTAGGGATAATCTTACAAAAATAAGGTGGCTGGTCCCTTTCGAGTTTTAGTTATAAGTTTTGGCCCGACAACAAGCCCTCTCAGTTAGAGTGAACAACCACTACGCACCAGGTAGGATTCCAGAAAAGAGGAGGTGAGCCGCTAGGGCCGCTTAAATACCAAGCTCTCCCTGGATCCAATCCTAGACATGCGTATGCCTGTTACCACACCCTAACCCTATGATTTGTTCACAGACATGTTTTATTAGAAATTAAGTCTTATGAAATTTGAAGAATTGTTTATACTAAACCTAAAATCCATAAACTCTAGCATATTAGCCTACGTCCCTATAAAGCCCAACATGCATACCACATAATGAGTTTAGGACACTTACCTACGTGGATCGGGTGCTGGTAGACTCGAAGGCCATATCTCAACTGAACATTTCTCAAACTTACATCATTTTTACAAATCACTACTGGACCCATTTCACAGCCTGAGTTTTGAACCGGGCTCTAATACCAAAATGTAACACCCCAAACCTGGCCCATACATCATTACCGAATCTGGTATGCCACGGTTTGAAACTTAAAAACTTAGCTCTGTAGGGTTTTGAAAATCTTAGTTCATTATAGCCATTTAATCAAATAATGGTGAAATTTTTGAAACAACTTTAAGCATTTGCGTCGATTGTGTTTTAAAAGCCCATTTATCATTTCATTTTATAATTAAGACTTTGAAAGAGAAAAAAACATAACTTTATAAAGACTTAACATAAAAAAAATTGAAAATTAAGTTATGGAAGCCTTATTACAAAAATATCCCGAAAAATTAAAACTCAAATGAAAATCCAAAAATAGTCTATACAGATAATAATCTTGATGGCCCCTCGAGTCCGCCTCGGCTCCCATGTCCACGATCTACTGCTCATCTGAAAAGTTGGGGAAAAATAATAGGGTAAGTCACCAAGACTCAGTATGCAAATCTAGAAAACACATAAAAGCCTTGGGCCCACAAACACATTATGGGCCTTGGCCCATACACAATGGAAACATAATATTTCATGCAACATGGCCCATCCCAAACCTAAGAGTCCATCCTCTACACACCCTCGTACCAACCATCACACCGTGGGGATTTCTACAATCAAACCTCCATCCGCTACACACCACGTCGGTAGTTGGGATGCCTGTCATAAAGACCGATCACTATGTGGCCTATGTGACAATGCCACCGATCACTAGGCGACCTCAGTAATACATTATAGTATTCGACAACTATGCTGCCTGTCATAAAGATCGATCACTATGTGACCTATGTGGTAAAGCCACCGATCACCTCGCGACCTGCTCCCCTTCCTACTTCAATCAATCCCATCCCATGCATACAGACATGCAATAATCAAAACATTAAACTATCTAAACAGATCGCAGACTTTCACATATTTTGATACACACAGAGGAGTTTCTATGATTACACACCTGGCATCCCTTTCCTACCCTTTCTGGGTAATACGACTGTTCATACAGCCTCTCTTTCCGACTTTTAGCCCATAGCATACATGTAATACAACAAAACTTATGTGTTAAGAATCTACACACCGTTACTAAGTAAGACGACACTCTATGTCGACACTATCGTAAGTCGATACGATCGCTATCTGCCTAAGATGCTATTCAGAAGCCGGTCCACTACCCGGTGGCCAATTTTGAACAATAGACACCGCTCGTTTCTTAAACTTAGAGATTGGGTTTACGGACCCGATCCTCTCCTTTGCCTGATCCATATTTGATTCCATCAAAAGTCCTTGTCAGTACCACTATAATAAAATAGGGTTGTTAAACCATATCATATGATTAAGATCTTAAGTATGATAACAAATCTAACGGAAATCCAATGAAAACCCCTTACCTTGAAATCCCGAAATAGATAGGATACTTAGAGACTAACAGATTTCGACTTTCAGAATATATATAATTCGATCTACTCTGATTCCCCAAGGTGTCGCCCCATGATGTGAACACAAGAACAATCCAAATGTTATTCAACAGATAACCTTACCACACCTATAAGCCTTTCGACTTTGGCCTCTAGAAATCGAAAGTAAAGAAAAGAACAGAAGAGATCTGCACCTACCTTAAAGAGAATTTAGCAACTCCCAAAGAATTTCTGGCTTTTGAGAAGATCAAAAAGAGAGAAGATGATAGGATGAAATCTATGCGGATTCAGCTTTTAGTGAAGAAATCTACAAAAGAGAATAGGAGGTATTCGGCTATGGAGATGAGAAGAAAGTTTAGAGTTTCGGCTTTTGAATGAAAGTGAATATGAGAGAATAGGCTTAGAGATTTCCGTTTTTGCAGAGAATGGGAGAATAGATGAACTCTAATCCAAAAATAAGAAGGTATTCCCTCACTTAAACAAAATTTCGGCAACTACCTCTCGTGAACCAAAAATGCCCCTTTTGATAACTTAAAAATCGATCAACTAATGATGGAAATTTCAGCACCCCCATAGTATACCAAAATCAATTTCTCTCCTCCCCCAAGAGATGGAAATTTGGCCACCCTGTTGACCAGCGGATAACTCCTAAATTTTCTCACTTATCATTACCTGATCTCTCATCCATAAGTGACCCAAATAACACCACCTCTTCTTTCATTTATCTGCCACCTTATAAGTCATATTATCCACATTATCCAAACAACAAATCTTCCTATTTTAAAGCATCCTAGCCGCCCCCACTCTCCTCTCCTTTGACACTAAAAACAATAAAAATAAAGTGGGTAATGCGACTCGAACCTTGGATCCCCTTACTGCTTATCACGCCACCTCATAGCCCTTGCATAACGCCACTGTCCACTGGGCCACAAGCCCATTTGTGTCTCAAAACATAGATAGCCTCTTTTAAGCCCTATCTTACCAGGCTTCCCATTAGAGTGTCCAATCAGGAAATTTGATTAAGGCCCCGGCCCAATCCTAAGCCCAATCTGGACCCCTAACACTCTAATTAACACATTACACATAACCACACACTAAACGCATAGGCCCCTTAATTTAGGATGTTACCAAAAAACTCAAAAATTAGGGCATGGGCTAGCTAGAACACGAAGCAACGACCCCAAAAACATAAAAATCATCAAAAATCAAGCAAAGAACATACCTAAATTGAACCACACAAGTGTCAAATTATTTTCAAGCTCCAAACCCTGTTTCTTTTTATATTTTTCAGTTGAAACAAGATGAATGAAGCATTAATTTGGTTTTCGTTTTATTAAAAATTAACTTAATTAACAAATACCATATTTAACCTTAATACTAACACTAAAAATCCACTATCTCATGTCCATATTTGTCCATTAAAGCCATTAATGGTCTAATTCCATTATAAGGACTCACATTTTAAAGACATAGTAATTCAGCACTTTAACAATTAGAACATAACTTTTACCTTTTATGTGATTTAGTCCTTTTATCAAATTGAACACAAAAATGATCAAATTAACACATGAAACTTTCCCACATGCTTAATCTCATGCCATACACAATTAAAATAATATTAAAATATTTTTTTGACCTTAGATTTTTGGTTCTAAAACCACTGTTCTGACTAGGCTCTAAACCGGGCTGTTACACAAATGTAGCTCTTTGTGAGCGTCCAGACATGACTTGCACGAACTACATGAGATATAGATATCTATGCTTTTATTACACGACTTGCCCAGTAAGAAGTTTTTTGTGAACTAATACATGAGACACGGCTCTTATGAGCAGACTTGATTGGCCCGGATAAGCTTCATAAGACATGTTACACGATTTACCCGAATGACTTGAAAAGGTGGCTTGAGAGTTTCGTACACTTTAAGTGTACTACATGAGAGTTGATAAACCGTAAAAGTAACATATTTTAACCCCATATTTAGAATGCTTTTGGATGATTTGTTCCTTGATTTATGTAAAAGGTTATCTTAATCCTTTTTTTCATGTTTTATACTCAGGAAAGCACTTAGGGATGAAAAGAACGAGAAACGAGCTTAAAATGGGCCAATTTGGGCCAAAGTGGAAAGCGACACAACCTGGACTTTAATTTACACAGTCGTACCTCAATCAACAGAATCGAAACATGGCCTAACCACGATTTACACGGTCGTGCCTAAATCAACAGAACCGAAACACGACCTGAAGTCGATTTACACAGGCGTGTGCCATGGCTGTGGCACTGTCGTGGAAAAGAGGAATTTCACTCGAAAAAGGATACTTAGGGAGAAATAAATGCATTCCAAGGGCCTATATAAAGACCTTAAGTGCAACCTGAAAGAGCGCGGTCAGTTAAGCAGTCAGCTAGGCCATGAAGCCGAGCCAGAAGGCCAAATTCGTGGGAATCACTCAGAGATAGCCAGTTGATCCATCTCAAGAAGCCAGAATTCTACTCAAGACGGCAGATCTATCCTTCAATTCCTTCATGGGGTTTTATGGATTTCTTATGCTTTATTTTATCTTTTCTCTTGAAATGTTTTCTTTTATTATTATGAACTAAACCCTTCAGATACCTGAAGGGGATAAAACCTAGATAAATCTTGTTATTGTTTTCTGAACTATATGATAAATACTTAGTTTGTTCTTAATTATGTGTGCTTAATTCTTGTGTTAATATTTTCAGAATATTGATTCAAGTTGAATGTGCTTAGGTGGTGGAGCAAAAGTCCCTACTTAAGAGTAGATCTAGCATAATTAAGTGGATTTGATCGCGCGCCTAGAGACAGGGTGACGAGATTTTGTTAGATTAGGGTGAAACCTAATATGGGAGTCCATAGATCAAGTTAATGTGATTCTAGGGGTTTTAATTAGAAAGAGATTTCAATTAATCAACCTAGGGTTAGACGTTATTCACCTCGAGAGAGGGTTTAATATAAATTAGGGAGTCTTACGGATCAAGCTAAGTGAATAAATCATCTGGTTCAGTGTTAGATAACAAGTGAAGTCTAGGTGGATTCCTTCTAGGGTATCGCCATAATCAACTGGGTTCTTCTAAAAGTTATTTCTTCAATTTGTTCTTTTTGTCTTTGCGTCTTAATTGAGTAATTTGATTTTAGTTTAATCAATCAATAACTTCATTGTTAGGCTAAATAATAGAAAGAAAGTGAGTATTAGTACTTTTAATTCCCTTGGGTTTGACAATCCGGTCTTGCCTAAACTATACTACTGTTCGATAGGTGCAGTTGCCTTAAGTTGTTGTTAGAGTTAGTTTCCAGGTTCGATCATTCTTTATTATAAATTTTAAAACTCGACAATTCTAGACGATCAAGTTTTTGGCGCCGTTGTCGGGAATTAAAATATTAAGAAAACTCTATTTTTATTACTTTAGCTATTATTTTTTATTTTTCATAATTTATTTTATTTTATTGTTTTTGCTAATTTTATTTCTTTCTTTGCCTAGTAGGTACCTCTAGTTTATGACTAGAAGGAACCCGACAGGACCTCTAATATACGATAGTGATATCGAAGCTACCGCTCATAGAAATTGTAGAGAAATCAGGCGAGCTTTAAATTACCAAGAAGGAAAATTCAATCGTACTGAAGGGATGGATGAAAATAATCCACCACGAGATGTGGCAGAGAACAATGCTCCGCGCACTATGTATGATTATGGTAAACTTCATTTAACAGGAGTAGAATCTAGTATTGTTAGGCCTGCTATAGCTTCTAACAATTTTGAATTAAAGCCTAACACTATACAAATGATTCAACAATTTGTTCAATTTGATGGTTTGCAGGATGAAGACCCGAATACTCATATAGCTAATTTTTTAGAGTTCTGTGATACCTTCAAAATAAATGGTATTTCTGACGATGCCATATGGCTTCAGTTATTTCCCTTTTCATTAAGGAATAAAGCTAAACAGTGGTTGAACTCATTACCACGAGGGTCAATAACCACATGGGATCAAATGACCAAGAAATTTTTATTAAAATATTTCCCACCGGCCAAAACGGCCAAATTACGGAATGATATTTCTTCTTTTGTGCAGATGGATTTAGAGACATTATACGACGCGTGGGAGAGATACAAGGATCTCTTGAGGAGATGTCCACACCACGGATTACCTTTGTGGCTACAAGCCCAAACTTTTTACAATGGTGTAAATCCCTCAACGAGACAACTAACAGATTCAGTCGTCGGTGGAACTCTAAATAACAAAACTCCTGAAGCAGCCTACAAATTCATTGAAGAGATGTCACTAAACAACTATCAGTGGCAAGTTACCAGGAAAAAACCAACAAAATCAGTCGGAGTTTTCAACCTCGACGCAGTAACCATGCTATCAACACAGGTAGAGATGATGAATAAAAAGCTTGATAGTTTGTGCTCTTCGTAGGTACATACAGTAATGTAATGCAACGCAAGTGGAACTGTGGCGGATCCTGAGTACCCAGCCAACCAACCAGGCACAGAAAGCTAACAGATGAACTATATAGGTAATAATTTCAAATCTAATAATAATCCTTATAGTAATACCTATAATCCAGGTTGAGGAACCACCCAAATTTTTTGTGGGGAGGTCAAGGAAATCAAGGAAATCAAAGACAACAACCTTCCCAAATTTCCAAAATCAGCCCTATCCACAGGAAAAAAGGCCCAACCTCGAAGAGATGTTGACAATATTCATGACAACAACAGAAAACCGTCTCCAAGACACTGAGGCAACACTTAAAAACCAACAAACATAGATGGAAGGGATCAAGAACCAAGTTGGGGAACTTACTAAGTTAGTCGGAGAAGTTACAAAGTCAGTAGGACAACTTGCAAAGTTAATTTCCGAACAATCGCAAGGGCGTCTACCAAGCAACACTGAGATTAACCCAAAGGAGCAAATCCAAACCATAACAGCTCAGGAAAATGTAGGGTTAGATGAACCAAATTCAAGTCAAGAAAGTGAGGTAGAAGAAGGTAAAGTTGAGGTAAGACAAGAAAAACCAAAATCGATAATTAAAGAATACCAACTTCACGTACCTTATCCCGAAGCATTAGAGAGAGACAATACAGAGGAACAGTTCGGTAAGTTTCTTAAACTTTTAAAGAAATTACATATTAACTTACCACTTCTTGAAGCTCTTTTACAGATGCCAGATTCGTAGAAATTTTTAAAACAACTTCTGACAAACAAACGTAAGTTAGACGAGGAACCACATATGGAACTGAATGTAGTATGCTCAGCAATGTTGCAAAATAAACTACCATGAAAGCTAAAAGATCCAGGGAGGTTTACAATTCCATGTTTAATTGGTAGAATAACCATTGATAATGCATTAGCTAATTTAGGGGCAAGTATAAATGCCATGCCTTATAAAATGTTTAAACAACTAGGTCTAGGGAAACCCAAACAAACTAGGATGAGTATACAATTAGCTGATAAAACTATTAGAATTCATAAGGGTATTATTGAAGATGTTCTCGTAAAAATTGAGAAATTTGTTTTCCCAATTGATTTTGTTGTCTTAGACATGGACAACGAATGATGAAGGTGAGAAAGGAAATTTAGTTGATAACAATTCTATTCAAATTTCACCACAGGAAAAAGCACAAAGCTACAAACCTAAGCCAGATCATAAACCTCATCCCAAAAAAGAAGAAATAGATGAGGAACGAAGCCTTGAGTTTGAAAAACTAAGGGAGTGGAAGACCCACTTTAAAGAAGAACCAGAACCACACGAAGTAAAATCGAAGGAGCCCCCAGAAGAACTCGTAGGGACATCAAATCACTTCAAAATAGGAGATCAGGTACGGTTAGATAAAGCAGATCCTCACATCACCACACCAAACCCAAATTCAAACGAAGACATCCCTCTCGAGGTATGAAATATCTTCCCATACGGAACAGTCAAGGTGAATAATCCCATATTCGGCACTCTTAAGGTAAATGCTTCTCGACTTAAAATTTATCATGAAAATAAAACTGATAACATGAGGGAAGATGTTCAAACCTTCAAACCACCATGATTAGACAAACGAAGGGAAAGTCTAGCTTAAGACTTTAAACAAGCGCTTCTCAGGAGGCAACCCGAGCACTAACACTATCTCTTTATTTATATTTTGGTTATTTCTTTTCTATTTTTTTATTTTTCTCCTTCACCAAAATTTTAATGAATCAAAAGTACAGATTCTCAGACCACACGGCCTAGCACACGGCCGATGATCATGGCCGTATGGGTACTCTAAATTGCCGTACTGACATGGCAGGGATGGTACAAGTCAGAACGAATCAATTTTTTTCAAAGTCACGAACCCAACCACCGCTGCACGGTCATGCGATGTGGCCATGGCTGACACTGAGAGTTCATACATGGCTGTGGAAAACTACACATGGGCATGGGCAAAATGATATGCCCCATACCACGGCCGTGTCACACGGTCGTGGATGACACTGACTTGCTAAACACAGGTTGGACCGCCTGCTACCCAACCCTGCCAACATACTGACTTTTCACCAACGGGCATGGCTTACTGAAAAATGAGCATGGAGAATCAACACGCCTAGACACATAGACATACGAGGAGGCCGTGTGAAGCGACACACCCTCAGGCCACGGGCGTGGGAACGTACCAGAATTGAGCCCCTAGTTAAACACCAACCCCACCCTCCCCATTCCTCTACTTTCCACCTCTCTTCTCCCTTCCCACTACCAGATTTCTCTCCTCTCCTTACAAATTCTCTAAGACCCTTAAGCTATATCATGTCAAAGAAGCATAAGAGGCCAACCACAATCTCCTCAAAGGAGACAGATTCAAATGAGTTCATGCCTAGCTTCAGCTACTCAACACGCCAAGGGTCTTCAAAACCTTTTCAATTTTATTTTTCTTTTCTCATCTCTTTTATTTTCCTTCCCTTTGACTATCTTATGCTTAATTTAGTTTATTGTATTCTAGTTTCTTTGTTTTAGATTCTAAAGGCTGCTAGGGAATCATGCACCACAGCCTTAGAAATCACCCCCACCTCGCAAACCATCTATCAATAAGGACTCTTCAGTCCATTAGTCTTCTCTTTTAATTTCAATTTTCTTCTTAGTCTCCATCTCTTTATTTTCCTTGTCTTTAATTATACTATTAATATATTTTTAATGTTTCTTTAGATTTTCTGGCTATATCTTTATAGGCTCCCTAATTTCTTCATCTAGTACAAAGATTGTCGGTAGCTACCCCACCAGTACCATAGAAAACACCACCACCGCTCCGCCAACTCATCTTCTACCACGACCACTGCCAAACTCCCAAAGGCATCCGAAATTTAAAAAGTGTTACTTCTCCCCTTCTCTTTTGATTTCATGATTATTTATCTATCTTTGTACATTGAGAGCAATGTACATCTTAGGTGTGGGGGGTAAAAGTACGTAACTTTTTGCATTATTTTCAAAACCTTGAATTTTATCTAGTTTTTAAGTATTTTTCTCATATTACTAATTAGGGTGAAATTTCTGATGATTTATGATTTTTATTAATATGTTTTAGATTAAGTCATTGATAATTGTGCATTGATGATTAAAATTGAAGAATATTAGAGAATCAAGCATGATAAGTCTATTTTTCAGAATTAAATATATATTTTTAGGTTGTTTAACTGAATTTGAATATTACTTTGAAGTTCAAAATTTACAAGGATTGATGTCAAATACCCATAATTTTTGTGAGATTTGAGCCTTATGGAGCATATGTAACACCCCAAACCCGGCCTATGCATGAAGCCCAGATTTCAGCATGCCACACAAATTAAACGTACATTCAAATCATTTAACGAAGTAGAAATCAAATTCCAAAACAATTAAGAGAATGACTTTATCGAAAAAAAACAAAGTTCATTGAAAACCATAATTAAAATTACAAGAATTTTTCATTTGATCTATAGAGTAGTAATTGATAAAAACTTTGGATTTATTTAGTCGAAATATTTCATCGAAAAGTTTTAAAAGACTTTTCTAAGTTTCAAGAATATTTAAGAAAAACCTTTATTTTATACGAGAGTTATATAAAACATTTATAAAAACTAAACCAATCCAACTTAGGAAAACTAAAACCCAATAAAATCCATCCACATAATAAAATCCATAATTAAAGAGGCCTTATTACATCGCCATAAAAATAGTACTTAATAAAAATTATTAAAGAAGTCCTAAAGTTTTATAAACCACCATTTGTAGTATAGCCTCCACACGAAGTCATCTCCGACCCAAGTCTCCATCAATTGTTATTACCTGAGAGGGGTAAAAAAAATGGGGTGAGTTACTTAGAACTCAGTGAGTAACTCACTTACCATAGTCCACTGGGCCAAAACCATTTAAGCATTTATTTGGGCCTAAGCCCATTACAAATATAATAATTTAGCATGTATAAAATGCAAGTGATATGAAAATCCCAAAACTAAACCTAGATTTCCATCAGCTGCACACCACCCATACCAACCAGCACACCTGTGGGGAGCTTTAGTCACCCACCCCGCCAACACACCAAAGTAGGCTTTAAGCCCAATATAATATTTGTGGCAATGGCCATTTAAATAATTGTGGTAGAACCACCGATCTAGATTTCGGGAAATGGCCATAGTGACAAAGTCACCTATTTAGAATTTTGGCATCAAGCCTTTCTTCTCTTCATCATTGATCCCAACCCATGCAGTCATGTTTATGCATAACAAAATATTTGTAAAAAAACCATATTACAATTTATCAATATTTGGCCCATTAATCAAAATAGCATTTTGGCCCACAAAATCACATATCACATATAACCCATTTATCAATTATCATAAATGGCCCAATTATCAAATATCACTTATGGCCCATTTATCGATTATCACATATGGCCCAATTTCTCAAATATCACATATGGCCCAAATTCTCAATTATCAGATATGGCCCAAATTGTCAAATATCACATATGGCCAAATTGTCAAATATCACATATGGCCTAAATTGTCAAATACCACATATGGCCCAAATCATCAAATATCACAAATGGTCCACTTATCACTTTTATCGAATTAGCTCGTTAAGGGCAATTTCATAATTTTTATGATCTTAATACAATTTTCAAAATCTTATCCTTAAGATGATAATTATGTTATTCTTCCCGATTTCACTAACTTGTGATTTCATCTAACGATTTATACGATATAGTCATCTAACCCATAAGATACGGTGTGAGATTACACACCTGATTACGGTGAGAACTACACTTTCCCGCTCGTCGATATCTAAACACACATCACGAAGGATTAGAACACTAAAATTTAATATTAAACTATTCTAATATTAAGCGATCTAGATCTTACCCTCGTAATCTCGAACAACCACTATTTGTAATTTCTCTCCGATCAAAGGTTCAGAACCACGAGTGAAACAATGGTTCAGGGGTACGTACGACTTTGAATAATTGATTTTCACCGGATGAGGGTCTACAAC
Organism: Gossypium rotundifolium; assembly: GCA_025506655.1. Classification (NCBI taxonomy): domain Eukaryota; kingdom Viridiplantae; phylum Streptophyta; class Magnoliopsida; order Malvales; family Malvaceae; genus Gossypium; species Gossypium rotundifolium. The sequence continues at coordinate 32,987,709 of CP106728.1, forward strand.
CCGGTGGAAAATCTCGATTTCTGAAATAGTCCTCTTGAATTTAGGGGGAATAATGGAACCACCCCTCTTACGAACACTATTTACTGCCCTTTTCGTCCCTATTTTTATTGTCTTCAAAGACAAAGAATCATTAGTCCAAACTTAATATTCGTTATTATAACCGATTGATCTTATGAGCGAAGTCGGCTTACCAAAAATCCTTACATTCACAGGATGAAAATGGAGTGATAGAGTCCCTATGATAAAAATTGGTTAATCAACACTGTCTTTAACAAATAAAAAGTAATATAGAACCCTTCTAAAAAAATCCTAACCTTGAACGATTTGACACGATCTTCCTATGGCTAGAGTCGAATAAGCAATGTCAAAATAATCGGCACTTCACTATACCACTACAAGAAGAAAGGTTTTTCTTGAAAGAGAAAAGATGATGATTTCAGCCAAAAAGACCCTCCCAAGTCAACATATGAATTTCGGCAATAGAGGAAAAAAAAAGAATTAAAAAGAGTGTTCTTACCGATTGTTCAAAGATGACCACTCGAATCAAAAAGAGGGTTAAATGGAAGATGGAAGATTCAGCTATAGTGAAAATATTGAGAGGATGATGATCAATAACATTCGCCATGGTGAAATATTAAAGACGGAGTGATGTTTGAGAGTTTTGCAAGAAGAAAAGAAGAAGAAAATAGGGTGTTTATGTTTCGGTTTTCTTTCAATAATGGAAGATGAACAAAGAAAACGCTCTTGAGGCTAGTGTGCATTCTAAGAAGAGAAGAAAAGAAAAGAAAAGAAAATGCCCTTCAAGATTGTATGGTTTCACAAGGAGGAAAGGATTTTGGGGAGAATGAAAGATAATACTTGAAATGGTCAAAATGAAATGGCCAAAACAAAACACAAATTTTACCTATTGCTCAAGACACATTAGGCTAGGGAGAAGAATTTGGAGAGAAAGATTTTGGAGAGGAAAGCTATTGGTACACCAAAATGCCAAAATGAAGAATGACCAAAACTAGCACCTACCTTACCAAATGCTAACAAAAAATTCGGCCATCCCTCCTAGCCCCTAAAACCATCCAAGTGCATGGCCAAATGGTCAAAGTTTAGCCACCCAAACTTTCCAAAACATCTCCCCTTGTTTTAAGCCTTATGCCCCCCTTACATGCCTTTTCTATATGATTCCTTTCCCTAAGTTATCACTTGCCTTTTTCCATGGTCTTCTTACCATAAAAAAATTAATCCAACTCATCTAATCCTTATCCATGACCGACACTTGCTAAGGAAAAGCAAAAATAAAAGCTTTCAAATAGCATGCTAGGAGATTCGAACCTCTCCCCTCAAGCAAACATGTATGCGCCAACACCACCTTGCTACTAGCTCATCTTATGCTAGTTTTTGACACTTAAACTTACTTAAACCTCAAAGTCACTTGATGCACTTCAATTGAGTACTCCTTACTGAAATTTATTCTAATTTTGAATAGTTCTCAAGTCTTCTCAAGACTATACTAAACATGCAAAAAATTTAATTATACACAAGTTAAGCACCAAAACATGTATCATATCAATACTCAAATTTTTAGGATGTTACAACTCTACCCTCCTTAAAGAAAATTTCGTCCTCGAAATTTACCTGGCTAAAAGAGATGAGGATATTGTTGTCAAATTTGGTGGTTTCCAATCCAACACAGCTTCTATCTTTCAAGGATCAACTCTTATCCCTTCAGCTGACACTACATGACCCAAGAAAGTCACTTTTTTCAACCAAAATTCACACTTACTGAATTTGGCATAAAGTTGCTTATCTCACAAAATTTACAACACAGTGCGCAAATGAGAGTCATGCTGTAATATTCGGGAATTAGGGCTTGTGCATTTTTGCTCAATTGCATGTGCTTGTATGCCTGTGTATATTATGAATGTGCTTTATGAATTTTGGGAACAGTAGAATGCCTTAGAAATTATTTAATTTTAAGTTTGAAAGAGGGAGCTAAGCCTAAGAGGCCTTAAGAAAATTTGTAGGCGAAATATGCCACTAAAATGGGCTTGTTTAAGTGGCTTGGAGGCGCCACTTAGGGCCTTAGTAAGTAATGCCACAAGCAAAGGGGGAAGGGCCTAGGTTCGAATCACAAGAGAAGCAAAAAGGGAGTTTTTATTTTGTTGCAAGGAGGAGAGGTAGTGGACAGCACAGGGACACTTCAAATATGAAGTGTAGATCAAGTTAAAAACTTAAGGATTCGGCTAAGGTAGAGTGAAAAGGGGGATTGAATGGAAAGAGGAAGAGTTGGCCGACCAAGGGATTCTTTGGTGATCAATTTCAGTCATAGCCGAATTTCTAAAGGGAGGTTTAGAGGTTCCTTTCGGTTCTTCTTTCTTTCTCCAGTAGAGTGCCAAAATTTTCACCCTTTTTCTCTCTTGACCAAAAGCTGAAAGTTTGGAACCATTTGTGCATCTTTTCCTTTCTTCTATCACATCTTATTTCTCTTTCACTCACTCCCTAGAAACCAAAACTTACCCTCTCACCTTTAGCAAGCCCGAAACCTCTCTACCAATCTTCACCATTAAAGTGCCAAAACACCATCTCTACCTTGAAGCTGAATCTCAATCTTAGTGTGGGCCGATTCTTTCTTAAAAGCTGAAAGGACCTATTATTAAGGTAAGGTTGCAGCAACTCCTCTTCGTTTGGGATTTATGCCATGGCCGAATGGCCCTTTGGTTCTTTAAAATGTGTTAAGGCCGATTGTAGGGGGAGGTACAGCCTAACGCAGGAGATCTTTCGAGAAGTTGGACATTATTGTATGCAGCATAGTGGTAAGTATTTCTCTCCTAGCAATCGATTTGGGTTCTCTTTCTTTTAAGTGTGCCGAATCAAGGATTAAGCCTTGGTTTAGGGATAGTCGAATATGCTTGTGCCATGATATGTGTTTCTTGTGATGGTAGCCAACATTAAGGAGTATTAAAGGAGAAGCTTTTGGGGTTTGTAGTGATCAAGGTATGTCAAAGTGGTATTCAGCCAATGGCCATTCTCATAGATTTATGCTTAAAACCGATTCTAACACTTGACAAGTAGGGATTTCGACAACTTCAAAGCAAGTAACCACTTTCAGGATTTAAAATCACAAGGTAAGTACACATGATATTTGGCCAAGGCCTATTTAGTGACTTAGATCTATTTCGTATTTATTCAAGAGCCGAAACTAACCAAGTCCAGTGAACTAGTGCTAGTCGATTAAAAGGAGGAAACACTACAAAGTTTTGGGATTTGATTAGTAATCACATCGGCAACAAGGTAAGATTTTGGTTGTGATAATCCTTCGGGATCTGATCATTTGGCCGAATAGGCTTTTGCTAAAATACTAAGTGTTGACCGAATGTAGGAACCAAGGATCTAAAGCATTAGATCGGGACTTTCGAGATTTCAAAGAAAACATTATAAACCAAAAAAGGTGTGTACCCCACACTAACTTTTAATAGATTTACTGGCATCAATTTAATATATGTGTTTATAATGATGTGAATGTGGCCAAAGGTACCATGCAATGGTACAAAGTACTGTGCACGTAACCTTAACATTATGTTAATAAATATTTGGAATATGGCACATATGTGAATATTGATAAGAATGTGAAATAAGGCATAAGGCATGATGTTGCATGATTTGTATGACATGGGGCATATGGGAAATTGTTTAAAGGGAAGTGATCTCGGTGGTTTATACCACAATATCTGAATGTGGTGACTCATGTCACAATAATCCGAATGTGGTGACTTATTTCACAAATAATTATTTGGTGGCTATGCCACAATATATATAAGGGCGATGAGCATGTCGCCCCAGCAATGAACGCCTTCGATGATTTGTAGGGATGGAGGGTCGACTTAGTAGTCCCCACTTGTAATGGTTGGTACAGTGATGTGTAGCGATGGTTATCTAGGTTTGGGTTCGGGTTTGCATCATTGATTATATGTGTTTTATATGTGTGATTTGACATGCATAAATTGATTGAGAGTTTGTGTTTGGTGGTTACACATTGAGTCTGCTTGACTCACCCTGCTAGGGATCTTTTTCAGTGACACTCAAGAATGGACCGGCCGGCAGGAGCTTTATGGTGGCCATGCTCATTTCGTAAATTATTTTGTTTTGGACTTTCAATACTTAAGTATTTTGGACTATTTCGGGTTTTGTTTTGATGTAATAAGGCCATAAGTATTAAAATGTTTATGCATGCATTTAAATTATTTTAGTATGGTGCGATCTTTATCACTTTAAAGTTTAAGTAACTTATATTAAAAATAAATGTTAAATGTTTTGGCACCTAATCAACACAAATCAACTATTTTTTAAAAACAGACAAAATTTTGGCAATACTTCAAGTAAGTTTCTAATGATTTTTCCCTAGAGGGCTTGAGGGCTTTTTGGGCCCAAAACGTTTTCTTTCTTTTGAAATTGGATTTTTCTAAGAAATAAGCAGGTTTTCTGGCATGGCACCTGAGTCTCTGGCCCGAAGTCCACCAGATAAGTACCCCTAACTCTTCTGTGAATTGTTTGTGGGAAGTCATAGGGATGTAGATTAGTAGATTAGGAGATATTAAACCCTAGGATTAGTCTACTTCAACACCAAGATACATAAAACTTTAAGTCAAACCAAACAAACCTCGTGGTCTCGAGTCGCGAAAGTTAAAGGTGTGGCAACCATTGTGCGATGTCAGGATTGGATTCAGGGAGATTGGTATTTAAGCGATCCTAGTGACTCACCTCCTCACCGCTCGAATCCCACCTGGTGCGTAGTGACGGTTTACCCTAACCAAGAGGACTCAGCCACAAGCTAAACCCAATAATTAAAACCCGAAAGGGACCGTCACCCTGTTTTGTGAAATTTCAAAGTTAAACCATGATTTTAAAACTCCAAGTGCCCTTGATTTAAAGAAGACCAAAATACCCCGGTTTGCAATTGACCAAATTACCCCTAACTTGCATAAATGACCAAAATACCTCAAGGTGGAAAGTTACCAAGTGCCCTCAAATTAAAATTTCTAAAAATACCCTTGTTTTGAAAAGTCACCAGGAACCATATTTTGAGAAAAAATTTTACCAAAATGCCCCTGGTTTGAAAAATTATGAAAGTACCCTCAGCTTATAAAATTACCATTTTACCTTTGAAATTTTCTTACCAAGTATTTCAATTTTGTAAAGATACCAAAAGTCTCTATTTTGCAACATTTTCAAATACCCTAATTTGGAAAATTACCGAAATACCCCTATAGGATAAAATTACGAAAATACCCCTGGGTAGTGGAAAATAACAAACAATGAAAACTACAACATTTTTCTGTAATGAACGCAAGTTCATGGATGTGATTGAATGAATGAATTGAGACTGTATGTGTATGAAATCAAAAAAACTACTCCCTAGAACTATTGACCATAAGACTGTTCATGATAAATCAGTGAAACAAAAACTAATCTATAAAATTCTTAAATCAGATAAACGCGATTCGAAAGTATGAACTCTAGGGGACGCGGTCGTAAATGATCGTGTCAAAACCCATTAGGTCAGGACAAGGGTCCGAAAATGAGATGCCACCACCACCAGTCGCTAATGTGGAATATCAGGATCAGACGGGGGATGATGCAGTATCACAGTCGATGCTACGAGTTTTGGAAAGGGTGGCTGGAGTAGGCGGAGACATGGGAGCTCAAAAGTCGATACCAGAGCGACTTTGAGCTAATGGAGTTGGGTTTTTCCATGGAGTATCTGGTGTGGCACCCAATACGGCTGAGTATTGGTTGGAAGCGACGGAGTAGATTATGGACGACTTGGACCTAACTACTGAGGAGAAATTGAAAGGATAGTGTCACTAATTCGTGATGAGTCATACCAATGGTGGCTCACAGTTCGGGAAGGTGCTGCCGCAGACGATCTTACTTGGGAATATTTCAAGGCAGAATATCAGAAGAAGTACATTGGAACTAGCTATGCTGATACACAGAGGAAGGCATTTTTGAGGCTGGTTCAAGGAAATAAGTCTGTAGCAGAATACGAGGCAAAATTCCTAAGGCTGAGTCGTTATGCTCGAGGTATTGTGTCGACGGAGCATGAGCGGTGTGTCCAATTTGAGGACGCACTGAGGGATGATCTAAGGTTGTTGATAGCTCCACAGCAGGAGCGAGAATTTACCGTATTGGTGGAGAATGCTAAGGTAGCCGAAGGGATTAGGGATTCGGTGAGACAGAATACAGACCAAAATAGGCAAAAGAGAGGCTTTGGATCATCAAGGCCTTCAAGGATTGAGCAAAAGAGGCCTAAAGTTGATGGGCCGTGAGGTCAGCAAGCTGCTACTAGAGGGTAGTATCGTACTTGTGCCCAGTGTGGAAAGATGCACTTGGGGGAGTGTTGGAAAAAGACGGGAGGATGCTTTAAGTGTGGGTCCAAGGACTACATGATTAAGGATTATCCTATGAGAATAGAAGGGGGTCAACCAGTAAGCCAAGGTCCTAACCAGGCTGGAAGAGGAGGATAGCAGCCACCGCGAGGTCGTGGTTTGGCCGGGCGAGGTAACTGGTCTTTGAAGGGATGAGGAACCCCAAGCAGAGGTGTTAATAATACTGAGAGGCAAGGCACCGAGTTTGGTTTATGTCAGACATCGTAGGAGGACGGAGACGCACTGCACGTCAGAATCCCAGACGTTCCTTTATATTTGGCAAGCCTTACTTTGCTTTGATTGATGTTGGCTCTACCCACTCTTATGTTGCATGTAGAGTAGTTGAAACGCTAGAATAGCCTCCTAACTTTCTAGTAGGGAGATGACTGTAGTAAGCCCATTAGGTCAAACTGTAGTGGTGAATAAGATGTTTCAGAGTGTACCTTTGGAGCTTTAGGGAGCGGTATTTCCTGCCGACTTAATGGAACTACCCTTCGGAGAATTTGATCTCATACTTGGTATGGATCGCTAGTGGAACATCGGGCTGTATTAGATTGTGCGACTAAGCAAATGAAGTTAAGGTCGTCGGAGGATAAGGCGGTAATTATGATAGGAGAAAGAAGAAACTAATTGTCTAACGTAGTTTCGGCATTAAAGGCTGATAAGATGGTTCGGAAAGGGTGCAAGGTATTTTTGGCTTTCGTTATTACTTTGGATGCAAAAGAAGGGAGAGTTAGTGGAGTTAGAACCGTAAGGGAGTTTGTGGATGTCTTTCCGGATGAATTACCTAGAATACCCCCGGATAGGGAAGTGGAATTCAGAATTGATTTGCTACCGGGTACAACTCCTGTGTCAATTGCCCCGTACAGAATGGCACCAAAGGAGTTGGTTGAGCTCAAGGCTCAGATCCAAGAGTTGCTTGATTCGACCAAAGTGTTCCATGGGGAGCACCACTTTGTTTGTGAAGAAGAAGGAAGAAACTATGCGCATGTGCATAGATTATCGTCGCTTGAATAAGTCGACCATCAAGAACAAGTACCCTTTGCCAAGAATAGACGACTTGTTCGATCGACTTAAAATGCAGATTTTGAAGATAGATCTAAGGTCTGGATATCATCAACTTAAGGTAAAGGAGGCTGATATCCATAAGACAGCTTTCTAAACAAGGTACGGGCATTATGAGTTCTTGGTAATGCCGTTTGGATTGACAAACGCCCCAGCCGCGTTCATGGACATGATGAACTGGGTTTTCCAACCCTATTTGGACCGGTTCATTGTTGTGTTCATAGACGATATATTGGTGTATTCGAAGTCTGAGGAAGAACATGATGAGCATCTCTGGATAGTGTTGCAAGTGTTAAGGGAGAAAAAGTTATATGCCAAGTTCAACAAGTGCGAATTTTGGCTGAAAGAGGTTACGTTTTTAGGACATGTGGTATCTGCTAAAGGAATATGGGTGGATCCTTGGAAGATTGAGGCAGTGCTAGATTGGAAGCCACCTAAGTCTGTGGCTGAGGTTCGTAGTTTCTTGGGTTTGGCAGGCTACTACAGAAGGTTTGTAGAAGGGTTTTCATCGATAGTCGCACCTTTGACGAAGTTGTTGAGAAAGGAAGTACTTTTCGTATGTACAAATAAGCAACAAGAGAGCTTTGAAAAGCTTAAGAGAGTCTTGACTGAAGCTCCAGTGTTGATTTAGCCTGAGGCAGGGAAGGATTTTGTAGTGTACTGTGATGCTTCCCATACAGGATTGGGAGGTGTCCTTATGCAAGACGGGAAGGTAGTTGCTTATGCGTCTCGACAACTAAGGCCACATGAGGTTAACTACCCGACGCATGACTTGGAATTGGCGGTAGTGGTCTTTGCTCTTAAGGTGTGGAGGCACTATCTGTATGGAGAAAAGTCAGTGATCTACACGAACCACGTAGTTTTAGTATTTGCCGACTCGTATGAGTTGAACCTGAGACAGCGAAGGTGGGTGGAATTGTTGAAGGACTATGATTGTTCCATAGAGTATCACCTGGGCAAGGCGAATGTAGTGACAGATGCTTTAAGTCAGAAAGTAGTGTCAGATCTAAGGGCGATGTTTGCGCATCTGAGCTTGTATGACGATGGAAGTTTACTGGCAGAGTTGCAAGTTAAGCCGACGTGGTTGAATGAGGTGAAAGAGAGTTAGTTGGCGGATGATGATTTAAGTGCTAAGCTACGGCAAGTACAGAGTGGGGAGTTGAAGGATTATGGTGTTAACGGCGATGGAGTATTGTGTTTTAAGGGTAAGGTATGTATGCCAAAGAATCAGGAGTTAAGGCAGAGGATTCTTCAGGAATCGCATGGTATCTATGCTATGCATCCTGGAGGTAGTAAGCTGTACAGAGACTTAAGGGAACAATTTTGGTGGCCTGGTCTTAAGCGAGAAGTTACCGAATTTGTAGGCAAGTGCTTAACGTGTCAGCAAGTTAAGGCTAAACACCAAGTTCCATCAGGATTGCTTCAACCGATACAGATTCTGTAGAAGAAGTGGGAGAGAATCACCATGGACTTTGTTAGTGGGCTTTCCCTTACGCCTACTACGAAGGACTCGGTATGGGTGGTAGTGGATCGATTGACAAAGTTCGCGTATTTCATTCCAGTGCGGGTTGACTATTCTCTCCAGAAGCTAGCAAAGTTGTATGTGGCGGAGATTGTGAGGCTGCACGGAGTGCCAATGTCGATTATCTCGGATAGGGATCCAAGGTTTACGTCTCGGTTTTGGAAAGCACTACATCAAGCTTTAGGCACCAGATTAGATTTCAGTACGGCTTTCCATCCACAATCGGACGATCAATCTGAACGAGTAATCCAAGTGTTAGAGGATATGCTAAGGGGATGTGTGATAGACTTTAGAAGAAGTTGGGAAGAATATTTGCCTTTAGCTGAGTTTGCATACAATAACAAATTTATCGTGCAAGTATACTGGATGGCACCAGTATGAAGCAATCAGATGGATGGAAGTGTCACACCCTACATGTTGGACTAATTGGGAGAATGTTAGATTTTGGGTCCAAAATTGTGGAAGAATCCGAGAAGAAGGTTAAGATAATTCGGGCATAGTTGAAGGAGGCGCCCGACAGCGTAAGTCGATGCGATCTCAAACCAAGGAAATAGAATTTGATGTGGGAGATCAAGTGTTTCTTAGAGTGTCGCCTTGGAAGAAGGTGATGATATTTGGTCGAAAAGGGAAGCTAAGCCCAAGGTTTATAGGACCTTATCGGGTGTTGAAGCGAATTGGACCGGTGGCATACCAATTGGAGTTACCTTCGGAGTTGCAGCAGATGCACGACATATTCCATGTCTATATGCTACGTCATTATCGATCGGATCCATCTCATGTAGTACCAGTTGAGGAGGTGGAATTAAGGCCAGATGTGTCTTATGAGGAAGAGCCAATTCAGATTCTGGAATGAGATGTGAAGGTGCTTCAGAGGAAGTCAGTCCCCCTGTTCAAAGTGTAATGGCATAAGCATGGATTGGAGGAAGCTTCTTGGGAGCCAGAAGAAGCAATGCGATAGCAATACCCCCACCTATTCTAGCCAGGTAATTTCGAGGTCAAAATTATTTTAAAGGGGTAGAACTGTATATCCGGGAATTAGGACTTGTGCATTTTTGCTCAATTGCATGTGCTTGTATGCCTGTGTATATTATGAATGTGCTTTATGAATTTCAGGAACAGTAGAATGTCTTAGAAATTATTTAATTTTAAGTTTAAAAGAGGGAGCTAAGCCTAAGAGGCCTTAAGAAAATTTGTAGGGGAAATATGCCACTAAATGGGCTTGTTTAAGTGGCTTGGAGGCGCCACTTAGGGCTTAGCAAGTAACGCCACAAGCAAAAGGGAAGGGCCTAGGTTCGAATCACAAGGGAAGCAAAAGGGAGTTTTATTTTGTCAGCAAGGAGGAGAGGTAGTGGATTTGACACAGGACACTTCAAAGATGAAGTGTAAATCAAGTTAAAACTTAAAGATTCTGCTAGGGTAGAGTGAAAAGGGGATTGAATGGAGAGAGGAAGAGTTGGTAGGCCAAGGATTCTTTGGTGATCAATTTCACCATAGCCTAATTTCTAAAGGGAGGTTTAGAGGTTCTTTTCGATTCTTCTTTCTTTCTCTAGTAGAGTGCCGAAATTTTCACCCTTTTTCTCTCTTGACCAAAAGCCGAAAGTTTGGAACCATTTGTGCATCTTTTCCTTTCTTCTATCACATATTATTTCTCTTTCACTCACTCCCTAGAAACTGAAACTTACCCTCTCATGTTTAGCAAGGCCGAAACCTCCTACCAATCTTCACCATTAAAGTGCCGAAACACCATCTCTACCTTGAAGCTGAATCTCAATCTTAGTGTGCGCCGATTCTTTGTTAAAGCCGAAAGGACCTATTATTAAGGTAAGGTTGCGGTAACTCCTCTTCGTTTGGGATTTATGTCATGGCCGAATGGCCCTTTGATTCTTTAAAATGTGTTAAGGCCGATTGTAGGGGAGGTACAAATTAACGCAGAGATCTTTCGAAGTTGGACATTATTGGTAAGCAACATAGTGGTAAGTATTTCTCTCTAGCAATCGGTTTGGGTTCTCTTTCTTTTAAGTGTGCCAATCAAGGATTAAGCCTTGGTTTAGGATAGCTAAATATGCTTGTGCCATGATATGTGTTTCTTGTGAAGGTAGCCAACATTAAGGAGAATTAAAGGAGAAACTTTCGGGATTTGTAGTGATCAAGGTAAGTCAAAGTGGTATTCGGCCAAAGGCCATTCTCATAGATTTAGGCTTAAAATCGATTCTAACACTTGACAAGTAGGAATTTCGACAACTTCAAAGCAAGTAACCACTTTCAAGATTTAAAATCGCAAGGTAAGTACACATGATATTCAGCCAAGGCCTATTTAGTGACTTAGATCTATTTCATATTTATTCAAGAGCCGAAACTAACCAAGTCTAGTGAACTAGTGCTAGCCGATTGAAAGGAGGAAACACTACAAAGTTTCAGGATTTGATTAGTAATCAAATCGGCAACAAGGTAAGATTTTGGTTGTGATAATCCTTCGGGATCTGATCATTTGGCCGAATAGGCTTTTGCTAAAATACTAAGTGTTGACCGAATGTAGGAACTAAGGATCTAAAGCGTTAGATTGGGACTTCTAATTTCAAAGAAAACATTATAAACTCGTGTGTACCCCACACTAACTTTTAATAGATTTACGGCATCAATTTAATATATGTGTTTATAATGATGTGAAATGTGGCCAAAGGTACCATGCAATGGTACAAAGTACTCAGGTACGTAACCTTAACATTATGTTAATAAATATTTTGAATATGGCACATATGTGAATATTGATAAGAATGTGAAATAAGGCATAAGGCATGATGTTGCATGATTTGTATGACATAGGGCATATGGGAAATTGTTTAAAGGGGAAGTGATCTGGTGGTTTATACCACAATATTTGAATGTGGTGACTCATGTCACAATAATCCGAATGTGGTGACTTATGTCACAAATAATTATTTGGTGGCTATGCCACAATATATATAAGGACGATGAGCATGTCGTCTGCAGCGACTGCCTTCGATGATTTGTAGCGGATGGAGGGTCGACTTAGTAGTCCCCACAGTATGATGGTTGGTACGGGTGATATGTAGCGGATGGTTATCTAGGTTTGGGTTCGGGTTTACATCATTGATTATATGTGTTTTATATGTGTGATTTGACATGCCTAAATTGATTGAGAGTTTGTGTTTGGTGGTTACACATTGAGTTTGGTTGACTCACCCCATTGTGGGATCTTTTTAGGTGACACTCAGTAATAGACCGGGTCGGCAGGAGCTTTATGGTGGCCATGGTCAGATCAGAAATTATTTTGTTTTGGACTTTCAATACTTAAGTATTTTGGACTATTTCGGGTTTTGTTTTGATGTAATAAGGCCATAAGTATTAAACTGTTTATGCATGCATTTAAATTATTTTAGTATGGTACGATCTTTATCACTTTAAAGTTTAAGTAACTTATATTAAAAATAAATGTTAAATGTTTTGACAGCTATCAACACAAATCAACTGTTTTTCAAAAACACACAAAATTTTGGCAAAACTTCAAGTAAGTTTCGAATGATTTTTCCCTAGAAGCATGCCAGATCCGGTCAGGGCTTGTGGGCCGAGTTTGGGGTGTTTCACATGCTCTTCTTCATTCCTCGAATATACCAAGATGTCATTTATGAACACTACTACGAACCGGTCTAAATAGGGTTGAAAGACTAGGTTCATCATGTCCATAAATGCAGCTGGTGCATTAGTCTAACCAAACGGCATCACTAAAAACTCATAATGTCTATAAAGAGTTCGAAATGCCGTCTTATGAATATCTGCCGCTTTCACCTTGAGTTGATGATAACCCAATCTCAAATCAATCTTGGAGAAGACTGAAGCTCCTCTTAATTGATCAAATAGGTCATCAATTCTAGGCAATAGATACCTATTCTTGATCGTCAATTTATTCAACTGCCTATAATCAATGCACATACGCATCGACCCATCCTTTTTCTTGATGAACAAAATTGGTGCTCCCCACGGAGACATACTTGGTCGAATAAATCCTCGATCTAGCAGTTCTTGAATTTGAGCTTTAAGCTCCGCTAACTCCTTCGGTGCAATTCTATAAAGAGGACACTGGAGCAGTTCTGGGCAAAAGCTCAATGCCAAACTCTACTTCCCGATCTGGAGGTAGACCCGAAAGTTCTTCGAGAAAGACATTTGAAAATTCTTTCACGTTCTCACACCTTCTACCGATAATTCCTTGGCATCCAAAGCACTAATGAATGCTAGGAATGCTCTATTCCCTTTCCGCACCAACTTTTCTGCCTTCAAAGCAGATACCACATTTGCCAAAAAGTTTCTTTGCTCGCCTATCATTATTATCTCCTTATCATCCGCAGTTCTTATTAACATCCGCTTTTCGGTACAATCCAATTGCGCTCGATGCTTCACCAACCAATCCATGCCCAAAAGAAGATCAAACTCGCCGAAAGGTAATTCCATCAAGTCTGCTAGAAATACCTCTCTTTGAATCTCCAAAGGCACATCTCTAAATAATTTATTCACTATTACAGACTGTCCTAAAGGACTAATTACCGTCATCTCTCTATTGGTAATCTCAAATCTAATATTTAGGTTTCCAGATATAGCACTAGCAACATACAAGTGGGTAGATCTGATATCTAACAAAGTAGTAATAGGTACATCAGAGATGAAGAACGTACCAGTTATTACATCAGGTGTATCGCCGCCCTCACGATGCCAGACAGCATAGACCAATCCTGGTTGTCTTGCCTCTACGTTACCTCTAACACCATTACCTCGACCCGGTGCATCTTGTCCACGTCTGTTACCATTACCACCACGACTTGGTCCACGACCTCTTGGTGGCTGTTGAGTACCTCTAGTTGGCTGAGCCTCAGAGTTACGAGCTTCCTAAGTCATTTTAGTCCGTCGAGGACAATTCTTAAACTGATGATCCTTGGATCCACATTTAAAACAGGCTCCAGTTTTCCTCCAACATTCTCCAGAATGTCATCTTCCACAGTCGGCACATTCTCGAATCTGATTGGTAGTCACAAGTGCCCTAACTTGAATTGGCTTATCATTCCGTGGCCTCTTTTGAAACTTTTTAGAAGAACTAGAGTACTTAAAATCCCTCTTGCCTCTTACTTTTTCTAGGTTCTGGCGTTCTGAATTCTTAGCCTCTTCGGCTATCTTAGCTTTCTCTACAAGCGAGGTAAAAGTCTATACTTGTTGTGGGGCTATCAAGACCCACAACTCATCATTCAGTCCATCCTCAAAGCGCATACAAGACTCATGATCACCGCACTATAGTACGAGCATAACGACTCAAACGAAGAAATTCTACCTCATAGTCGCCACGCCTTACTTCCTTAAACCAAATTTAGGAATTCCTTCCTCCGCATCTACATAACTTGTCCCTACGCATTTCCCTTGAAAGCGACTTTAAAGAAATCCCAATTAACTAATGCAATTTCGGTGCCTTCTCGAACAAGAAGCCACCATTGATACGCCTCGCCTCTTAGCAAAGACACGCCCTCTCGCTTTTTGCTCAACGGTACACTCCAGATCATCCATAATTCGTTCTACAGCCTCAAGCCAATATTCTACCACATTCAAAGCTACACCGGAGACACCTCTAAAAACTTCTGGACCACTAGACTTGAGTCGTTCTGATATTGATCCGCGAGCTACTGGCCCAATTCTGGCTCCAGCTACCCTTTCTAAGACTCGCAACATTGCTTGAGTCAAAGCATTATCCTCATTGGCATGATCACGAGATCCAATTTCCCTCTCGAATGATGTAGGTGTATCCATTTCCGGTATATGACCCGGTGCTTTAGACGCAACACCTCGTCCTCTACCACGCCCATGTTCACTGCAAGGCCCACGACCACGTCCTCTAGTGCTCATATTGACTGATTCACTTTAATCTGATTACAAGTTTTATGAATCAAAATATTATTTCAGTGTTTATTAACGATATTTTATGAGATATAAGAGATAGGGTTGTTTTCGCCATCACATCGTACAGTCTCGATCTCTATCATTTTCAACACCTAATACTAGAAGTTCTAGAGTGTTCCTCAGGTCTCATCACAAAAATAAACATTTAATAAACAAATACTTATTGAACATACTTACTTGAATTGGTGTCAGATGCTAGTGGTGGCATACTACCTTTAAGACATAAAGTCTAGAAATTTAAGTAGTTTTTAAACAGAAATCATTGTTGAACCCAAACCACAGCCGAGTTTTGAAACTGGGCTCTGATACCATAAAATGTAACACCCCAAACCCAGCCTATGCATTAAGCCCTGATTTCGGCATGCCACACAAATTAAATGTACATTCAAATCATTTAACAAAGTAGAAATCAAATTCCAAAACGATTAAGAGAATGACTTTATCGAAAAAGCAAAGTTCATTGAAAGCCATAATTAAAATTACAAGAATTTGTCATTTGATCTATAGAGTAGTAATTGATAAAAACTTTGGATTTATTTAGTCGAAATATTTCGTCGAAAAGTTTTAAAAGACTTTTCTATGTTTCAAGAATATTTAAGAAAAACCTTTATTTTATACGAGAGTTATATAAAAACATTTATAAAAACTAAACAAATCCAACATAGGAAAACTAAAACCCAATAAAATCCATCCACATAATAAAATCCATAATTAAAGAGGCCTTATTACATCGCCATAAAAATAGTACTTAATAAAAATAATTAAAGAAGTCTTAAAGTTTTATAAACCACCATTTTTAGTATAGCCTCTACACGAAGTCATCTCCAACCCAAGTCTCCATCAATTATTATTTCCTGAGAGGGGTAAAAAAATGTAACTCACTTACCATAGTCCACTGGGCCAAAACCATTTAAGCATTTATTTGGGCCTAAGCCCATTACAAATATAATAATTTAGCATGTATAAAATGCAAGTGATATGCAAATCCCAAAACCAAACCTAGATTTCCATATGCTACACACCACCCGCATTAACCAAAGACACCTGGGGAGCTTTAGTCACCCACCCCGCCAACACACCAAAGTAGGCTTTAAGCCCAATATAATATTTGTGGCAACGACCATTTAAATAATTGTGGTAGAACCACCGATCTAGATTTTGGGCAACGACCATCGTGACAAAGTCACCTATTTAGAATTTTGGCATCAAGCCTTTCTTCTCTTCATCATTGATCCCAACCCATGCAATCATGTTTATGCATAACAAAATATTTGTAAAAAAAAAAAAACCATATTACAATTTATCAATTTTGGCCTATTAATCAAAATAGCATTTTGGCCTACAAAATCACATATCACATATAACCCATTTATCAATTATCACAAATGGCCCAATTATCAAATATCTCTTATGGCCCATTTATAGATTATCACATATGGCCCAATTTCTCAAATATCACATATGGCCCAAATTCTCAATTATCACATATAGCCCAAATTGTCAAATATCACATATGGCCCAAATTGTCAAATATCACATATGGCACAAATTGTCAAATATCACATATGGCCCAAATTGTCAAATACCACATATGGCCCAAATCGTCAAATATCACAAATGGCCCACTTATCACTTTTATCGAATTAGCTCGTTAAGGGCAATTTCGTAATTTTCATGATCTTAATACAATTTTCAAAATCTTATCTTTAAGATAATAATTATGTTATTCTTCCTGATTTCACTAACTTGTGATTTCATCCAACAATTTATACGATATAGTCATCTAACCCATGAGATACGGTGTGAGACTACACACCTGATTACGGTGAGAACTACACTCTCCCGCTCGTCGATATCTAAACACACATCATGAAGGATTAGGACACTAAAATTTAATATTAAACTATTCTAATATTAAGTGATCTAGATCTTACCCTCAGTATCTCGAACAACCACTATTTGCGATTTCTCTCCGATCGAAGGTTCAGAACCACGAATAAACAATGGTTCGGGGGTACGTACGACTTCGAATAATTGATTTTCGTCGGATGAGGGTTCACAACCAGGTGGAAAGTCTCGATTCCCGAAACAATCCTTCTCTTGAATTTAGGGGGAATAATGGAACCACCCCTCTTACGAATACTATTTACTACCCTTTTCGTCCCTATTTTGATTGTCTTCAAAGACAAAGAATCATTAGTCCAAACTTAATATTCATTATTATAACCTATTGATCTTATAAGCGAAGTTAGCTTACCACAAAATCCTTACATTCACAGGATGAAAATCAAGTGATAGAGTCCCTATAATAAAAATTGGTTAATGAACACTATCTTTAACAAATAAAAAGCAATATAGAACCCTTCTAAAAATATCCTTACCTTGAACGATGAATTTTCCTTTTTCACACGATCTTCCTATGGCTAGAGTCGATTAAGCGATGTCAAAATAATCGGCACTTCACTATACCACTACAAGAAGAAAGGTTTTGTTTGAAAGAGAAAAGATGATGATTTCGGTCAAAAAGACCCTCCCAAGTCAACATATGAATTTTGGTAATAGAGGAAAAATAAAATAATTGAAAAGAGTGTTCTTATTGATTGTTCAAAGATACCACTTGAATGAAAAAGAGGGTTAAATGGAAGATGAAAGATTCGGCTGTAGTGAAAATATTGGAGAGGATGATGATCAATAACATTCGGTCATGGTGAAATATTAAAGAGGGAGTGATGTTTGAGAGTTTTTGCAAGAAGAAAAGAAAGAGAAAATAGGGTGTTTATGTTTCGGGTTTTCTTTTAAGAATGGAAGATAAACAAAGAAAACGTCTTGAGGCTAGTGTGCATTCGGCAAGAGAAGAAAAGAAAAGAAAAGAAAAATGCCCTTCAAGATTGTATGGTTTCGGCACAAGGAGGAAAAGATTTTTAGGGAGAATGAAAGATAATACTGAAATGGTCAAAACAAAACACAAATTTTACCTATTGCTCAAGACACATTCGGCTAGGGAGAAGAATTTGGAGAGAAAGATTTTGGAGAGGAAAGCTATTGGTACACCAAAATGCCAAAATGAAGAATGACCAAAACTAGCACCTACTTACCAAATGCTAACCAAAAATTCAGCCATCCCCCCTAGCCCCTAAAACCTCCAAGTGCATGGCCAAATGGTCAAAGTTTAGCCACGTAAACTTTCCAAAACATCTCCCCTTGTTTTAAGCCTTATGCCCTTAAACACCCCACACCCTACCACGAGAATGAACCTGATCCGGTATGTTCCTAAAGTAAACCTGCTTTCAAACATTTTCACACTTAGAGAAAATTTGTAAATTTTAGAAAAACTATTGTTTTGAGTTGGGCTTAGGTTGTAGACCCATTTATTTAATCTTGTAAATCCAATTTGAGGTAATGTGTCCAAAATAGATCTTAGCAAAATATTAAAAGTAATGTAAAAACAAAGAATAATCCATCGGGCCTTATGGCCTTATTACATCAAATAAACCCAAAATAAAATTAAAGAGGTATTAAAATCAAATAATGTCCAAATTTCTCGATAAATTCTTCAAGTGATGCATGGCCTCCTCATGGTCTACCTGGCCATTCATCACCGCTTCATCGCCTCAAAAAATAATTCTATAATGGGGTGAGTCAATGACTCAATGTGCACACAATACTATCAATCAATAATTCAGCATACACGCTTAAATCATCAAGTCCATATAATAATAGAATTCATGATGCAACCCAACCCAAACCTATAAGCCATCCGCTACTCTCCACCTGCACTCAACCTCGCACACCGTGGGGACTACTAAGTCGACCTCCATCCGCTACTCTCCACGCTGTGTCATTAGACACTATTGTAACCGGTTACCAAAATTTCGCAATGTGACCGTAGTCGATATATTTCGCTGGTGAGACCAAGTCAACACCTAAATTTCGCAATGTGACCGTAGTCAACATATTTCGCAGTGAGACCAAGTCAACACCTATTCTCCCCTTTCACATAAATCCTAATGGCCCAAGACATGTATATATATATATATAGCATAATTTAATTTCATGTTTATGTTCATATAATCGCATGTTATTAAGATAACATTTTTTTATCACAATCCTATCGTAAGTAGGAAACGCACTTTGGTACTTTTTGTCACATGTGTGGTACTTAGCCACATTCATAATATTATTCATATCATACATTGAAATATTTAACCAAAATATATCAAGAATAGTAAGGGTACACACCTTTTCGCTTAATAGGTTCCTTGATATCTCGAGAATCCCGATCTAATTTTTAGATCTATTAATCCCTATATTCGCCCACCAATTAAAACACATTAATAAACCCCTTTAGACAAAACCAAATCCTAGTAGGATTTGTATTATTTACCTTGTTGCCGAATTGGATGATTGTAAATCAAATCCCAAATTACTAGTATCCTTTTTCCTTGAAATCGCTAATACTAAATCATGTAACCATGTGAGTTTTCGCTTTTGAAATAATGAAAATAATTCCAAATACCAAAATTAAGCCTTGGCCAATATCACTTACCATACAAATTCCAAATCAAGAGAATTCCTTGCCCTATATGTTCTGTCAGAATTTTCATGTTAGATCTAATCTAACATATACATCATAACCTTTAATCTAATAAATTATCTTACCTTGGATCCTTAGATTTCCAAAGATTCCTCCTTGTATTCGACAGCTTGTAAAAAGATCCTTAATGCCTTGACCGATTGCTTCCTTGCCTAGAGTTTCGTGGTTTTGCTATGGAGATTTAATCAGGATCAAAAGAAAAGGTTTTGGCTTGATGATGAAGAAAAGAGAAGAAGAAAAGATAGAAAGAAAATTCGCAGGGGAGAGAGCAAAGGATTTTTGGTTACTTGGAAAGATGAGAGAAAAGACCTTGGGTTCTCCTTTATAGCCAATTTGCTAGGCCAAGAGTCCTTGACTTGGCCACCACTCTCCTTAAGATAATATTATCTCTTATTATTCACATATTTAGGTGAATAAAACTCCTTTATTTATCTCTTATTATTCACATATTTATGTGGATAAAACTCCTTTATTTATCTCTTATTATTCACATATTTATGTGAATAAAACTCCTTTATTTATCTCTTATTATTCACATATTTATGTGAATAAAACTCTTCCTTTTCTAGAAACCCATGCCGTCCACCTCAAATTTTCCGAAGCAAAATAAGGCCTTCATTATTTGCTTCCTGATGTCTCAAACTCAGCCCAAAAGCCTCTTGTATTTGGGCCATTTCCTAAGGCCTTTGGTGGCATCTTCAGCCACATTTCCAAGTCCGTTGTTGGGTCAAATTTCGTGCTTTATATTTTAGGGTCACTTGGCCCTAAGTTCCCTTTGGGCTCTTAAATTCAACATTCCGGTCAATTTTAAGTTTCTAAAATTTTCGCTGCTCAGATTTTCCTGTGTTTCCAAAATGTTCAAGTTTCCCAAAATGTCTAGGTTTCCAAAATGTTCAAGTTTCCAAAATGTTCAAGTTTCCTAAATGTTCAAGTTTCCAAAATGTTCAGTTTCCCAAAATGTCTAAGTTTCCAAAATGTCTAAGTTTCCAAAAATGTCTAGGTTTCCAAAAATGTTCATTTCCATTTCCATTTCCATTTCCATTTTCATTTCTATCTTCATTTTCATTTCCATTTTCCTTTCCATTTTCATGCATTTCCATACATTTCCTTACATTTCCTTTCATTTCCTTTCATTTCCTTTCATTTTCCTTACTTTTCCTTACATTTCCCTACATTTCCTTACATTTCCTTACATTTCCTTTCATTTTCTTTCATCTTAGGTTCTTGAAACTCTTCGTAACACATCCAACACACCCACCGATCCCACTATCTCATGAATTATGCACGAACGCATAACCCCTAATCTAGGATGTTACGCTTCTACCCCTTAAAAATAATTTCGCCCTCGAAATTACTTACTATCGCTCATCCGCATACCTAACTCACCACACTACGCTATTGTTGCGACTCTCGATCTTAAAGAACTATCATACTTTCTCGGCACATTCTCTAAGTTCACGCTCCTTAGAACTCTTTTCTAACGTCATGATTTAATTAAAAAGTTTTATGAATTAGTCCTTGTTTTACTTGATTACCCGCCAAGAAGTTTTATGGAAAGAATTTTTAAGTGGTTCTTTCAGATTCATACATGCACACAGCCTTTTCATTCATTCACACATCCATCAAACAATTATGAACCTTAGTTCATTCGAGAAACGTTGTAGTTTTTTCATTTGTTGTTTTTCCACTACCCGGGGTATTTTCGTAATTTGTCCCACTGGGTATTTTCGTAATTTTGTCAAAATAAGGTTCCTTGATGTTTTTGTCAAAATTATTTTGAAAACTCCATACCTAGGGGTAACTTGAAAAATTTTAAAACCGGGGTATTTCTGTAATTTTGACCTCAAGTATTTTGGTAATTTTCACAAATCAGGTAAATTTGAAAAATTAATAACTTTGGGGTATTTCAAAAGTTGTAAGACTTCGAGGGTTCTTTTCGAAAATTGTTCCTTCAAAAATGGGGATATTGCAAAAATTTTAAAATTCAGGGTCATTTGGGTAATTTTGTAAGTTAGGGGAAATTTTGTAATTTTTCCAAAATCAAGGTATTTTTGATAGTTTGCACGTTAGGGTTTTTGAATATTTATAAAATAATGAAATTTTGGTAAAACTGTTGAATAGTTGAATTATTTTATAAACTAAGGGCATTTTGGTAATTTTACCACTAGGGGCATTTTTGTAAATTTGTATGGATCAAATTTTTTTTTTTGAAAATCATTGTGTACTGAAATAGTCTTCGTGAATTAAGGATGAGAGAAAGGAAGTGATTTAAGAATTTTAATATTAAGTGTTAAAAAAAATGGCTAATTCCCTTTCGGGTTTTAGTTACTGAGTTTAGCCTATGACCGAGCCTTCTTGGTCGTGGTGAACCAAAGCTACGCACTGTGCGGATTCGAGGGAGAGGAGGTGAGTCACGCAGACCGCTTAAATACCAAGCTCCCATCGAAACCATTCCTAGACATGCGTGGGGGTTGCCACACCCATTAAGTCCTCTAGGTTAGGGTGAACCAAGCTACGCACTGCAGGATTCAAGAGGAGGTGAGTCACTAGGACCGCTTAAATACCAAGCTCTTCAGATCCACTCCTAGACATGCGTACTATGGTTGCCACACCCTAGCTTAATTGACTTAGTCATAGGTTGGTTTAGTGCCTTAAATCTTATGTATTTGTGTTTGAGTAGTCTAATCCTAGGGTTCAAGTTCCTATCATGCTATTCTACGCTCCATGCCTTTTCTACCCTTATATAAATCACGTAATCACACATAGAGTTGGGGTACTTACCGGTGGATCATGGTTTGAGACTTAGGGCCATGTCTTTATACCGCCTATTTGAAAAAATACTTTCATAAAACTCATTTGGCCTTGTTAAAACGTTTTGGGCCTTAGGCCACGTGCCGAGAGTTTGAACTGGCTCGATACCAAACCGAAACACCCCACACCCTACCACGAGAATGAACCGGATCTGTATGTTCCTAAAGTAAACCGGTTTCAAACATTTTCACATTTAGAGAAAATTTGTAAATTTTAGAAAACTATTGTTTTGAGTTGGACTTAGGTTGTAGACCCATTTATTTAATCTTGTAAATCCAATTTGAGGTAATGTGTCCAAAATAGATCTTAGCAAAATATTAAAAGTAATGTAAAAACAAAGAATAATCCATCGGGCCTTATGGCCTTATTACATCAAATAAACCCAAAATAAAATTAAAGAGGTATTAAAATCAAATAATGTCCAAATTTCGATAAATTCTTCAAGTGATGCATGGCTCCTCATGGTCTACCTACCCATTCCACACGCCATCGCCAAAAAAATAATTCCCACAATGGGTGAGTCAACAGACTCAATGTGCACACAATACTATCAATCAATAATTCAGCATACACGCTTAAATCATCAAGTCCATATAATAATAGAATTCATGATGCAACCCAACCCAAACCTATAAGCCATCCGCTACTCTCCACCTGCACTTCAACCTCGCACACCGTGGGGACTACTAAGTCGACCCTCCATCCGCTATTCTCCATGTTGTGTCATTAGACACTATTGTAACCGGTTACCAAAATTTCGCAATGTGACCGTAGTCGACATATTTCGCTGGTGAGACCAAGTCAACACCTAAATTTCGCAATGTGACCGTAGTCAACATATTTCAGGTGAGACCAAGTCAACACTGTTCTCCCCTTTCACATAAATCCTAATGGCCCAAGACATGTATATATATATAGCATAATTTAATTTCATGTTTATGTTCATATAATCGCATGTTATTAAGATAACATTTTTTTATCACAATCCTATCGTAGTAGGAAACGCACTTGGTACTTTTTGTCACATGTGTGGTACTTAGCCACATTCATAATATTATTCATATCATACATTGAAATATTTAACCAAAATATATCAAGAATAGTAAGGGTACACACCTTTTTCGCTAATAGGTTCCTTGATATCTCGAGAATCCCGATCTAATTTTTAGATCTATTAATCCCTATATTCGCCCACCAATTAAAACACATTAATAAACCCCTTTTTAGACAAAACCAAATCCTAGTAGGATTTGTATTATTTACCTTGTTGCCAATTGGATGATTGTAAATCAAACTCAAATTACTAGTATCCTTTTTCCTTGAAATCGCTAATACTAAATCATGTAACCATGTGAGTTTTCGCTTTTGAAATAATGAAAATAATTCCAAATACCAAAATTAAGCCTTGGCCGAATATCACTTACCATACAAATTCCAAATCAAGAGAATTCTTGCCCTATATGTCTGTCAGAATTTTCATGTTAGATCTAATCTAACATATACATCATAACCTTTAATCGAATAAATTATCTTACCTTGGATCCTTAGATTTCCGAAAGATTCCTCCTTGTATTCGATTTGTAAAAGATCCTTAATGCCTTGACCGATTGCTTCCTTGCCTAGAGTTTCGTGGTTTCGCTATGGAGATTTAATCAGGATCAAAAGAAAAGGTTTTGGCTTGACAGATGAAGAAAAGAGAAGAAGAAAAGATAGAAAGAAAATTCGCAGAGGGAGAGAGCAAAGGATTTTGGTTACTTGGAAAGATGAGAGAAAAGACCTTGGGTTCTCCTTTTATAGCCAAATTTGCTAGGCCAAGAGTCCTTGACTTGGCCACCACTCTCCCTTAAGATAATATTATCTCTTATTATTCACATATTTATGTGAATAAAACTCCTTTATTTATCTCTTATTATTCACATATTTATGTGGATAAAACTCCTTTATTTATCTCTTATTATTCACATATTTATGTGAATAAAACTCCTTTATTTATCTCTTATTATTCACATATTTATGTGAATAAAACTCTTCCTTTTCTAGAAACCCATGCCGTCCACCTCAGCCTTCTGGAAGCAAAATAAGGCCTTCATTATTTGCTTCCTGGATGTCTCAAACTCAGGCCCAAAAGCCTCTTGTATTTGGGCCATTTCCTAAGGCCTTTGGTGGCATCTTCAGGCCACATTTCCAAGTCCGTTGTTGGGTCAAATTTCCTGTGCTTTATATTTTTAGGGTCACTTGGCCCTAAGTTCCCTTTTGGGCTCTTAAATTCAACATTCCGGGGTCAATTTTAAGTTTCCTAAAATTTTCACATGCTCAGATTTTCCGTGTTTCCAAAATGTTCAAGTTTCCCAAAATGTCTAGGTTTCCAAAATGTTCAAGTTTCCAAAATGTTCAAGTTTCCTAAATGTTCAAGTTTCCAAAATGTTCAGTGTTTCCCAAAATGTCTAAGTTTCCAAAATGTCTAAGTTTCCAAAATGTCTAGGTTTCCAAAATGTTCATTTCCATTTCCATTTCCATTTCCATTTTCATTTCTATCTTCATTTTCATTTCCATTTTCCTTTCCATTTTCATGCATTTCCATACATTTCCTTACATTTTCAAAGGAAGCAATTATGTACAAGAGATTTGAAGATGGCTTAAATGAGGGAGGACATTTACTTGCTAGTTGGAATTCTAGAATCAAAGAATTTGTGGTACTCGTCGAGCGAGCATGTAAAGCTAAAGAACTCAGGAAAGAGAAAAGAAAAGTTGATTCAGAAGCTAGAGATGTACGAAAAAACATCATCGAGTAAGTCATTTCAGACAGCATCAAAAAAGTTTAGAGATGATTATAGCCGCTCCAAGATTACTATGAGTCATTCTAGACGAGACCGAAAAAGACCACTTGTGAGTTCGAAAGCAACTTTAATGGCTAGTGTTGGAAGTGCTAGACCAAATCCAACTGAGTGCAGACATTGTGGTAAACAACATCTCGACGATTGTAGATTGAATGATTGGGTTTGTTTTAAATACGAATCATTAGGTCATTTCATTCGTGATTGTCCCGAGTTAGCTGAGCAAGATATAGTGTAGAACATAAGGCCGAGTAACACAGTATCTAGAGGTAGACCACTCAAAAACACGGGTAATGTGTGTGGTAGTCAAAAAGAGGTTAAAGATTTAGCTGTATGATCTAGAGCTCGAGCACCTGCCGGAGCCTATGTTATTCGCGCTCGTGAAGAAGCTTCGTCTCTAGATGTTATTACTGGTACTTTCACTATCTATGATACTATTGTTGTTGCATTGATTGATCATGGATCGACTCATTCATATATATGCATGAACTTAATATCCAGTAAGACTTTGCCTATAAAGTCTACTGAATTTGTGATTAGAGTATCGGAACCCTTAGTCAAGTGTGTCTTAGTTGATAAAGAGTGCAAGAACTATCCACTGGTGATAGGGGATTTCTATTTTTTGGCCGATCTGATTTTGTTGCCATTTGATGAATTTGATATAATTCTGGGTATGGATTGGCTAACACTGCATGATGCTATAGTGAACTATAAACGGAAGACTATTTGTTTGAGATGTTAGAATGACGAGATAATCCAGATTGAGTCTAATGACTTAAATGGGTTACCAGCTGTGATTTCTTCGATGTCAACTCAGAGATACGTGAAAAAGGGTTGTAAAGCTTACTTTGCTTATGTGCTCGATACTAAATTGATTGAAAAGAAAATTGAGTCAGTACCAGTTGTGTAACAGTCCGATTTAGACCCTAGTTGGAACAGTGGTTTCAGGACCACAAATCCGAGTCAGTAAAATATTTTAATATTATTTTTTGTGCCATTGATGAGTGATTAAGCATGTGTTAAATTTTCGTAAGATAATTTATCTATCTGTGTGTTTAATTTGATAAAAGGATTAAATTACGTTAAATGCAAAATTTGCATGCTATATGTTAAAGCACTTATTTGTTGTGGCTTTTAAGGTGGAGACCTTAAGAGGCAATTAGACCACTATTTAGTTAGTGGATGGAAATGGTCAAAAATTATCTTGTATTATATGTTATAAATATTTTATTTTGAGGGTTAATTTTGGAAATTAGTTTTTAAGTTATTTTATAACAAAAATAAAGCATTAAAATGGCCATTTTTCAATTGATTCATCACCGAATATAGAAAGAAAAGAAATGTTTTAAGTTTTCATGGTGTTCGGCCATCATTAAGCTCAATTCAGGGTATATTTTCGATCGATTTTTGATAATTTTTACGTTTTCATAATCGTTGCTTCGAATGCTTGAAAACCCATGTCTCAATTTCGTGTATTGATGATGTTTATGAATTGTGCCATGGATGAAATGCTGAGTTTTGTGATGAGTTTGGGTGTTAAATGAAAGTTATGTGTTATGTGAACATGTTTTATTCTTGACATTTTGATGAATTCAGCTAATTAGGGATAAATTGTGAAAATAGTATTTTTAAGGACTAAATTGTGAAATAAATGAAATGTATGGTCTTGTATGAGATATATGAGCATTCGTGTAACATCCTGAATAGGGCCTATGCATTTCCAATTTAATTGTATGAAATGACAAGTTTCAAGTACTATGAATAAATTTTGATACTTTTGGAAACCTAGAAATGCATGAAAATGGAAATGAAAATGGAAATGAAAATGGAAATGAAAATGGAAATGAAAATGGAAATGGAAATGGAAATGGAAATGGAAATGGACATTTTGGAAACTTAGACATTTTGGAAACCTAATGGAATTAGGAAAGAGAACATTTTGGAAAACCAAACCAAAATAGGAAACTAAACATTTTGGAAACCAAACCAAAATAGGAAACTAAACATTTTGGAAACCAAGCCAAAATAGGAAACTAAACATTTGGAAACTTGGAAAATACAGAGCATGCTAAAATTTTAGGAAACTTAAAATGACCCGAATGTCGAATTTAAGAGCCCAAAGGGGAGCTTAGGGCCAAGTGACCCTAAAGATATAAAGAACATGAACTTTGACCCAATAACGGACTTGGAAATGTGGCTCAAGATGCCACCTAAGGCTTTAGGAAATGGCCCAAATGCAAGAGGTTTTGGGCTTGAGTTTGAGTCACATAAGAAGCAAATAAAATAAGTTTTATTTTGCTTCTAGAAGCCCAAGAGGTGGACGGCACAAGCTTGCAAAGAGGAGTTTCATTCTCTTTAAAACTCTATTAATTAAAAGATCATAAGGACTCTTAAGGAAGAGTTTTATTCTCTTTAAAATTCGCTAAATAGGTGGATAAATGAAGAATTATTCTTTAATTAGGAAAATAAGGACAGTGGTGGCCAAGTAAAGGATTCTTGGCCTAGTAAATTCGGCTATAAAAGGAGGGACTAGGGCCATTCATTATTCATTCTCCTCTCTCTTTCCTCCGCCAAATATCCTTCTTGAGCATCCATTCTTTTTCTTCTTTTCTTTTAGCCTCCTAGCCGATTTCCTTCTAAAGCCTATTATTCCTCTCTTCTTTCATCTTTGAAACCAAATACATAAGGGAATCATAGCCGATTGTTCATCAAGTCTCTAAGCCGAATCTCTGAAGGTTAAAGTGAAGGTGCAATCGATTCCTTCAAATAAGGGTAAGATTCAAGTTTAGTTTTCCATTCTTTTATATTCTAGACTTATTGAAATTTAGAGACTAATTTCGATTATTAATCTTGGCCGAATCATGGAAGAAGAAATTCTTTTAGGAAGGTACACCATAGGCCACGTGTTCCCTAGTTATTCTATGAATTTGAGGATTTAAAATCCACAAGGTAAGTGTCTATAGCTTTCGACTAAGGCCTATTTTGATAATTAGATCTAATTCTTGTTTGTTTAAAAGTCAAACTAACCCTCGATGAGATTTAGTGCTTGGCGAGAATATAAGGAGGAGCATAGCATAGATTTGAGGGATTTGATTAGTATTGAAATCGGCAACAAAGTAAGTTTTAAGAATACTAATCCTACTAGGATTTTGAATTTATGGTCAAATGTTTTTAATTAAAGTAGTAAGTGATTAATCAAATGTAGGAATTGAGATCTAAAGCAATAGATCGGGTTTTCGGATTTCAAGGAATTGATAAGCAAATCGTGTGTAATTCTACACTAAATCTTGATAGATTTACTACTTTAATTCATTATATGTGTTAATATGAAAGTGAGAATATGGCTAAGGTACCGTGTACCCCACTAATCTTAATAGATTTATGGCTTAAATATGATATATATGATTAATGTGAAAGTG
The DNA here is from genome assembly GCA_025506655.1 of Gossypium rotundifolium. Taxonomy (NCBI): domain Eukaryota; kingdom Viridiplantae; phylum Streptophyta; class Magnoliopsida; order Malvales; family Malvaceae; genus Gossypium; species Gossypium rotundifolium. The sequence continues at coordinate 33,016,328 of CP106728.1, forward strand.
AAAGAATATGGCTAAAGTACCATATTATGGTACAAAGTACTGTGCACGTTTTCCTACTCCTACTAGGATTTCAAATATGTTATATATAACATGTGAAAAGTGATGTGAAAGTGAAATAAAATATGATATGCATGATATGTATAATTTGGGGCATTCGGGATTTATGTGAAAGGGGAAGAAGGTGTTGACTACGGTCTCACCAACGTTATAAGTGAAAGTGATGACTTCGGTCTCACTAAGTGATTGTGATGACTTCGGTCTCACTAAGTGAATGTGATGACTTTGGTCTCACTAAGTGGTAACTTGTTTACATTACAAGTGGTGGCTATGCCACAATATTATCGGGCATGATGAGCACGCCGACGTCATTGGGCATCGCCTTCGATGGAGTGTAGCGGAAGGAGGGTTGACTTAGTAGTCCCCACTGTACAAAGTTGGTACTGGTGGAGTGTAGCGGATGGCATATAGGTTTGGGTTTGGGTTTGCATCATTACCTTGAAATTGTTATATGCATATGATTTTTATGGTGTGCCTATTTCTATTATGTTTAGTGTTGGTTACACACCGAGTCTATCGACTCACCCTGTGGGAATATGTTTCGTGATGAGCAAGAATGGACCGGACTAGTAACTTGTGGTGGCCATGATCGACTTGAAGTTCAGTTTAATTTGAATATTTATTTTATTTTAAAGTCTTGTATAATTTATTATTTTGGGTTTCATTTTATGTAATAAGGCCACCGTGATTTAATTTTTATTTCTACGATAATCACTATGTTATGAGTTTAGGGCTTAATAAAGAGTAAGCCCACTTAGTATGAAATAAGTTTAAATATTTTTTCACTTGAAGCAAATGGGTTTTGTTATAATAATAAATCGATTTCAACTCAAGCCCAATCCCACAACGAGATATCTTCCAAAACTCACGTTTTCAAAATATTCTAATGAATTTGAACCGGTTACTTGAGGAACATACCAGATCTAGTCCATTATCGTAGGGGTTTGGGGTGTTTCAATTTGGTATCGAGCCCAGCTCAAACTCTCTACTGTATGTAAGGCCCAAAACGTTTTTAAAATAAGGCCAAATGAGTTT